>OY856410.1:207506906-208159406 GCA_963693085.1 Alisma plantago-aquatica | reverse complement strand
TGTGCATCTTTTATAGTTGTATTTTTATTACTTAATTTACTTATTCATATTGTAAATCTTCTTTCAAATAAGTTGTCATTCATTTATTTGTGTTTAAAATTGCATAAATTAAGTGTATCTCTATCCGTCTATCCCTCTAGAATCTTCACATAGGATTAGTTACGCTCTCAAATATCTAAACGGTCTAAGAGCTAGGAAAAGAGTTGCATGGAGTTTAAAGCAAAAAGTAATACATATCAATCTACATAATTAACCGTGGTATTGCAACGTAACTGTTAAAATTATTTATTAGTGTATTCTGGCTGAAAGAGTAAGAGCAGCGAACTTTCAAATAGCACCTGATGTGCTTATTGTGCTTATGCAGTTTTGTTTTTCATAATTTCTAAAATAAAGAATAATATGAATAAGGAAGAGACTCTAGGAAAGGAACAATAACAATACAAACAAATTAATTAAATAGGAAATGTCCTGAATAAATTTCATAAACAACTAATAATCTAGTTATAGATTAATAAACAAAGAAACTATAGTGTTTTTTGTGACGAGTTACTTAATCAAGTGTGTGGAATCATCAAAGAAAATTGGACAGCTTTATCCTTCTCCTATATTGATGGATAATGAGGTGGTGTTTTTCCTTTCGATCAGAGGGTCTACAAGGTCTTGTGATATATAAGGAGTAGTTGAGCCAAATAAATGAGACAGATTCCAACCACGGTGTTTTTATAGTTAACTTTAGATATATTTGTCTGTCAGTCGATTTTGTAGGCCCCCGTCAAGTTTTGTGGAACTCCTGTATTCCCAAAGTGAGGGGAAATTAGATTCATCCCACGGCCAGTGGTATAACCACTACAGGGCATGAGTAGGCCCAAATCCTACCCTCATCAGCCCAAAATTAATAACTGGTAGTTAATAACGAAGTTACGTCTCTTAAAATCGGAATGGTCCGTTAATGTTTGTATGATGGTGCACGACCTACTAATAAAACTACACTCGGATCAAATAATATTCATTTTCTGCTTGTGACTTAGAAAAGCGATCAGAAATAATAAAAAAAGCATCTAATCCATTCTATTCTCTCAGACGTTTCTTTATTAGAGTGAAAATCAATTTGAAACAAATTCAAAAAGGAAATACAAAGAATACCTCCTGCACTCTTTCTATACACTATAAATTAGAATACAAAAAATAATGTGTAATGCAAAAAATAAAGAAAAAATTGCAGCAAAAATCTTCCATAGACTTTCTTATATAGTATAGATTTTAAAATTGACATGCTTTTTACAATCATCTACTAATTAACTTGTTATTTGGTTAAAAGGCTACCATTGAATCTCATCCATGCATATAAACATGATAAGATTGTTATTCTTTCTCTTTATGTTCAATATGTTTCCGGGTATTTTTCATATTGAAATTCTAATGTAAGACATTAATGAATCAACCCAAATTATTTCTATGGGCAACCAGGCACAAATGCATTCTTGACTTCTTACTTTTTTAACAATTATTTCAATGAGAGGAGAAGAGACCAACTCTAACACAGAGTCGCGAAGAATGACTTTTACTTGTTGTTATAAATCTTCCTTCAGGGTACTCCAATTGAATATCGAACATACAACTTGCGGCTAAAAATTTACTAAACTTATAAGTTGAACCAACTGACAAGTGCGGACTCTAAAGAAAATTATTTTGGTACAACTATTAATTTCTTCGTTACAATGTGACGAAATAGGCACCATCTACACCTCGCATCGACACAATTGCATCAAAATCCATAAATGATTTACGGACTTTAAAGCATATATCTCCTATCAACCAAGCCTAGCCAGTCCGGATCTTAAATCTATATTATTTTTTTCAAACAATGGGTATTCTATGTTTGGCATTGGACTCCGTCCGGATCCAAACTGGATGCACGGTAGAAACTGGACTAATAGGGTCCTGTAACAACTTTTGAACCCACGCCCACGCTCAATAATCAATTCAAACTAAATTCATGCTCAGAGAAGGATGTCATAGTCCAATCCGAATTTATTTCTTTGTTCTAACATTTATGTGACAAAAGATCCTGACGGAAAACAATCTTTTATTGGATCCATTTTTCCAAACAATCGTGATAGTCCATCTGTATTACAACATCTCAATAAATTACCAAACATGAAGAACTTTTAAATGTTCGTTGCTTTTGTCTTATACCAATATCAGCATTATAATATTCTAGAATATGTAAATGAAAATGTTTGAAGTTTTGTCTAGGACTTACAATCTCTGATTCGGTATAAAATAATCAGAATTTCATAGTCTTTAAACAGTACGCCAAACTTTCAGCTTTGAGATTTCACCTGACCCGACTCAAAGTTGATCCAATAAACCAATTCCCATACTTAGAGTCAGTAGTGTCTAGTGATGGCAATGGTGTTGAATAAAAATCATATCTGGAGATAATCGTATCATATTTTACACCGTATAATCCACCAAATGGTTATGGTACGGATATGATTTTAAAATTTAAAAATTGTCCCGGTATGGTGCGATTATGATTTCAGTAAAATAATCATTGGATAAAATTTGCACCGTAATTTATTTATTTTAAATATATATAAATATAAGTAAATAATTTTTCTAATCATGTTATCTATTGGTGTTCTCACACAAACGATTGGGCATCTATTTGTTAATGACATGAATATATAAAGAAGTAAGAACTTTTATTTTTTATATCACTGCACACATAGGTTCTCCTCTTTATAAATATACTAAACATACATATTTCCTAGCACGTGAAAATATTCCCGTTCATATTTTACATTTATATATATTTCACTTCATACATATATATTTAATTATAAATTTTAGAGTCATATGTACAATGTTGGTAGATAGTTATTGTGGTTGTTGGAATCATTTAATGTATTATGTGAGATATTCTGGACTTGTTCCATAGCAATCTCGACTAAAAACGTGAAACAATTAGAAAATGAGAGATAGATGATTGACGTGACAATTTAATTTATTAATATAAGTAAAATATTATGCATTGATTGATAAACGTAGTTACTAGAATTTAGTAGAGATAAAACCATATTAACAAAAATAAAAGAGGTGATAACAAAATAGAATGACATAAAAGAGAGAATGATAGAGTCAACAAGATATATATATATATATATATATATATATATATATATATATATCTGTGTGTGTGTATATCAGTCATCATTATCTATAATTTATTCAAATATTTTACCACTCACCAATAATTTTGACTTTTTCTCTATGTCTTAGAAAATATATCATTACACTAATTTTAAATATTATTTTATTTTTCTCTTATTACAAATACATATATAGAGAAAAAAGCATAGCTTACATGCTTGAAATGAAGAGGATGTCTAAATAGAACAGACAAACTTGAGGGCCATTTTAAATAGGATAATGTCGTCTGAAAAAGAAGAATGTGTATTAGTGGGTGGGGGACTTAATACATTTGATAAGAGGATGACGCTTGAATTTTGAACTGTAAGGTATATGTATAGTAGGAAAATATTATATAAATATCTACTAGCTTTAAAAATGTTATACTTTTATTATCTAATATGAGCATGAAATTGTTAATCCATAATTGTATGTTTTTGTTTTATCTAATATGTGCAATTTCTTCATAAATTTTATCGTATAATACTAGTAGGAATATAAACATTTTGTTTTCGTGGTGTGGTGTGGTGCGGTTAACTGCAGTTTTTTAGTGGTACGGATATGGTTTCCAATATCAAGCATCTCAATGGATATGGTGTGGATTTAGTGTTTGATTCTTAATTGTGGTGCAGTTATGGTTTTGCTACAAACTGCACCATACCTGCACCATTACCATCCCTAATAATGTCCCCCTCTCTCCGCTAAAATTTCTAACTTCACCATCGTTCCCACCTAGGGTTGAGCATTCGGTTAATTTTGTCGGTTACGGTTAATTTGGTTCGATTAAATGGTTAATTTGTGATTTAAAGAATTTAATTGTTAACCTAACTGAATTAGTATCGGTTAGTTCAGTTGTGGTTAATCAGTTAATGGTTACTTTCATCGGTTAATTTGGTTAACCAGACTACACTCTTGTAATACTATTGTATGAAAATAATCATAAAATTTTGAACAATTGTTATATTATAGTAATATTACATATAAACATAGTGATATATGGTTCATAAAACTCGATTAGTTTATAAATGAGACGTTTTTTTTAAATAAAAGTAAAATTATATATATATAGTCATGCTAGAATACACTCGAGTGTACAGATCGCACGAATACACTCAAGTGTATTTGCATATCAAGACTATTTTTTGCAAAATGTAAACCATTGATCTTCACCGTCATTAGGGTTGTAAATGGGTACGGGTAGACCCACGGACCCGCAAATTCAGACCCTCAAAAAACCCATCACGGGTCTAATTGTTTATACCCGCATACCCTTGGACCCGTATACCCTTGGACCCGCATATAAGCGGGTCCAATAATGGGTATGCTTGGACCCAGACCCGCTAGACCCGTGTACCCGCTATACATAAGTAACTACTTAAATAACATATTATATATATAATACTTTACTAGTCTAATTAATATAATTCTTGAGATTATATCCTAATCTAACCACAATAAGGTTGAGACTAGTCATATCATAAAGAATTAACTATTCTAGTTTCAATAATGAACATTATATGTAAACTTAAAAATCAAAATGTCTACTAATTTACATTACTTTCTACATAAGTTAAATGTTATGACGATGACTAAAAATATGTAAACAATTAATTCAATTAATGTTAATGTATAAAATATAGCATTGTCTAATATAACTATTGCATGTTAACACGTTATATAATAACAATATCTAGTTGTCTTAAAATATATAGAACACAGTCATTTCTCTTACATAAATAATATGATGTTTTATAGAACTGCTTACCCGCATACCCACTATAATTGTGGGTACGGGTATGGTGTGGATCCAGGTTTTGTATTATGCGGGTCTAGAACCGGAACCGGACCCACTAAATTATATGAGTATGGATATGAGTATGGCCAGACCCGCACCGTACCCGCACCGTTTACACCCCTAACTGTCATACTATAACTAGGCTACATACAAATTTTGAGTCCATTTGGATGAGTGTAAGACACTCATCCATGGGCAACAAAATCGACGCGTGAAACTAATTTGAAATGCATAATTTTTACGGTCTTTATAACATGGCCTATAAATATCCAAATGTGCTCAAATTTTAGTATGAGCTATTCACAAGATGTTTAATAAGATCAACGGATTAGATTTTTGAAAAAAAAAATATTGCATCATAAAAAACTACTTGAGTGTATTCTGCTCCGAATACACTCAAGTGTATTCTAGCCTAACTCTCTCTCTCTCTCTCTCTCTCTCTATATATATATATATATATATATATATATATATATATATATATATATATATATATATATAATGAACAAGATATTTCTTTTGGAATAAATTGTGACTATTCGGTTAATTTGGTTAACCAAAAACAAAATATTTTTAACAGACAAATTAATTGTTTAACCAATTAGCCGAAGTAAATTATCCAAATTAACAAAATTCTCTAAAAAAATAACCATTCGGAATTAACCATTCGATTAATCATTTATTAACCAAATTCTACTCACCCCTATTCCAACCCCTTATGTGGGCATGACTAAGGATTGAAAACATTTCAAATAACAGAGATCTCAAATTTGATCAAAGACAACCTCAAGAAAATCATGTGATCAACCCCGAGTTAGTGTTAAAAACTCATAAGATATCTCAGGAATGTCCGTTCTATACACTCCATGCATGGCGGTGGCATGCCAGTCAGCGGTGAAAACATATTTCTAGCCCATTTGCCAATATGTTCACCTCCTTGTATACATATTCATAGGCCCACCTAGTTGGTGTGATGCCCTTTCCATCTCATCATGTCTCCTCCAAGCGTCCCAAGGTACACTTCCTCGCCCCACCGACTACTCTATTGACCTCTTTCTCATCCACCTCAATTATCTTTTACCTTCAATATAATGTCAAAGCCAAGGGCGGAATCAGAAATGCACAATAGGGATAGGGTGGAGTTCACAAAGGGGGGCTGAAAAATAAAATATAGAGACACCAAGATTAGAACATGCACCACTTACACAACTAAAGGTGCAAAGTACCACTTCAGATAGACACTCTTTCTATAGAAGATACATTAAAACATGTATATATATGCGTAGTGTTAGTATTTTTATATTTTTATAAGCGCATTTCATCATTTTTTTGGGGGAGGGGGCTAGATTCCCCCCATCCCTCCACCTAGTTCTGCTCATGGTTACAACTCTTACATAAGTTGAGCACAAATATCATAGCCTCCATATACTTTCCAATCTCTCTTTGCCCTCTTTGCTAACATATGATATAGTTAAATCGATCCAAAACATGTGTGAAAAATTAGGAGAGCAATCATATTCACAATAAAAGGAGTACAATGAGTCATATATACAAACTTGACACAGGGTATGATGTGCATGTGGAGCATAATATGATAAACTAGATTGAAGCTAATGGGCTCAATTAGGAGTGGCCTATTAGTCGTAATTAAGTAAATAATATAGAATTACTTATCAGATTAACATTCCCCCTAAAGTTAGAGAGTATACATGATGTATTCCCATCTTACTACACATGTCGTTGAAGGAGGAAGGTGGAAGAAACTTGATGAAGTTGTTGGAATTTTGTTCTCTAGACTTAACCTATAGAGTGACAATCTTTTTGACACAGATCATATCACATACAATGTGATCATCAACATCTACGTGCTTGGTGTGCTCATGAAACATAGTGTTGTTTTCTATATGGAATACAGCTTGGTTTTTACATTTAAGTACAGCTAGAGATATTGTGGCAATGCCAAGTTCATGGAAATTTGATGTCACCCATTGGATCTCATAGCAAGTATGGGCCATATCCTGGTATTCTGCTTCAGTATTGAAACGGGAAACAATTGATTGCTTCTTATTTTGCCAGTTGATGGGATGATTTCCCAAGAGAACACTTATCATGTCATTTGACGTCCCTAGACGAATATGTATCAGCATAGCAGATTAGGGAAATATATGGAGAAGGAGGTTTTTGTAGACAAGAGTCCTTCGTGGGGGAAGATCATAGAATCATCATTACTATACTCCAATAATTAATGAGAGGCTAGCCAAGTATTGACCAACCACATTGACTACAAATGCAATGTATGGACAGGTGATGGTTAGGTAAATTAACTTCCCAACCGTGCGTCGATATTGTTCAGGATCATGAAAGAACTCTCCCTCATATGTGACTTTGGTGTGGTAGTCCATTGGAGAGGAGACGAGCTCAAATTCAAGCATACATTCCAGAATCAGCAAGAAAATGTAGGACAATTGTGAGAGGTAGATGCCACTCTAGGAATGTAAAACATCAATACCCAAGTAGTAAAGATGGACCAAGTCCTTTGTGTGGAAATGTGATTTGAGAGATTCTTTCAAAGCAAAATTTCTCTAGTGTCACTACAGACAGCTAAAATGATGATTCTCCATAATATTTTGGATAAGATGAGATTGTGGTCACTAGAAGATTTGGAAAAAAAACTAGAGGGAATGAACACCACTAAGCTTGTTGAACCACGCTTGAGGCGACTGCTTAAGGTCTTCGAGTGACAGTTTGAGACAACATACATAAGAAGACTCCCACTTAATGGTGAATATCAGTGGTCGTTTCATATAAGCCTCCTCCTCCACCTAACCATAAAGAAAGGATTTTTATGTTAACATGATTAAGGGACTAGTCTTGTTGAGTTACTAAGGAGAAAATAAGTCAAATAGAGACAATATGAATCATTGGAGGAAAGGTCTCAAAGAAGGCCATGATATATTTATGGATGAAGACTCCCACGACCAAAAGGGCCTTGAGACATTTCAATCAGGTTTTCTAAATTGAACTTAAGATTCAACAACAAATGCAACAAGACAACAAGTATTTCATTAAAAGAGAATTTTTTATATTATAAGGGGACGAGATAAATTCAGAAGCACTTTTTTTAGTTTTTATTCGAGCAGACAGAATTACATCGGTCTAATTTAGGACTCTTCGATGTATCTTTATTCTATCTATCCTTCAATATCAACGGATGTTGAATTAATGGTAATATCGAACTAGTCTTTCTATTTATTTGTGGTCGTAGAGGATCCATATGAGGTGAGAATCTCATGTACAGTTTTGGAATAGCGATGGTAACGGTAATGGTATCATCGACTATGATTATCTAATAGTTCAAGTACATTTGATATAGTTGAGGCACAGTCAAAATATGGTATTTTTTATGGAATCTGTGGCGACAACCTATCAGATTTATAGTTTTTCTAATTTCTTCTTTAGCAGAATGTGAAAGATTGCCTTATTTCTTGGGGCGGGTGGAACAAGATCACAGGTCCCATTATCATGTAATGTTGTCATGTCTTCAAGTAGTGCAACCTTCCAACAAGGGTGTCAAACAACCTCATGGTATTTTTTGGGACTTGGTGGACTATAAATGTTAGGAAATGGTTTAAGCATTGTGAGAAAGTTTTGAAAGATAGCAAGTACGAGAAATGGACTTATCAGTGTAAGAGTGTGTAGTTTTTCAGACCGCCACGGGGTGTGTTGAATCATTGGAATTGGACAATTGAGGTGGGACCAGTAGCTAGGGAATCTTCTTTGGGTGTTGGCATTAGACATTGGCAAACTCAGGAATCAAATTTGTTTTAAGAGGAACATTAGGTTCCACTAGATCAGTGGAAGTATCAGTGGGAGGGGACTCCACAAACATAGAGTCCAATGGATTAGACACATCTAACTCAACAAATTCATTTGGGGGCGAGGTGATCCTGATGAAGGTGTAGCAAAGAATATATCATATTCATGAAAAGTGACATCAACTGAGACAAACATGCAACGGTGACTTGCACTATAAAACTTATAACAGTCTTGGAATTTGAAATAGCCAATGGATCAAGTTTTTCTACAATCAGATCAAAGTAATGAACAAAGGCAGTACATCCAAAGATGTGTTAAGGGAGATGAAAATATTGTCTTCTGACAAAATAAGAGGAAAAGGAATCTTGTTTTCGAGTACAAAGGAATTTTGCCATTTGATAAGGTAGAAGACAGTGACAAGAGCTTCATACCAGTAAGGTTTGGATAACTAAGCTTGTAAAAGAAGAGCTTGGGTAATATCCAACAAATGACAATTCTTGCTTGCTGCAATCCCATTTTTTATTGTGGAGTGTGAGCACAAGATCATTGGTGAAAAATCCCATTCTCAGCGCAAAGAGATGTCATGGAGATGGAGACAAATTCTAAATCATTATTGTTTCTCTACATTTTAATGTATTTAACAAATTGTTTTGAAATCATTTTATAAAAGGTTTTGAAAACACCAAACATCTCATCACCAGATTTTAGCAAATATATCCAAGTCATTCTTGAGGAATCATCGATAAAAATAACAAAATAGCAAAATCCATTATAACGCATTGTTCGAAACATACCACAAATGTCCATTCTGAGCCAAATCAAAGATAATTTTTTACAATTAAAAAAAATTGTGAGGAAAAGAAATTGCATGATGTTTTCCTTATTGTTAAAAGTCACATGGAGGCTTAAACTAGATAAAGATGGATCCAAATGTTTAAGCTTGTCTAGGGATGGATGGTTGTAGTGTTGATGAAGTTGAAGGGGCGAGCGAGAAACAAGGGCATACAGAGGTGTGCCATCGCCAAAATAGTTTAGATCATCATTTGTCTTCAAGTTTTGAGAATCCTCTGACACAAAGCCATGACCATCGAAGGTTGTATTGCATTTAACCGCATCATCAAGTTTGGAAACATGCATTAAGTTAAAATGGATAAGTAGGGGTAAAATGCACAGACTAGAGATTAAGTTTTGGTGATAGATTCACACTACCACACTATCAGCAGTTTAGGAGACATGGGTGGTACCTCCTCGTCTGTGTCCATAGGGATGAACATACTTCTGGTAGCAGTTCTCCTCAAGATGTTCAAGTCTACTATAGAAGATGCACTTGGGTCCAGGAGCACACCCATGTCCTTGGCCTCGGGCTTCAGCAGCCATGAATAGCTACGTGTTATATGAGATGGTTGGACTCAATTTTGGGTGTACATCATATTGTTGTCGATTAGAGAAGGCATCCTCCAAGGTGGGGAACTGGTCGGCTGCCATAAAGACACGACAAACTAGAGCAAAGATAGGATCTAGGTCATTTAGGAACGTTGCAATAATGAAATTGGCAAGTTCATTGGTTTGTTCATCAAAGGTGTCGGGTTGGATATAATTTAGTTGTTGGGACAAGGCGATGGTAGTGTCCTAGTACTCATCCAATGATTTTTTTTCTCACTCTGGTGTTCGATAAAGAGCTTTTCTCAAATCTTATAATTGTGCAATGCATTTTTCTCTTGTGTGAAGTGTCACATGCAGCCTCCCTAAGTTCCTTGGCATTCTTATAGAATATGTATATAGAAGTGATGGAGGGTTTCATGCTATTCCACAGGCATATTTGTTGACTTAGTTGTTTTCCCTCTTCCACTGAGGAGTGTTCTCGATAGGCTTCTTAATAAATTTCGCCTTATCTCTGAATTTAAAAATCTATAAATTGAGTTTATCCAGAGTAGGTAGTGATCTTCATTTAGTATGATAATGAGGTTGGAGCATTGTCATTTTAGACAATCGTCTGAGGTGTGTCTTTGCCTTCAAATATATTTGAAAGTGATCGCATCAGTAGAATCTCAATGGATAAAAATCCACCGGTATGAAGCATGGTGAGAAAGAGAAGAAATAACCGAAATGAAGCACGGTGGGATTGAGAGTGAAAACGATGTGTGGCTAAGCACTGTCACATGAGAGAAGTGTGTTATACGAAAAAAAATGGTGATTCCCTGTTATAGAAGCACTCGCCCATATACAAAGTGAAGATACAAGGGGAGGAAGAGAGTGAGAGAGAAGGAACTCTAGTTTGGTAACAAGATTTTTAATATATTAACATTCTGCGGCTATCAACTGAGCAAAGTCAAGTCACATTTACAGAAGAGGTGGCGACAACGGCCAACCTAGCTACTGTTTTCATATAGCTACAACATTGTGGCTACTGCCCCCACTAACTGCGACACTACGGTTGTAGCCTTGCGGCGGCAACATAGATGTTGCCACCCCACAGATGCGACACTATAGAGGTGGCACGTCTACTACTACCTTGTGATGGTGTTGCGACTGTGATTGTCTAACTGCCTTTGCAACAGCAGCTAGGGCCACAAATGCTTTTAAATAAACATAAGGATTTCTGAACATGCTCTGCTACCATATGATAAATTTAGAGAGCAATCATATTCACAACAAGAGGAGTACAACAATTCCTATTCATAGAATAAATGATGGTGTATACATAGAACATAGATGATAAACTAGATTGATACGAATGGAATTAAGTAGGAGAGGCCCATTAGTCCTAATTAAGTACATAAAATACAATTACTTATTACACTAACAACAATTATATGTATGAGTTCAATCAAAGCTGAATCGCATTTACATCTAGGGCGTCAAAACAGCATCCGATTTTATCTTTCTTTCTCCTTTAAGCCTGCATGGAATTGGGCCTAGAGAAATAGTAGCCTTCCACGAAAATAGGTTTTAATAATCAGTCCGATGGGATGGTGGGTCTGGCTTTCGAAATTCTTTTAAATTAAGGGTTTTTTATAATGTTAGACTTCAAAAATCGAGCTTCTACACAAGATAAGGTAGCTATTGGGGAGCTTTTAATTGGAGGTTCGACATTTTTTTTCGAAAGAGTGAAAACAGTTCGGAAGGATATGTTACATGTAAATTAGTAGGAGCTTCCTGCCATAGCACGGTACTTGCACCTCGTAAGTAACAAAGTTCTTTTCAAAGAACCACATACCAGAACTTGCCCAGAGGAGACATCTCATGCCAGAACACTTATGCACTACGGTGTATAATAAAAACCATGACGCAACCGTACAGACCCACTCACCAAGTCACTCGTGCAAGTTAATTCTTAAAGTTCCAACTGGTTCGTCATAGGTGACCCAGAAAACTTGAACTCAAAAAAACAGTTCCAAAATTCCCTACTAAATGAAAAGAACCACATACCAGAACTTGCCCAGAGGAGACATATCATGCCAGAACACTTATGCATTACGGTGTATACTAAAAACCATGACGCAACCGAGCAGACCAACTCACCAAGTCACTCGTCCAAGTTAATTCTTAAAGTTCCAACTGGTTCGTCATAGGTGACCCGAAAAACTTGAACTCAAAAAACAGTTCCAAAATTCCCTACTAAAACAGATTGAAAACAAGCTCAAAACTCCAACATGATATTTTGTTCTTAGCATTGCTTATTTTTTACATGAATAATAAGTCAGAAGCCTTATTATTACAGGCATGTAAAATTATTTCCTCGATTCAATATGTATAAGTGGATGTCTCATTACCCGTGTCATGCCAGACAGATAGGGAAGGAACCAGAATCTGAAACCCTACCGAGATGTACATGCAGGTAGATAACCATCAGACCAGAAGAACAGGAATGGCGTGTCTAGTAACAAAATTGCATCCTACGGTAGAATTACTCATATGAAGGACAACACAAATCTAAATGTATTGTGTATAATAACCGTACCTATCAATAAAAGTGAGTCAACAGCTAAAATCCATACATCAGAAAGCAGAAGTAGAAATGAGACAACATTGTGCCATAATAAGCTGCAAGCAGACAAATAATCTCACTTTATCCCATTTGCAAGGTCAAGATTTTAAAACAAACTAAGGGCGGAAGTCAAAGAGGATTTCTTATTAGAAACGATTAATCTCCTATGACTATTTGGTCAAAACATAAATGATGGCAGGTAAATTGGCAAACTAGGAAGAAATTAATAATATTGCCAAAGAAACTTATGAACATTAACTACAAATCTATTAGCTGTCATCCATACTAATAGCCATTGATAAAGTATCAATTAGCTGTCATCCATACTAATAGGTGTCACAGATCAACATTGAGGGTATCTCTTGGGTTTCTAGTCACAGAAACTAAATGAAGGTAGTTAGTTACCAAAATATGTAGCATAATTTATGCCATGCAAACCAACAGAAGTTCTCGTACAACAAACACAGGACTCACTAATCAATATCCATCCAAAGACCACATCAAACCAATAAATGAGATCAAAGAACTAAGGCATGGAGCTTCATCCTTGCTGCAGCTGCATTTGACACTGATTCTTCACTCGGATCCATTTTCAAAGCTGCAAGAGCTTCCACATAAGCCCTCTGTGCACCTTCAATTGCCGTCTCATCAAAATCCTAGGCACGCAAAAAAAAAAAAAGTAATCCTGAACATCTCACTCAGACACCCTCTCAGGAATAAAAAAGGAAAGGCATGAAACCAACAAGAAAACGGCTAGAAATGATAATTAAATCAATTGTAGAGTTAACCAATTGGCCTTGTCCCAAAATTTAGCCTAAGGACACATGCATGTTGCCCTTGTATCGCCCTACATATGTATATGTCATCCAGATGAGGACAGTTACGGCATGTGCAGGCCATGCCAGCATATATGTGCATATATGTCAGAATTTGGTTACATGTATACTTTTTATAATTAAAATTTTACAATAACCTAAGATGTTATTGTAAAATTTGTAGAATGTTAGATAGCTAAGTTAGTTTCTTCATGTTGTTGAAGAATAATAATCAGTTTTGGTTTTCCCAACATGCTTCTGGGTTACTGTTACTAGCTTCGACATTTTACTGATTCTGGATAGGCATGAATAGAAGGCAATGATTTTCTATGTTACGTCAAGTGAAGATAAAATCTAACTATAGGATCTTAATCTTCACTTTATAAAACAACTATATACTAATCATGAGCTGATTAAAGTACTTTTAGATCATAATTTAAACAACACAAAATGACTGATTGAGAAGTTCTAATCATTCATTTTTTGATATTTGGATACAAGGTTATACTTGCTTGAATGAGCTCAATCTTGTTGTGACTACTCTACAAATATAGATCAAGACTATGCATTCAGTTCCCAAAAAAATCTATGTTGTTGCTTCTGCTGTTGTTGTTGTGGACTGTGTAGAGAGTGACAGAGAGAGTTGTGTAATGGTGAAAGCATCAGCGTCATTTGAATAACTATTCTTTTACTTGGTCATGATCTAACCATATAGATTAAAAGTTTCACATCGGACCTATTTATCATCAGAGGAAATGGTATCTTCTCAACATTTTGTACTGAGTTTCAGGTTGATAATCAGATACAAAATATGTAAATGTTATTGATGAATAAGAAAATGATGTTTGCTCACAATCATAGTCAAAAATTCAATAACCATAAGGTATTCCGAGCTGAAAATTCCGGAATTCAGGAATTCTGCTGGAGATTAGGGTAATAATTGGTCAAATAATAGTATCATCAACGATTAGCGATAAGCCAGGGAAAATCGGAGGGTATACTAAATGATCAATACACACACATAGGTACACACACACACACTCCGCACAAGTAGTTGAGAACCAAAAATAAGTAGATCTCTTCTTCGACTTCGGGCTGCCAAGGCAAAGTGGGACCAACTTTCTCATGTCTATTCTAATCAACAAAAACCCCAAGAAAGACTGAGATTTTCAAAAGCCTGACTAAAAAAGAATTCTCGACTGATCATTCTGTTGAGGATTACTATAACCAATGGCAAGCACTTTGGGATGAGTTTGAGGTCTACCATCCCCTTTCTTCTGACACCACTGACATCTCATGACAGCGTCATGAATTACAACTTGTGCAATTTCTCGGTGGGCTCCCTACATCCTTTTCAGCATGGTTGATCAAATCCTAATTATAGTGATCCCCTACCTAAACTTTGTGATGTTCTAAAACGCGTCCAGTGCCTCCCATCTGTCTCTTCTTTACCTACTGCTTCATCTGAGGCATCGTCATTGGCATGGTCAACATCCTTCTAAACCTGGCAACGGTCACCCCCCTGGATGGCAACATTGTACTTTCTATGGTGGCAATAATCACTCTGAAGATCATTGTTGGGCCGAGCATGGAGAACACACATGGGTCAATCATGCCTCTACTGAGTACGCCAAGGTTGATCCTGCACCACCACCGCCCTGTACAACAATCATTGACTGGCTCCGCTCTGAGCTTGACAAACAACTTCAAGAACAACTCCTTGTGCATAATGTTGTTGCTAGACCCGATGGTGACTCTACCTTCCTCACTTACTCAGAGCCCTGTGGTAAAAAAAAATGGGTCATCGACTGTGGTGCTTCTCATATTTTTGGAAATCCTGCACTTTTTTCTGATATGACTACCACCTCAACTATTCTTCCTATCACCATGGCTAACGGAACTCATTCCCCAGTGCACGGTGTTAGGAGTAATCGCACATCAAATAATTTTTTACTCAAATATGCCTTATATGTTCGTTCCCCACTTTCCTCTTCATCTATTTTCAATTAGAAACATTGTAAAACTTATTTAGTGCTTTACTACTTTTGACCCCGATGGTTGTCTTTCAGGATCTCCGCAATCGGCACGAAGATGAGGATTGGTTTGGGCCATGAGGGACCAGACAGTTTATATTATCTTGATTCTCCGCGGGCTACTGCATTGTTGTCTTCTTCTGTATCTGGGCTTCGAATGTCATTATCAGCTTGGTCATCCCATTTATTATTTTTTGACCCCAGATATATGTATTATTCTCATATTTTTCACGAATTGATCGCGTTTATTGTTTTTTCCCGTTTTATATGTTCTTTTCCCGTATTATATTGATTAGGACTCTAATTTAGTTTAAGTGTGTGTGTGTGTATGTTTGTGTGTGTGTGTGCAAGTAATAGTTATAGATATATGTATGCAATATATATGTACACATATATGTCCAAAACATATATATATACATTTATATGCAATATATGTATATATCCTCCAATTTTTCCCGACTTTTTCCCAAAAAATTGACCGTACATTGACCGCTTTTTACCCAATTTTCCCGCATAATTTCCAAATTCCGAACTTTTCAACTCAGTCGAATGTATCCCGAATTTGTGACTATGCCCATCACACTGTGCGAGCAAGACTCTTCAATCAAAGCTTTACATTTGTCATCTTCTACCCACAGGCTCAAACCTAAAGTATGATTTTTTCATATTTACTTCCTCCCCACTTGTATGTAGTAATAAGAATTGGTGCATGATCAGATTCATATCTAGGCAAGTAAACGACTTTACATTGCACAAAAATGTCCCTCCAGTCTTCACTAGCTAAAGATTTGTACAATCTTTGTCCAACTAGAGTTTCCACAGACAAACGTCTTTCCCAAGTGACCATATTATCAGAGAAACCCAAATTGAGGAACACAGAGTCGTCTATGGCATCTCAAAATCATCAAGAAACCTATCAAGCTTTTGAGGGCCACCGCCCTTCTCAGAATGAGATGCAATCTCTTTGAAATCACCAAAATATATCACAGGGTCATCAGAAGAATACCTAAGGCTCCTCATGAGTTCCAAGTCTTCACTTTTAGGGCTTGATCTGCCCACCCATAAATAGCAATGGCCCTCCACTTGCAATCTAAATTCTCCTCTGTCACCAGGCATTCCACATGGTGCTGAAAATAGCTTCGGATCTCCACCTTTGCATTCTTCCACCATAGCTTGATGCCTCCTGCCTTGCCTATACTGAACAGACAAATCCCATCTGTAAAACCACAGCTTTTTTTCACAAGGTCTAAATTTCTATCAGTGATCATAGACTCCACGATGAAGACTATGTTTGGGATCACCGCCCATACCCAGGTACAGAGGGCTTTTACCGTGTCAAGGTTGTCCATTCCCTAACAGTTCCAGCTTAAGATTTTCATTGGCCTTTTAGGTGTTGGGCCTGGCCAAATACCGCTACTTAAGGCAAAGCCCCTGAATTCTCTTCCTTGATACTCCCAGCCTTATTCATTTTTATTTTGCACTCCTTTCTATTTGTGCCTTCATCCAGTTCCATATCACACCTATCTAAACACATGTTTCTTTTCCCTGTGATATCCCCCGCTTCCCAGTCCTCCTAAACTTGTAGCACCAATAGTTCCCTCTCACGGTACACAATCAGCGTTTCTTCGACGCTCTCCTGTGAATTTTCAGCATCTACTACTGGTTCCTTGACTTTTTTCTTTTGAGCATGTGTCTGCACCTTTCTTTTTGCACCAGTTCCCAAATTAAAACAGATACTAATCCCTTCTCCGTCATAGGATTATGGTTGAGATTGCTAAAATGGGTAATGGGTTATCTTGGTTCGTGGATGTTTTATGGTGATTTGCTTGTTAGGCGTGAATTTGTGGCCGGTGGATGGTTTGTTCTTTGGTCATTGAGGATAGGTCCTACCCCCTTCACTTGTGTATTTGTGGCAAAGGTCCTATCTTGGTTGGTGGATGGGTGGCCGAGACCCTGCATAGAGGGGACGTGAGAATAGTCCCACATTATTGACTTTGGAGGTGATCCTTGGGCTTATAAGGTGTGTGGTCCCTTCCCTCATTGCCAATTGGTTTTGAGTTGAACATTCATACTCTCACACAGAGTCACAGACACAGTATCCATGCAGTTTTCATTTCAATTGCAAACCATATACATGGTCACTTACTACAGATATCTATGTAATTCCCTTTCAAAATGGTTACCACATGCCATCTTAAAAAAGCATTGCCCCTAAGGACTTCGGAAAGGAGGAATGAGCTAAGAGTGAATCAGAAAAAAAATCTACAAAAACTATACTGCCATGAACTCATTTTCCACACATGAAGAATTATCCCATAAACAAGAACGGAAAAAAATATAAAGCTTAAACTATGCGGAAATAATCAGCAACAAGAAAAATGTCACATAAACAATAAACAGCATCTTATCCATGTAATAAACCACTAGAGATAAGATTGCATATCAAGGGGTTTACACCCACAAAAAGGTTTCTTAAGTGCCTTCATATAATCAAGTGGTGTGGGCTTACTATCTAAATGTTCAGTAGAGGAAAATGAAATGTTGTAATTAGGCATGACATGAGATTGCTTCATGCTGATATAAATTGAAATCCCAATGATAGATAACAGCAAGCTGGCAGTTGACAGCCAATAACAATATATAATAAATAAATGAAATACTAATAAAGCGACTTACTATAACTGGGAGCTGCTCAAATTCATGCAAATGAGAAGTGTTTTCATCAAAGGATGAAACAGAAGCAGTCTTGGACATTTCTCTATATAATCGCATAAAAGAAGAAACTTCAAATTCTACAAAATCCAACTTTTCCTGAAGCTTCATGGCATGACTGTCAGCTTCTTTAGCTACCCACTGTAGCTTTTCCAGTGTTGCCTGTTTATCAGCCAAGTTTATCTGGTCGAATATCATGGTATTAGATTCTAGCAGTGAAAACCAGCACAGGAAATAAAAAGAAAATTAAGACACAAACATATCCATATGCACGTATATACAAATGTATGTCTGAATGCATACACATGTACATGTGTTTGTGTATGTGAAACCAAGCAGAAATCTGTCAGACTTTATGGAAATACAATTTAACATACCACTTACGAATCTGATTTGAACGGCGAACTGAAACTGCGTGTATTCCATGGTTAAGAGACGCAAAATCACCTTAAGAATATTCACTAGACCCATATATAGATTAGAAGAGTAAATTGCAAAACCCCCATGAAAGTTTTTGATTAGGAGGTATGCATACATGTGATATATGTGTGTATAGGTATACAAAATCAGTCCAAGAAGATTTCACTAGACCCGATGTATATCAGAAAAGTAAATTGCAAAGAAAATTAAACATTGTAGAATGCAAGTGCAAGGTCTGAAGTTTTGTTTCTTCAATTCCTAGGATGATTAGTCACCTGATCTCCAGGGCTAAGAAATCAAGACTGCAAACGGGAAAATGGAAAGTATAATCCATAAGTTGCAGATTAAATCATTTGGTATCACTTTTCAAGCTCTCGTCAGACTTAGTTGATATTCTGAGGGATATTCAAAGGACCTATCTGAGTCTGAGTTTTGATAGTTTAATTGTGTCTTATTTGGTTAATAATAAGGCAATTAGTCATAATTGTTGTGACAATTAGGGTTTCAGCCTTTTCTTATGAAACCAGTTTGAGGTATGTGTCATAGAAGACGATCATTATGATTTTGGCTTTTAGGATTTCAGTTTCCCATCAGATTGGGTCGATGAGAAGAGTGGAGTTTCAATTGCATGCAAGCTTATTGAGTATATTTTGACATTTTTGGGTAGCCCTTACATATTTTCACATACAAATCCTACGTACATGTACCAATTATCCACATCAAGATGGGAAGTGCCCATGGATTCCCAACTTTTTATAGAGATACTAGATGCAACATCCATTGCAGAGACTTTTTTGATAGATCTACAAGCTAATCCCACAAATCAGACTGTAACAGAGCATCGACCTTTAATGGAGCCTTTATTCTAATGACTAGGCTAGATGGTTTATGTCTATTAGTATATACACTTTACTTACCGTTGTCCACCAACCTCCTATCTCCTAGCTACATCCGCTTTTGTGGCCTAATCTATCACAGGCCCCTCCGTCTAGCTCCGTTTCTATTTCCAAAATCTCCGGACAGCCCCGGCGTTTTCCAATTCCGACACGTTGACGGCGTAAACGGAGTTTCTCTCTTTCTGCCTGCGCCTCATGGTGGAGTGACTGATCCTCCATGTTGGTGTAGGCTTTTTT
Organism: Alisma plantago-aquatica; assembly: GCA_963693085.1. NCBI lineage: Eukaryota > Viridiplantae > Streptophyta > Magnoliopsida > Alismatales > Alismataceae > Alisma > Alisma plantago-aquatica. The sequence continues at coordinate 208,139,499 of OY856410.1, read as the reverse complement.
ATCTCTATCTACTGCCCTACGTGGGTTTTCTAAGATCCATATGTGGATCTTCTATCTGCTACTACTAGTCCATGCGTTGGACTTCTGTTGCTTTCTGCTGCTGCTGACTTCTGCTGCTCTCTGCGCCCGTGCTTCTGCCCCTTCCAAAGGCGACACCTGACCTTCCACGCAACTTGTGTGTCACTACTGTGAAGTTGGATAACTCCAACTATCACCTCTGGGCGGCTTCCTTCGAGCTATATGTTAAAGAACAAGGGCGCTATTCTCGTCTGACTACCTATAGAAATACTGTGTTATTTTCTATTTCTGATGTGTTATTCCTTATACTGCTCTGTTGTATTAGTCCCATATTGCCTGCTTGTATGTGTGTCTCAACTCTCTGTAGCTATATAAGAGAGTACCCTGTACCCTTTTTACTCATTGAATAAACAAATTATTTTCCCTCTTTATGGTATCAAGAGCAGGTTCCCCTTTTCCCCACCCATCAACCCACCCATGACGTAAGTCCCCCCCCCGCCGCCCGCCACCCCCCCCACCCGGCGTGCCGCCACCCTGCCCTCTCTCTCTCCCCCACCACCACCCTCCTCTTCCCTCCACCCTCACCCGCCGCCGTCCACCCCCCCCACTGCCACCCGCCGCCGCCCCTTCCTCTTCCTTCCACCCACCCGCCGCCACCTACCTCCTTCCACCCTCCCTCCCCACCGCCACCTCCCCTCCCACCACCGCCTCCTCTCCCCACCAAACAACCTCACTCGCAACCTTCTCCCTCCTCCAAGCTTCTACCCTTTCGATCGGCTGCCACTGGTTTTTACCTCCCTTCTCCCTCTACGTCCGGGTGCTCTTCGGATCTACGTTTGGACATCCGCTGGCCGGGTAAGTTGAGAGTCTTCTCGTCTCACCGTCCTCTCTGCCTGCGCCTCATGACGGAACATTGAGTTTTCCGTCAGATCCCTGTTGTTGTTATCTGCCCTTTGTGGGTCTCTACTCTAATCTGATGTTGCGCCGACTACTGCTTCTACCATGGCCTTACCTGAGCATCCTCGCTCTCTGTGTGTCACCACGGTGAAGCTCGACGGTGGCTCCAACTATCATCTCTGGTCGGCGTCCTTTGTTCTATATGTTAAAGCACAAGGTCGGTATCACCATCTTACGACTGAGCCTCCTCCTGTTCCTACCGTTGATACGGATGACAAAACCAGAAAAAGCTGTGTGCAATGATCCAAGGATGACTCTGGCGTCATGTCTTGGATCCTCAATAGTACCGAGCCTCGAATTAGGCAATCTCTTTTCTGCCTTCATGATGCTAAAGCTATGTGGGATCAACTGTCCCACGTCTACTCTCATCAGGAGAATCTAAAGCGCGTTTTTGAAATTTTCAAAACTTTGGCAAAAAAGGAGTTCTCCACTAACACTTCCATTGATGATTTCTACAATCAATGCTCGGCTCAGTGGAATGAGTTCGAACTCTATCATCCCTTGATGGCGGACATCAAAATTGCTCAGAAATTGTGCAACAAACTGCAACTGGTGCAGTTCTTGGTTGCACTTCCTGCCTCCTTTTCTGGTGTGGTTGACCAGATCCTGTCAAGTGATCCGCTGCCAACCCTTCGGGATGTTCTAAAAAGAGTCCAACGCCTGCCGTCTATGACTCCTACTCCTGTTGTTGAGCACCCTGCGCTTATTGCTCGCTCTGCTGATTCTGGCCGTGGCCGTGGCCGTGGCCGCGGTCGTGGTCGTGGCGGTCGCCCTCCTCCCTCGGGAGGTCGCGATGCATTACTCCTAGACATGGTGCTCCTCCCGGCCCTCGCTGTTGCAACTGGTGTGGCCGGGACAATCATACTGAAGATCGCTGCTGGATTAAGCACGGCAAGCCCGCTTCGGCTAACCAGGCGGCTACAGAAACTTCTGCTGACTCTACCGTTGATGCGCCTGCTGCTCCTGCAAACACGGATTGGTTACGATCTGAGTTCGAGAAGATGTTCCAAGAACGTCTCGCCCAGATGCCATCCTCGTCTACACCAGGACCCTCTGCCATGCTCGCCTCTCCATCATCTGGTAACAAACAGTGGTGCATTGACTCGGGTGCATCCACTCATATGGCTGGTGATCTTCGTCTTTTTTCTGTTCTCAATAAAACTGCTCCTATATCATCTGTTACTGTTGCAAATGGATCCAAAACTGCAGTTCACAGCACTGGCACGGTTTCTCTTTCACCAAAATTACAATTGCATTCTGTTTTATATATTCCAAAGTTTCCTGTTAATTTGTTGCCAGTCAGTAAGATGACAAAACAACTCAACTGCTCTATTAAATTTGATCCTTCTGGCTGTGTTTTGAAGGATCTCCGCACGAAGACGAGGATTGGTTCGGGCCGTAAAGGACCAGATGGGTTGTATTATATGGATGGACCTCCTACTGCTTCTGTTATGCTATCTACTTCAGTGACGAGACTACAGTGGCACTTTCTCCTGGGCTATCCATCTGCTGCTAAATTAAAACATTTATTCCCTACTTTTTCTGAGAACAGTTTTTCCTGTGAAACTTGTGTTTTAGGCAAACAAACTCGATCTGTTTTTCCTGCTAAGAAAGTTATTGCTTCTAAAGACATTTTTGATCTTGTTCATGCTGATATTTGGGGACCATGTTCCGTATCAAGTCACTCGGGTGTGAAATATTTTATGACCTTTATTGATGATTATTCTCGTACCACATGGTTGTTTTTACTTAAAGGTCGAGATATTGTGTTAGATACTATTCGCACCTTCTTTGCTGAAATTCACACTCAATTTAATCGATCTATTAAAATTTTTCGTACTGTTAATGCTCTGGAGTTCATGCAACAATCTGTTACATCTTTTTGTGCTGCCCGAGGAACCATACACCAAACCTCCTGCCCTTACACTCCTTAACAAAATGGCGTCGCTGAAAGGAAAAACCGTCACCTACTTGAGGTTGCTCGCACCCTTCTCATACACTACAAAGTACCCCATCACTTCTGGCCTGAAGCTGTCTCTACGGCATGCTATCTCATCAATCGCATGCCTTCCTCCGTTTTGAAAAACCAGGTCCCATATGCCATATTGTTTCCAGATAAACCCTTATTCTCTCTGCCCCCTCGCATTTTTGGGAGTACTTGTTTTGTGAAAAATCTTCGTCCTGGCCTCACCAAACTTGATGCTCGCTCGGTCAAATGTGTTTTTCTGGGATATTCCCGTACACAGAAAGGCTACCGCTGTTTTGATCCTATTAAAAGACAGTGGTTTGTCAGTGTGGATGTGACCTTTTTTTAGCATATGCCTTACTATTCCGCTTATGGCAAAAAATTGTCGGCTGATATTATGGCTACCACACTGTTACCATTGGTTGTTGAGGAATTACCATCACCTGATGTGCCTACAGAACGCCCATTGCAAGTCTATCGGCGTCGGTCAAAGACCATCAATGCTTCTGCAGCCCTGGCCGAACCAACTCCTGCGTCTGCGGTTGATCCACCATCTACTGAGATATTTTCTGACTTGGATCTTCCTATCAGTTTAAGAAAAGGTGTTCGATCATGTACTCAGCATCCTATCAGTAATTTCTGTTCATCTGACAATCTTTGTGGTAGCTTTGCTTGCTTCAATTATGTGTTGTCTGCTGTGACAATTCCTAAATCAGCCGAAGAGGCCCTTTGCAACCCTGCCTGGAAACATGCTATGGAGCAGAAAATGCATGCACTCTGTGAACGTAAGACATGGGATCTGGTTGATCGTCCCTCTTCATGCCATATTGTTGGTTGCCGTTGGGTATTTACTATTAAATATCAACCTGATGGTACCATTAAACGCCTGAAAGCCCGATTAGTTGTGAAAGGATATACTCAGACGTATGGAGTTGATTATTTTGAAACCTTTTCTCCTGTCGCACGCTTAAATTCCGTTCGTATTCTAATATTTATTGCTGTGAATAAAGATTGGCCTTTGTTTCAACTTGATGTCAAAAACGCTTTCCTATATGGAGATCTACAGGAGGAGGTCTACATGGAGCAACCTCCGGGATTTGTTGCTCAGGGGGAGTCTGCTTCTAAAATCTGTAAACTCAGAAAGGCGATCTATCGTCTGAAACAAAGCCCAAGTGCATGGTTTGACAAGCTCAGTCAGATCTTACTTACCTTTGGCTTTCGGCGTTCACAATCTGATCATTCTGTATTTATTCGTAAAACTACAGCAGGACTTGTCGTCCTTATTGTGTATGTTGATGATATTGTCTTATCTGGCAGTGACAGTGCAGGAATACAGGCAACCAAAAAGTATTTAGCACAACACTTCATCACCAAAGACCTAGGGAAACTACGATATTTTCTAGGTATTGAAGTTGCTAGATCTTCAGCAGGACTATGCCTGTCACAGAGGAAATATGTTCTTGATCTTTTACAAGAAACATGCATGCTAGGCTGCAAGCCAGCCAACACTCCTCTAGATCCCAATATGGATTAGGATAATGATACTTCTCCTCCTTATGTTGATCGTCACCAGTTCAGGAGACTGGTTGGCAAGCTTATCTATTTCACTGTCACTAGAGCTGACCTAGCATCTGCTGTAGGATTCATAAGCTGGTATCTTGATAAACCCCGGCAATGTCACTGGGATGCTATTTGTCACATCTTATGATATCTCAAAATCTCTCCAGAGAAAGGTCTTCTGTACAAAAAGCATGGCCATTGTAATTTATCTGGATTTTCTGATTCTGACTATGCAGGAAGTCGATCTGACAGGAAATCTACATCTGGATATTGTACTTTTGTGGGAGGAAATTTGGTTACTTGGCACAACAAAAAGCAGACAATTGTTGCCCGATCGAGTGCAAAGGCAAAATATAGAGCCATGGCTCATACTGCATGTGAGCTCCTATGGGTCCGAGGTCTTCTGAACGAGTTTGATATCACTTCTTCTAGCCCCATTCCTATGTTCTGCGATAATAAAGCTTCCATTTTCATTGCGAGCAACCCCACCTTTCATGAAAGAACAAAACATATAGAGGTTGATTGCCACTTCGTTCGGAAGAAAGTTCTATCTGGACACATCTGCACTCCATATCTCAACACTGAGAAGCAGCTTGCAGACATCTTCACCAAAGTTCTACCTAAAGCTCGCTTCCAGACTCTGATTGACAAACTGGGCTTATTCGACATCTACGCTCCAGCTTGAGGGGGAGTATAGAAATATTGTGTTATTTTCTGTTTCTGCTGTGTCATTCCTTACACTGCTCTGTTGTATTAGTCCCATATTGCCTGTTTGTATGTGTGTCTCAACTCTCTGTAGCTATATAAGAGAGTACCATGTACCCTTTTTACTCACTGAATAAACAACTCCTTTTCCCTCTTTACTACCAAAGGATCGGCGGTCCCCGCTACTGATGTCGATGAAAAGACTAAGCAGGCCTACAATCTTTGGTCTAAGGAGGACTACAGCGTTATGACATGGATGGTCAACAGAGTCGAGCCCAAGATCAGCCAGTCACTTCTTCGCCTCCAGACTGCGAAGGAAATGTGAGAGCAGCTCTCTCATGTATACTCTCATCAACAAAATCCTAAGAAGGTTTTTGAGATCTTCAAGCAACTTGCCAAACAGGAATTTTCTGCCACTGATTCTATTGAGGACTACTACACCACCTGTTGTGCTCTCTGGGATGAATTTCAGGTGTATCATCCGCTTTCTGTCGACATCACTGAAGTTCAGCGTCAACGAAACGAACTTATGCTTGTTCAGTTCCTCGCTAGTTTGCCATCTTCCTTCGCTGGAGTTGTGGATCAGATCCTATCCAGTGATCCTCTGCCTACCCTTCGGGATGTTCTCAAAAGGGTTCAGCGTCTGTCATCAGTTTCGCAACACCTTTCTGATACTTCTGATGGAGCAGCCCTCGTTGTTCGCATTGGAGATTCCTTCCGTGGTCGTGGTCGTGGTCGTGGTCGAGGCCGTGGACGCGGACGTTCTACTACACTTGGACGTGGCTCATACTCTGGCGCTGACTCTACTGAGCCTCGTTACTGCACTTTCTGCAAGCGGACAAACCATAATGAAGATCGTTGCTGGATCAAGCATGGCAAGCCAGCCTGGGTGAATCAAGTCATGACGGATCAGACTGAGACTGCTACTACCTCTGCTCCGCCCTCTGTTGACTGGATACGGTCTGAATTCGAAAAGCTGCTCCAGGCTCGTTTTGCTTCCTCTGCTGAAGCTTCTACTGATGGTAGCACCGCCCTCCTGACACAGTCTAGTAAAAACTCATGGGTGATTGATTCTAGTGCGACATCTCATATTTTTGGAAATCATGTTTTATTTTCTAAACTGCACAATACTTCTATTGTACCTCATGTTATACTGGTTGATGGCTCTAAGACACCTGTTACTGGGATTGGTGATATATGTACTACTGGTAGCCTGCCTCTGCGGTCTACACTTTATGTTCCTAAGTTTCCTATTAATCTGCTATCTGTAAATAGAACTGTGAAGAGCATTCGTTGCTCGATTACGTTTGACCCAGATGGTGTTATTTTTCAGGATCTGCGCACGAGGACGACGATTGGTTTAGGCCATGAAGGACCAGACGGGCTATACTACCTGAACGTTCCAAAGACCGCAGCATACTTGACATCTTCTGTGACAGGCATCCAGTGGCACTATCGCTTAGGACATCCTTCTGCAGCAAAGTTGAAACAATTATTACCTGATGTATTAGACTCTGTTTTTCATTGTGAGACTTGCCAACTGGGCAAACAGACCCGAGCATCTTTTTCAAAAAAATCATGTATTAATTCTAAACAGCCATTTGACATTATTCATGCTGATTTTTAGGGACCCTGTTCTGTGCCGAGTACTTCTGTATTTAGATATTTCTTGAGTTTTATTGATGATTTTTCTAGAATCACCTGGTTGTTTTTGCTTAAAGACAGGTCTACCATTCTTGACAGTATCACGGCTTTCTTTGCTGAGATTCGGACCCAGTTTGCTAAACCCATTAAAAACTTTCGCACTGATAATGCCTTAGAATTTGTGCAAGCCTCTGTTAGCAACTTTTGTCAAAAACAAGGCACCATACACCAAACTTCTTGTGCTTACACACCACAACAAAATAGAGTCGTTGAACGCAAAAATCGCCATCTTCTTGAAGTTGCCCGCACTTTACTTTTTCATTATCATGTTCCCCGGTGTTTTTGGCCTGAGGCTATCTCTACTGCTTATTATCTCGCGCACTCAGAAAGGGTACCGTTGCTATGATCCTGTGTCAAAGAAATGGTTTGTATCTGCTAATGTTGTTTTCTTTGAGCACATGCCCTTTTACTCTTCTGTCGGGTCGACTCTTACATCGGATTTATTACTGGATACACCTTTACCTGTCATGGATGATACCGCTGATATTACTGATATTGCTGATACTACTTCTACTGAAAAGCCGCCTCGAAAAGTATATCAAAGAAGATAGAAGACAGCAACTCCCTCTATGGCCCCTCCAACGTCTTCATCCTCCGTGCCAGATCAAACATCACTACAGTTATTCTCTGATCTTGATGTTCCTATCAGCTTGAGGAAAGGAACTAGAACTTGCACTAAACATCATATTGGAAATTTCTGTACTACTGATCATCTGGGGACTAATTTTGCTAACTTTACTGCTGCTCTTTCTGCTATATCTATTCCTAAAAATGCTACTCAGGCTCTTAAACATCCTGCTTGGCGTCAAGCTATGGAAGCTGAAATGCAGGCTCTTACTGAACGCAACACATGGCAGCTAGTTGATCCTCCTGCAGATTGTTCCCCCATTGGTTGTCGCTAGGTGTTTACTGTCAAATATCAACCGGATGGCACGGTTGAACGGCTAAAGGCGAGACTCGTTGTTAAAGGCTATACACAAACTTACGGGGTCGGTTATTTTAAACTCTCTCATGTGGCTCGGCTGAACTCTGTACGGATTCTTATTTCTGTTGCTATTAATTCTGATTGGCCCTTGTATCAACTTGATGTGAAGAATGCTTTTCTGTATGGGAATCTACATGAGGAGGTCTACATGGAACAACCCCCGGGATTTGTGCTTCAGGGGGAGTCCTCTAAAGTCTGCAGGCTGAGGAAGGTGATTTATGGTTTAAAACAGAGTCCCTGTGCTTGGTTTGATAAACTTACTATTCTTCAAAAATTCTCTTTTAGACGCTCCCAGTCAGATCACTCTTTTTTTGTCAAAAATACTATTGCTGGCATTGTTATCCTTATTGTATATGTTGATGATATCATTCTCTCAGGGAGTGATCCTGCAAGCATTCAGGCTATCAAGTGCTATCTGGAGAAACACTTTGTTACCAAAGATCTTGGCTCTCTGCGGTATTTTCTTGGGATTGAAGTTTCTCGGTCCTCTTCTGGTCTTTATTTGTCTCAACGCAAATATGTTCAGGATCTGCTTTCTGAAACTGGACTTCTAGGTGCTAAGCCTGCTAGCACACCTCTAGATCCAAATACTGACTAGGATGATGAGAACTCTCCTGCCTATCCTGACCATCATCAGTACCGACGCATGGTTGGTAAGCTTATTTATCTGACCGTCACACGAGCTGATATTACTTTTGTTGTCGGGCTTGTTAGTATCGGTGAAATAAAAAACGCCCAGGCGGGCCGCTTAAGCGCCCATGACCCCCAGCCGCTTAATTTTGCCATTAATCGCCCGCTTAATCATTTTGAACAAAATCGCCCGCTTTTTGCCCGCCTCACCCGCTTTTTTGCCCGCTTTTTTCCCGCTTTTTCCCGCTTTTGTTTAAAAATCCTAATGTAAGCATCTAACATTAATTAATTACATAGCCAAGTAGTATTGACTATAATATACGAAACTTGTATACATTAAATGTTCTATGATATAGCTAGTCCTAATTTAGAATGCATACTTTGTGTGTAAGCTGTAATAATTGGGTACTGCTGTAATGCATCTAAGTAAATATCCTATTGCTCTATTATACTAGTAATGCATGATTAGTTTTACTGATTTCCTTGCTGCTTTCAGTGATTAATGATTGGTACTGTTGGTTAGTATTACTTTAGTGATTACTTTAATTCAATAATTCATAGTTTGTTATATACAATTACTGATCTGCTTGCTGATTTTAGTGATTAGAGATGCTGATTAATAGTAAGTATTGATGAATACTTAGTTAATTACTGATTTGCTGATTAGATATGTATAGAAGTTCCTTATAAATATATTTTTTATATACACATACATGTAATTTTGTATAAAAATATATAAAATTTAGACACCCGCTTTTTCAAAAATCGCCCGCTTAATCGCTCGCCTACCGCTTAATCGGTTACAGGGTGTCGTCCGCACGCCTCCCGCTTCCCGCTTTCTAATACATTGGTTAGTATATACCTGGATAAACCCTGGCAATGTCACTGGGACGCTGTTTGCCACATTCTTAAATATTTGAAGAGCTCTCCTGGGAAAGGCCTGCTATATAAGAAACATGGTCACTGTAAACTCCTTGACTATTCTGATTTTGACTATGCTGGGAACAAGCTCGACCGACGCTCCACTTCTGGCTACTGTACATTTGTGGGAGGAAACCTTGTTACTTGGCGAAACAAGAAATAGACTGTGGTTGCTCGCTCAAGTGTTGAAGCTGAATATCGCCCCATGGTGCATACTACTTGTGACCTTTTCTGGATTCGAAGCCTACTGAAGGATTTTGGTATTTCTGACTCCTCTCCTATTCCGATGTATTGTGATAACAAAGCTGCTACGTTTATCGCCAGTAATCCCACTTTTCATGAGCGGACTAAACACATTGAGGTGGACTGTCATTTTGTTCGCGAAGTTGTATTATCTGGCAAGATATCCACTCCCTACATCCATACTTCTGATCAGGTGGCTGACATCTTCACAAAGATTCTTCCAAAGACGAGATTTGCTACTATGACATCCAAGCTAGGCATGATTGACATCTACACTCCAGCTTGAGGGGGAGTATTAGTATATACACTTTACTGCTTTTCTATACTTAGTGTATTTTGTTTTATGCTTTTTCTCTTTTTCTATTGTGTACTCTTTATCCCACATGGGTTATCTCTATACCATGTGTACTTTCTTGTCTTATAAAAGAGAGCCCCCTGTACTCTGTTTAATCATCCAATAATAAGCAATCTCGTTGCCGACTTCTAGAATGTCTTCATTCTATTATGAAATATAAGATAAGAAAAAATGCAAATGATAGTTTTATTGTCCTTAGCTCCATGTGTTCTAACAATCAAAATTGAAAACCCAAGATCACCAAAAGATCGCACCTAAAGCAACTTTGAAGAATGTATCATAGTGTCAATATTCGTATTCAATATTTTATAGCTACCATAGATGTGTACATTTTGGTTCTCCAAGAAACACAACTACCACAAAGAAAGCTATAGTTCACTATTATACATTGAAATTTGGAATCACCCCTCAAGTGATACCACCCAGGTACATTACGAGGTGGTTTAGATAAACAAAAGCCAATTCTCCACTGTGGAAAAACTTTTGTAAAATTGTATATTTTATCTCAAGGGTTCTCATGTTGAGATTGCACAGTCTCCGAACAAATCTCATCTTGACCAATCAAAAAGTCTTTGGTTAGAATACAGATGCTACGGTCACTCAAGGTTGTATAGGTGTTGCTTAGAGGCGCCCAGACAGTCTAGGCGCCTAGGCGTTTCTAGGCATTATTAAATTTATCTTTTACATTTTTATATGTATCATGTATATATGTTGATTTTATGAATCAATATAATGCCAATATATATAAATATAAATTATGAATATGCAAGCAAGGAACTAGCATTATAGAGACAAAAGCAACACAAAGCATTAGATATGAATGGAAGTCATAAGTACCAGTAAATGAAATTGATATAGAAATCAAATACAAACCATCTATAATGAACATTGACCACAAAATGTAATTGAAAGAAATGGACAATGTTGTAGTAAAAAAAGATTGAGCATGATCATCAATCATGAGAAAGAGAAAAACACAATGGCAGCAATGTGCCACATATGCTCATGACACATCAAAATCATCACTCATCATAGTGAGATCTGTCACATCATCATTGTCATCCTCTGTCTCAACCTCTTCCTCTTCTTTTCCTTGACATCATCAAACTCATAAGATTCATCTAGTGGATCATCAATTCCATGAACTTTTTCTCATTGAGTACAACAGCATTTGTTGTGTTTGATGTCTTTGCATGTGGCAGTTTGTTTTAGGGGAGTTTGGAGCTTTTCTCTTATGAGTTAGGTGGCAAGCTTTCCTTTTCCTTTGTCAACAGCCTTAGATATACTTGTAGTTGTTGTTGGCTAAATTGGACATTATTATAATCCTTTTGTTTCGATGATGACAAACATTTCATTCTTGAGGATCTAACGTGCTACTTGAGTGTTGCAGGAATTAGGTAGATGACAACCCTTTGGAAGATTTATATGCTTCAAAATGCCTTAATTTCATGATTGTAATCAAATGTAAACACTTGTACAAGATATATAATGTACAAGTACTTAGACATCATGTAAATCAAGCGTTAGATCTTCCCTAGTCAATCATAACACTTAGATAGGTCATCCCCTACAATAGTGTCACAACTGCACACTCATACACACACTTAGTACTTAGTTTAAAACATTGAAACAGGGTTAATCTCGGTCGACAAAATTCTCGACCGAGACACTCTCGGTCGACAAACTCTTCGACCGAGAATGACCCAAGTAGCCGTTAGACCCAGCAGACAAGGCAGTTGGGAGTTGAAATGAACGTTGTAAACACTTGCTCCAGGACGTCCCTCGGTCGACAAATCCTCGACCAACTCTCGATCGACAATTTGTCGACCGAGAAGAGTTCTGTCTGCACTTTTCAGAGTTAATTAACTAGCCGTTGTTAAAGCAACTAATGGATACCTAACGGCTAGTTGAGCACTAAGAACCCCCTAGAAAGTGTCTAGAACGTCCTTAAGCATTCATAGGCCATTCCTATAAATAGGACAAGCCATAGGACACCCAAAGTACACTTGTGCTACACTTGAGCATTCATACTTGCAATTGACAATTCATTCTTGTGAGCAATTGAGCAATTCCAACATTGGCTATACATTTCCTTTGCTCTAAATTCGTGTTCTATAGAATAGCATCTCCTACTCACTACACCTACACTTCCATACACATTGGTTAGGAGATCAAAACGCTTGATATAGGAAATCAAGCCTTGTGCTACAACGGTATTGTAATTTCTATTTTTCATTCTTGTTCCTTTATATTGTTTGTACTCTCCTTGCTACTCCTAGGGTTGGAGGCTGCGGATTGGAGAGGGTTTGACTTCTCAGGTGAAGAAGGGTCTTCTCGGTGGAGAAGGTGGACTTTGGACTACTTTAAGAAGGTTGTCTCAACGGGAAGCTACTTCAAGAGGAAGGCTACTTCAAGGGGAGCTTGAGGTTACTTCAAGGAAGGCTGCTTCGAGGTTGGTGAGACTACTTCTAGGTGAAGGCTGTCCGAAGGGTTTGGTGAAAGTGTTGTAATTTTATGTAACATCCTTGCGAGGTAATAAAATTAAATACTTTCAAAATCCCGGTTGGGTAAGCAACCGGGTAGTAGATTGACTGCCTTAGTTTTTGCTAAGGTTGGAACCACTCTAAATCCTTGTCCACTTGTCCAATATTTTTGTGGTTGCTTGCTTTAGTTAAATTATTGTCAAATATCCATAAAACCCTATTCACCCCCCCCTCTAGTGGTTTTTCAGTTGCTTCCCTCTTAGGCCTAGCAACCTCTTCAAATCATAATGTCCAATCCTATATTAAAGTTAAAGATCTACTCTCGAGGTTCAGGGAATTGAAATGGGAGCTTCTTGAGCAGTTGCTTGACGAAGACAACATTCATATTGTGAAACATAAAACAATTTGTATTGAGATGATAAAACAATTACAAATTCCTCTTATATAGGATAAGTGAGAGGACAACTCCAGAATCCAGTAATATGGGAGAAAAGATAAGAGAGTAAAACACACACCACTAACACTAAGAAAATAACACAAAATACTAGATATATTAACACCCCCCTCAAGCTAGAGCATAGATATATTGCATGCCCAGCACATCACCATGGCGATAAATGTTGACTTTGGTAGGGTTTTGTGAAAATGTTAGCAAGTTGATCTTGAGTCCTGATATAAGGAGCAGATATGCGTATGGAGATTATGGAATTCCTTACAAAGTGACACTCCACCTCAATGGGTTTGGTACGTTCATGGAATGTAGGATTGCTTACAATAAAGATGGAAGCTCCATTATCACAATACATTGGGGTAGGTTTAGAATCATAGATACCAAATTCTTTCGAAAGATCTTGAACCTACATCAATTTGCAAGTGGTATGTGCCATGGCTCGATTTCAACTTCAGCATCGGACCGTGCAACAATCGTTTGTTTTTACTGCCCCAGGTAACAAGATTACCTCCTACAAAAGTACACTAACTAGAGGTAGATTTTCAATTAGATCTCCTAACATAGTCAGGATCAAATAATCTTGCAATGCTCATTTTGTCTGCATAGAAGACCTTTTCCAGGAGAGTCCTTTAAGTATTTGAGAATATGGCAAATAGCATCCTAGTGATATTGTCGAGGTTTGTCAAGATGCCTACTTACAGGTCCAACTGTAAATGTGATATCAACTCATGTTACAGTTAAGTAAATGATTTTATCAACTAGTCTTCTATATTGCTTGCTAAAAGAAAATGGAGGAGAAGAGTTATCTTTATACAAAGGCCCGTGTTACAGAATAAAGGAAAGACTTAAAGAGAAATACAATAAACAGTAAATACAATAATATATCTCAATAAGGTATATCAGCAGAAAGGGGATGATGGACCTCAAACTCACCCCAAAGTGCACAGCATTGGTTATAATAATGCTCGATAGCATTATCAGTAGAGAACTCCTTTCTAGCTAGATTCTTAAAAATCTCACAGTGTCTAAAAGGCATGAGTAGAGGTCATGATAGTAGACAGATAAGAGCATGCTAGACCACGCAGAGCAGCAATGGCAGGAAGAAGTGTGGTAAAGCATGTGAAGCCCAAGCAGTAGATCAATAAGAAGGGGTGTGATGCATAACCCCTAGCAGTAGCTCCAAAGCAAATGAGCCCCACCCATTGGCAGTAGTGCATAGGGAACCAACACCACATCGTCAATTACATTACACAGACATGTTATGGAGGCAGAAGGGAGGGCACCAGTCCCTCCCGAAGTGGTAGAAACTAACCACGGAAGAGAGGCTTTTTTGAAAAAAGATAGCGTGAGAAATTGGATCATATCTGCCTCACGTGTTGGTGGTGGGTAGTGGGAAGAGATGGAACGGGGGTGGTTGGTGGTGGTGGCAGGTGATGTGAGGGTGGGGTGACAGTTGGTAGTAGGTATGTTGGGATGTTGTCAGTGGGTGGTTGGGGGTGAAGGCGGTGGCGGGTTGTAGGGGTGTTAGAGGCGGGTTATGGGGGTCGGTGGGTGGCTAGGGGTAGTTCGGGTTGTTTTTGTGTGTGTGGGGGGGGGGGGATGTGGGGAACTGGAAGGGCGGCGGGATGGAAGGCGGGCAGGGGCAGCGGGATGGAACGGGGTAGGGGCAGAGAGGGGTGATAGACGGGATGGGAGGGGAGAAGGAAGAGGGAAGGGGTGGCGGTAGGCAAAGAGAGGGAGAGGGTAGTAGGCAAGAGGTAGGGGTGGGGTTAAGAAAGGGGGAGCATTAGGGTTAGGAGGGGTTTAAGGAGGATCATAAGGCTCTGATGGGGGGAGGGGGGTGGATGTGGGGAACTGGAAGGGCGGCGGGATGGAAGGCGGGCAGGGGCAGCGGGATGGAACGCGGTAGGGGCAGAAAGGGGTGATAGACGGGATGGGAGGGGAGAAGGAAGAGGGAAGGGGTGGCGGTAGGCAGAGAGAGGGAGAGGGTAGTAGACAAGAGGCAGGGGTGGGGTTAAGGAAGGGGGAGCATTAGGGTTAGGAGGGGTTTAAGGAGGATCATAAGGCTCTGATACCATGTGAAATATAAAATAGTCAGCATTGATATGATAAACAATTGCAAGTCCTCTCCTTATATAAGATAAGTGAGGACAACTGCAGACCCAACAATGTGGGATAAAAGATGAGAGAGTAAAACACCTAAAACGAAGTAAATAACACAAAATAGTTAACATATTAACACGTCACTCAATAGAGAGTGAGGACCTATTTACAGCCATGAAGAGAACCTAGTGTAATGTGGACAACCACAAAGAAGGAAGATTTCACACTCACAAGTGCAAAGAAGATTACTATTGCACACAGGGCCACTTTTAACTATCATGGATGCAAGCAGTGTTGTTAGGCACATGCCTGGCCACTTGATGAGGGTGCCCAAGTCTTTCAATAACCTACTTAGATGATTAGGGCCTTTAAAGCCCAAGTTATTTTTGGGATGAGTTAGCTTAGTTTAGGCTTATAATTTGTTTTAGGTCTGTATTAGGGTTGAATTAGGTCGAAATTTAGGTTAAATTAGGTTCGGTTTTGCTGAAATAGGCATGCATGACTTTGCCGACATAGGCCTAACATAGCTTAGTTAGGTTACACTAGGGTAACTTGGGTTTAATTAGGTTGATTTAGATTAAACAAGGTTAAGTTAGGTCTCATTTAGGTCAAAATAGGTCCAATTTTGGTCAAATTATGGTGAGTTATATTTAATATACCATTTTAGGTGTCAGTTTGGTTAATCTAGGATTGATTATTTTTAGACAAAACTAAAAGATAACAGTTTAGAGAAACATATTATATCTAAATATGTATGAAATCCTAACTATAATATATGTAAAAAAAATGCCTAAAGGCCCTAGTGCATATGTGCTCCTGGCCAATCTCATGTAGACAACCTTCAACGGTGTGATACGAGGCTCTACCAGAGCACCTTTTTGCAACTACCATCTTTAGGAAAAGTTTTGCTACTAGATGATAAATTGGATCTTGTAAAACCCTTATCACCCCAAAAATATGATCTTGTATGGAGAATGTTGTGGAGACGTTAGATGACCTTTTAAAAGACAAGGCAGAAAGTCAATTACAGGAGCAGGAATCTTATGATCTCAACACAATGTCACATGAATCCTTTGTGAGAATTAAGATAACAATTTGGCATGTTTAAATAAAGCTACTATGTGTAACTTAATGGAGTGGTCTAGCCATTCTCCCTCAAATTATTTGTTGGACGTTGTGGTTACCTAGGTGTATCACTTGGTAGGAAGAGAAAGCTATCAATACAAGATTGATTCAAGGGGGTACTCTTCAATAAGTGGGTAGGGAGATATTTGAAGACCTCTCAGATGATATGCAAAGGTTTTTATGCCTTCATTTTCAAAAGATTTAAGACCCCATATAGTCAAATGGGAACACTGACGGTAAACAACTCAATTCAATGTGGCCACCATTATGGGCATGAAGCAAGGGCTTAAGTACATGCAAGGAGTTGTTATACGTAACTTGGAAGGTGGGTTTTGTCTCTGCTACCTGACACCCTTCATAGCAAGTCTAACAATAAAGCCCTTTCAAATGCATAGTACATGCTCTCAAGGTTAACATAATAGAATATTGTATGTTACACTGTTATCAATATGATTTTAAAGCTATGTAGGAGTTGTTCTGCAATAAAAGGCAAGTTTTTAGGAAGCTTTGCAGCTAGTATGTCTTCTTTATAAAGCGAGTTGAGGGACAGGGATGTACCTAGAGGTGTTGGAAGCCAACTCTTTAGCTAGAGGTATCACCCGGAGGGGATGGAACTCCAAGATCAGCTTTACCAGAGGTGGTCTATAAACTTTTTTTGACGCCATTTGGCATGTTTATTGCTCTAAACTATTGAGGAAATTTATTTTTGTTTAATGAAGGGATATGTATGGTATATGCATACGCTGAAAGTCATATCACATTTCACATATTTAACCTTGTTGGTCCATAAGGGAGGTCATAGTGAGTATTCAGGAAGAGGGGGAAGGAGTAAGAAGCAGCGTATTAAAAAAGGGCCCAGCCGGCCGCTTAATCGGCCAAAACCCTCAGCCGCCTAATTTAGCCCCTAAGCGCCCATTAAGCGTTTTGAACATAATCGCCCGCTTTTTGCCCGCCTCACTCGCTTTTTCCCGCTTTTTTTCCCGCCTTTTGCCCTCTGTTTGCCCGCTTTTTTTTTAAATACTACTGTAAGCATGTAACATTAATTAATTACATAGTCCAAGTAGTGTCGACTATGATATATGAAACTTGTATACATTAAATGTTCTATGATATAGCTAGTCCTAATTTAGAACACATACTTTGTGTGTAAGCTGTGATAATAGAGTACTGTTGTAATGCATCTAAGTAAATATCATATTACTCTATTATACTTCTAATGCATGATTGCTTTCTGTGATTAATGATTGGTACTGCTGGTTAGTATTACTTTAATGATTACTTTAAATCAATAATTCATAGTTTGTTATTTACAATTACTGATATGCTTGCTGATTTTAGTGATTAGAGATACTGATTAGTAGTAACGTATTGATGAATACTTAGTTAATTATTGATTTGCTGATTAGATATGTATAAAAATTCCTTAGAAATATATTTTTTATATACACATACATGTAATTTTGTATAAAAATATATAAATTTAGTTACCTGCTTTTTCAAAACTCGCCTGCTTAATCGCCCGCCTACCACTTAATCGGTTACAGGGTGTTGTCCACACGCCTCCCCCTTCCCTCTTTCTAATACACTGGTAAGAAGGAATAAATGCATTGGCAACCGTGCATACCAAGATCCCATGGTAGGCGTGAGAATAAAGGGGATAGGGGAGAGACAAGAGCAAGTGTATGTGCCTTGTTTTCTAGTATGGGGATTGAGTTAAGGGGCAAAGAGGGAGGGGTTGATCTGCCTTAGACTGTGCACACAAGAATATGGGATTAGATATTTCTCTTGTTTTCTCTATGTTTAAATATCGTGTTGGTCTCACTTGTTCAAAAAATAATACCACAAAAGAAATCAGCAACAACCAAGGCCAAAGTCATTACAGTATTCTTATCATAGATGATCAGGAATATCTAACGATATAGACAACCAATGACAGATTAATATATACTTATGTTCAATATTTGTGGACCAACTTTCTGTAAGTATCTGATGGTATAGACAAACAATTCTAATCACGCGAGAGACTTTGCAACTTATAAAAGACTGAATTCTCCTAGGTCATCAGTACGAAAGTACTATTCATTTATGTACATGTTTGTCTATTTGTTGACAGAATGAAGAACACATAACTATTGGTTGTTCCATAAGTGAATTATTTATATTATTTTCTAGTAATTTGGCATGTGGCTATCCATATCATATTGACATATAGTAGTTGTGCTAATGCTTCATAAAACCCTGGTCCCCGATACACTGTTATTATGAGAAGTCCATATTCGAAAGTTTGACTCACTTGAGGCAAGTCTTCAATAACACATACTACCAACAAAATGACATGGACACTTAATAAAGCTCCCATGTATGTATCAGGCACGTCAACGAGATACAATCGCAGCTACTACACAACTTAAACATGTGGGTTGGGGCCTTCATGTCCTATACATGTCTTATCATGTCCTGCATATCCGGCAAAGGACAAAAAGTGGAATAAGATAATCCTCTCGCTGCCTGCACGCCATTGACAGTGATTTTAGTTTATCTATAACACCTGATGTACTTCCAATATAAAAAAGATTCTCAATGTGCAGCTAACACTTCAAATTAAAGGGGCATTCGACCAATAATTAGTCACCCTCACAAAGTATATCATATAAGGCTGCAACTATTATTTATTCGTGGTAGTGTGCCAGTCACTTCGACTTCATGTATTTGGGTTATTTATATGCCCGTAGTATGAGTTCGGATGTCAGCTGAAAGAATTACAGTAGCTATGACAAAAATAAAAATATATGCTGATTGAGATAGTTCATTGCCTGAGTTTCAAAATTATAGTTTGTTGCCTCTCTTTTTTTGGTAATTCTAAAATATAAAGATGGTTTGCATTAGATTAGTGAAACAAGTACAGAAGACTCTCTTATATAGAAGAGAGTAAGAAAGATCTAGAAACAGGAATATTCTAGAATAAAAAAAAGGACTAATGGGCTAATAGACAAAGGCCCATAACACAATAACAAAATAAAAATAAAGCCAGGAAAATATATATACTAATACTCCCCCTCAAGCTGGAGCGTAGATGTCAATCATGCCCAGCTTGGCTATCAGCATAGTGAATCTAGTCTTCGGAAGAGTTTTGGTGAAAATATCTGCAACTTGATCCACAATTGGTGTATAAGGTGTAGAAATCTGACCAGACAAGACAGCCTCGCGAACAAAATGGCAATCAACTTCAATGTGTTTGGTGCGTTCGTGGAAGGTGGGGTTGTTGGCAATGAAGATAGCAGCCTTGTTGTCACAGTGCATAGGTATGGATGGAGCAACAGAAATACCAAAATCTCGCAGAAGACCGCATACTCAGAAAAGTTCACAGGTGGTGTGAGCCATGGCTCGATATTCTGCTTCAGCATTTGAGCGAGCAACCACAGTTTGCTTCTTGCTTCTTGCTTCGCCACGTTACCAAGTTGCCACCTACAAAAGTACAATATCCAGAGGTAGATCTCAGATCTATCTTGCTTCCAGCATAATCAGAATCAGAGTATCCAATAAGATTACAATGGCCATGTTTCTTATACAGCAAACCTTTGCCGGGAGAATTTTCCAAAAAAAAAAAAACCTTTGCCGGGAGAACTTTTCAAATACTTCAAATATGGCAGACAACATCCCGATGGCATTGACGGGGCTTATCCAAATATCTACTTACGAGACCAACAGCAGAAGTGATATCAGCCCTAGTGACAGTAAGGTAGATGAGATTTCCAACCATTTTGTGATACTGATGATGATCAGGATATGGAGGAGAAGTGTCGTCATCCTAGTTAGTGTTGGGATCCAAAGGTGTATTAGCAGGCTTAGCCCCAAGAATTCATGTCTCTGATAGGAGGACCGAAACATATTTGCACTGTGACAAACAAAGACCAGAGGAAGAATGAGAGACTTCAATTCCCAAAAAATACCTTAGTTTGCCTAAATCTTTGGTAATAAAGTGCTTTTCCAAGTATGTCTTAGTAGCCTAAATGCATGCATGGTCGCTTCTAGATAAGTTAATGTCATCAACATAGACAATGAGAACTACAAGACCAGAGGTAGTTTTCTTAACAAACATTGAATGATCAGGTTGAGAGCGACAGAAGTCAAATATTTGAAGAATAAAGCTAAGTCTGTCAAACCAGGCTCGGGGGCTTTGCTTAAGGCCATAAATAGCTTTGCAAAGACGGCAAACTTTGGAAGACTCCCCAGAATTTCAAAATCGGGAGGTTGCGCTATGTAAACCTCCTCATACAGATCTCCATACAGAAATGCATTTTTGACATCTAATTGAAATAAGGGTCAATCAGAATTTACGGCCACAGAGATAAGGATACGAACAGAATTCAGTCGAGCCACAGGAGAGAAAGTCTCAAAGTAGTCAACTTCATATGTCTGAGTGTAGCCCTTGGTTACCAGGCGAGCTTTGAGTCGTTCAATGGTACCATTTGGTTGATATTTGATTGTAAAAATCCACCTGCAACCAACTGGTGAACAGCTATGTGGTGCATCAAGCAAATCCCAAGTATGTCTATCAGTGAGGGCATGCATTTCAGTTTCCATGGTTTGACGCCATGTTGGGTGTTGGAGAGCCTGAGTAGCATTCTTAGGAATAGTAATAGCACATAAAGCAGAAGTGAAATTTGCAAAAGTATTTCCCAAATTAGTAGTAGTGCAGAAATTCCCAATGGGATGTTGCGTGCAAGAGCGAGTGCCTTTGCGTAAACTGATAGGAATATCTAAGTCAGAAAATACATGAGATGTTGACCGATCTGCTAACGAGGTTGGAAGACTTGGTTGGGCCAAAGAGGGATTTGGTACCTTTGGTTTTCTCTGGTAGACTTTTAAAGGAGGAGCTGACACAACAGTGCGATCTGATAAGCCATTATCAACAGGCATAGGTAAAGGTGTTTCTGTCAGTAAATCAGACGTCGGGGCAGATCCAGCAGAGTAGAATGGCATATGTTCAAAAAAGACAACATTCGCCGACACCATCCATTTCTTAGTAACCGAGTCAAAGCAACGGTACCCTTTTTGTGTCCGAGAGTGCCCCAGTAAAATATACTTGGTAGCACGAGGATCCAGTTTAGTAAGGCCGCGACGCAAATTTTTGACAAAACACGTACTCCTAAAAATATGAGGTATGGTGAACAGAGAAACATCCGAGTATAAAATCTGAAAAGGCACTTGATTGCCAAAAACAGAAGATGGCATGCGGTTAATAAGATAACAAGCAGTCGAAACAGAATATGGCCTGAAACCACGAGGAACATGATAGTGAAATAGAAGTGTACGCGCAACCTCAAGGAGGTGTCGATTCTTGCGTTCAGCAATCCTAATCTGTTGGGGTGTATAAGTACAAGAGGTTTGGTGAATAGTACCCATTTTGTTGCAAAACAAAATTACTGACCTTTGCATGAATTCAAGGGCATTATCAGTTCGAAAGATCTCAATGGGTTTACCAAATTGGGTATGTATCTCGGCAAAGAAAGTGGTAGTAGTGTCAAGAATATGAGATTTGTCTTTTAATAAAAACAACCATGTGGTTCTAGAAAAATCGTCAATAAAACTCATAAAGTATCGATATCCAGAAAATTCAATGTTCAAAATTTCGATGAAATTGTCAAAAATTTTGGCAAATTTTCTTTTTGTGTGGCAATCGGACATCGAAATTGACTGACGAAACTCTCAAAACAGGCAGATCATCGATTTTTTTATTACTTTTTATATACTATATACTATATACTAGCTAGAGCATATCTTTTTGCATAATTTTGTGTCTTTAAGTCTATATATTGTGTTTGCAAACTATAATGACTTAGTTCATTGATTTTGCCATTGAAAATTGACATCAAAAATCCCCATCGAAATGCCCATCGAAACAGTTCAAGGTCATTCACTAAAAAATGGCGAGACCCCACCCCCACATATCCAATATGAAATATTATTACATATTTGAGTAGATCTACACTAGTAGATCATTCTGGTAAAATTTCATAAATTAATTCATTTATTTTGCCGTCGAAACACCAGGAACGCATTTATCGAAGTTTCTGTCGAAATTTCTGTTTCTGTAGCCACCGAAACGGCATCAAAATCGGACATTTTCTTCCTTGCCAGAAATACTAGCAACAGAGCATGGTCCCCAAATATCAGCATGCACAATATCAATGATGCTTTTGAGCTAATACAGTTTTCCTTAGTAAAAGTAGACCGGGTTTGTTTCCCTAACTGACATGTTTCACAATGAAAAACCGACTCAAAATATCAGGTAATAAATGCTTTAATTTTGCCGGTGAAGGGTGCCCCAAGCGGTAATGCCACTGAATGTCGGTCACAGATGTAGTCAGGTAAGACGTCGTCTTCGGTGCATCCAAATAGTAGAGCCCATCTGGTCCCTCATGGCCCGAACCAATCTTCATCCTTGTGCGCAGATCCTGAAAAATAACACCATCTGGGTCAAAGGTAATTGAGCATTGTAAGCTCTTAATAGATCTACTCACGGATAACATGCTGATAAGAAATTTAGGAACAAAGAGTGCCGAGTTCAACATAAGACAACCAACAGTATAGATATTCCCTATTCCGAAAACAGATGTTTGAGACCCATCAGCTAGGGTGACAGGTGGAATGGCAGTAGTTTTTATGCAAGGTAGAAAATAAAGATCGATTGCCAGTAATATGAGAGGTGGCACCCGAGTCAATAACCCTTTTATGTTTACCAGACTGTGCAAGAGGAGCAGATTGTGTCAGAAGAACAGAACCGCCAGTAGTGGAGGTCTCAGCAGAAGAGGCCAAACGAGCTTGGAGTAACTTCTCAACTTCAGATCTGATCCAATCAACAGATGGCGGGGCAGACGGAGAGGCAAAGGTATCAGGCTAGTCGGAAGAAACCTGATTTTTTCAAGCAGATTTTCTGTGCTTGATCTAGCAGCGGTCTTCAGTATGATTAGTGCGCTTGCAAAAATTGCAGAAACGTGGTTCAGTAGAGGAGTCAGCGCCCGAGGAGTACTCTCGAATAGGGTAAAGGTTATTTCTTATTAAGTGAATAAAACGAATACATGATCCTTTCTTTTATAAGACAAGAGAGTAAGACATAGAGTAGAGCTAGGCAATATGGGATAAAAGTACAAGAGGCTTACAAAGACAAATGCCAAAAATACACTAAGTAAGAAACAGCACAGTACAGTAAAATATATATATTAATACTCCCCCTCAAGCTGGAGCATAGATATCAATCATGCCCAGCTTGTCAATCAGAGCAGTGAACCGAGTCTTCGGAAGAATCTTATTGAAGATATCTGCAACTTGATTAGAAGTATGTGTATAAGGCATAGATATTTGACCAGATAAGACAGCATCTCGTACAAAATGACAGTCAACTTCGATGTGCTTAGTACGTTCATGAAACGTAGGATTACTTGCAATAAAGTTTGCAGCCTTGTTGTCACAGTAAATAGGAGTAGAATTGGAATGAGAGATACCAAAATCTTTCAGAAGGCCACGGACCCAAAAAAGTTCACAGGTAGTATGAGCCATGGCTCGATATTCTGCTTCAGAACTAGAACGAGCAACAACTGTTTGTTTCTTGCTGCGTCGGGTGACCAAGTTACCACCTACAAACGTGCAGTAACCAGAAGTAGATCGGCGATCTATTTTGCTCCCAGCGTAGTCAGAGTCAAAATACCCCACAAGATTACAGTGGCCATGTTTCTTATACAGAAGACCTTTCCCAGGAAAACTTTTTAAAGAATTTAAAATATGGCAGACAGCATCCCAATGACATTGTCTCGGCTCATCGAGATACCTGCTAACAAGTCCAACTACATATGTGATATCAGCTCGAGTGACAGTAAGATAAATAAGCTTGCCGACCATGCGACAATACTGATGATGATCAGGATAAGGAGGGGGCGTCTCATCATCCCAATTAGTGTTCGGATCCAACGGGGTACTACTAGGCTTGGCTCCAAGAAGACCTGTTTCAGATAAAAGATCCAGAACATATTTGCGCTGAGATAGGCACAAACCAGAGGATGACTGAGACACTTCAATCCCAATAAAGTAGCGCAGAGTACATAAATCTTTAGTGACAAAATGAGTTTCCAAGTAGCGTTTAGTAGCCAGAATACCTACAAGGTCACTCCCAGATAATATGATGTCATCAACATAAACAATCAAGATAACAAGCCCAGAGGAGGTATGTTTGATAAATACAGAATGATCAGACTGAGAACGACGAAACTGAAATTTTTGAAGAATAGAGCTCAGCTTATCAAACCAGGCACGGGGGCTTTGCTTCAGTCCGTAAATTGCTTTGTGCAGACGGCACACTTTTGAGGACTTCCCCTGAAGCACAAAACCATGAGGTTGTTCCATGTATACCTCCTCATGCAGATCACCATATAGAAAAGCATTCTTGACATCGAGCTGAAACAAAGGCCAGTCAGAATTAACTGCTATAGAAATGAGTACACGAACCGAGTTCAGACAGACAACAGGTGAGAAGGTCTCAAAGTAATCCACGCCATATGTTTGAGTATAGCCTTTGGCAACAAGGCGAGCTTTAAGACGTCCAATAGTCCCATCAGGCTGATATTTGATCGTAAAGACCCATCGACATCCAACTAGAGAACAATCAGTAGGAGGATCAACTAACTGCCAAGTGTTGCGTTCAGTAAGAGCCTGCATTTCAGATTCCATGGCCTGACGCCAAGCTGGATGCTTAAGAGCCTGAGAAGCATTCTTAGGAATAGATACAGCAAAAAGCACAAATGTGAAATTTGCAAAATTAGTCCCCAAGTGATCAGTGGTACAAAAATTCCCAATGGGATGTTGTTTACAAGTCTGAGTACCTTTGCGTAAGCTGATAGGTATATCTAAGTCAGAAAATGCCTGGGATGGAGGTGGATCTGCCATCGAGGATGAAGAATCTGGAGGGGCCATGGAGGGAGTTGGAGCCTTCGGTCTTCTTTGATAAACCTTTAGTGTAGGAGCAACAACGGGACTGGTATCCGATGAGTCAGAATCATCAATCAGCGGTAAAGGTGTATTCACAAATAAATCTGATGTTACGGCAGAACCAGCAGAAGAATAAAATAGCATATGTTCAAAGAAGACGGCATCAGCTGAGACCAACCATTTCTTTCCAACAGGATCATAGCAGCAGTACCCTTTTTGAGTCCTAGAGTACCCTAAGAAGACACATTTGATGGCTCGGGGATCAAGTTTAGTTAATCCAGGACGCAGATTTTTAACAAAGCAGGTGCTTCCAAAAATCCGAGGGACAGAAAACAACGGAGCATCAGGATATAGAATTTGATATGGAACTTTATTTTCAAGAACAGAAGATGGCATGCGATTGATAAGATAACATGCAGTAGAAATAGCTTCGAGCCAAAAACAGTGGGGAACATGATAGTGAAACAGAAGAGTACGAGCAACTTCAAGAAGATGTCGATTTTTGCGTTTGGCAACTCGATTCTGTTGCGGAGTATAAGCGCATGAGGTTTGGTGAATAGTACCCAATTTGCGACAAAAAGAACTGACTAAGGCTTGCATGAATTCGAGGGCATTGTCAGTGCGAAAGATTTTTATAGGTTTACTGAACTAGGTACTTATTTCAGAAGAAAAAAAAAGGTAGTAATAGTATCAAGAATGTTAGACCTATCTTTCAACAGGAATATCCAGGTGGTTCTAGAGAAATCATCAATAAAACTCATAAAATACCGAAAGCCAAAGACACTGGGAACAGAACATGGACCCCAAATATCAGCATGCACTATATCAAAAAGCTATTTTGAACCAATACATAGTTTTTTTTGTAAAAGTAGACCTAGTCTGTTTGCCTAACTGGCAAATTTCACAATGAAAAACAGACTCAGAAATATCAGGTAAAATGTGCTTCAACTTGGCCGCCGACGGATGTCCCAACCGATAATGCCATTGGATGCCAGTCACAGAAGAAGTCAGAAGCGCAGCAGTCTTCGGTACATCTAGGTAGTATAAGCCGTCCGGTCCCTCATGGCCCGAACCAATCTTCGTCCTCGTACACAGATCCTAAAAGATAACACCATTCGAATCAAATGTTATAGAACAGCGCAGGCTTTTAACAGTCCGACTGACAGATAATAAATTAATTGGAAATTTAGGAACATATAATGCAGAGCGCAAAGGTAGGCGGCCAGAAGTACAGATATTGCCAAAACCAGATACAGGTGTCTGTGAACCATCAGCAAGAGTAACAGGAGGAATAGCATTAGTTTTATGCAAAATAGAAAATAAGGTAGGATTGCCAGTAATGTGGGAGGTCGCACCAGAGTCGATCACCCAAGTGTTTTTGCCAGACTAGGTTAGGAGAGCAGTACTGCCATCAGTGGAAGTCTCTGCAGAAGAGGCCAAACGCGCTTGAAGCAGTTTCTCAAATTCTGATCTGATCCAATCGGCAGATGGTGGAGCAGAAGAGGAGGCAGTAGTGTCAGGTTGCTCAGGCGTGACTTGATTTGCCCATGCAGGTTTCCCATGTTTGATCTAGCAACGGTCTTCATTATGATTAGTCTGTGTGAAATGTGGTGCTGCAATGCAACGTGCAATGCAGCGTTAAGAGAGGCCATAGGCCTTCTCCCTTTTTATTAATAAGAGAAACTGGATAATTTACATAGAGGTCCAACAGGATATAGAAATTACAAAATAGAATAAATATGAAATATATTAACAGTCCATTTGCAGAAGTTACAATAGCGTTGTTCAGTAGCATCAACAGTAGAGGAGGACCCCCGTCCTTGACCAGTAGAGGATCGTCCACGACCGCGTCCTCGACCGCGGCTGCGCCACGGAAAGAGTCACCAGTCCTAACAGCGAGGGTTGTCCCGTCAGAGACATCAGGAAAGTAGTTGAGAAACAGAGGGAAGACGCTGCACACGCTTTAGAACATCGCGGAGGGTAGGAAGAGGATCGCTAGAAAGGATTTTGATCGACTACCCCCGCAAAGGACGACGGCATGCTAGCAAGAAACTGAACTAACTGTAAGTCATTGCGTTGGCACTGGATCTCAGTAATATCTGATGATAGGGGGTGATAGACCTCTAACTCATCCCAAAGCGCAGAGCATTGATTATAGTAGTCCTCCACGGAATCAGTAGTCGAGTACTCCAGTTTGGTCAAGTTTTCGAAGATCTCGAACACCTTTTTCGGATTCTGCTGGTAAGAATACACGTGGGAAAGCTGATCCCACATCTCCATGGCCGTCTTCAGGCAGAGCAAAGATTGGCTGATTTTGGGCTCTGCACTATTGACCAGCCAGGTCATGACGCCATAATCTTCTTTAGACCAAAGATCAATGGCATGTTTCGTCTTGTCATCAGCATCTGTAGCAGGAATCGTTGGACCTTTAATAGACAGATGCGAGAAGCGTCCTTGAGCCTTGACGTAGAGTTCAAAGGAGGCTGCCCATAAGTGATAGTTGGAGCCATCTAGTTTGACAGTGGTGACGCACAGGTTACGGGGAACGTCTGAGGTCGCCATAACGACAGCAGGCAGCGTAAATCAAGGGCGCAGGTAGCAGTAGCAAGCAGAAGGTTGACGTAGCAATCAACAGAGACAGACAGCAGCAGAAGCCCAATACATGGGCAGATCTATAGATAGAAGATAGGAGATCCAAGCATCGGATCTCAGGAACCCACGTAGGGGCAGCAAGGAATATAAAAGAACCTACGCCAACCTGGAGGAAAAATTACTCCACCATGACGCGTAGGCAGTCAGAGAGCGGAACTGATTTTACGTCTTCAACGTGCCAGAACTGAAAAGTGTCTGAAGTTGTCCGGAGACCAACGGGAAGAGGATGGGAGGATGGGGTGATCAACGGGATGGAATAGGAATAAGGGATGAAGGAGGTGGTGGAGATGGAGAGTTAGGAAGGCAATGGTGGGATGTGGAGAAGAGGGTGGGCTGTGGGAATAAGGGTGGCGGCGGCGGCAACAAGGGAGGCGGGGGGGTGGGCTGGTGGTAGGGAGGAGGGGTGGTGGCGGTGGTTTGTGGTGGAGTAGGAATAGCGGGGAGAGGGTTGGTGGGGTGGAGAGGGTTGGCGGCAACAGTAGGGGAGAGGGGAGGGTCGGCGGCAGTAGGGTAGAGGGGGGGTGGCGGCGGCAGTAGGGTAGAGGGGAGGGGGCGGCAGCAGGGTAGGGGGGGCTAGGGTTAAGGAGGGAGGGATTTACGGAGGATCGGGAGGCTCTGATACCATCTAGAATAGGGTAAAGGTTATTTCTTATTAAGTGAATAAAACGAATACATGACCCTCTCTTTTATAAGACAAGAGAGTAAGACATAGAGTAGAGCTAGGCAATATGGGATAAAAGTACAAGAGGCTTACAAAGACAAAAGTCAAAAATACACTAAGTAAGAAACAGCACAACACAGTAAAATATATATACTAATAAGTACGAACCACGACCAGCACCTGGAGTAGAGCGGCCTCGACCACGGCCACGATCGTGGCCACGTCAACAGAAAGAATCTCTAGATCGAACAACTAGAGCAGCATTGTCAGAAA
Source organism: Alisma plantago-aquatica (assembly GCA_963693085.1). Classification (NCBI taxonomy): domain Eukaryota; kingdom Viridiplantae; phylum Streptophyta; class Magnoliopsida; order Alismatales; family Alismataceae; genus Alisma; species Alisma plantago-aquatica. The sequence goes on along the minus strand of OY856410.1, from coordinate 208,110,725 downwards.
GTTCAGGAGTCACCTGAGATACAGAAGGCAAACGTTGCACGTGTTTCAGAACATCGCATAAGGTGGGCAACGGATCGCTGGAGAGAATCTGATCTACAACACCCGCAAAGGAGGATGGTAGGCCAGCAAGGAATTGAACGAGTTTTAGTTCATTCCGTTGTCTTTGTGCTTCCATAATATCTGAGGATATGGGGTAATATGCCTCAAACTCATCCCAAAGGGCACAGCATTGATTGTAGTAATCTTCAATGGCATCTGAGGTAGAATACTCCTTGGCCAGGTGTTTGAATAATATCAAACACCTTCTTGGGATTCTATTGATGAGAATAAACGTGGGAGAGTTGATCCCACATATCCTTAGTCGTGCGCAGGCGCAGAAGGGATTGGCTGATTTTGGGTTCAGCACTGTTGACCATCCAGGTCATAACCCCAGAGTCGTCCTTGGACCAAGAAGTAGCAGTTGGTTCCGCCGGCCCGGTAGTACTCAGATGGGAATAGCCCCCCCTGAGCTTTGACATACAATTTAAAGGAAGTTGCCCATGTGTGATAGTTGGAGCCGTCCAACTTGGTAGTCGTCACACAGAGATTGCAAAGCGGATCGGAGGACGCCATGGGAGGTCACAGAATACAGGACGACACAGCAGACAGTAGTGGCAGGCCGAAGCAGGAATCACGTAGCAGGCAGCAGACAGAGCAGTAGGCACGTAGCAGGCAGCAGACAAAGCAGTAGGCACGTAGCAATCAGCAGACAAAGCAGTAGGCACGTAGCAATCAGCAGACAGAGCAGCAGGCTCGCAGCAGCAGTAGGCACATAGCAGATGAAAGAAGTAGATACGCAATCACAGGAGCAGGTCTAAAGATATTTCTGTACACGGGCATAAGATAGCAACAGGAAATTTGATGCATCAGATCCCAGAAACCCGCGTCGGGGCAGCAGTAGATATAGGAAACATACGCCAACATGGAGGAAAACCTTATTCCATCATGAGGAGTAGGCAGAGACAGAGCAAGATCTGGTTACGTCTTCAACGTGCGATAACTAGAAAGTTACCGGAGACGTCCGGAGATTGGCAGGAAAAGAAACGAGTGGTGGTGGAGGCTAGCCGAAGGGAGAGATGGTGAGGAAAGGAGGGAGGGAAGAAGAGGGGGTGGAAGAGGGCTAAGTGGAGAAGGTGGTGGCTAGCCGGAGGAGTGGGACATGAGCAGGGGTTGTTGAAAGGAGGTGGGGAGGGCGCCAGGCAGGGAGGGGTTGATGGTGAGTGTTGGTGGGTGTGTGGGTGGAGGAAGAAGGGGTGGTGGTGGTTGTATGGGTGGAGGAAGAAGGGGCGGCGGGTGGTGGAGAAGTGGCGGAAAGGAAGGTAGGAGATGGGTGGCTGGTGAGGGGCTGAGAAGAGACAGGGGAAGAGGGGTGGCGGCTAGGGTTTATGTGGGCATAGGTTAGGGTTGGGGTTTAGGAAGGATCAGCCCGCTCTGATACCATCTAAAATACAAAATGGTTTGCATGAGATTAGTGAAACAAGTACAGAAGACTCTCTTATATAGGAGAGAGTAAGAAAGATCTAGAAACATGAATATTCTAGGATAAGGAAAAGGACTAATGGGCTAATAGACAAAGGCCCATAACACAATAACAAAATAAAAATAAAGCTAGGAAAACATATATACTAATAGTAATAATATTCAAATTTAAGATCAAACCAGTGTATTTGAGGTGAAGTGAACCCTTAATGAAATTGTATCCATACCTTTATAGAAAACATATTTATACTTCATGTTCTTTATGGAAAGGCATGTATACTTAATTTGACTCAACATAATGCAACAAAACAGCCATCACACCATTTCCAATAATTTCGAAATCACCATGTCCTATTTTTGTGCCTACATCTTTGTTTAGAGCTTTCTGAGGTTTCCAAGCAGATCTACCTGGCTATCTTACAATATACATGCAGATTCACAAAACTGAACAAGCTCTCTACTTTGTACCTTTGCATTGTTGAGCTGAGATTGAGTGGATCTGATTAGTGTCTCCTTCTGTTGTACATGATGCTTTAGATCATTTACTGTGTTTTCAGCAGTTTTCAAGCTTTCATCCTTCTCAAGTAATCTTTTTTGCAGTTCATCCAATTCTTCCTTCAATATGTTTATCTCATCATTCTTTCGGCTGCATTCCACAAGCATGGGCTTGGAGGGGAAAAGTGGATCGTTGGTATTTCTGTCCTTGCAGTCTGTAGATGTGTCCTTAATAACACTGAGTCTGCGGTCCTTTTTCTTTTTTATGCTGTTTTCAAAACCTTTAGGTTCTGCATTCTGCAACTAGATACAGAGTCCAGCTTTTAGATACAAACCATCAACAAAAACCAAGGTTATATATGCATCAAATATTGCAACTTCCTATCAATACACAGATTCTCAAGTTGTGCAGGTCGTTTTGAGTGGGATATGACCAAAGGTAGATTCAAGTAACCTAGCATAAAATGAATATGTTTCTTGTGGCCAACACTAAAATATGAAGTAAATTGATACTCTACGTTGTCTGAAACCATAGTACTCCAGGTGTCAATGTATCTGCCAAAGTTGTGTACAAGTTGAACATATGATATGTAACATATTACTTTATTACCTGTAGCTCCAGTTGGATGATGAATGTAAGCACATGCACTGCAACTTTGATACAGTTTTAAGCAAGATAAACAGTAGTGGAGGGCCATAAGTTTCGAATAGTGTTAAACTTTCCCCACGTGCACGCACACGCACCGCGACGCGCGTTTGGGAAAACCACTCCCCCCTACCCACCTTGCCAGCGCGTCATTTTTTTTTGCTTTTTTTTCTTATAACTTTTAAATTATAATTAATTTTTTATTAAATAAAATGCATTAAATCCTTATAAAAAGTATATTCCAATAAGACCAATATTGACATTTTATAAAGAAAAAAAGAAGAGAGAAATAAGGAGGGAATAAAAAGAAAGAAGAGGGAAGTAAAAAGGCAATAAAATGAATGCGCCCACTAGTGTCCTCAGTGCTCCTACTAGTGCCCTCAATGTACCCACTACTTTCCTCCTCAATGCGCCAATTACAGTCCTCAATGTGCCCACTACTTCCCTACTCAATGCGCCCACTTTTAGTTGAATGTGCCCACTATTGTCCTCAATGCGTCTACTACAACTCTCAATGCGCTCACTACTTCCCTCAATGCGCACACTTTGAATAGAATGTGCCCACTATTGTCATCAATGAGCTCACTACAACCCTCACTGGGGCCACTACTTCTATCCTCAATGCGCCCACTTTTAATGGAATGTGCCCACGATTGTCCTCAATGAACCCACTACAGCCCTCAATGCGCATACTACAACCCTCATCAATCTACCCACTTTTAATGGAATGTGTCCACTATTGTCCTCAATGTGCCCAGTACAGCCCTGAATGCGCCCACTACTTCCCTCCTCAATGCGAACTTTTAATGGAATGCACTCACTATTGTCCTCAATGCGCCCACTCCATCCCTAAATGCGCCCACTACTTCCCTCCTCAATGCGCCCACTTTTAATGGAATGTGCTCACTATTATCCTCAATGCGCCCACTACATCCCTAAAGCACCCACTACTTCCCTCCTCAATGCGCCCACTTTTAATGGAATCCGCCCACTACTTCCCTCCTCAATGCACCCACTTTTAATGGAATGTGCACACTATTGTCCTCAATGCGCCCACTACAACCCCCAATGTCTGTACTACTTCCCTCCTCAATGCGCCCACTTTAAATGTAATACGCACACTATCGTCCTCAATGCGCCCACTATTGTCCTCAATGCGCCCACTACAACCCTGAATGTGCCCACTACAACCCTCCTCAATGCGCCCATTTTTATTGGAATGTGCCCACTATTCTCCTCAATGCGCCCACTACAGCTCTTAATGCACCCAGTACTTCCCTCCTCAATGCACCCACTTTCAATGGAATGCACCCACTATTGTCCTCAATGCATCCACTTTTGATTCAATGTGCCACTACAGCCTCAATGCGCCCACTACTTCCCTCCTCACTTCTTTCCTCTCCTCTCTTCACTTCCTCTTTTTACTTCTCACATGTATCTTTCTCATTTGTTTTCTCACTTCTCTTTACTTCCCTCCTTAATTCGATGTGTATTATTTTCACAACAATATGTTAGTATTGGTCTTGTTGGAATGAATTTTTATAACAAATTCAATAATTTTTATTTCGTCAAAAAATTCATCATGGATTAAAAATTATACACAACAAATTTTCCTTTCTATTTCCTCATGATATCCATGTGTTATTTTCTCAAAGATATATTAATATTAGTCTTGTTGGAATGCATTTTTTATAACAAATCCAACCATTTTAATTTCGTCAAAAAAATCATTACGGATAAAAAATTATATATAAAATAAAATTTCCTTTCTACTTCTCTCTTAATCTCTCTCCACAGACCTATCAAATCAGTTCACTTGCCTCCCTTACCTACCCCATGCCAACTCACCTCCTAAAACCACCCGCCTCCACCCAAAACCACACTGCCCCGAGTCCCGCGCTGGCAAAACCAACCAAAGGGGGCGCGTCAAACACGCATCACCCCCTGTGGCACGTCCTAGACGCATTTTTCGTTTCTAATATGTGAACCAAATACTGTGTAGTATATACCATGTAATTATGTATTAACATAAGATATGATGCTTAACCTTATTATATAGCACTACGCACTACATTTTCTCAAGTACAACTTATTGAATATGTCACACGAAAAGTGGAAAAAAAGTATGTTATAATATGCATGAAGTGTTAATATGGTAACAATATAGATTTTTCTCTAACATATGAGATACATATCTCCGACCATTTTAATATTTGAGATATATCTCTGATGTTTCAGTTTCAATGGATGCATCTTCAAAGCATTAGATAAGGTTCTACTAGGTAAAAAAGTTTTCATATTATCAATTCAAGGGTAGACCTAACTAGCGCGATGAGTGTGTTTATAGAGTAAAATAAATGCATTCGTGCCTACATGCCCTCAAGCAATTCTTTGCAGCTCATGTAGGACTCATTTCCTATATGATGGTCCCATGCTATGTCAATCAATCCCCTTCCCCTCCCTCCCCCTCCATTCTTCGACGTGTTTCCCCTCCACTTTGTCTTCTTTCTTCCCCATAACATCTTCTTGATTCTAACTTTTCCATGACAGAAACAGGCTGATATTGGGATATCAACTCCCATTCCATCTCCTCTGCCTGGCCTACTCAAACCAAAGAGTTGTAAGGGTCTGACTTGTTTGAGTCAATGATTAATCTTCTATGTATCCCACCATCTTGTGATACCTTGAATGAGTTAAATACACAACTTGTGCCTATTGAGCAGATAACTTTCTTATCAGAGGAACCGTCATAGACGGGCAATTTTTTTAACCCCCCCCCAACTCAGTAAAGCGTAAAACTCTCATGCCCCGGGCATCCCGCCCACCCGGGAACTGATTAAAACGCATATTTGGCCGACCTGCACGATGCATACTAATCCTGAGAAATAGCTCTCCATGAGAGTTTGACCTCGAGATCCCTCATTGTGGTTTACCGAGCCCAACCACCCAAGCTAGTCCTTGTTGTAGATAACTGAGACAAGGCATGTTGCATTGGAAAATTACAAGTCAAGTTGACCTAACTTCACCTAATACACCTAGATAATGTGCCATTGCATCTTGAACGCCAATCACTGGACAGACTACACAATTGGTCAGCCATACTATAGTGCAAGGCCTAACTGAATCCTTAAATCCTCCAATGCAACTCTTTGGTCCTAGCTAGAACATTTGACTCATTGCCTAACCAAATGGATAGCCTAACTTTTATTACAGAATCATCTCCCCTCCCACCCCACAATAGCGTGTTAACTCCCAAGTACATGTTCAATCCCTATCCCATGTCCGATATATAGTCTTGCTGCTAATAGTATCTCACCAAAAAATTCTGGGTCAAGGTGGATACTGACCAAGGAATAAGGTTTCACCGAAACTGGCGAAATTTCGCCCCAAAATACCGATTTCGGTGGCATCTGGTACGAAACCATGCAACCATACCGCTATGTCGAAATTGTCGAAATTTTTTACCCAAAATTCGAAATTTTCTCAGGGAGTAGGAAAATCTCCTTTTCTCCCACATGAAGGACCCCCCCACCTATCCCCATATCAAATTTTATTGCATAAATCGATGCATTTAGGTGTAAAGATCATTCCTGTAAAATTTCATGGCTTAATTCATTGATTTTGGCGTCGAAACATGCACTGTTGCATTTATCGAAATTTTTGTCGAAATTTCAGTAAATTTCGGTTTCCATGTTGTTGAAACGACATCGAAATCGGATACCTTATTCCTTGATACTGACCAGCAGCACTGCCAACAACTCAACAGTCACCAAGGAGTCAGCTACAATATCACTAAGTCAATGTTAAGTCTCTATGAGATGAACAACGAGAATGTCCATTTATCACTGGTTAGACACTAGAACTCCTCAGTACCCGACAGGGATCCTAGGAATTTGCAACTTTACAAGGTAAACACCAAAAAAACTCAGTGTTTATTGGCTTTTTAAAGGTGAAGGATAAATGTAGGTGATTATGATATTTAAAACAATGTAATAAGTGTGACGTTACAGATGAAGGATGTATTTTCCGTATGATGTTTGTCGAGTTTTACAAGAAAAAAAATAAGGAATACAACACTATTAACTGATAAATAAGTTTCAAAGAACACTTTAAAGTAGTTGGATCTGATTGGATACATATGAGACACTCCAGGTGATGTTGTTTCATATCCCACTTGGCAATAAACCCAGCTAGATGATTGATTGGCTTCCCGCAATTGGTGTTGGTAACTTTCAGTTCACAATGTCAGTGTCGTTGAATATGAGTTCATTTATGTCCCTAGTTCCTAGTGATTTAATAGTACATTTTCACTCATTTCCTTCTCCAAATGTAATATTGTTTTCTAGTTTCTACATATTTTTTTTATTTCTCGAGTGGTCCTTTTATCAAAATTGCAAACTCTTAACTTTGAAAAGGAGAAAAAGAATACTCTACGAGCCATAGGCATGTTTTCTTAAGGAGTTGTGACATCCTTTTATATTATCTTTCATACAGTTATATATGTGCACTACATATTTTATACAGTGCCTCTTTCAACTCTGAGGTTTATGGTTTGAGAACATCGTGAAGGCACGTTTGGTGGTGATATGAGGAAAACAGCTTGTTACACATCATACACTTTACACATGGAACATCAACACAAATGTATGCTTTTGACACTGTTAAAGTATGTAAAATGCATAAGTATACTCAGTTGTACAAGTGTCTAATCCCATGTTGTGTAAATGGGTTATTGGCCGCTTCATCTTCTTCATCATCATCTAAGCCTCAATCCTGACTATGTTGGGGTCGGCTACATAGATCCTTTTTTTCAGTCAGCTAGGTTATGTGTCAGATTCTCGTCAAGATGTAAAGATCTTACCTCTTCTCCTTTTCGTTGTGCTCAACTCAATACCATTTCTTCAAATTGGTGCTTTTTTCGGTCTATCCATACAGTATCAGACGATACTCATGTAACTTGTCCTCAATACTCGTCACCCCCACTTTATTCCTTGTATAGTTATTTCTCAAACGGTCTTTCTTTGTCTTCCCTCACATCCATCTTACCATACACATGTCAGCCACATTCATCTTGTTGAAAACTTCACTTCTTTACCACCCAACATTCACTCCCATAGACAAGGTCGGTCGTATAGTTCTTCTATAAAAGTTACTTTGTAATCTGAGTGGATCTTCAGATGATATATGCTTCTAGTTGCAGTCCTCCGTTTCAACCAGCTTGTTGTGATCTTGTGACAAACATCATCTTAAACATCGCCATCTTGTGACAAACATAATCTTAAACATCACCGTACATTAATGAAAATGATCACATTTTAAACATCCACTCCATCCAACATGGCATTCACCATTAACAATTCTAGAATACTGAGATTGCAGTTCATATCCTCTATTTTGTTCCTATTGATCTTATAGGTTCCAAAGCACTTCTCGAAAGTGCACCTTTTTCATTCAATATTTCATTAGTTTCATCAATCAGCACAATATCATCAGCATATAACATACACCAAGGAATATCATCTGAAACATGATCATTAACAAGAACGTATAGATATGGGCATAAAGTCGGTCCTTGATATAGGTTAAGTCGATTCATGATATTCTCTTGTTATTGTTTACAGGTATCAAAGCTGAAGGGTTGGAAATCTTAGGAGACTTGCCCTGGAGGTGGTCTCTCTTCCAACCCTAGGGAGCTATCCTCATCACCCTACATGGTCGTCTCATCCCTTTCTCTCTTTTGTTTCAAGTTACTGTAATACATTACTACAGCAACATCAACTATGGGACAGGGTATGCATCTCTAGTAGTTTATAAATCCTCCAACCTAATAGCAACCTTTCCTTCCCCTAGTCACTATCAGCCTGCTAGTGGGAGAGTGGGTCCTTTTGGTCCGCGGAGTGAATGTTTTTCCCTCATATATCCAGTAAGGTTAACTGACGATTTTATCCTCCATCAAATGCTCAACTGATGACTGTGGGCCTTTTGTCCGTTGAAACCGGGCCCTAGGAGGCTTCCTAACCCTATCAAGTAGCAATGCTGCCCAGAAACCCAGGAGCAACTTGCAGCGAATAGTGATCCTTACCACATCCTATAATAAAGCATTGTGCATCAACCAACCTCCAGTCTGTTGTCGTTCATCTTGAGCCTCTATGGACTTCTAAATTCATCAGTTTCTGTCATTGTTGGTGTGGTCTTCTCTCACTTTGATTACAGCTTGTTGCTACCAAGCAGCAGCCAATGCTTATAGTCCACAATCAAATCACCATCAACGAGAAATATTATGAGAAGAACCAATGAAGTTGTATTTTAAACAATGTTTTAAAAAGCATGAAGCGGGAGGCGTGCGGACGGGACCTTGTAGCCGATTAAGCGGCAGGAGGGCGATTAAGCGGGCGATTTTTGAAAAAGCGGATGCTTAAAATCTTATATATTTATATACAAAATTACATGTATGTGTATATAAAAAATATATTTCTAAGGAAATCAGTAATACTAACCAGTAGTATCAATTAGTAATGAACGAAATCTGCAAGAAAATCAGTAAAATCAGTAAAACCATTAGAAGTATAATAGAGTAATACGATATTTACTTGGATATATTACAGCAATACCCTATTATATACAGCTTACATGCAAAGTTTGCATTCTAAAGTAGGACTAGGTATATCATAGAACATTTTATGTATACAAGCTTCATATATTATACTCTATACTACTTGGATTATATATTTAATTAACATTACATGCTTACAGCAGCATTTTTTTCAAAAATCGGAAAAAAAAGGGCAAAAAAGCGGGAAAAAGCGGGTGAAGCGGGAAAAAAGCGGGCGTTTTTCTTCAAACCGAGTAAGCGGGAGCTTTTCTTCAAACCGAGTAAGCGGGCGCTTAAGGGCAAAATTAAGCGGATGGGGGTCTTGGCCGATTAAGCGGCCGCCTGGGCCGTTTTTTAATACAGTGATTTTAAATGATAATGAAGTGTGAGCATCTAATAGACATACTTCCCATTGAGAATCTGCAATATAGTGGAAACAACAACATTACAATCTTCTGTCCCTATTGTGGAATTTTACAAAACCACAAGTAGCCGATGTGTCAAGTTAGTTTCAAACTTGTAAGGACGTCTAGGTTCATTTTAGTCTCACGTGCCTAGGACAGATGAAGAATATGACCAACTTCTGCGAGGTGTCTCAACAAGCTCCATCTTCAATAGCATCTTTAGTTCAGAAATCTGGAGCACCTGCTGCTTGTCTCTCTCAAAATTCTCATGCATGTTCATCTTTCTGGGTTCTTAATTTAGGTGCAACATATCATATCCCAGGTACATCACATCTCATCTCCAACTTGTCCAACTCTAAGAGGCCCCAATCCATTTTTACTTTGGCAAATCGATCTTCAATAACAGTACAAAGAGTTGGAATCATCACTCATTTATCTAAGTATTAATTACTCACATTTGCATTGTATATTTCCAATTTTCAAATAACTTTGTTTATGTTAGTAAATCAACTCACTTTCTCAATGTCTAGATCACCACTAATCGTGATTCGTATGTATATTAGATTTTAGGATGCAGAAGATGATTGGAGGCAGATATGAGCATGCAAGTCTTTACTATCTCGGCAAGTCTTTGAGGAGTGGGTAGTTGACTCTCCAAATAAAGCTCATAATCAATTTGATCATTCATCTTTAGAGAAACTACAGATTTTAGATCCTAGGTTCTTTAACTTAAAATCTTCCAATTGCAAGTCATGTCAATTAGGTAACCACCTTCCTTCCACTTAAACGTCTACAGACCATATATGTGATGAGTATGTCTTTTATATTGTTAACTATGATGTTTGAGTTCCATGGAAACTGGGATACAATAATGTGGTCGAGTTCATAGAAGATTTTTCTAGAGTTATATGGTTGTACTTGATAAAGGATCCGTCGAATACTTTACCATATTCCAAGATTTTTATCATGAAATCAAAAACTCATTTTTTTCTCTATGTTATATGCATCGATAATGCCAAAGAATAATTTAGCCATAAGTTCATTTGATTCCTATAGAATAAGAAAACATTCATTTGATGTGTGTAAAACAAATACAAGGCACTTTCTTTTATAGGATAAGAGAGTAAGCGAGCAATAGAATTAGGCAATGTGGGATAAAAGAAAAGTTAAAGACAAGACAAGTCTAAAGCACACAATAAAACATAAAGCATAAAGCATATATACTAATACTCCCCCTCAAGCTATAGCATAGAAGTCAAACATGTCCAGCTTGTCCACTAGTGTAGCAAAGTGAGTCTTTGGGAAGTATCTTGGCAAAGATATCAACAACTTGATCTTTTGTTCGGAGATAAGGAGTGCAGATGCGACCAGAGAGAATAGATCCGTGAACAAAGTGGCAATCCAACTCGATATGTTTGGTGGGTTCATGAAAAGTGGGATTGCTGGAATAAAAATGGAGGTTTTATTGGCATAGTTCATAGGAATAGGATCAGAATCAAAGATATCAAATTCCTTGAGGAGTCCTTGAACCCACATTAATGCACAAGTAGTATGAGCCATAGCTCTTGTATTCTGCTTCAGCACTAGACCGAGTAACCACCGTCTGCTTCTTTCTACGCACCATGTAACTAGATTCCCTCCAACAAAAGGGCAGTAGCCAGAGGTAGATTTCCTGTCACATGTACTACTGGCATAATCAGAATCAAAATATGTCTGCGATGCAGTAATCCTTTTCCTGGAGAATTTTTAGATATTTGAGGATATGACATACAGCATCCCAGCGACATTGTCGAGGTTTATCCAGATACCTACTAACAAGTCCAACAGTAGCAATAATATCAGCTCTAGTTACAGAAAGATAAATAAGCTTACCAACCAACCGTCTGTATTGTTGGTTATTAGGATAGGGTGGGGAGATTCATCATTCCAATTGGTATTGGAATCCAAAGGAGTGCTAGCAGGTTTACCATCAAGCATTTTGTTTCTATTGTAGATGTAGAACATATTTGCATTGTGAAAGACAGACGCCAAACGAAGATCTAGAAACTTCAATTCTCAAGAAATACTTGAGTTTGCCAAGATATTTAGTAACAAAGTGTTGTTTTAGATACCTTTTAGTAGTTGAAATACCATAAGTATCACTACCAGACAAAATTATATCATCCACATAGACAATAAGAATAACAAGCCCGGAATTGATTTTTTAATGAAAACAGGGTGGTCAGAATGTGAGCGCCAAAATTCAAACTTTAGAAGAATTTGGCTCAATTTATCAAACCATGCTCGTAGGCTTTATTTTAGGCCATAAATCGCTTTCCTGAGTCTACAAATTTTGGAACACTCCCCCTAAGTAACAAAACCAAGCAGTTACTCCATGTAGAAATCCTCATGCAAGTCACCATATAGGAAGGTGTATTTAACATCAAGTTGAAAAAGAGGCCAATCATTATTCACAGCAACAGATATAAGCACCTGTACAGAATTAAGTCTGGCAACAGGGGAAAAAATTCAAAATAGTCAACCACATAGGTTTGAGTATAACCTGTTGCTACGAGACGAGCCTTCAACCGTTCAATCGAACCATCTGCTCGGTATTTAATAGTGAAAATCCAACGAAAGCCAACATTAGGGCAATTTTCAAGGCGATCAATCAGATCCCAAGTCTTGTGATCGCGAAGAGCAGCCATTTTAGTTTCCATAGCTTGACGCCAGGCAAGATGCTTAAGAGCTTATGTAGCAGTCTTTAGTACAAAACAGCAGAGATAACAATAGTAAAACAGGCAAAGCTAGCACCAAGATTAGTTGTAGAACAGAAATTACTAATCGGATGTTGAGTGTAGGAACGAACACCTTTCCTTTGACTAATGCGAAGAGGTAGGTCAGAAATTACCTGGGGGGTTGTTGTGATCTGACGACAGAGGAGTTGGTTGTTGAGGGGCCATGGAGGGGATCGTAACCTTGGGTCTTCTTTTGTACACCTTTGTAGGAGGAAGAGCTTCAGGTGCTTCAGTGGGATCATGTTCTACCACTTGATGTAGGGAAGTGAGATCCAACAAATCACTTGATAAAGCAGACCCCTTTTCAGAGTAGTACAGCATGTATTTAAAAAAGATGACATCCGCACTAACAAACCATTAGCTTTTGGTAGGATCATAACACTAATATCCTTTTTGAGTCTGTGAATATCCCAGAAAAACACACTTAGTGGAGCGGGGGTCAAATTAAGGCGGAGATTTTAACAAAAAAAGTGCTACCAAAGATGTGTAGCAGTACAGAATACAAGGGTGCATCGGGATGCAGAAGAGAGAAAGGGACTTGATTGTGCAGTACAGAAGGTGTAAGGTTAATTGAGTACACACAATAGAAACAGCTTCAGGCCAAAACTTTGTAGGAACTGATAGTGAAGAAGAATAGGGCATGCTACTTAAAGAAGATAATGATTCTTCCTCTCTGGAACACCATTTTATTGTGGTGTGTAAGAGCAGGAAGTTTGATGAATGGTACCCCAAGCAGTACAAATTCATCCACCGATTTTGGCATAAATTTTAAGGCATTATCAGTTCGAAAGATTTTCATAGTTGTATTAAATTAGGTTTGGATCTTAGTGAAAAAGGTGGTGATAGTGTTCAAAATATTACCGCGATTCTTTAAGAGACAACTAGGTTGCCCTAGAATAGTCATCAATAAGAGTCATAAAGCAGCAAAATCCGAACAAGCTAGTAACAGACAAGGTCCCCAAATATCAGCATGAACAATATTTTTGAGAACTAATCTCCTTTTTCTCATGAAATACAGCCTGAGTCTATTTTTTAAATTGGCAAGATTCACACAAAAATTGGTTATCACAAATTTCAGGAAATAGGCATCATAGTTTAGCAGCAGATGGATGTCTCAGACAGTAGTGTTGTTGTAGACCAGTCACAGAAGATGATAGTTGAGCAGTAGGAGATTGTGGCACGTCCAATTAGTATAGTTTGTCATGTCTCTCATGGCTTGAACTAATCCTCGTCTTCGTGCGGAGATCCTGAAACACAATCTTTGGGATCAAAAGTGATTGAGCACTGAAAACTCTTAACAGTTCTATTAACAGATAACATATTATGTGAAAATTTTAGAACAGAAGACAAATTTTAATGGTAGACTTTTAGATAGAGATATAGTTTCAATTCCATGGATTACACACTGAGTCCCATCAGCTAGTATCACAAGAGGGACCTGAGTTATTTAAATAAGGCAGTAAAAAGAGCAGAACAGCCAGAGATATGAGTTGATGCTCCTGAGTCAATGACCCATTTATTTTTATAGTAGGTAGCAAGAGATGCAAGTAAAGCAAAAGAACCTCCGTCTGGAGCAGGTGTTTGCGAAGATAGACAAGCCTGGAGAAGTTTTTCTAACTCTGAGTGAATCCAATCAACCATGGGCTGAGTTGAACTGGAGGCAACAGCAGTCGAATCTTTAGATATATCAGAGGTGACCTGGTTCGCCCAAGTAGGTGCACTGTGTTTTTCCCAGCAACAATCCTCGTTGTGGTGGTTGCGCCCACAGAAGTTGTCGAAGCGGTTGGCAGTAGGAGGTTGAGGTTGTCCTCGTCCAGGTCCAGGAGGACCACGCTAGGAGTACCAGAAGCACAACCACCATGACTGCGACCGCGGACATGTCCTCAACTAGAGTCGTGGGAGCGGACCGCAAGGACCGAGTGATCAGACAAAGTAGCAGGTAGGGAAGACATAAGGAAGGCGTTAAACGCGCTTGAGAACATCCCACAATGTTGGTAAGGAATTACTAGATAAGATTTGGTCGGCCACACTAGAGAAAGAATGAGGAAGTCCAACCAGGAACTGAACCAACTGAAGTTCGTTCTGTTACCGTTGAACTTCTTTGATGTCAGAGGAAAGGATGATATACTTTGTATTCATCCCACAACGTCGAGCACTGGTTGTAGTAGTCCTCGACAGATCCATCAGTCGAATACTTATTCGTCGGATTCTTGAAGATCTCGAAGACCTTCTTTGGAATGTGTTGGTGAGAGTACACATGGGATAGTTGATCCCACATGGTTTTGACATTCTAAAGGCGAGGGAGAGACTAACTGATCTTTGGTTCGGCAATGTTCACCATCCAAGTCATTACTCCAAAATCATCTTTGGACCATTGAGCGTAGGCTTGCTTTGCTTTTTCATCAGCAGAGTCATCAGTAGGGATTTTAGCAGCAGTATAGATATATGAATAGCGCCTTGAGCTTTGGCATAAAGTTCAAACGACGCCGACCAAAGATGATAGTTCAATTTGTCAAGCTTCACAATCGTAATACACAAAGACCGAGGAGGATTTGTAGTTGCCATAGGAAGCGGAGCGATGGCATTCACATAAAAGTAGCATTAGCAATAGTACCAGATCTGGATCAGCAGATCTGAGAAACTCGCATAGGGGTTGTAGAGAGAAAAAGGACCTATACTACCACGATGTGAGAGTTACTCCACCATCTGGCAAAGGCAGGCAACAAAGATGGTAATTTTATATCTTCAACGTGCTATTTTTTTAAAGCGTCGGGAGACGAAGAGGAAAAGGTAGGAAGGCTAATTGGTGGAAAAGAGGAGGGTGGTGAGTGGTTGTTGGGTAGTGGAAGGAAGGGTGGTGAGTGGCTGTTGGGTAATGGAAGGGAGAGTGAGGGTTGTTGGTGGCGGCGGCAGGGAGTAGGGGGTGGCAGCAGCCATAGTCACAATATACTGACTTTTTGAAAAAGTCGCATTTAAAACACGATTTTTTCCCTAGACGTATCAAACGAACGGTTGATCATAGTCACAATATATTACATTTTATTCCCGTATTATTCACAAATTACTCGCGTTTGATGTTTTCTTCTCATTTTATATTTTTTTCATGTACTTTCTCATTTATACTATTTAAGACTCTTAACTTAATTTGAGTGTATATATATGTGTGTGTGTGTATGTAAATACACACACACATATATATGTATGTATCATGTATGTATATATGTATGTATGTATATGTTATACATGTATGCAATAGATGTATAGACATGTAATTACATATTGTGCAATATATGTGTACATATATATGTGTGCTA
Organism: Alisma plantago-aquatica; assembly: GCA_963693085.1. Classification (NCBI taxonomy): domain Eukaryota; kingdom Viridiplantae; phylum Streptophyta; class Magnoliopsida; order Alismatales; family Alismataceae; genus Alisma; species Alisma plantago-aquatica. The sequence goes on along the minus strand of OY856410.1, from coordinate 208,094,979 downwards.
TATACATGTGTAATATATGTGTGTGTGTGTGTGTCAATCCTCCGATCTTTTGCCGACTTTTTCCCGATACGTTGACCGTATTTTTACCATATGTTGACCGCTTTTTACCCGAATTTTCCGCATAATTTCTTAATCCCAAACTTTTCAGCTGGACCGAACGTATCCCAAATACTGAATTTGTAACTATGGCAGCGGCGGGTATGTGGGGTGTAGGGTGCAGCGGCGAAAGTCATGGATGAGGGTGATGAAAGGAGAAGAGGGTGGGTGGTTGTTTCTGGGAAGAAGAGAGGGGCAGGGGGCGGGTGGAAGAAGGGGCAGCGGCGAAGAGGTTGATGGTGGCGGGGAGAGGGAAGGTATGGGAGGTGGCGGGTTGGAGAGAGGAGCGGGGGTAACTGCTAGAAGTAGGGTTTGGGAAGCATTAGGGTCGGGCGAGAGATTAAGTAGGATCGTAGCCGTTTGATACTTTATAGATAAGAAAGTCTTTATTTGATGTGTGTAAAACAAATACAAGGCACTCTCTTTGATGTAGCCACGCTACGGAGAAGAAAGAGAGAGATAAATTTGCAACAAGCAAATCAAATTCTAATTCATATTCAACTGCATGGACAAAGACCCCAAGGCTGGCTTATATAAGACCTACGATTTGACGTACAAGTAAACAAAATAGGAAGCTAAAATCCTAATGCAAGTAAATAATATAAGAAATTAAAATCCTAAATAAAGAAATTCGGAATAAAATAGAACATAAATTTCCTAAGTGAATAAAAAATTAAATAAAAGCCCAACTTGAGCTCAATAAGCTCTAATTGGGATTGTCTTGTATCTGGGCTTGCTTCCTATGAAAATTCCCGGATCTGGGCTTGCTTGAATAAAGAATTTGATGTAGCCACGCTACGGAGAAGAAGAAAGGGATAAATTTTGCAACAAGCAAATCAAATTCCAATTCAGATTCAACTGCCTAGACAAAGGCTCCAAGGATGGCTTATATGACACTTTACGACTTGACGTACAAGTCAATAAAATACGAAGACAAAATCCTAATTCGAGCAAATAAAACAAGAAATTAATTTCTTAATAACGAAATTCGGAATTAAATAGAAAACAAATTTCCTAAGTGAATAAAGAATTAAATAAAAGCCCAACTTGAGCCCAATAAACTCTAATCGGGATTGTCTTGTATCTGGACTTGCTTGTGCAAATCCCATTTCACAAATTGCATCAATCTTGATGTAGCCACGCTATGGAGAAGAAGAAAGAGAGATAAATTTGCGACAAGCAAATCAAATTTGAATTCATATTCAACTGCCTCACAAAGGCCCCAAGGCTGGTCTATATAAGATTCTACGACTTGACGTACAAGTCAACAAAATAGGAAACTAAAATCCTAATGCAAGCAAATAAAATAGAAATTAAAATCCTAACAAAGAAATTTGGAATTAAATAGCACATAAATTTCCTAAGTGAATAAAGAATTAAATAAAAACCCAACTTGAGAGCAATAAGCTCTAATCAAGATTTTCTTGGATTTAGGCTTGCTTTCTATGCAAATCCCCTTTCACGGATTGGATCGCCTTTATTTAATGTGTATAAAACAAATACAATGCACTCTCTTTTATAGGAATAGAGATTAAGTGAGAAATAGAATTGGGCAATATGGGATAAAAGAAAAGCTAAAGACAAGTCTAAAGCATACAAGAAAACATAAAGCATAAAGCATATATACTAATAATTCCTATTTAGTAAAAGTTTTATTCACCAGTCCCCATATCATCATACCCCTTAGCTAAAGGGAAAACGTGACACATTATTTGTATTGAACTTTCCTACACATGAATGTCCCTAAGGATTTTTTGGGGTGATGTTCTCACAACCACATATCTAATCAATTGAATGTTATTCACTACCCTAGAAAACCAAATCCCAGTTCCAAGACAATGATAGCATAGTGTCCCCCGAACATCTTTAAATGTATTAGTTTTGTCCAAAGTCTTGGAGTTAATAGGGATAAGTTGGGTCCTAAGGCAACTAAGTGTGTCTTTTGGGGGTAATTTAGAGTTCAACAGGGATGCAGGTGCTACAACTCATCAAAATGTCACTTCTTTGTCTCTGTTGATATTGCCTTCATTGACGATGCAGTATTTTTGGTGAATCCCACCCAGTCGGGAAGGTCGAGGAGTTTTGCTTGTCCTTACCATAGTTGAGTATCTTCACCACCAATGTCACAGTGTGGACACTAGATCTAGAGTTTACTAAAGTTTGCAAACTTAAAAAGGCAAGATATGGTCTGAAACAAAGTCTTGGGACTTGGTTTGAATTGATGTGATGAGTCACATTTTAGTAAGGTTTGGCTTCCGGTGATCCCATTCAGATCATTTTATTTTTGTCAAAAACACTATCATGATCATGTATGTGGATCACATTATTCTATCTTGTAGTGACTGTCGGTCTTCAAGCTACTACAAATTATTTGAGCAAGTATTTTGTCACCAAAGATCTTGGCGAACTTTGCTACTTTCTAGGGATTGAAGTCTCTCAATTTGCCTCTAGTGCTTGTCTATCACAGAGCAAGTATGCCCTCAATGTTTTTGTTAGAAAATAGTTTTCCTACTTATGTATCTCTTTACTATTTCCTTTTCCTGTTGGGTCTATTATGTAAATAGTCTTCCTCTATATAATAAAGGAGAGCCCTGTTGACTCAAGGTCAATTAGGTCAATGTTGACTCACGTCTAAATTGACTAAACCCGTGTTTTGATGATGACTAACCATTCCACATATTGGTGTCTAATGTCTCTACTTGAGTGATTTCAGATTAGGTATAGACACACTCCAAATGCCCTAACTTGCGCATATCAGATTGGAGAAAAGACAAGTCAAAGTCAATACAAGTGCACGTTTTTGTAATATGATGTAAATCCATTAGAATCATGTTGTAAATCACTTGTAATGATTGTATGACTTGTAATTAAGCCTAGATAAAATCAGGAGCACTTAGATCGAATGTTTAAGCACTCAAAAGCCATTTTCCAAAATTCATATCAGGTTGTTCATCGGTCGAGTTCTGTGAGGTGCAAACTCGACCGATCCTGATTGGGTCTTGAAAATGACTTTTGATCGGTCGAGTTTACACTACACAGAACTCGACCGATGGAGTAGGTGACCAATTCGATTTTCATTGGTCGGTCGAGTTTCCCCATGACAAACTCGACTGATGGTCTGAATATCGGCTTCGTCTTTTACTCTATCGGTCGAGTTACCCTTATAGAAACTCGACCGATTGCACTGTACGGAAAAGTGCAGAAAAGTGCTTCTAGCCGTTGTGGAGTTGAAACAAGTGAAAATATATCCGTTGCAAGCCACAAAACGGCTAGTTTTCGTTCTCAAGTGTTCCCAAAGGCTAAGAGGCATCCCCAGCTATAAATAGGACCCCTTGGGCTTCATTCCAAGGTTGAGCATTCATTGCAAAACTCTATGTGAGGTTCTCATTCTATAGTTGAGTGCTTCCTACAGCCTCCTCTCTCTCTAAGCTTAATCACTTGCTACATCCATTAGAGTGAGTAGGAAATTTGTAAGAGAGCTAGTCCTACATGTATATCTTGTGAGGCTCTCACTTCCACCACCTCCCTATCTCTCATTTCAACCATGAAGATGAAGGTTCTCTCTCTTGGCTAAGAGAGGTAAAGAAGAACAAGGGAAGAAGTCCCTTGGTGAAGATCAAGGCTGAAGACTTGGAGCTAGAGTGGGTAAGCCCTTAGTGAAGGCAGAAGACTCCTTGCTCAAGTGGGTAAGTCCTTGGTGGAAGCTTCTCCGAGTGAAGGTGAAGTCAAAGACGGAAGATCCAAGAAGAGTGGGTAATTCCTTGAAGACTGAAGACTAGTGCAGGAGTAGGTAAGTCCTTGAAAGAAGGCGGAAGACTCTTGCAAAATGGGTAAGTCCTTGGTAAGGTTGAAGACTCTTTGTATTGGATAGGTAAGTCATTTGGTGGTCATGTATTGTATCTCTTATAATGAATATAATGAAGATGCAAGGTTAGGAAATCCTAGAGGCTGACCTCTCTAGGTAAGTGGACTGACTCACTTCTAGTTTGAAGTGAGGAACCACTCTAAATAGCTTGTCTCTTGATATATGTTCAATATCTCTCATCCTTACTATGCATGTTTTAGTTGCACTCAAATTACCTATTTAGCAACTTCATCTTATGATATATCTTGAAAGTCTAATGAATTTTGTTTAAGTGCATTCAGCTCTATTCACCCCCCCTCTAGAACATCTAATCACCCATCTAGGATCCCACAAGCCCGTTATAACCGGGTATCGCTTTGACCCAAATCCTTTCACATGGTATCAGAGTGTATCTAGTTGTTGTACTCTGGTCGCCGCCCTCTCCCTCTCTCTCTCTTCCTTCTCCTTCTCATCCTTCTCCGTTAGCACCACCTGCCGTCGCCGCAGGGAACAACCGTCGTCGTCCTCACCGTCGGTGTCGGCTCTCACCGGGCTGGTCTTCCCTCTCCATCAGAAGCACGGTGAGCACTTGAAGGAGAGAAAGAGAATACCCTAGTTCTATCCAGTAGAGTGGAGGAGCAACTTCCTTCCCATCTTCATTCCTCTCCATGTAATCCCCGTACGTGGATGAGTGTCTAAGTCTTTAGGGGTTGTTGAAGCGTCAGATTCGCATTCTAAATTGACAAGTGATGGCGCTAATTCCCGTCACGCCCCCGGCGCGTCTTCCCAGGGTCATCCTTCCCTCCGGTGTGTCTTCCTGGAGTTCTTTACCTTGTTGACAAAGCTAATTCCCGTCAAGGTCTATGCCTGCCGCTGTTGCACACGGCATGTCTTATTCAAGACACAGCATGTCCTATCTACTAATGTTTACGCCTCCGTCGCGGCACACGATGTGTCCCATTAAAGACACGAGGTGTCCTAGCTACTGTTGTTTACGCCTCCGTCTCGACACACGGCGTGTCCCATCAAAGACACGGCGTGCGAAAGGTTCTGTCAACTTCTATCTCTAGACACGGCATGTCTAATATAAGACACGGCGTGCGCAAGGTTGTCAGCACTTTTGTCTTTTGTTTTTGTAAGGAGACATGACGTGTCCAGAGTGTCACACGGCGTGTCACATACTCTGATCACTGCGTTGATTCAACTTCAAAATGGGTGATGCAAAGCCAGCTGCTTCCGCTACAGTGGTCTATAATGACCAATCTCAGATAACTTTTGTCAAGTTGAACTCACAGAATTATCTCCTCTGGATGAATGTTATCTACGATGTCCTTGAATCTCATGACAAGGTGGATATTATTGAGTCAGAACCTCCTGATGAAAGCAGCAAAAACTACCCTACTTGGTGGAAAAACATGGCCTAGTAAAGTCATAGCTATAGAATAGCATGGAGCCTCAGATTGCTTCTAGATTCATGTTCTATTCTACAGGCAAACAAATCTGGGAAGCTGCAAAGAAACATTTTTCTCATGAGAAGATTGTTCTTCGTCTTTATACTGTTTATGACCGCCTCTTTGCAGAGAAACAAAATAGTTGCTCCCTCGAAAATTATTTTGGTACTATCCAGTCTATTTCTCAAGAACTCAGTTTTTACCAGTAACTAAAGACCGATGACCAGATGAAGGACTGAGATGATCTAGTGACAGCAAGGTTTCTATCTAGCTTAAATCATGTGTATGCTTCAGCTAGGAGTGTTATTCTGGATACAGACAAACTACCAAGCCTTGAAGAAGCCTTTGTGTGAATTCAAGAGTCATCTTTTGAATCCTTTTCTGCTACTCCAAGAGAACACCACACTGAGAATCAGACTTCCCTTGTTGTTGTTGTTGCTGCCAAAGGAGTAGGACGAGGTGTTGGCTGAGGACGAGGTGTTGGCTAAGGACGAGGTGTTGGAAATCATCCTAAATGTACTTTCTGTGCAAAACTTGGACATGTAGAAGAAAAATGCTATTCTAAGCATAGTCGGCCTTGAATTGGTGTTGCGCATTATACTACCAATTCATCCGAAGCATTTACATATGGAGATTCTAAATAGGTGCAATCAAATGTTACGATCTCCAACGAGGAGTATGATCATCTTCTGCAGGTTACCCAGCATGTTTCCCTTGGTGCCTCCATCAATTTAGTTTAAGATGCAGGCAACCAAGGGACTTTATTTGTTGCCTCTCATCCATCATCTAGTGGATTCCGGGGCCTCTCACCATATGACGGGTATATGATTTATGCTTCTTTCCTCTGACTCATATATCCCACATTCTTATGTGACACCGGATGATGGTTCTGTCAGAAGAGTCTAGGTGTGTGGCACCGTACAAGCATCATCTAATTTGACTTTACAATCTGTTCATTATGTCCCAGACTTTCCTTTTAACTTAATATTTGTGTTGAGCTTGTTGGTTATTTGAAATGCTTGATAATTTTTGGAGACTCCTTTGTGTTACAGGATCCCAGGAGCTGGAAGACGATTGGTGGGGGGGTCTAGGAAAGGTGATCTCTGCTTCTTTGAAGATGGTCGCCTAACTCACCAGATTTCATCCACTACATCCACCGTTTTTAGTTGCTCTCCCTTGCAATGGCATTGTCGCTATGGACATCCATCCCGACAGAGTCTTTAGAAGCTTGTCCCAGGCTTAGCCTCAATAAAGTCGTTAGAGTGCTAGTCATGTCAATTAGGCAAGCATCATCGCATTTCTTTTTCGAGTCGCACTGTGAAACGCACTAAGCGTCCTTTTGATCGTATTCATAGTGATGTTTGGGGTCCTGTTAAAGAGCCATGTTATAATGGCTTTCGATATTTTCTGTCTTTCATTGATGATTTCTCCAGCATGACTTGGATTATTTACTTAAGTCTCGCGATGAAATCTTGTCTGTTATTCAAACTTTTCATCAGTTAATAAAAATTCAATTTGATGCTCATATTAAGATTCTTTGTACTGATAATGCCCTCGAATATGTTCAAAGGTTGTTTCTACGTTCTGTAATTCAGTTGGCATGATTCACCAGATGACTTATCCTCATACACCCCCAACAAAATAGGGTTTTTGAACACAAAAGCCGTCACTCACTTGATGTAGCATGTACATTGTTGTTTCAAATGTTTATGCCCAAGAAATATTGGTCTAATGCCCTTCTCACTGCTCTTTTTTTATTAACCATCAACCATCTTCCGTCTTACAAGGGGCTACCCCCTTCTCTGTTTTACGACCTGACGAGCAACCTTTTCATGTTCCTCTTCGTGTGTTTGGATGCACTATGTTTGTTCACGTGTTCCCTGAGCTGACAAGTTGTCTCCTCGGGCAGTTTGCACTGTTATTTTGGGATATTCTCGCACACAGAAAGGATACATGTGTTATTGTCCTCGTCTTCGTTGCTTCTTTCTGTCGGCTGGCGTTACGTTTCATTAGTCTACCCCGTTCTTTAGTGACTCTGTTCAGAGTGAGAGGGAGCACAATCCTAAGAGTGACTACATCTTTGAGCGTGAGAGAGAGCCACCACTCCTTGTGCCGTATGATGAGAGTGTTATAGATACCACCCCACCATCACCACCACCACCACCACCATCTCCACCACTGCCTCTGTCTTTTCCACTAGTTTACACCATGCAAGCAGGGTGTCGCAAAGATGATGTAGCATCACCAATCCAGTAGCATGCTTCCTCATCGTCTGACACTCCTGAGGTACATGTTTCTACTAAGAGTTCTCTTGATGCTTCGGTTTCATATTTACACCTTTCAATTGCAGCTCAAAAAGGTGTTCGCTCCTGCACTATCTGTCATCCTTTGGCGAATTTTGTTGCTTGTCTCATTTGTCAACCCGCAGCCAGCACGTTTGCTCTTCGACTGGACTCTACGGGTGTTCCTCGTTCTTATACAGAAGCAGCCCCACATGATGGTTGGGTCCAAGCTATGGACAGTGAGATGGCAGCACTTTATGAGAACTCTACCTGGGACTTAGTGGATCTTCCTCTTGGCAAGTTTGTTGTAGGTTGTCGCTGGGTTTATACAGTAAAACAGAAACCCGATGGGTCTATTGATAACTTGAAGGCGCGTCTAGTGGCAAAGGGGTACACTCATACACATGGTGTTGACTTCTTTGATACCTTTTCTGCAGTGGCTCGGGTCATTTCTGAGCGGATTCTTATTTCTGTTGCTACTCATTTTCACTGGCCTCTTCTTCAGCTGGATGACAAGAACGCTTTTCTTCATGTTGGTCTACTTGAGGAGGTGTACATGGAGCAACCTCCTGGGTATGTTGCTTAGGGGGAGTGTCAGAAGGTGTGCCAGTTAAAGAAATCCTTGTATGGTCTGAAGCAGTCACCTCGGGCATGGTTTGATAAATTCAGTGATGCACTTATACAGTTTGGGTTCACCCGATCTTCTACTGATCATTTATCTTTGTGCATAAGTCTTTAAGTGGCACTATTATTCTAGTTGTTTATGTAGATGATATTGCCATCACCGGTGATAACTCTACTGGCATTCTACAACTCAAGAAAATGGTTGCAAACACAATTTCAGACAAAAGATCTAGGTCATCTTTGCTATTTCCTTGGCATAGAAGTTCTACACTCCAAGAAGGGCACAAACCTCTCTCAGCGGAGTATGTCCTTGACCTCCTTGCAGAGACAGGCATGGCACAGTGCAAACATGTCTCCACGCCTATGGATTATCATACCAAAACTATTTCTCTAATGCCAATGAGTTTTCTAATCCAGCAAAGTATAGAAGGATTGTAGGGAAAGTGATTTACTTTACAGTTACTCTTCCTGATATTTCTTATGTTGTTGGAGTTGTTAGCCAGTTCATGACTGCGCCTAAGATGTCACATTGGATGGCAGTCACCCGGATTCTTCGTTATATTAAAGGATCTCCAGGGAAGGGCCTTACTTACTTTACAGGGCAGAATCTCGCACATACATCCTTGAAACTCACTGGGTTCACTTATGTTGATTGGGCAAGTGATGTTGGAGATAGACGCTCTACTTCTGGCTATTGTGTGTTTCTTGGGTCACATTTGGTGACTTGGAGGAGCAAGAAAGAGAATGTTGTAGCACGATCCAGCACAGAAACCGAATATTGAGCCATGGCACATGCTTGTTCATGAGCTACAGTGGGTTGTGTCCGTTTTGTCAAAAATGGGAGTGTCTGTTGAGACACCTATTTCCCTCATGTGTGATAACCAGGCAGCCATTCATATTGCTAGCAATCCGATGTTTCATGAGAGGACCAAGCATATAGAAGTGGACTGCCACTTCATTCGTGATTTAGTGCTCTCCAAGAAGATTCAGACTCCTCATGTTCGGATTGGTCAGCAAGTGGCAGATATCTTCACCAAGTCACTTCCATCTTCAGCTTTCAAGCATATGACTTCCAAGCTAGGCATGCATGATGTGCATGCTCCAGCTTGAGGGGGAGTGTTAGAAAATAGTTTTCCTACTTATGTATCTTTTTACTGTTTCCTTTTCCTGTTGGGTCTATTATGTAAATAATCTTCCTCTATATAATCAAGAGAGTCTGCTCTGACCGGGTATCGCTTTGACCCAAATCCTTTCATAGTTTTATAGGAAACAAGTATGTTGGGAGTTGAACCTTTTGGAACTCTTCTAGATCTTAATACATATTGGAACGATGATACCTCTCATGCATATCCTAGTAATTAACAATATAGAAGAGTGGTTAGAAGACTTGTCTATCTTACTATAACTAGAGCTAATATTTCCTTGGTTGTAGAACTGGATAGTCGTTACATGGATAAGCCACGACTATGCCAGTAGGAGGTTGTCAACCACATCTTAAAATATCTTAAAGGCTCTCCAAGAAACGACTTCTATAAAAAACATAGGGACTACATGATCGTTGGTTATCTTGACTCTGATTGGACTAGTAGAAAATCTGACTGAAAATTTACTTGTCTTCACCTTTGTTGGTGAAAATCTTTCTCATGGAAGAGCAAAAAGCAGATTGTTGTCACTCGGTCTAGTGTAGAGGCTGAATACATGGCTATGTTGCAAACTACTTGCGAGCTTATCTAAACCCAAGGTTTGCTTAAGGGATTTTGTATTTTTTATAATGGGCATATTCATATGATCTGTAATAATAAGGTGGTCGCTTTTATTCCTAACAATCCCATATTCCATGAACGCAATAAGCATATTGGAGTTGATTGCCATTTTATTGGAGAAGATGTTTATCTGGACGTATCTCTACTCCCTACATTAGGATGAAGTCGAGTTCTACAAAGTCTCTACCCAAGAACAGATTCTTGATCGTGGTGGACAAGTTGAGCATGAATGGTGTCTATGTTCTAGCTTGAGTGTTAGATTCTTTGTAACAAAATCTCCTACTTTTACAAAAAATCAACAATTTTTCACGATTTTCACCACGATTCACAACTTTTCCCCCATTTTCGTGATTTATATGATTTTTCATGACTTTTCATGATTCTACACGATTTTTCTCTTCTAAGTCGCTTGCTCTTTTTTCGCAAAATCACGTACCAAAATATACACTAAAACACCAACCCCCACTCTTCAGACAGTCCATGTTGTGGCATTGTCCTTTTCTCCCTTCCTCCCCTTCTTTGATGTTGCGTCCTCATCTTTTTCTTCTTCCCAACTACTGTGTCATCCTCTTCTTTTTTATTTCTTCAACCCCTCCCTTTTATTACCAATGTGTTACGTCCTCCCCATGTGCTTTTTCTTCCTTGCCTTTTTTTGTGCTACGACTTCTTTTATTCATCTTTCCCCTTCTTCCTGCTACTTCCATTTCCTTATTCCCCTTCTTCCCTACAACTACACTTCTTCTTCCTCTACTTCTCTTAATGTGTTCTTTCATGTTTCTTATTTCTAAATTGTGGTGACTTGCAGCTTCATCAACCAATGTGTTGTGTCCTCCTCATGTGCTTTTTCTTCCTTGCCTTTTTCTGTGTTGTGACCTCTTTTCTTCATCTTTCCCCTTCTTCCTACTACCTCCTCCATTTCCTTATTCCCCTTCCCTACAACTGCACTTCTTCTTCCTCTACTTCTCTTAATGTGTTCTTTCATGTTTCTTATTTCTAAATTGTGGTGACTTGTAGCTTCATCAACCAAAAGCATCAACGTGAAGTAAGTACTTGTAGAAGGCTTCGTTCTTCCTCCTTTTCGTTTCTCTTTTTGGCTACTAAATCTTTCTTGTTCTCCCCTCTTTCCCTCACTCACATTGATATGCATCCTAAACTCTCCACGCATTCTTGACTTAATATTCTTCTCTACAGTCAGCAAACATGCAGTCCTCTTAGTTTCCCTTTTTTCTTATTCGACTCTTATTTGTCATTTCCATGACCACCTATGTTCAATGTTTCATAAATCAATATTGTTGTTTCACATGTTCCTCTAAAATTTTCTATACATTTTTGTTCAATTTTTTTAACTCTTTTCCTACTTTTTTCATTCAATAGGATTGTATACCTCGTGTGACCTTAGTAGTTACATGTATGCGATTATATAATATATATATATGGGATTAAAAGAGGCATTCTCTCCCCCTCTCCCACGCCCATGGCGGAGGACGAACGCCCCGGAGGGTGGTAAATCAAGGCAGCAATTGGGATTCGAACCCGGGTCCCTTTGTTAGGAGACACCGTGATTGACCACTTGAGCCACTCCTTGTCGACATATGTGTGTGTGTGCGTGCGTGCATGCGTGTGTGTGTGCGCGTGCGCACCAACTTTTTCCCGATTATTTCTAAATTGTTGACCAAACATTGACTAGACTTCATCGATTTTTTTTCTCAAATTTTCCCTTTTTTTCCTAATTCCAATATTTTCATGCCATCCAAAAAAATGTTGCATCCCAAATTTGTTAGTATGGTTAAACTATTTTTTCCCCTTTATTAATTTATATTCTTGTAGTCCCATATAGTGAGTCACGCCTTTGTTGGTTATTTAGCCTTATGTTAGAAAGGCATTGTAATCTTGTTTGGATTATGAAATAAGGACTCTTCTTTTCAACAAATATACAGGAATTTAGGAATTCAGGAAATCATGAAAAATTGAAACAAAATCATGAAAATTTTGGAAGGTTTGCTCAAAAAACCTTCAAAAGGCACCAACCTCCATGTTATTCATGCTAAACATATCGATGACATGAAATTGTGAAAAATCATGTCTTTTTCGAAAACTCAAATATTTTATTACTATCCACAATCCAAACACCATTGCACCGCACCCTTTCATATTGACTTTATGTGTGTGTGTCCATGTGTCATGCATATCTCCATCCATCCACCTATCCATATATAACTTAATACTAAACGAATTATACAAATAAAGTAGGATTATTCCCACAATATATGTTCATTGTGATAATTATTATGTTTAAGATATTTTAAAGATGACAATCTCAAACTTTTCAAACACTTACTCATAAAGACGTTACAAGTGTGATCTAAAAGTATATAAAAGAGCATAAATTTAGTTCATAGATCACTCAAAGAATGAAGGTCAAGATCCTCCAATTTGGAATTGAATTTGGTTCATTAGCAAAAGAGATGATAAACTTCCAGCTATTTTGCGAAAATTGTAGAATACTTCTAACTATGATGCTAAGTGGGGTGGGCACTAGAGTATGTATTGTTGGCAATAAAGCAATCCCTTGTAAGACTACCAAGGTCCCTGACTTGAAGACCAAGATTAGTGATGTCAACTTAAGGTCCTTGATGTGGGCATATTAGGTCCCTAAATTTAGAAGAAGAAAAAAAGTTTTCATCAGGTAAAGAGATATCATACATGATGGATCAAGAAAACACCAACGTCAGGAGCTCCCTTTGAGTGTGCCTAGATAACTAAAAGACACATCTACAACAAAACAACATGAGAAGCGTCATTTTAAGAAACAAGCGCAAAATGTTCAAAAACAATTATTCTCTTTTTTAGTATATTCTAATAAAGGGCATGGAAGGGAAGTTATACATGTCATCATACATCTTCAAATTTAAGGGGATTTGTCAATATTGTGTGTCAATATGCTTTCTATCAACACAAAACACCTTGGTCTTCATATTTTTAAGATGTAACTAAAAAAATTCGATAAATCTTATACCTATAATGTTGATAAATATTTTTGTTAGAAGTTATGTGTGTCGCAATGTTGCATGCAATGCAGCGGTGGAAAGGAGCAATGCGCTTCCTCTCCCTTTTATTAATAAGAGCAGTGGGAAAATTACAGAGTTCCAGCAGATAATAGAAATTACATAACACAAACAAACTGAATATAAAACAAATACATTAACACTCCCCCTCAAGCTGGACCGTACACATCATGTATGCCCAGCTTGTTACAAAGACTATGAAAAATTGGTGGACTCAATGGCTTTGAAGAACATCAGCAAGTTGGTCTTCAGATTTGACATGAGGAGTCACAACCTTCCCATTCTTGATATGATCTCTGATGAAGTGGCAGTCAACTTCTATGTGTTTACTATGTTCATGGAAGATTGGATTCTTGGCAATATATATAGCAGCTTGATTATCACATCTGAGCTCTATAGGAGACATCACAGCAATTTTTAAATCAAAGCACAGATTGAACCCACGGCAACTCGCGACAAGCATGAGCCATTGTTTCATACTCAACCTCCATGCTAGAACGAGCCACAACATTTTGCTTCTTGCTTTTCCAGGTGATAAGATGATTTCCTAAAAAAGTGCAATATCCAGATGTGGACCTTCTGTCATTTAGATTACATATATACAATCATTAAACAATCATCATAGGAGAGACACCAACTTTTCCTATCACAGTTGGGGTACACCAAGGATCCACACTCAGCCCATATCTGTTCGTTCTTGTTATGGATGAGTTGACAAAGAATGTTCAGGATGATATCCCTTGGTGTATGTTATTTGCTAATGATATTGTTTTGATTGACGAAACTAAAGATGGATTGAATGATAAAGTTGAATGTTGGATAAAGGCATTGGAATCAAATGGATTGATGATTAGCAGGAGCAAAACTGAGTATATGCATTGCAATTTCAGCCAATCTAGCAGTGTGAATGATGGAGTCAAGTTGGACGGAGTAGATACACTAAAATGTGATAAATTTTGTTTCTTGGGTTTTATTATTCAAAAAGATGGGGATGTCCAAAATGACGTTTGTCACAGGATCACTGCAGGATGGTTGAGATGGAGGAGTGCAACTGGAGTATTATGTGTTCGGAAGATCCCTCTCATGTTAAAAAGTAAGTTTTATAAAACAGCTATACGGCTAGCCATGCTCTATGGGAGTGAATGTTGGGCAGTGAAGAAACAAGGTCTCAACAAGATGAACGTGGTTGAAATGCGTATGGTTGAGACGGATGTGTGGGAAGACAAGAAAAGATCGCTTGAGAAATGACTATATTAGGAATAAAGTGGGAGTGGTGAGCATGGAGGACAAGTTACGCGAGGGCCGACTCAGATGGTACGAACATGTGCAACGCAGACTAATGTGCCTATACAAAGCAATGCTATTGAGTCAAGAACAATAAATAGAAGAAGATGAAGGCCTAAATTAACATGGGATGATCTTATACAAAGAGGTTTTGAATCTCTACATCTAAACCAGAATATGGCAGAGCTGAATGGAAACGAAGGATCCATGTAGCCGACCCCAACATAGTTGGGACTAAGGCTTAGATGATGATGATGATGATGATGATGAATGGTAAAATATTTCCAAAATGAGTTTTTTGGAGTTTTTTAACGTTATGTTCATATATTTATGGAACACTTAACACGTGTCAAATTTAAAATTAAATATATTATATGAGATCATTTCAGTAAAAATAATTTATAAAATACAATACTTTGAATATTAAACTAATTAATATAATTTTAGACATGACTAATGGGAAACTATTAAAAGTCTTAAATTTGTTGTGTTCGATATTAAGTTATATACATCAAATACAGGTGGGAATAGTTTATAATTTAGTGTATCCAATTGATATATTCAATATACTAGACTATTATGAATATAGTAGACTATTAGTGTATCAACTCATTTTTAGTAATTTGTACATATTTTATGAATAATTTCATATCTAAGTTGAGAATACTTTAGTATATCCATTATTTGATGATATATAGAATAAGTTATAGAGTATCAACTGAAATTGATTATTAGTGTGGTGGTTATTGTTGCTTGATTTCAAAATCTGAGAGATGGCATCTTCAAGTGATAATGATGGTGGAGCTTTGCGAGTTGGTAGGGGAAGGGTATACACTAAGTTGTAGATTTTACTTGAAAAGTTCTATAAACAAATTCCTTCACTATGTTATTTAGATTGTCATTGAATTCTCCATCGAAACATTTTTGTATCTTATCACTCACACATGTAGGAGCTCCCCACTTATTACCAATATATGATATTATTGCATAATTAGGTGTATTTATGTATGTAGACCATCCTAGCAAAATTTTGTGACTTAATTCCTTTATTCAGTCGTCAAAATCTTGTATCAATACGAATGTCAAAATTGTCGTCAAAATTTCGGTAAAATTTTGTTTCTTAGCCATTGGAAACGACGTCGAAATAAAAAAAATTTAAACCATGCATGTAAGCAAACCTTCACGTAATATGTCCTTGAAACTCATGTCATTTACTTTAGTTCTTATATAG
The DNA here is from genome assembly GCA_963693085.1 of Alisma plantago-aquatica. Classification (NCBI taxonomy): domain Eukaryota; kingdom Viridiplantae; phylum Streptophyta; class Magnoliopsida; order Alismatales; family Alismataceae; genus Alisma; species Alisma plantago-aquatica. Next base: position 208,079,339 of record OY856410.1, on the reverse strand, counting down.
ATACCTTCTGAGTAATCCTTTTTTGCAAATCTAAACCAGGAAGATTGTAATTTATATACCCAGTTTTTCTTCTACATATCTCAAAACCATTAAAGATCAAATACAATTCTCCGATATCATGGTTTGCAATTTGATTTGCCTTTGTTTTATCAATTAGAACAATATTATCGACGAATGGCATACGCTAAGGGATATCATCCTGGAATATGATTTGGCAACTCTCATAACAAAAACAAGTAAATATGGTACCAAAGTCAATCCTTGATGTATCCCAGCTATAATAAATATATTTGTGTCTCCTCCCGAAATGCTACCACTAGCAATTGAGTTGTCAAACGTATCTTTTATAAAATCAATGTACTAGGTTGGGACCTCCTTTTTCCATAACCCACCAAAGTACTTCCCTCTACACTCATGAGCTTTTCCAAAATTGATGGAATCATAGTGGATATCTCTATTGTTTTCTTTGTACTTCTTCATAAGCCTCCCCATCATTAAAGTAAGGATGCATTCTGGATCATTATAGCACGAAAATTAATTTATTGTCTCATATATACCAAAAAAGATTTTAGTCTATCTCAATAATCCTCTCTCACTTCATATCGTAACTCGGCAGCCTAATACCTCTATAGTTTGTGGAGTGTAACATCTCCTTTGTTTTTGTAGATGGAGATTATGGTATTACGCATGCACTTTCATACATAACACCTCCTTGATACCTCATAACCTTATTGATAAATTTGTTAAGCATAACTCCTTTCTTCACCATAGTCTTCCGTACATCAGTAGGGATATCAGCTAACTTGCATTCCTTGCCCATTTTTATCTTTTTCAAAAGTATTATTGGCCTTTGGTTGTGTTGTCCATCATGTGTTGGTGGCATCTCTCATCTTCATAGTACAATTGAAATTAAAATAATATAAAGTACATCCATTTAGAAGCTTATGGGAGTAGTTTTTCAAATAATTCTTATAATCATCATCCCTTACCAATATTCTACCATCTTCATTTTTTATGCAGATCAGTTGGCATAGAAATGTTCATTTTATTTCTCTTATACAAGTCAATTCTCTAGTGTCCAACTTATATATTATTAATATATATACTTATTTATGTTTATTCCTTATTTTGTGCTCTCTTTAGTGTCTAGTCTTTTATCTCAAATTGGTGAACTTTGTAATGAGGGACTCCTCCAATCATATATAAGGAGGGTGTATGTGCTTGTATTTATTATTCAATTACTAAAACCCTATTACATTTACATGGTATCAGAGCAGTTTGATCTCCTTTAATCTCCCACCACCCTTTCCTTTCGTCGTCGCCCCCCCTCCTTCCCCACAACGTTGTCACCCCCCTTGGCATCTACCACTCTACTATCTGCCACTATCGACCTCTCAGCTATCTGTTGTTACCCCCCTAGCCTCTTTGTCCCACCGCTTTGCCATCTTCCCACCTCCCCGCCGATCCCGTCAACTAGCCGCCCGCTACCCAAAAGCCTCCCGCCACCCCTTCCACTATCCCATCTGCCCGCAACCCCCCTCCCACTATCCCATCTGCCATCATCCATGTGTCGGTCTCGTCCCCACCACTACATACCCGCCCCATCACCCTACTCCACCCTGTCAAGCAGTTGCTCATATCCGCCAACCATCCCTACCGCTAAATGCCTGCCAGCCATCCATCGCCAGCCAACTAGCCATACAGCCTTCCAACACCACCGCCACTCATCCATACAGCCTTCCAACACCACTGCCAGTCATCCATCACTACCAGCCAGCCATACGCCTACCGCTTCATCTAGCCATACAACCATCAACTACCCCCAGCCAACCTAGCCACCACCTCCATTCTCCTCTCAGCCTTCTTCTGGATCACTGCATCTTCCTTCTCGTCTTGAGTTACCTATAATTAGAAGACTAATATTTATATAAAACAACCGCTACTCGGTTCAACTTAATCTTCGGTAGGGACTTGCTCCCTCCCATCAACCTTTGTCACATGTCAATCTAATATGACGATGTGACGTTGGTTTCTTCATTAAATTTTTTTAAATGCCCAGTCAGTGGGCCACTGAACTATTTTGTTGATTACTTGCACAATGCTTCATGCCTTATTGAACTGAGAACATGTGTGGACTAATCTAGAACGGATTCCATCATGGCCTCTAATGATGACTATAGAACTCTCTGTGTGACCACCGTCAAATTGGATGATTCTAATTACCACATGAGGTCAGATGGTTCTAATTACCACACCAGATCAGCTTCTTTTGAGTTGTATGTCAAGGCTCAAGGCCGGTACTCTCATCTGATCACTGAACGACTTGTTCTTCCGTTTGAGACTGCTAATGAGAAAACTAAACAGGCATATGATTTGTGGATCAAAGATGACTCTGGAGCAATCACCTGGATGGTCATAAGTGCAGAACCGAAAATGAGTTAATATCTTTTATGCTATAGAACGACCAAGGCCATGTGGGATCAGTTAGCACATGTGTACTCACACCAACAAAACCCTAAGAAAGTATTTGAAATCTTTCAAAATCTAGCAAAAAAGGAATTCATTATTAATACTTCTGTGGAAGATTGTTATAATCCATGTTGTGCTCTGTGAGATGAATTTGAAGTTTACCATCCCCTAACCTCCGGTATCACTGAAGTTCAAAGACAACGGAATGAATTTCAGTTGGTACAGTTCCTTGTAGGACTACATGTCTCTTTCGCGTGAGTTGTGGATCAAATCCTATCTAGTGATCCACTTCCTAAACTTTGGGATGTTCTCAAACGGGTCCAACAGTTGCCATCAGTCTCTTATTTTCCTGTTGCATCCACAGAGGCATCAGCTCTTGCAGTTGTGGTATAGGACGTGGTCATTTTGGCTCGTCGGAATCTGGACGTGGTCAACCCCCTGCTAGACCAGGACGTGGTCATCCCTCCGTTGGACCAAGCAACGTCCCTCCTACTGAACCTCGTCACTGCAACTTCTATGGTCGTGACAATCACAATGAGGACCGATGTTAAGTGAAACATGGCTACCCCGGCAGATGGGCCAATCAAGCTTCTACTGACTACACCGAAGATGTCGCGGCCCAACCCTCCATTGTTTCTACAGATTGGATCTGAGCTGAATTCAAAAAGCTTTTCAAAGACCGACTTCAGACTCAAACATCAGCTTCACGATTGGATGGTGATTATGCTTTCCTTGCGTCCTTGGTTCCTTACGGCGAACAAATGGGTCATCAAATCATGTGCTTCTACCCATATTTCTGGCAATTCAAAATTTATTCTCTACTTTGATTGCTTCATCTTCTATTATGGCTGTAATTGTTGTTGATGGCACTCAAACCCCAGTTCGTGGGGTTGGTTTTATTCAAACACCAAATAACTTCATGCTTCGATCAGCATGATATTCCCCTTGCTTTCCTCTAAATCTTCTTTGCATCAACAAAATTGTCAAGCAACTTAAGTGTTCTATTACTTTTGACCCTGATGGATGTGTCTTTTAGGATCTCTGCATGAGAATGAAGATTGGTTCGGACCATGAGGGACCAGACAGCTTATACTACCTTGATGCTCCGAAGCATGTGCCTCTTCTCTCCTTAGCAGTTTCAGGACTTCAGTGGCACTACAGATTAGGACATCCATCAGCATCTAAAGTCTAAACTCAAACATTTGATTCCAACTGTGTTAGAAACTTTGTTCAAGTGTGAAAAGCTTGTCAGTTTGGAAAGCAAACTCGATGTGTGTTCCCTAAGAAAATGATTGTCTCTAAATTCTATTTTTGATCTTGTTCATGTTGATATTTGGGGGTCGTGTCAGTCATTAGTATAGTTGGATTACATTACTTTTTGACATTTATTGATGACTTTTCTAGAACCACTTGGCCATTCTTACTTAAAGATAGGGCATGTGGTCTTGATACTATTATTGCTTTCTTTGCTGAGATTAAAACTCATTTTAATAAGCCCATCAAAATCTTTAAGACAGAAAATGCTCTTGAATTTATGCAACAATTTGTCCGTCATTTCTGTAAACGCCTTGGCACCATTCATCAAACATTGTGTTCCTACACCACAATAGAATGGCGATGTTGAGCGAAAGAATTTGCATCTTCTTGAAGTTGCTAGTTGCCTTATGTTTCACTATAATGTACCTAAACCTTTTTGGGCCGATGTTGTCTTCACTGCCTGTTTTTTGATCAACAGAATGCCCTCCTCTGTCTTAAATAACCAAATTCCATTCAAAGTTTTGTACCCCGGAGCTCCCCAATTTTCTGTGCCACCTAAAATTTTCGGTAGCACATGTTTTCTAAAGAATCTTCAAACCGATTTGAGTAAACTTGATCCCCGGTCTACGAAGTGTATCTTCCTTAATCTGAATTCCAAGAAATGGTTTGTTACTTGTTAGTGCATATGAAGTCTTTTTTGAAGATACTCTGTATTTTTTGTTACATGTTCGACTTTGTCAAAGGATCTTTTTGCCACTCCTCTTCCTAATCCTGTTGGACCAGCATCTTCAAAATCTATTGCTCCTGAGGTGCCTCTCCAAGTTGTATCAAAGACACCGCAAGACTCCAACTCCCTCTATAGCCCCTCCCTCAACCAATCCTTCACCTTCATTGGTATATTGAGACACTCCTAAGGTATATTTTTGTCTTTACCACTTCAATTAGCATTAAAAAGAGGTGTGCTCTTGTACTTTTCATCCTATCGGCAATTATTATTCTGATGTTAATTTTGGTTCAAGTTTTGCAAACTTTTTAGCTGCTCTTTCTTCTATTTGGGTTCCTAAAAATGTGGTTGAGGGCCTCACACATCCTGCTTGGCGACGTGCCATGGAAGCCCTCCATACTCAACAGACTAGGGATTTAGTAGATCCCCTAGTCATGTTTCCAAAAAATGTGAAGTATCAACCAGAAGGCACAGTTGAACACCTTCAAGCTCGTCTTGCTGCTAAAGGCTACATTTAAACCTATGGTGTGGATTACTTTGAAACTTTCTCGCCTGTTGCACAACTTAATTCTATTCGGGTTCTTATGTTTGTTGTCAACAAGAGGTGGCCCCTGTTTCAATTGGATGTTAAAAATGTTTTCTTATATAATGACCTGCATGAGGAAGTATATATGGAGCAACCTCCTGGATTTGTTGCTCAGGGGGGAGTGTGCCAAAATATGTCGTCTAAAGAAAGCTATTCATGGACTGAAACAAAGTCTAAGAGCATTTTTACCAAATTTGAATTCAGAATTTCATATTCTGATCATTCTATCTTTGTTGAAAATCTTCTAAAGTCTTACTATTTTGATTGTGTATGTGGATGATATCATCCTTTCTGGGAGTGGCCATTAGGGTATCCAGGATACCAAGGAATATTTACAAGAACACTTCATTACTAAAGATCTTGAAAAACTGCGCTATTTTCTGGGAATTGAAGTATCTCATTCTACTTTTGGAGCCTTTTTATCTCAATGCAAGTATGTACTTGATCTTCTACAAGAGACTGGTATGTTGGGTGTCAAGCCAGTCAGTACTCTTCTGGATCTTAATACCAATTGGGATGATATTTCTTCTCCTTCTTACCTTGATAGCAAACAATATAGAAGACTTGTGGGCAAACTCATCTATCTAACAGTTACACGAGCAGACATCACTTTTGCAGTAGGACTAGTCAGCAGGTATCTTGATAAAACTTGACAATGTCATTGGGATGTTGTGTCACATTTTTGAATACTTAAAAAGCTCACCTGGAAAGGGTCTTCTATATAAAAGATGGGCACTGTAAAATTCCTGGGTTTTTTTACTCGGACTATTATGGCAGTCGGGTTGATCGTAAATCTACTTCGGGTTATTGCTTGGTAACCTTGTTACTTGGAGAAGCAAAAAGCAGACCGTCGTGACTAGATCCAGTGTTGAAGCAGAATATCATGCCATGGCACATACCACTTGTGAGTTTATGTAGGTTCAAGGGCTATTAAAGGAATTTGGAGTCTATAATTATGCCCCTATTTATGTAGATTGTGACAATAAAGCAGCGACCTTCATTGCAAACTATCCAACTTTTCATGAGCGCAATGAAAACATTGAGGTAGACTATCACTTTGTCAGAGTCCATTTTATCCAAGCGCATAGCTACTCCATACATCAAGACTGAGGATCAGCTTACCAACATCTTTACAAAATCACTATCAAAGACAAGATTTCAATCTATGGTGGACAAGTTGGGCATGCATGATATCCATGCTCCAGCTTGAGGGGGGATATTAATATATATATTTATTTATATTTATTCCTTTATTTTGTGCTCTTTTAGTGTCTTGTCTTTTATCCCATATTGGTGAACTCTATAGTGAGGGACTCATATCCTAAATAAGGAGGGTGCCTATGCTTGTATTTGGTATCCAATTACTAATACCTCATCATCCTTTCCATCCCGTCAAGCAGTTGCTCATATCCGCCAGCCATCCACCACCACCAGCCAGCCATACAGCCTTCCAACACCACTGCCAGTCATTCATACAAACCCTCCAACACCACCGCCTGTCAGCCATACACATATCTGCTTCATCAAGCCATACAAACATCCACTACCGCCAGCCAGCCACCTAGCCGCCACCTCCATCCTCCTCTCTGCCTTCTTCTAAGTCACTACATCTTCCTTCTCATCTTGAGTTGTGTATAACTAGAAGACTGTTCTATAGAGATATGTTGTGTTATGTTGTGTTTTGTTGAGTGTCATGTGCATAGCATGTGCCTCACTTATGCTTTCATTTCTGTAGTTTAGTCCCATATTGCTCATCTCTGCTTTAGTTTCTATTCCCTTCTGTTATATAAGAGACAGTATTGTACATTGTTTTATTCATTCAATAAGTAATTCTCAGTTTCTCTATATGGTATCAGAGCAGGCTCGGTTTCCTGAATTTTTCTTTCCCAACCTGCCCCTATGCCCTAAGCCTTCAGCCCCCCCCCCTCGCCGCCGCCTCCTGACCCCCCCTCCCCCGCCCGCCGTCGTCTGCAGCCCCACCTGCCGTCGTCCCTCCCTTCCTCTTCCACCCCCGCCGCCTCCCCTCCACCCCTCTCCCCCCCCCCCGCCGCCACTCCAACTCCTCCACCCCGCGCTGCCCCTCCTCTCCTCCGTCTTCCTCCACCAAAGTCGCCGCCCCTCCTCTCTACACCATCCGCCATCCCTCCTCCCTCCACCATCCCACTGCTGCCCTCTTCCTCTAGGGTTTCCTTCTCCGTTTTCGCACGTGCAATCTTCCGGACAGCCATAGCCATCCCACGTTGAGAGTCTCCTAACTCTCCGGTTATTTTTCTGTCTGCGCCTCATGAAGTTTGATCTTCCTCATGACGGCGTAGGTTCATTTATTAGTCTATCTGCCCGACACGGGTTTCTTTTGATCAGATGCATCAGATCCCTGCTATGCTATTGCCCCATAGTGGGTTCTTTATTCATTACATGTTGATGCTGCGCCGCCACCTCACTACTGCCTGCCTCTGCTCATCATGGCTTCAGTTGAGCCTCCTTGCTCTCTGTGCGTTACCACCGTCAAGCTCGATGGTTCGAACTATCATCTGTAGTCGGCATCCTTTGTCCTCTACGTCAAGACCCAAGGCTGGTACTCACATCTTACCACTGATTCTCCTGCTGCTACTGCTGACGAAAAGAGCAAACAAACTTATGCCCAATGGTCCAAAGATGACTCTAGTGTTATGTCAGGGCTTCTCAATAGCACCGATCCGCGGATAAGTCAGTCCCTGTTATGTCTTAATGATGCTAAAGCAATGTGGGACTAGCTTTCTCATGTCTACTCCCATCAGCAAAATCCTAAACGGGTTTTTGAAATTTTCAAAAACTTGGCCAAGAAGGAGTTTTCTCTTATGCTTCCATTGAGAACTTCTACAACCAATGCTCTGCTCTCTGGAATGAGTATGAAATCTACCATCCATTAACTGCCGACATCTAAGAAGCCCAGAAGCAGTACAATGAACTACAACTGGTTCAATTTTCGGCTGCCCTACCTGCTTCCTATTCCGGTGTGGTAGATCAAATTTTGTCCAGTAACCCTCTGCCTGCTCTTCGCGACGTCCTCAAGAGAGTTCAACGGCTACCATCTGTGACCTCCACTCCTGTTATTGAGCATCCTGCTCTGGTTGCTCGCACTGTTGATTCTGGACGTAGCCGCGGTCGAGGAGGTGGTCATGGCGGACGTCTGCCTCCGAGTGGCGGACGAGGCTCCTCTACTGCCCATGGACGAGGTCAAGCTACTGATCCTCGCTACTGCAACTGGTGTGGTCGTAATAATCACACTGAAGATAGGTGTTGGATCAAGCACGACAAGCCAGCTTGGGCGAACCAGGCCTCTACCGAAACTACTATTGATGCTGCATTCGACCCACCAGTTGCCCCTCCTCCGACTACTGAATGGCTTCGCTCTGAATTTCAAAAGTTTTTCCAGGAGCGCATGACTCAACTACCTTCGACATCTGCTGCTGGTTCTTCTACCATGCTTGTTTCTCCTTCTGCTGGTAACAATAAGTGGTGCATTGATTTTGGTGCATTTGTCCAATTATTTTCTGCTCTGTCTAAAACTCCTTTTCATGGCGTTGGCACCGTTCCTCTATCTCGCAAGCTGAATCTTCAATCTGTTTTATACATACCACAATTTCCTGTTAATTTATTATCTGACAGTAAAATTGTTAAACAAATTCAGTGCTCCATTAAATTTGATCCCTCTAGTTGTGTTTTTAAGGATCTCCGCACGAAGACAAGGATTGATTCGGGCCATGAAGGACCAGATGGATTATACTATTTGGATGGACCCCCTGCAGCTTCTACTCTCTTGTCTACATCAGTCACAGGACTTCAGTGGCACTTTCGGCTGGGTCATCCGTCTGCTGCAAAATTGAAGCATTTATTTCCTGCATTATCTAGAAAACAATTTTTCTTGTGCGTCTTGTGTTTTGGGAAAACAAACAAGGTATGTCTTTCCTGCTAAGAAGGAACTTGGTTCTAAAGCAATTTTTTATATTGTTCATGCGGACACCTGGGGTCCATGCTCTGTTCCGAGTCAAACTGGTGTTAAATATTTTTTGACATTTATTGATGATTATTCCCGTGCTATGGTTGTTTTTGCTCAAAGATCGTGGCACTGTTTTGGACAATATTCGTATTTTCTTTTCTGAAATACAGACCCAGTTCAATAAATCCATTAAAAAATTCCTACCAATAATGCCCTGGAATTTATGCAGAAGTTTGTCACATCTTTTTGTTCTGATCGTGGCACTATCCATCAAACGACTTGTCCTTACACTCCACAGCAAAATGGTGTTGCTGAACGGAAAAATCGCCACTTATTAGAGGTTTCTCGCACCCTTCTTATTCATTATAAAGTTCCTCACCGTTTTTGGCCTGAGGCAGTCACTACGGCATGCTATCTTATAAACTGTATGCCATCTTCTGTTTTACAAAATCGAATACCTTACTCCATTTTGTTTCCTGATGCACCTCTATTCTCTATTCCTCCTCGCATTTTTGGGTGTACTTGCTTTGTTAAAAATTTACGCCCGGGAATGACAAAACTTGATCCTCGATCCACTAAATGCATTTTTTTGGGTTATTTTAGAGCCCAAAAAGGTTATCGCTGCTTTGATCCGGTACTCAGACAGTGGTTTGTCAGTGCGGATGTGATCTTTTTTGAGCATATGTCCTATTTTTCTAATGATGGAGCAAGACTATCCAATGATATGTTGGCACCCACACCTCTACCAGATATTGTTGAAGACTTGCCTTCTTGTAACCAGCCTGAAGATCGTTCGTTGCAAGTGTACAAACGCCGGCTGAAGACAAGCACTCCCTCCATGGCCCCTCCCCAACCAATTCCTCCGTCTGTGGATGGTCTGTGCAAAGGTGTTCACTCCTGTACTAAACATCCTATCAGTAATTACTGCACTTCTGTCAATCTGCATAACAACTTTGCCTGCTTTACTTCTGCAATTTCTGCTATCACCATTCCAAAGATTGTTGCAGAGGCTCTTGTTATTCCTGCATGGAAATAGGCAATGGATTAGGAAATGCAGGCACTTTGTGATCGCAAGACATGGGAACTTGTGGATCGCCCTTCTTCTTGCCCTACTGTTGGCTGCCGCTGGGTCTTTACCATTAAATATCAACCTGATGGGACTATTGAACGCCTGAAAGCCCGCCTTGTCGCAAAAGGCTACACGCAGACATATGGTGTTGATTATTTTGAGACCTTCTCTCTTGTTGCACGATTAAACTCTGTTAGAATTCTGATTTTTGTTGTTGTTCATAAAGATTGGTCTCTCTTTCAGTTAGATGTTAAAAATGCATTTCTTTATGGAGATCTACAGGATGAAGTATACATGGAGCAACCACCCGGGTTTGTTGCTCAGGGGGAGTCTGCCTTCAAAGTATGTAAGCTGAATAAGGCCATCTATGGTCTCAAACAAAGCCCACATGCTTGGTTTGACAAGCTCAGTCAGATCTTAGTCACTTTTGGCTTTCGTCGCTCTCATTTTGATCATTCAGACTTTATCCGCAAAACAGTGGTTGGACTTGTCATTCTTATTATTTATGTTGATGATATTATCTTATCTGGCAGATATACTGTGGGTCTACAGGAAACTAAAACGTACTTAGAAAAACATTTTGTCACTAAAGATCTCGGAAAGCAGAGGTATTTCTTAGGCATTGAGGTTTCCAAATCATCTGCAGGGCTGTGTCTCTCTCAGAGAAAATATGTACTTGATCTCTGTAGGAAACTGGTATGCTGGGCTGCAAACCAGCCAACACTCCACTTGACCCAAACATGGACTCGGATGATGAAAACTCTCCTCCCTATGTTGATCATCACCAGTTCAAAAGGCTGGTAGGCAAGCTTATCTATCCGACCGTCACAAGAGTTGACCTCACTGTTGTTGTCGGATTCATCAGTCGGTATCTTGATAAACCCCGGCAATGTCATTGGGATGCTATATGTCATATTCTGCGGTATCTTAAAAGCTCTCCAGAAAAAGACTTGATGTATAAGAAACATGGCCACTGCAATCTATCTGGCTTCTCGACATCTGACTATGCAGGAAGTCGTTCTGATTATAAGTCAACATCAGGATACTGTATATTTTTGTTGGCGGAAATCTTGCCACCTGGCGAAGCAAAAAGCAGATTGTTGTCGCTAGATCCAGTGCAGAGGCGGAATACCGAGCTATTGGTCATACTGCATGCGAACTTCTGTGGGTCCAGAGTCTCCTCCAGAAGTTTGATATATCCTATTCCAGCCCCATACCTATGTTTTCTGACAACAAGGCCTCCATTTTTTATTGCGAGCAACCCCACTTTTCATGAGAGGACGAAACATATTGAGGTCGACTATCACTTTGTTTGAGAAACTATCCTTTCTGGCCGGATTTGCACTCCATATCTCAGTACTGAAAAGCAAGTTGTGGACATCTTCACCAAGATACTTCCTAAAGCTCGTTTTCATACACTAGTTGACAAGCTGGGCATGTTCGACATCTATGCTCCAGCTTGAGGGGGAGTATAGAGATATGTTGTGTTTTGTTGAGTGTCATGTGCATAGCATGTGCCTCACTTATGCTTTCACTTCTGTAGTTTAGTCCCATATTGCTCATCTCTGCTTTAGTCTCTATTCCCTTCTGTTATATAAGAGACTGTATTGTACACTGTTTTATTCATTCAATAAGTAATTCGCAGTTTCTCTATATGTTCTTTATATAAAACAATTGGTAGTCGGTTCAACTTAATCTTTGGGAGGGACTTGCTCCCTTTCATCAATCTTTGTCACATGTTGGTCTAATACGACGATGTGATGTTGGTTTCTTCATTATTTTTTTTAAATGCCCAATCTTTGGGCCACTAAACTATTCTGTTGATTACTTGTGTGATGCTTCACGCCTTATTGAACTGAGAATGTGTGTGGACTGATCCAGAACCGATTCCATCATGGCCTCCAATAATAACTTCAGAACTCTATGTTTGACCACCGTCAAATTGGATGGTTCTTACCATACGTGCTCAGCTTCTTTTGAGTTGTATGTCAAGGCTCAAGGTCGGTACTCTCATCTAATCACTAAAGGACATGTTCTTCCGTCTGAGACTGTGGTCGAGAAAACTAAATAGGCATATGACTTGTGGTCAAAGACGACTCTGGAGTAATGAAATGGATGGTCAACAGTGCAGAACCGAAAAAAGGTCAATTTTACGCCTTAGAACGTCCAAGGCCATGTGCGATCAGTTAGCACATGTGTACTCACACCAACAAAACCCTAAGAAAGATTTTGAAATTTTTAAAAATCTGGCTAAAAAGGAATTCACTACTAATACTTCCGTGGAAGATTATTATAATCAATGTTGTGCTCTGTGGGATGAACTTGAAGTTTACCATCCCCTAACCTCCAATATCATTGAAGTTCAAAGACAGGGGAAGGGACGTGGTTAGTCCTCCGCTGGACCAAGCAATGTCCCTCCTACTAGATCTCGTCACTGCAACTATTGCGGTCGTGACAGTCACAATGAGGATCGGCGTTACGTGAAACATGGCTACCCCAACACATGGGCCAATCAACCAAGCTTCTACTGACTACACCGAGGATGCACCGGCCCAATCCTCCATTATTTCTACAGTTTGGGTCAGAGTTAATTTTAAAACGCTTTTTCAAGAACAACTCCAAACTCAAACATTGGCTCTTTTACGATCAGGCGGTGATTCTTCCTTCCTTGCATCCTCTGCTCCTTACAATAAAAACAAATGGATCATCAACTCCGGTGCTTTTACCCATACTTCTGGCAATTCAAAAATTATTCTCTACTTTGACTGCTTCATCTTCTATTTCGACTGAAACTGTTGTTGATGGCACTCAAACCCCAGTTTGTGGGATTGGTCTTATTCGAACTCCAAATAATTTCTTGCTCCGATCAGCATTATATGTCCCTCGCTTTCCTCTAAATCTTTTTTCTGTCGGTAAAACTGACAAGCAACTTAATTACTTTTGACCCGGATGGATGTGTCTTTCAGGATCTCCACACGAGGATGAGTTTGGGCCATGAGGGACCAGATGGCTTATACCACCTTGATGCTCTGAAGCATGCACCTCTTCTCTCCTCGACAGTTTCAGGACTTCAGTAGCACTACAAATTAGGACATCCATCAGCATCTAAACTCAAACATTTGATTTCAACTGTCTGAAACTTTACTCAAATGTGAAGCTTATCAGTTTGGAAAGCAAACTCGATGTGTGTTCCCTAAGAAAATGACTATGTCTTCAAATTCTATTTTTGATCTTGTTCATGCTGATATTTGGGGGTTGTGTTAGTCACTAGTATGGTAGGCTTACGTTACTTTATGACAATTATCGATGAATTTCCTAGAACCACTTGGTTATTCCTACTTAAAGACAGGGCAAGTGTTCTCGATACTATTACTGCTTTCTTTGTTGAGATTAAAACTCAATTTAAGAAGTCCGTCAAAATCTTTTAGATAGACAATGCTCTTGAATTTATGCAACAATTTTTCAGTCATTTCTGTAAACGCCTTGGCACCATCATTAAACATTGTATTCCTACACTCCTCAATAAAATGGCATTGTTGAGTGTACGAATTGGCATCTTCTTGAAGTAGCCAGTTGCCTTACGTTTCACTATAATGTACCTATAACCTTTTTGTGTTGATGTTGTCTCCACTGCCTGTTTTTATCAATAAAATGCCCTCCTCTGTCTTAAATAATCAAGTTCCATTCAATGTTTTGTACCCCAGAGCTCGTCTGTTTTCTGTACCACCTCGAATTTTTGGTAGTGCATGTTTGTAAAGAACCACTTTGTTATTCTTACTTAAAGACAGGGCACATGTTCTTGATACTATTATTGCTTTCTTTGCTGACATTAAAACTCAATCTAATAAGCCCATCAAAATCTTTTGGACAGACAATGCTCTTGAATTTATGCAACAATCTGTCAGTCATTTCTATAACGCCTTAGCACCATTCATCAAACATCGTGTTCCTACACTCCTCAATAAATGGCATTGTTGAGCATACAAATCGGCATCTTCTTGGAGTTGCCAGTTGTTTTATGTTTCACTATAATGTACCTAAACCTTTTTGGTTTGATGTTGTCTCAACTGCCTTTTTTATCAATAAAATGCCCTCCTCTGTCTTAAATAACCAAGTTTCCATTCAATGTTTTGTACCCTAGAGCTCGTGTACCACCTAGAATTTTTGGTAGGACATGTTTTTTAAAGAATCTTCAGACCGGTTTGAAAAATTTGATCCCCGATCTATGAAGCGCATCTTCCTGGGGTAGTCACACACTCAAAAAGGGTACAGATGTTATGATCAAAATTTCAAGAAATGGTTTGTTAGTGTGGATGTAGTCTTTTTTGAAGATACTCTGTATTTTTTTATGGGTTTGACTTTGTCAACGGATCTTCTTGCCACTCCTCTTCCTATTCCTGTTGAACCAACATCATCTGAATTTGTTGCTCTTGAGGCACCTCTCCAAGTGTATAAAAGACGTTGCAAGACTACAACTCTCTATGATCCCTCCCTCAACCAATCCTTCATCTTTTTTGGCAAATTGAGACAATCCTCATGTATATTCTGACTTGGATACTCCAATTAGCATTAGAAAAGGGGTGCGCTCTTGTACTTTCCATCCTATCAGCAATTGTTGTTCTGATGCAAATCTTGGTTCAAGGTTTGCAAACTTTATTGCTGCTCTTTCTTCTATTTGGGTTACTAAAATGTGGCTCGGGCCCTCACACATCCTGCCTAGCAACGTGCCATGGAAGTCGAGATGGAAGTCTAGAAGTCGGCAACGAGATTGCTTATTATTGGATTATTAAAAAGAATACATTGGGCTCTCTTTTATAAGACAAGAGAGTGTACAGGATTTAGAGATAACCAATATGGGATAAAGAGTAAAAGAGAAAAGACGATAAGCAAAATACACTAAGTAAAGAAAAGCAGTAAAGTGTATATACTAATACTCCCCCTCAAGCTGGAGCGTAGATGTCAATCATGCCCAGCTTGGATGTCATAGTAGCAAATCTCATCTTTGGAAGAATTTTTGTGAAGATGTCAGCCACCTGATCAGAAATAGGGATGTAGGGAGTGGATATCTGGCCAGATAAGACAGCTTCGCAAACAAAATGGCAGTCCACCTCAATGTGTTTAGTTCGCTCATGAAAAGTGGGATTACTGGCAATAAATGTAGCAGCTTTGTTATCACAATACATCGGAATAGGAGAGGAGTCAGAAACACCAAAATCCTTCAGCGAGCCAGAATAGCTCACAAGTAGTATGCGCCATGGCGCGATATTCAGTTTCAGCACTTGAGCGAGCAACCACAGTCTATTTCTTGCTTTGCCAAGTAACAAGGTTTCCTCCCACAAATGTACAGTAGCCAGAAGTGGAGCGTTGGTCAAGCTTGCTCCCAGCATAGTCAGAATCAGAATAACCAATGAGTTTACAGTGATCATGTTTCTTATATAGCAGGCCTTTCCCAGGAGAGCTCTTCAAATATTTAAGAATGTGGCAAACAGCGTCCCAGTGACATTGTCGGGGTTTATCCAGATATCTACTAACAAGCCCGACAGCAGAAGTAATATCAGCTTGTGTAACAGTGAGATAAATAAGCTTACCAACCAAGCGTCGATACCGATGATGGTCAGGATAGGCAAGAGAGTTCTCATCATCCCAGTCAGTATTTGGATCCAGAGGTGTGCTAGCAGGCTTAGCACCTAGAAGCCAGTTTTAGAAAAGCAGATCCAGAACATATTTGCGTTGAGACAGACAAAGACCAAAAGAGGACCGAGAAACTTCAATGCCAAGAAAATACCGCAGAGAGACAAGGTCTTTGGTAACAAAGTGTTTCTCCAGATAGCACTTGGTAGCCTGAATGCCTGCAGGATCACTCCCTGAGAGAATGATGTCATCAACATATACAATAAGGATAACAATGCCAGTGGTAGTATTTTTGACAAAAACAGAGTGATCTGACTGGGAGCGTTTAAAAGAAAATTTCTGAAGAATAGTACTCAGTTTATCAAACCAAGCACGTGGACTCGGTTTCAAACCATAAATGGCCTTCCTCAGCCTGTAGACCTTAGAGGACTCCCCCTGAAGCACAAATCCCGGGGGTTGTTCCATGTAGACCTCCTCATGTAGGTCCCCATACAGAAAAGCATTCTTTACATCAAGTTGATACAAGGGCCAATCAGAATTAATAGCAACAGAAATAAGAATCCGTACAGAGTTCAGCCGAGCCACAGGAGAAAAAGTCTCAAAGTAATCGACCCCGTAAGTTTGTGTATAGCCTTTCGCAACAAGTATCGCCTTCAGCTGTTCAACCGTGCCATCCGGTTGATATTTGACAGTAAATACCCAGCGACAGCCAACTGGAGAACAATCTACAAGAGGACCAACCAGCTGTCGGGTGTTGCGTTCCGTAAGAGCCTGCATTTCAGCTTCCATAGCTTGTCGCCAAGCAGGATGTTTAAGAGCCTGAGAAGCATTTTTAGGAATAGATATAGCAGAAAGAGCAGTAGTAAAATTTGCAAAATTAGTCCCCAGATTATCAGTAGTACAGAAATTTCCAATAGGATGTTTAATGCAAGTTCTAGTTCCTTTCCTCAAGCTGATAGGAACATCAAGATCAGAGAATACATGCGGTGGTGTTTGATCTGGCACGAAGGATGAAGATGTTGGAGGGGCCATAGAGGGAGATGTTGTCTTCTGTCTTCTTTGATATACTTTTAGAGGCGGCTTTTCAGTAGGAGAAGCAGTATCGGCAGTATCAGTAATATCAGCAGTATCATCCATGATAGGTAAAGGTGTGTCGAGTAATAAGTACGAAGAAAGAATCGACCCGGCAGACGAGTAAAAGAAAATATGCTCAAAGAAAACAACATCAGCAGATACAAACCATTTCTTTGACATAGGATCATAGCAGCGGTACCCTTTCTGAGTGTGCGAGTACCCTAGGAAGACACACTTAGTCGCTCTGGGATCAAGTTTGGTTAGACTAGGACGAAGGTTTTTGACAAAGCAAGTTCTCCCAAAGATACGCGGAGGCACAGAAAAAATGGGCGCATCCGGAAACAGAATCTGATATGGAACTTGATTTCCAAGCACAGAAGAGGGCATTCGGTTAATTAGGTAACAAGCAGTAGAGATAGCCTCAGGCCAAAAATGTTGGGGAACATGATAATGAAACAGTAAAGTGTGGGCAACTTCAAGAAGGTGGCAATTTTTGCGTTCAGCGACTCCGTTTTGTTGTGGCATGTAAACACAGGAAGTTTGGTGTATGGTACCCTGTTTTCGACAAAGGAGGCTGACTGAGGCTTGCACAAATTCTAAGGCATTATCAGTTCGAAAAATTTTAATGGGTTTAGCAAATTGGGTTCGAATCTCAGCAAAGAAAGCAGTGATATTGTCAAGAATAGTAGACCTGTCTTTGAGCAAAAACAACCAGGTGGTTCTAGAAAAATCATCAATAAAACTCAGAAAATATCGAAATCCAGAAGTACTCGGCACAGAACAGGGTCCCCAAACATCAGCATGAATAATGTCAAATGGTTGTTTAGAGCTAATACATGATTTTTTGAAAAAAGATGCTCGGGTCTGTTTGCCCAGTTGGCAAGTCTCACAATGAAAAACAGAATCCAATACATCAGGTAATAATTGTTTCAGTTTCGCTGCAGAAGGATGTCCTAAGCGATAGTGCCACTGGATGCCCGTCACAGAAGATGTCAAGTATGATGCGATCTTCGGAACGTCGAGGTAGTATAGCCCGTCTGGTCCCTCATGGCCCGAACCAATCGTCGTCCTCGTGCGCAGATCTTGAAAAATAACACCATTCGGATCAAACATAATCGAGCAATGAAGGCTCTTCACAGTTCTATTGACAAATAGCAGGTTAAAAGGAAACTTTGGAACATAAAGAGTAGACCGCAGAGGCAGGCAACCAGTGGTACAGATATCACCAATTCCAGTAACAGGTGTCTTAGAGCCATCAGCCAGTGTAACAGGAGGTATAATAGAAGTATTTTGCAGTTTAGAAAATAAAGCAGGATTGTCAGAAATATGAGATGTCGCACCAGAATCAATCACCCACGAATTTTTACCAGACTGTGTCAGGAGGGCGGTGCTCCCATCAGTAGAGGCGTCAGCAGAAGAAGCAAGACGAGCCTGGAGAAGTTTTTTGAATTCGGACCGTATCCAATCAGCAGAAGGCGGAGCAGAGGTAGTAGCAGTCTCAGGCTGATCCGTCGTGACTTGGTTTTCCCGGGCGGGCTTGCCATGCTTGATCCAGCAGCGGTTTTCATTGTGGTTTGTCCGCTTGCAGAATGTGCAAAAACAAGGTTCAGTAGATTCAGTGCCAGAGCCACGTCCAGGTGCAGTAGAGCGTCCACGTCCGCGGCCCCGGCCACGACCGCGGCCTCGAAAGGAGTCGCTAGTACGAACAGCGAGGGCTGCTCCATCGGAAGTGTCAGGAAGATGCTGCGAAACAGATGGCAGACGTTGAACCCTTTTCAAAACATCTCGCAGGGTGGGCAGAGGATCACTGGATAGGATCTGATCAACAACTCCAGCGAAGGAAGAAGGTAGACCAGCGAGGAACTGAACAAGCATAAGTTCATTCCGTTAACGTTGAACTTCAGTGATGTCGGCAGAAAGAGGATGATACACATGGAATTCATCCCAGAGAGCACAGCAGATGTTGTAGTAGTCCTCAATAGAGTCCATGGTAGTAAATTCCTGTTTGGCCAGTTGCTTGAAGATTTCAAAAATCTTCTTGGGATTTTGCTGATGAGAGTAGACGTGGGAAAGTTGATCCCACATCTCCTTTGCAGTCTGGAGGCGAAGAAGAGATTGGCTGATCTTTGGCTCAACGCTGTTGACCATCCATGTCATAACACCGTAGTCCTCCTTGGACCAAAGATCGTAGTCCTGCTTGATCTTTTCATCAGCCTCAGCAGCGGGGACCGCCGGTCCCTTGGTAGATAGATGAGAGTAGCGCCCTTGTGCTTTAACATAGAGCTCAAAGGAAGCCGTCCAGAGGTGATAGTTGGAGTTATCCAACTTCATAGTGGTAACACACAAAATCCGTGGAAGAACAGGAGTCGCCATCGGAAGATGGAGACAGAGGCAGAAGCACAGGCGCAGAGGGCAGCAGAAGTCAGCAGCAGAAGTCAGCAAAAGTCCAGTGCATGGACTAGTAGTAGAGGGCAGAAGATCCACGCATGGATCTTAGAAAAACCCACGTAGGGGCAGCAGATAGAGAAAAAAACCTACGCCAACATGGAGGATTAATCACTACACCATGAGGCGCAGGCAGATAGAGAAGGAGAAGCCTTTTATGCCGTCAACGTGCCAGAACTGGAAAACGTCGAGGCTGTCCGGAGAGTTTCGGAAAGCGAAACGGAGCACGAAAGAGAGGCATGTGGTAGATTAGGCCACAAGGATGGGAGTAGCTAGGAGATAGGAGGTTCGTGGAGAGATTGGAGCAGCGGTATTGTAGCAGCGGTATTGTAGCAACGGTACTGTAGCGGCGGCACTGTAGCGACGGCGGTACTGTAGCGGCGGCGGAAAAAAAAGAGAGGGGGGTGGCGGCGGCTAGGGTTGGTGGAGAAGATGGCAGCTAGGGTTGGGGTGAGAGAGGGATTAGGTTTAAGGTGGATCGGCCCGCTCTGATACCATCTAGAAGTCGGCAACGAGATTGCTTATTATTGGATTATTAAAAAGAATACATTGGGCTCTCTTTTATAAGACAAGAGAGTGTACAGGATTTAGAGATAACCAATATGGGATAAAGAGTAAAAGAGAAAAGACGATAAGCAAAATACACTAAGAAAAGCAGTAAAGTGTATATACTAATAAGAAGCCTTTCATGCTCAACAGACTTGGGATTCGGTAGATCTTCCTACTCATGATTCGCCTGTAGGTTGTTGTTGGATCTTTACTGTGAAGTATCAACCAGACGGCACGGTTGAACGCCTTAAAGTCTGTCTTATTGCTAAGGGCTACACTCAAACCTATAGTGTGGATTACTTTGAAACATTCTCGCATGTTGCGCGACTTAATTATGTTCGGATTCTTATTTATGATGTTGTCAATAAAAGGTGCCCATGTTCCAATCGGATGTTAAAAATGCTTTCTTAAATGGTGACCTGCATGAGAAAGTATATATGGAGCAAACTCCCGGATTTGTTGCTCCGAGGGAGTGTGCCAAAATTTGTCGTCTTAAGAAAGCTATTTATGGACTGAAACAAAGTCCAAGATCATGGTTTTGACAAATTAAGTCAAATTCTTGCCAAATTTGACTTTAGAAGCTCGCATTTTGATTATTTTGTCTTTGTTAAAAAAATCTTCTAAAGGTCTTACTATTCTGATTGTGTATGTGGATGATATCATCCTTTCTGGGAGTGACCATCAGGGTATTCAGGATACCAAGGTATATTTACAAAAACAATTCATTACTAGAGATTTAGGAAAACTGCACTATATTCTGGGAATTTAAGTATCTCATTCTGCTTCTGGAGTTTGTTTATTTCAGTGCAAGTATGTACTTGATCTTCTGTAAGAGACTAGTATGTCGGGTTCCAAGCTAGTCAGTACTCATCTGGATCCCAATACCAATTAGGATGATGATACTTCTTCTTACCTTGACAACAACAATATAGAAGACTTGTGGGCAAACTCATCTATATGACAGTTACACGAGTAGACATCACTTCCGCAATTGGACTTGTCAACAGGTATCTTGATCAATCTCGATAATGTCATTGGGATGTTGTATATCACATTCTTAAGTACTTAAAAAGCTCACCTGGAAAGGGTCTTCTATATATAAGCAATGGGCACTGTAAAATTTCTAGTTTTTTTACTCAGACTAAGCTAGCAGTTGGGTTGATCGTAAATCTACTTCGGATTATTGCACCTTTGTAGGTGGTACCCTCGTCACTTGGGGAAGCAAAAAGCAGGCCGTCGTGGCTCGAGCCAATGTCGAAGTTGAATAGCGTGCCATGGCACATACTACTTGTGAACTGATGGGGGTTCAAGGGCTATTAAAAGAATTTAGAGTCTATGATTTTGCCCTTATGCCTATGTATTGTGACAAAATAAAGCAGCTACCTTCATTGCAAGTAATCCAACTTTTCATGAGCACACCAAACATATGGAGATAGAGTGTCACTTTGTCAGATAGTCCATTTTATTCAAGCGCATAGCCACTCCATACATCAAGACTGAGGATCAACTCGCCGACATGTCACTACCAAAGAAAAGATTTCAATCTATGGTGGACAAATTGGGCATGCATGATATCCATGCTCTAGCTTGAGGGGGAGTATTAATATATTTATTTATTTATTTTTATTCCTTTATTTTGTGCTCTCTTTAGTGTCTTGTCTTTTATTACATATTGGTGAACTACGTAATGAGAGACTCCTATCCTATATAAGGAGGGTGCCTATGCTTGTACTTGTTATCCAATTACTAAAACCCTATTTCATTTACATATATCTCTTCAAGTATCTTGATCGCCTCTTGGATTGTATTCTTAGCTTCCTCTTGCTAGCTTGTATATAATAAATCTTGCATTGTTTCAAAAAAAAATGGTAGCCTCCTATACATCTTATTTTGGAGTGTTAAAGATTTTTTTTACTTTATCAATACACCACCAAATGTGTATTTGAGACGGACCGTGACCTTTTGATTCCCTCAAAACTTCCTTGGTGATTCTTGTTATGCAAGAGATCATATCATTCCACATGGTTTTAACTTCATAATTAAGTCCCATTTGTCTCCCTTGATAAATCTTGTCATAAAATGTCATTTTCTTCTCTCATTGCATTAAACCATCCATGTTATCCTAAAAATCCATCTTAGTTTCCTCGCTAAGGACAAGTCGAGGGGCATTAACACTAATAACTTTGAAAATTCTTTCCCCAAGAACAAGCTCAACTAATGTAGCTCAAGCAGTGTCCTCTTGACAACAACTTCCCCCAACATCTTATCAAAAATAATTTTCAGGCCATTTTAATGGTTATCAACACATGTTACCATATTTTGTACCATATATCTCCAATCTTTCTACATCGCTCCTCCATCCACATTTTCTTGTAATCAGGCTGCACTGCATTTCTTCTATAGATGGTATCCACTACATAGTTTCTTGCAATCAAGCTACATTGCATTTCTTCTACATACGGTATCCACCAGCTCAAGAGATTTCCCAATTAAAGAGCTAACATTCCAAGATCTCATTCTATACTTTTTTTCTTGGACGAACCTTCCTTAGCAGCCTCCTTCCAAAATGACACAAGAAAGCTTGCTTTTTTTTCACTACATCCGTCTTTACCGACCCCCATCCTAGGTGTGTAACCCCTTGCTTTTCCTAGGCAAGCGGCAATGTGTCTTCTTGCTTATTTGTCATTGCACTCTGGTCAAGGCAGCATGTCGCTACCTAGGGATGATCTAACAGAAACGACATTGAGACCCATATTATGAATGACAATAAGGCTGGATGTCAGTCAAGCTGCTGCTAACCTCCTCATTTATCCGGGCATGGAACTGGCTACATTCGCAGAAGAAGAACAAAAACATGGGTAGATTTGTGCACACTGACATTAACTGGAAAAAATTTCAAGATCGGTCCCTAGCAGACAAGAACTTGAGACCTCCCAGACAGCGACACAGTATGACCAAAACTCCATCACAACATTTCATCAAAGCTAAATTTAGCACTAACTACGTATATTGAGCCAAAAGGCAATAAACTCTCAGAAGCTAATATAGGGCGTGGGGCATTCCGTGGGCCTTAATACATTACAACAGTAAAGAAGAACCGATAAAAAGGACAAGGAACATGAATGACCATGTCAAGATACACCTGCATGTGTGACAGCATATGATTTGTAGTATAACACACACACACACTAGCAAATACAATAAAATTTAAAATGTCAATGGAAGGCTCGTGTACACACCTTGTTTGGACGGGAAGGCGCCGGAGTATAGATCACAGATGCCCTCCGAGAGAACGAAGAATTAGCCCTCTGTCCCTGTAAATTTCAGAGAAAAGGCCGCATTTAGCGATATTGTTTGAAAAAGATGACAAAAACGGTCGGAAAGCAAACACAATTAATGCTGGTCGAAACAGAGCAATAACCGCCAACCATGAGGGTCTCGATAAGGGGCACCACTTCCACCAAGTTTTCGAAGAGAACTTGGTCCACGTTGGCACCATTTCCAGGATTTGAGACGGGCATGGAGCTAGAAGCAGTACAATGACCCGGGAACTGTGGCAGTAATGAAGACGGAGTCGCGGCCTGCCGCCGGTGCTGTTCCGTTGGGGAAGTGGACTTGGATCCTGCAGTGATGTGTGGCGGCACCGACTGCCTCTGCCTCAGTCTCGGCGGCAGCGACTTCTGAAGCATTGCGAGTTCGGAGCCCAACTCGCCGGCAATGAGGACGACTACTTTAGGAGCACTTAAGTGAGAACAGCGGGCCCGGTTGGAAAGTTAGTTTTGTTCAAATGAGGGTTAAAATCATAAATACCCTATAGTTGGCAGTAGTTTTGATTTGCCGCCCTGTACCAAACTAACGTTTACTTTCATCCCTCCAAGCGAAGGACTGTATCACTTTTTAGTTTTCGACGGCTCCGTCCATATCAGTAAAGTCAATAGGCCCCTGTTCGGCTGAACAGGATTAGTCGGGCTTTGTCAATAGATCTAGATTGGATTCAGTCTGATTCTGATTCTGTTTGGCTATTCAATCTGAACTGGTTTGATTTGAGTCCGGTTTCAGTCTGATTTTGTTTGACTATTAGTCTTAATTCAGTCTAGTTTTGTTTGGCAACCTAGTCAGGATATGTTTATTCTATCATCTTCTTACATAACTATTTTAACAATTACAAAGAATGTGAAGTTGTGATGCCACTACAATATAAGTTCAAAATTTACAAAAAATATTTAATTATATACATAATGTGAGTGCTAGTGTTTGTTGTTTAGTGAAGTGAATATAAGATGAGTATGCTCATTTTATATATTTATTTAAAATAAATTAAACTTTACAGTTGCCTTGCATGGCATGTTCATGTTGTATATATGTATAGTTCTACATATTCGATCCAGTAATTAGAAACTGACAAGATAATTAAAATTGTCATAATATAACATAAATTACGCACAAGTAGCAAAGTAAAGATGATAATGTTTTCATCAGAACTTAAACAACGAAAAAAAATCTGATAATAACATATTTTGTTCTTGGGAAAATATGTCATGAAACAAGGGAGAGTGGACAAAAAAGAAGAGGCATGCCCTGGGCCTAGACATAGACACCCATACACACATGCTAAGATGGTGATCAACCACTGTGGTGGGCAGTCTTCGATGTAGAGGATGATTTATATTGATCCCAGGTAGGACCGTCCCAGTTGGCCCACTTTAGGGCCTCATCGTACTCGTCTCATGACACGGGGCAGGCTTCCTGCAACGGCTGATTGGTTTGTTATTTCATGTCGTCTTTTGGCCAATCAAACAGCAATGGCAGATGAGGAACAGGATGACAGATGATGAACAGGATGAGTGACCCCATCCTTGTCTTGTTCCTGGCTCCCCTGTTTGCCCCCCTCATGTGTATCCTCGCAACAGTTTTTGCATACAAGGCTTTCTTCAACATATTTTTATAACTTTGACGGAGGCATCAATATTTTCTCAAACTTTGCCCATGACTTTAAACGCGATGTCGACATCTAAATTTAATAAATAAATATAAGTATGAGCAAATAACAATAATAGCAAACTAACTGTGACAATAATCTATACAAATAAATGTTGCCAAGAAAACTTAGATAAATACAAGTTTGAATGTGATGTAAGTCTTCTAAACATAAGAGTAAAGTAGAAGTTTGATCAAATTATGGTAAGAACAAACTAATTATGTGCATAAGTTTTACAACTAAATGTTGCAAAGCAAACATAAAAAATACAATTTCGAGCAAATATGTTACAACTCCATTCGTTCGTTTCACCGCCTAATCTTGTAGTTGTATTGTTGATGTTTTCATCATTGTTAAGGTATTCAACAACTCCATGTGGGTAAGTGTGACGAGTCGTCACAAAGTTACGTTGAATGACGTGTTGCACGGCCGATGGCGGGGGAGACAATAAATCTCCCAAAATAAAAAGATTTTCTCTTATGAACTCTCTCCTGAGGTACTGCCATCGCATTTGCACCTCGCTCAAAGATATGTTAGCCCCCCTATTATGTTTCGAAAGTCAAGACATGCCTCCCTCCAAGCATGTGTAGTATCTACTCCATTCAGACATCTCCCCCATGTCATATTGGTTTCTCATCAAACCTCTGAGAACCATATCAAGCTCTGTACACCACATAACATACGGTGTCGTGTGTTGGCTAGCCATATTACAAATATATGTATGTAATATATTACAAGTAAGACTTTATTTCACAATGGCACGAAGATAATATGATAACTCAAATATAGATAATTTAATGTGTGTATAACAAAGGGGCTCCTATGTAGTTAAGCCATAAATAAACAACATTATGATAAAGTAATAGCATACATGTGTACATGGTTCTGAGAACAATCATCTACACATGTAGTCATACAACCAATTATTCGGAAGGTGAGTCACTTTATTCTTGTAACATGGTTCTGAGAACATAATTAAAAAGGCACATAAGAACAAAAGAGTGGATTAGGTCACCAGATACTAAACCCAATTATAATTGGTTATATAAGTTGATGCTTTAGAACTGATAGCATTACATTATACATAGATGAAATTATATATGCATATACATAACACTAATACTTATAGTAAGTTAATAATCATGAGATCTAAAACGTTAGTAAACTATATTCTTAATAGATCAAGTGGAATATTGGACTATGTAGACATGGTTATAACGACAACTTCACCTAAGTAAGATTTATCTCAATATTTGTTATATTGTTGCTATCGTGTATGTATATGTGTGTGTTATAAGTTGTTAAGTGATTTAAAATTTCAAAAAAAATCAACATGATAATCCAATTCCTTTCATGAATGATAAACCTTATATCCATATATGTATATATATATTTATTGTAATTATAGATACATATGGATAAATAAAATACATCTATCTGGGACGATCTATGTAAAATGAATGTGAATATGAGACAAACAATATTCTTAAGAAGGTTTCTTTACAAACATACAAATGAAGGGCATGCATGTTTAGGCTACATCAAAATTTAATATAAATCATCTGTATAATGCATACTTGTACTTAAGGAATATTTAAAAAATAAACAATAAAATGTATAAACACATTAATATGCATGTCGACTTTGATGCTATGAATAATATGGAAAATATGGTATTAGGTAGAGAGAGGATAATACTATTAAAATATCTAAATTATAAGAGTGCATATTATTATCCAGATATAGGGATGAATGACAGATACTTATGGATTTGATCCACAACACCATCAAAGATCAACAATCATCTACATATGTAGTCATACAACCAATTATCTAGAAGGTGAGTCGCTTTATTCTTGTAACATGGTTCAGAGAACTATGTTAAACTGTCGCAAAGAAGAGGGGCATAACTCACTAATTGAGAACAAGAGTGATGAAGGTAAGATTTTGGTTCCATAGTAGAAAACATTATTGGTCTATTTTTCCATATTACATGTCAACGGATCAAATTTTGAATTCAATACAGATGATGGTCGACATTAGGGGCACTCATTTTCATGTGTGCTTATGCTACACCAAACGGGATTCAACAAAAGTTCAATCGGGGGAATTAAATACCTGGAAGGGAGATTGAGAACAATCATGAACCAACCAGCATAGGGATGACCAGCAGTTATGAACAACATGGATCAGCAATAGGGATTAGCAAAGGAAAATTATTACGTCAGTATAAACTGACAGATTCGGTATAAAAACGAAAACATTATTCAACATCACCAACCTTTTCAGAAGTGGTCGATAACGAGCAGCACCGTTGGAACACCAGGGATGACCACCACCATTGGAATAACAGGGATGAGCACCAGCTTCATAGAACAAGTGCTCCAAAATGCATAGGTGGATGTGAAGGAGCTCGATGCACAACGCAATGAATATAAAAGTAACACGGACGCTGCTTGCCCTGGCTAGGGTTCCACCTGTGCGTCGACAAGATGGGATGACGACTACTCAAGCTGATTCAGGTTGACGGTGAAAATAGACGATGTCCAGAAGGATAGGACATGGGTACCTTGCTTTTCCAGGATGTAGCCGCCCTAGTAGGCCGGCGGTCGCAGAAGCTCGCATTGACTCACCACGCATACGCCCCTCCCGACGTCTGGTGGCCTCCATCCACAAGTTGCTCGAGGTAGTAGACCTCGCTTTAACTCATGGACCAACAGTGAGTCGATAGCTGGTAGAGGGAGAGGGGAGGTTGTCATGAAGAAGAGGGGTGAGAGGGAGAGGGTGGACTGTCGGAGAGAGCAAGGTCGTGAGGGAGTCGGGGGTCGGGGGGGTCACTGGGATTCCAAATCCTGCCTCTACCGGGACCGGGTTGGTTCATATTACAGGATTCCGTTATCCAAAACGGGGATCGATTGGGGTTGCGAACCAAACATAAATTTTTCCCAATCTGGACCGGGTTATGCTGATGTGGCGCTAGAAGACAGGGCCCAATTTGGATCGCATCCGGAACCAAACATGGGCTAGAGGACTACAGGTTTGTCGCGTGTCAAGGCTTTATACTTAATTAATTGTTGGGAAATATGTCCAACTACCATGTCATTCATTTGAAAGGGTCACCGCACAAATTAATAGTTGATCACATAACCACCAATATCCCGACTATAATCCATGTCATTTCACTTGACAAGGTCGCGACGCATATTAGGGCCTGATCGCACAACCACCAAGATCCCAACTATAATCCATGCCATTCCTTCAAGATCAATATTTTCATAACATCTTCACAGAAACGCAGACTACAAATTTGATAATTTGTTCTATTCAGTAAATTTCAACGATCTCAAGATAAAATTAGAAGAATTTGGCAATGATATAAATTGCATTCTTATGGCGACAATGATGAATGTGCCATAAGAGAAATTTTGAGTCATAAACTAGCACCACAAACATATCACAAACAAAGGGGAGGTAATAGTGATGACTTGCCTCGAGCGTTACATAATTATTATCAAATTTAAGTGATTTTTCTCATGCAAAATCATACCATGAAGTCATCAAAAATATTATCAATAAAAGGAGAGAGATTGTAAGATCAACAAATGTGTGGTTTTTGTCAGTTTAATCGAATAAAAAGATGGAGGAAAAGTAATCAAGCTTCTTTTTTTACTTTTAGCTAGCTCGAGAAATAATTCCAAAGAGGATATATCCAACAACATTATGACAAAACTTGGTTCATGGGCGAATGTTTCAATGAACGACATGGTTATCAAAATATTTTAACTCTACAAAATGATAAAATGAACAACGTTGGTCGTATGGAGGGGAGTTATGAACTTAGTGACATAGAATAGATTCATATTCAATATTTTTCATAGATAATCCAAGAGCATTAGTAGGAATCAATAAGAAAAAAATATTGTACATGGTATGTCTATAAAAGTGAGAATAGTTCATTGTCGTTGGAACAACTCTGATGTTCACGTAGAAATTTGTCGAGTGCTGAAGCAATAGAACAAGGTGGTGGTGTTCAAATTAAAATATAATATTACAAAATCATTTTTACCCCGATCACAATCTTAGTGACTAGACAAATAGTGTTGAAGGGATTCGAGTGTTAGACTTTGAGTGATCCAAGATCACACACAACATATTCAATAACTAAATAATGTGTAAAACACATAGAAAAATGTTTTGAGGACCAAATGATATAGTTAGATCACAAATTAGTTGAGTTGATATATCATCAATCAAGCCATGTTTTGATGTCACAAAGCATATAATATTTGAATTGAAAATTATATTATCATGTTGAGTGTCAAATTGATCAAGCATTGATGAAATGATGAAGTGAGGTCCAGAGTAACATTATGAAGGCAAAATAGTAGTTTGAAAAAGAAAGTGCAAAATTCACTTCATCACGCCCTCCCCTCCTTATAAAGAATTTTGTCCCCAACATTTAGGCTTCCTTAAAAAGTTAATAAACCTTTCATTTATATCTGACTTCATCTCTCATGTGGCACTGTCATTGCTCTTGTGCTTTCACATCACCTTCACTGTATAGATATTTTTATTTCTAAGCTCCTAAGTTTGACTATGATATCTTAAATGGGGCATTCCTGTTTTACAAGGATGTCCTTCACTCAATTAGCTCATGATAAGGACATGATTGGGGGTCCTTGAGATATCACTTTATATTTGACACATGGAAAACGTTTTGCATCATGTTGTATTGTGAAGGCAAGGTTAGCCTATATGAACATTCATCGATATGGTCCAAGATCTCAAATAGATCCACGTATCTAGGGCTAATATTTTCCTTAGTCTTTGCAATCGTTAAAATCAGTCTAGTCTTCAAAAATACACGGTCACCTATAGGAAAGTGTGTATCCATCATACGTGTATCATCATGACTTCTGACAGTCTTTTTCCCTTTTCAACATCTACCTAATTAGGTTGTCATTATTAGAATAGAGATGCAACTCCTCTAATTTTAGAATATGCCTCTTGCCTACTTTGTCCTGGTATAGTGGGTATTTGCATAGTCTTCCATATAGAGATTCGTGTGGGTGCATGTTGATACTGGACTGGTAGTTGTTGTTGTAGGGAAACTATACTCAAGGGAGGTAGTAGTCCCACAAACCACCGCAATCAAGGATGCACGATCTCAATAAGTGTTCTAAAACCTAAATTGTTCTTTCATACCATCCATCAGTTAGTGGATGATATGTTGTACCAAAGTTCAATTGAGTCCCCAACTCTTCTTGTACTTGTTGCCATAGATGGGAAGTGAACTTTGCATCATTATCTGATACAAAGGATACTAGAATCCCATGCAACATGATTATCTTGCAAGTATAAAGTGTTGCTAACTCTAGAACTTTGGTCATCATCTTGATCAAAATAAAATTGGATGATTTAGTCAAGTGGTCGACTACAATCTATGTAGCACTACTCCCTTTTCTGGTCTTTTGTAAACCCACCAAAAAAACCTTGGTGATGTTCTTCCATTTCTACTCTGGGATGGGTAAGGGTTTTCAAAGACCTCCTCACCTTTGATGTTCAAACTTGATCTACTTGCATGTCAGACATCTTGAGATAAAAGTAGCAATGTTGGTTTACATGTTCCTCAATTAGAAGGGGCTTTAGAGCTCGTTGTACATTTTAGTCGATTCAAGGTGTATAGTGCACTTTGACCCATGAGCTTCCCATAACACTATCTCTATCAACTCTAAATAATCTACAGCCTACATGCATTTCTTATAATGGATTCTGTCATCCATACCAACCAAAATATGTTTGGGGCTTCTCTAGTTACTCAGTCATCCCCTCGAGATCTTGACTATACTTCTGAGTTGAAAAGATCTTAGACTAGAGGTCTAGTTTGACTGTAATTTTGGACAATTCAAGAATGTCACACATACACCTTGGGACCCATCATGACATGAACTCCATGTTTCTACACTCGACGGTGATGACTGCAATAGATTTAGCTTGCTTCCTACTGAGTGCATCAAACACCACATTTGCCTTAAGGGGGTGGTAGGCAATGATGAAGTATGGTCCTTGAGGAATTCAAACCATATCCTATGTCTAAGGTTGAGATCATTCTATGTGAGAATGTTGAAGGTGACAATGTATAGATAATATCACCATAGATTTAATGCCTAAATAATGGTAGAAAGGTTAAGATTGTGGGTTAGGTAGTTGACCTCATTTGGCCTCATCTACTTAGAGGCATAAGAAACTGCCTTCTTTTCCTCATTAGGTGAGACACCCTGACAAGCCTTAATAGTGGGTACAAAAATGGAGACATGTCTAGGTCATCGAACTTTAGTAATTTATAAAGCCTGAATGTTTAAGACTCCTGCAACTAGCACAGGGTCGGAGTAGTTTGGGGTCGAACACAGGGACTAGGATAATAGTGCTTCGAAACCCAAGTTTTACTCATCTTTGCACGTCGAAGAGTCGAAGGATTAAAGTTTTTTGTAGCAAAAGAATCACAAAGAATTAAACTAAAACCTATCTCCAAGGGGAGTTACCAGAAAGATTAAAGCTTTGGGAATTTTGGGTTTAGCATTTTTTATGGTGGTTTTTGCATATCGGAAACTTAGGAGATAAAACTATCTTCAGAGCATAGCAAAAAGAAAGAAAACTTAGTCGTAACAAGTAGCAGCGGTCTATATCCAGCGCCTTCTTCTCTTAAGGAAGACGCCAACGGGTCATACACTGAGTCCTTCTCTCAAAGGTACCAGGCATGGGCTCATGCGAAAAGATAAACTGGGTGCAGCTCTGACTCCGGGTACTCTCGTACACCTAAATCAGACCAAGCTCTAGAAGTTTTTACAACATCCTTCTCTCGAAGGAGTCAAAACAAGAAATATGATTCGATAGCTAGTCAAAAGTGTGAATTGGAAAAAAGGAACTAGAACTCAGATGACAGAAAGAAATCATCCAATAAAATAAAGCCATGCACAGAGTAATAGGATATAAACTCCACAGATTCCAATAATCATAAAGAAACATAAAGATTTAGTTACAATGTTGTGATTAAATGAAAGTAAAAGTTGTAAAGGGAAGATAGATATCAGTCTTATTGATATAGGAGATCAAAGTACACAGCAGCTGACGCCTAGGATAATGCTAACCTGGTACCAGGTAGAGGCCATATCGGGATGTGATCGTGTCGGGTTGCTGACCGTGTTGGGCCATGGACCGTGACGGGTAAGGGTCGTATCATGATAGGACCTCCGCCCGATACAGACATGTCGGGTTGTTGACTGTGTCAGGCTGCAACCGCAAGGGGTAGACCATATTGGGTTGGGTACCATGTCGAGTTAGGATACATATCAGGTTAACATTATCTTAAGGCTCTCAGGTTCTTCGTGGCAGGTGTAGGTGGGCAAGCCGTCTCAGGATGAAGCCCATATAGGGACCTGACATGCTTGAAGTGGCCTTGAGGATCATATCATGCTGCTTGTTGCTACCAGAACGGTTTCTAAGTGAACTCCTCCCATCCCTCTCGGGATGGGGGTGTGCTCACCTAGTTATCACTTGACATGCTCCTTAAGAATCAATGCACTAGCTCCTTTACTCTAGGGGCTAGCTCTCGCAGGGTCTGATGATGAATGGATATTCATTTCTTATTTTTGCTTCATTTAGAATAATTAATTATGACTTTTTTTGTTAATTTTAGATTAATTCAGAAATAAATAGCACTTTCATCTTCTCAATATTCTCTTCCTAAATTCTTATGAGATTTCTCTTAATTTTCAGGAATTATCTAAGTATTTAAATCGAGATAATAAAATATGAAGATATGAGGCTTTTCAAATATTCCCGTAGTGCCTGAGATGCCCGTCACCAAAATAGTCATATCTTTTGTGTCTAAAGGCGGAATTTTAAGATCAAGCATGGACTGAAAATAGAATTTTATTGGCTATAGAAAAGGCATATTTTGCGGCAATTTTGGCATTTAATTTATTGCGCAATTAATCAGTGAACGTCGCCTCACGTTTTCCCGCAGAGTCTGATATATCTCTCACCAAAACAGTCATAACTTCCACATATAAATTCTAATTTTAGAATATAAATATGTTTTGGAAAGATAATTGCAAGTGCTACAGGAAAAATATATTTTTAGATCTCTTATGAGTGTTTTACAAAGGATAAATACGTTCTAAAGTCCAATACAGAAATCTACAGAACATACTAGAGAGAGCAATCAAGGATTGACAATCATTATTCTTTTAATTAAGTCTTTTTCATAGCCTCAAACTCTTTGTATTCTCTTAGGGCTTCCTCCCCTCCTCCTATAAAAGGAGGGGCACTTTCTCCTCCCAAGATCATCTTTTGTATCATCCTTTGTATCATCACTTTTTGTACGGAGGATTTTGGGAGCAGTTTATTTCTGTAATCTCTTTCTTAAAGCAATAAAGTAGTTTTTCATCTCGGTGGAGTGTTATTTCAGTTTTGTTATTTCTGTTTGTTTAGATCTAGTTCTTCATCGCCTTCTCCTCCCCTCTCTTGAGCAACCGAGCAAGGTAGGAAGAGACAACCATTTTCATTGTCTCTAATCGAGGATCAGTAGTCGTAAGACTCGAATATGGCTAGATCACTTCCTTCCTCCGTCTCTCTTTGATCCTTCTCCATGAGTGAGTAGTCCTTTATCGAGGTAAGGGGAATAACCCCTTAGCCATGGTTTTTGTATTTTCTTTAACAATTCTAGATGGCCTTTGAGATTGATAATTAATTGATATTATCAATAGTTAATCTGAATGGATATGACCTTGGAAATTTGGGTTTAGAACAACAATCTGAATTGCATAAGAGTTTTGAAATGACCATGGATTCTCTCTTTTTAGGATGATGAACTAAGAAACATGAGAACCAGGACCAATGGGCTCATGTGGAGATCATATTTAGTGTATTTTTAATTTGCTTGCCTTCATCGAATCTGTCGTTTAAGGATTCGTCGTTGCCTAGGATAAGGTGGTAAAAACCCCTAAAGCCTCGATTCTCTCCCTTTGATTTCAATCACTGATTGCTTTTGTTTGCTTTAAATTATAGTCTTTCAATTCACAATAGCTTCTTGTGCTAACAACAATCTTTGTTCACCTTTTGCAGGGCAAATAAAATTCTTGTTTACTACATTTTAAATTCCACAGTTTTCTTTCTTAGCGTAATTAACAATCACCCCCAACCGACTTTTAAATTCTTGTTCCCAATCTGAAAATACCAAAAATAAACAATAAAGTTCCCCAAGAATTGGGTTTAGATTAAACAATCTTAAAAAGTTGTCCTTTGGCATTCGACCCTTTCTATACTAGCCTTGACCGAAAAGTTAAAAAAGGTTTAAACTCTAGGATTAACAATCTTAGTGATTGGTGTGCTAAGCGACGTATATCAATTTGGCGTCGTTGCTGGGGACAACGGATTTGTGTTTTCGATCCCCAAAACTTTTGAAATTCCTTTTTTTATGCCTTTCGAGTAACATTCTGGAAGTGCTACTCCTCCTTCTGCCGAGTTTCCATTCTGGCAGTCCATTTTTTCTGCACACAATTGACTGCTTATTTTGTGCATGCAACGCCCGAATGCCGATTTTCAATCATTTGATCTGGAGATAGAAAGGACTTTCCACCGTCTAAACCGTCAAAATCAAAATCAAAATATGTTGGACGAAAAAGAGGTCACCTGTAGGATCAACCGGACGTTAGCGACTCAAAGAGAGCACATCTTGTCCGACCAAGCGGCTAGAGAAGCCGCTTTATGGACAACCTACATGGCTGAACAAGAGACCCTAGAATCCAATAGGAGGGAAGTCGAAAGACAAAAACAACTGAAAGACTTTTCTGTTCCTAAATATGCCTACACCCAACACCCCGTCGTGCCTCCCGACATCATTGATCCCTAATTTGAGATCTGAACCCAATGGATCACCATGATGCAAGCTATTCCTTTCTCAAGCAACAATGGGGAAAGTTGCCAAGATCACCTTCAAAGGTTCATTGACCGTTGTTCTCTAAACAAGCTCCCAGGTGTCTCTGAAGATGCCATCCACCTTAGATTGTTCAAGTATTCCCTCTCTGGCCAAGCTAGTAGCTGGTACAATACCATGGAGAGTGAAGAATGTGTCACAACTTGGGAAGTTCTACAAAGCTAGTTTCTTAAGAAATTTTACGCCCCTTATCTCACCTATGAACTCAGGGGACAATTCACTCACTTTTCCATGTCCCCAGCAGAATCTTTAGGAAAATCCTGGAAAAGGTTCAAAGACCTACTTAGGAAGTGCCCCCACCATGATATCTCTCAAGCCCAGCTCATAGAGATCTTTTATTGTGGTGTTGATGATGATACCAAATTCTTTCTAGATTCCTCATATGGAGGAAATTTCATACACCAAAGCTTGACTAGTGCATGGGAGGTGGTCAAACGGGCATCTGAAATAAGGGCTAGAAGGGGAATTGGTGGAATCCTTAAGGTAGCCAAGGTGGAAGTAAATCCTGACATCCAAAACATAGCAGAAATCCTCAAATTAATTGCCCTAAAATAGGATCGATTAGAGTCATCCTTAGGCACCCTTAGGGAATCACCCTAGCAAATAAAAGATATGGACTCTCTTTGTGGCACTTGCCAAGGATACAATCACACCACCCTGCACTGTCAATACCTCTACAACACCCCCAAGTAGTCAGAAATAGGACAACAACTAGAAGACCTTAATTCAATCCATACCATACCAGACCAAGGTAACTACAACCCCAACCAGACTAGAAAACATCTTGGTTTCCAATATGGAAACCCTACAGGTGCTGAAAACTCTAGCCAACTCCAATCCCAAAAAAGGCCTCCCTACCCTCAAGGCAACAATCGACCACCACCTGGATTCCCATACAACAACCAAAAGAACTTTGGAACCCAAGGAAACTACTGAGGAAATCACCCAACCCGACCACAATATCAAGGACAACAATTCTAAAACCTAAACCTTCCCCCTCAAAATCTCAATCATCCACCTCCTCAACTGCCACCAAGTGTGCCTACTACCACCCCCTCAGCTGATGAAAGGATAGCTTCCTTGGAACAAATCATCATTGCCCAACAAGCTCATCAAAAGGCGACTGACACCCAGCTAGCTCATTTGTTCACCCAACAGAAACCCCCTGTCAGAACTTTTGCAGGGCAGCCTAAAAACAACCCCAAACATCCCGAACAACTCAAGGTTGTCTCCACTCATTCGGGAAAGGCGCACTCCCCTCCCCCTCTAGAAAAACCTTTGGACCCACCTCTAGAATTCGAGGATGAGGACATGGTAGTTGTTGAACCTGAAGCTACACCTAAACCATTCGTCCCTGAAACCCCTCAGGCAGAAGACGAAGAACCAATCTACAAACCACAACCTCCCTACCAATCCTACCTCAAACAAACAAGACTTGACGCCCACTTCATGAAATTTAGGGATGCTATGAAAAAACTACATGTCGACATTCCTTTCCTTGATGCTTTGGCAGACATGCCCACCTGGTCCAAATACATGAAATCCCTCTTGACTAGGAAGTATGCCACTAGAGAATACGAGACTATTAAACTTGATAGGACCACTTCAGACATAATCCTAAGTAAGATGCCTAAAAAATAGAAGGACCCAGGTTCTTTTGGAATAGGATGCTACTTGGGTGAAAATGCTTGTAGAAAGGGCCTAGCTGATTTAGGAGCCAATATATCCATCATGCCCTATAGCCTTTACAAAAGACTAGGATTCCATGACATGTTACCCATAACAATCACTATCTAACTGGCGGACTCATCCATGACCAAACCCATGGGAATCATAGAAGACATTTCGGTTAAGGTTGGAAAAGACGCATATGTTCCTTGTGATTTTGTGATCATGGACATAAAGGAAAATATACACTACCCTCTCATTTTCATACGTCCCTTCTTAGCCACCGCCCATGCTTTGATTTATTTTGAGGCTGGTACCATTTTGTTATGATTAGGGAAGCAAACCCTAGAGTTTAGGGTGTTCGAAAGCATGAAGGGGCCTAGTCTCGAGGAAGTTGTCTACCTCCTTGATTGCATAGATAAATTATCCCAACTAAGGTAGGAATGTGAGTTAGTTGATGACCCCCTACACACCACCCTCACTACCCCCCCTAAATGTGATTTTGACGATGAATAATTAGATCAATGTAAGGCCCATTTAGATAACTTTGAGGAGATTCCCGATGCTGAAATTGAGGACCTTAAGATGATTTACACAATAGAAGGGAAGCCTGAACCGCCAAAGGCCCCAGAAATGAAGACTCTTCCCATAGGCCTGAAATATGTCTTTCTTGATGAGTTAGAACTGTGCCCTGTCATCATAAATTATGTCCTTCCCCTCAAATAAGAAAACAAACTTATGGGGAAACTTAGAAAAAAAGGAGCTGCCTTGGGGTACAAAATGGCAGATCTAGTTGGAATAGATCAATTCATCTGCATCCATAAAATCTCAATGATAGAAGACCACAAACCTTCTCGAGATCCACA
Source organism: Alisma plantago-aquatica (assembly GCA_963693085.1). Classification (NCBI taxonomy): domain Eukaryota; kingdom Viridiplantae; phylum Streptophyta; class Magnoliopsida; order Alismatales; family Alismataceae; genus Alisma; species Alisma plantago-aquatica. The sequence continues at coordinate 208,042,047 of OY856410.1, read as the reverse complement.
ATGAAAACTCAACCCAAACATGAAGAAAGTAGTCTGTCTAGAGGTGATTAAACTTTTAACTACATGAATCATCTATCCCATCTCTGACTCCCCATGGGTTAGCCCAGTTCAAGTTGTTCCCAAAAAAAGGGACTCGTGTCATTCAAAATGAGAAGAATGAGCTCATTCCCACTCGCACAGTCACAGGGTGGAGAATGTGCATTGACTACAGGAAACTCAACAAAGCAAACAGAAAAGACCACTTCCCACTTCCCTTACTAGACCAAGTTCTTGAACGCTTAGCCCATTAACAATACTTCTGTTATCTAGATGGCTACTCAGGATTTTATCAGATCCCTATCCATCCTGAAGATCAAGAGAAAACCACCTTCATATGTCCCTTTGGTACCTACGCTTTTAGACAAATGCCCTTTGGCTTGTGCAATGCACCAACCACTTTCCAAAGATGTATGTCTGCCATTTTTTTAGGATTAACCGAAACAATCATGGAAGTGTTCATGGACGATTTCTCCATCTATGGAGACAATTTTGATTCTTGCCTTAAAAACCTTCCCCTTATCCTTGATAGATGTATTGAGTCACACTTAGTCCTTAATTGGGAGAAGTGTCACTTCATGTTTAAGGAGGGTATTGTTCTAGGCCATAAGGTGAGCAACCAAGGCATTGAAGTGGACAAAGCTAAGATTGAGGTCATCACTAAGCTTCCTCCCCCAACCTCAGTCAAAGACATTTGGGCTTTTCTATGACACGTAGGTTTCTATCAGTGTTTCATTCATGACTTCTCTAAAATCACCAAACCTCTCACCAACCTTCTTCAAAAGGAAGTCCCCTTCAAATTTGACAAAGCTTGCATGGATAGCTTTCTGTGCTTGAAAGATGCTCTTACCACTACTCCTATCATTCATGCACCCGACTGAGCCTTACCCTTTGAAGTCATGTGCGATGCTAGTGACTTTGCCGTGGGTGCCATTTTAGGACAAAGAATTGACAAGAAACACCATATCATTTATTATGTGAAACATCCCAACTCGAACAAAACATGATTACATACTAAGCAGCGGATTACCAAAAATCACATGAAATTAAAACTGATTTATAAAAAGTACCATAAGATGAGACTAGTGGATCCTAGATGGGTGATTAGATGCTCTAGAAGGGGGGTGAATAGATCTAAATGTACTTAAACAAAATTCATTAGACCTTCAAGATATATCACAAGATAAGGTTGCTAAATAGGAAATTTGAGTGCAACTAAAACATGCATAGAAAGGGCAAGAGAGATTGAACATACACCAATTGACAAGCTATTTAGAGTGGTTCCACGCTTCAAACTAGAAGTGAGTCAGTCCACTAACTAGAGAGGTCAACCTCTAGGATTTCTTAACCTTACATCTTCATTATATTCATTATAAGAGATACAATACATGACTACCAAAGGACTTACCTATCTAATACAAAGAGTCTTCAACCTTACCAAGGACATACCCACTTTGCAAGAGTCTTTTGCCTTCTTCCAAGGACTTACCTACTCTTGCATAAGTCTCCAGCCTTCAAGAAATTACCCACTCTTCTTGGATCTTCCGCCTTTGACTTCACCTTCACTCAGAGAAGCTTCCACCAAGGACTCACCCACTTGAGAAAGGAGTCTTCTGCCTTCACCAAGGGCTTACCCACTCTTGCTCCAAGTCTTCAGCCTTGATCTTCACTAAAGGATGCCTCCCCTTGTTCTTCTTCACCTCTCTTAGCCAAGAGAGAGAACCTTCATCTTCATGATTGAAATGAGAGATAGGAAGGCGGTGGAAGTGAGAGCCTCACAAGATATACATGTAGGATAAGATCTCTTACAAATCTCCTACTCACTCTAATGGATGTAGGAAGTGATTAAGCTTAGAGAGAGAGGGGAGGCTGTAGGAAGCATTCAACTATAGAATAGGAACCTCACATAGAGTTTGCATTGAATTCTCAACCTTAGAATGAAGCCCAAGGGGTCCTATTTATAGATGGGGATGCCTCTTAGCCTTTGGGAATACTTGAGAATGAAAACTAGCCATTTTGTGGCTTGCAACAGATATATTTTCACTTGTTGCAACTCCACAATGGCTAGAAGCACTTTTATGCACTTTTTCGTACAGTGCAATCGGTCGAGTTTCTATAAGGGTAGCTCGACCGATAGAATAAAAGACAAAGCCAATATTCAGACCATCGGTCGAGTTTGTCCTGGGGAAACTCGACCGACCAATGAAAATCGAATTGGTCAGTTACTCCATCAGTCAAGTTCTGTGAAGTGTAAACTCGACCGATCAAAAGTCATTTTCAAGATCCAATCAGGATCGGTCGAGTTTGCAACTCATAGAACTCGACCGATGAACAACCTGATGTGAATTTTGGAAAATGGCTTTTGAGTGCTTAAACATTCGATCTAAGTGCTCCTAATTTTTTCTAAGCTTAATTACAAGTCATACAATCATTACAAGTGATTTACAACATGATTCTAATGGACTTACATCATATTACAAAAAAGTACACTTGTATTGACTTGACTTGACTTTTCTCCAATTTGATATGCGCAAGTTAGGGCATTTGGAGTGTGTCTATACCTAATTTACAAGTAGAGACATTAGACACAAATATGTGGAATGGTTAGTCATCATCAAAACACAAGTTTAGTCAATTTAGACGTGAGTCAACATTGACTTAATTGACCTTGAGTCAACAGAGACATATTACATCTGAGCCAACACTTTCTTTTCATAACATGTTTTCAAGGTGCTACAACATAATTTCTCTTCATCTCATTACATGAAATAACTATTCCACATGCTGATTTATTACATCAAGGTACATAAGCCAAAAACATACATATCGATCATCTTATCAGAAACATCGAAAAATCTCCCGAAGACCTGAGTGTACAGGGACGACACATAGGACTCTACTGCTAGACACTATCTATTCCACCAGGTATGATACTGATACCTCAGCATATCATCTCAGCCACATGATCTTTATCTCGCCAGGCACGTCCACCTAAAAAGGGTTATTAACCAGCGGGATGAGACACACAGTCCCAGCGAGAAACATAACCCTCTACCAACTTTATTATTATCACAGATAACTGAGCAGATAGATCAATTTAAACAATAGGTAATAACTAACCGGATATACAAGAAAGAATATGAAGAACATGTATATATAGAACATATGAGAAAGCTCACACCATCCAAGGCCTCAACCAATGTTTCGTATTTGCCCTAAGCGAAGATAATATACAACTTGATTATGAATTATTATGCCCTGAGGAAGTGAGATGTACCGCTCAAATCCAACCTTCAGTTTTGAAACCCAAAGTTGGTGCCATACAAGGTCAATGGAAGAGTCGGACTCCATGACCTCACCTCCTCATGGTCAGTGCACGATATCAAAAGCAGGACCACAGTCTCTTGCTTAAGTGGCCCCAGCCACAGGGTCAGCTCCTACAAGCTACCCTTTCTCTAGCCCGCCTTGGTATAGGTCTCGGCGCTAGTATATCTGAGCCACAGGCCAGTTCACCATGCTCCCTGAGCCATGAACACATTCATGCTCTATCAAACTGAGCCATGGGCCTGTTCACCATGCTCTTATACACATCTTGAGTCTACAACCAAAGTTGCACTCTAATCCTCCTATTTTCAGCTAGGAGAAACCACACATATTCAACAATATGCGCTCCGGGTTAACCCGTAGGAGAACCCGTTTCACCATCACCAATTACTGACGATGATGGATCTATGGCCAGGGAAAACTACATGAAAGTTCATATGTATTTAGTTAATGCATTTTAAGTGTATTGTTGGGGCAACCAAGTTGTATTAAACAACCATATATAAAACATAAACAACATTAGATTCCATTATCGTGTGTCACACTGTTACTATTATTCTCAATGCCCTCAACAATCATCATATTTCCATGGTATATCAATCCCTCAGTTCATCACATAATCTTACTGCCTCTCAAGGCTTCATCATCATACATCATCATGGGATAGAAATCCCTCATATCACAACTAGAGGATAACACTTCAAACAGACACTCCAACCTTTATCATGTCACTAGACCTTTCTCATCATATGGTGGTACTTGCTATCTCATCAACAAGTCACATCATCATTACTCAGATATTTCACATATACTAGGTGCCACATAAGACACATATTCACATAAGCATCATAGCCCTTTCCTGGATATGTATTTCAATTAGTAACACTTACATGATTAGATTGCACATCAATTGAGATAACTTAATCACCAACAACATAACATGATTATCACATCATTAGGATTTGGACATCATCCATTATCATGAACAAATGGAGCATAATATCTTAAATGGTATATTAAACAATACACATTACTATCACCATACCAAGGGCATCCCACCATACCCTACTTCCCACGTCACCATGAGTACCATCCCTAAGGATTCATCTTTTAAGGATTATACAACCATGATCTATCATCAAAGGTTCACCTATCATCAACCATAGGTAACCACCATACCAAGGTTTACCACCTATTCATCATACCTCATCATCATGACCAAAGATATGGCCCAAGGTAACAATATAAGCATACTAACATCTAGGGCTCAAGATATCACTTAGGGTTATTGAGCTACAATACAACTTTCACGAAAGGTGTTTCCTACCCTCACCAAAAGCAGGCAGTGACCAAAAAAACCCTCACTAAAAGATGATATCAGCTACAAAGCTTCAACACCACAACCCAAGGCGATATCAGACAAGATTCATATCGGGTAAGACCTGAAAGCTCTACCTATGCCTGTTATGGGGTAAAGCATGTCGTGCAAAGAAGCCACCAAGGTCATATCATTCAAACACACCTCAACCCATCATGGTCAAGGGACCATCTTCTAGGTTATCAGGCAAGTCATGTCTCTAACACGTCTCACTTCATATCGGGTTAGGCAAGCTTGCAACCATGTCGGCCAAGAACCACATAACCTTATAGTAACTAAGGTATCCTCTAGGTCAACCCCGGCATGGTCAACTCCCTTTTACCTCATCCATGATCATTGTTGTTATGCATACTATCTAAGCCAATGAACTTCAAACCCTAGGCTGCATGTTTACATAAGGATGAGTATATGTATCTCATATTTAATGCCATACCATCAAAGCTCTCAACATGTGTCGTCCTAGACACCATATCGCCCAAGCTCAGAGATATAACAACCTACACCTCTCTATGTGTCAGGGAACCAAACATGTATTGGGCAAAGGCATCATAACTTCATATAGGGTATCAGCCAAACACTCAACCCTTGTGTCGCCCAAGCTATCATGTACACAACATACTTATATCAGGGTAGTGTTGATGATATCGACCAAGATCTCTATAGGCGTGTGTGTCGGGTTAGGTCCTTCACCAAGGCATATCGGACAGGGATACTAAGTATCACCCAAAAGCTTACTCAAGGGTAGGGCACTCATCCAATGTATCGTGCAAAGCACATCAAAGCCATATCACCCAACGCATCATAACGGGCAACACATCATATCGAGCAATGCCTAACTAACTCAACTATAAAGCACCATATCGGGTAGGGATCAACAAGGCATCTACCATATAACGCCCAAGCATCATGCTACTACATCGCCCAAGCCATGACTCAGGGAAGGAGAGGGATATCGGTCAACACTACCTCTAAGGGTATCACCCTCACCAAGGATCAGCCTATCGAGCTCTCTATACTAAACCAAGGATACCCATCACCAAGGCATAACCACCCCATACCGCCTACGATACCAACCAAGGGTTCACCCCTAAGAACATGTCGTCCAACTAGGGTAGATCATCATCTCAACACTAAGGTCAGCACTTCTATCGGCCAAGGGACCAACTAGGTGTCAACCAACCATAACGTCCAAACCCTAACCCTAGGGTAGGAAAGAGGATATAGGTCACCACACCATATCGCCCAAGGATACCAAGAGTGTTGGCTCACCTCTCAAAAACCAAGTGAGAGGGGTTTTGCAAAACCTCTTGCATATCGGGCAACAAGGGTAGAGAAACACCTTTCTGCCAACCAACTCAACATATCACCCAAACATGTAGGCCATAGGCTCACCTTTCAACAACTAAGGAGAGAGAAGAGTTTTGCCCAATCTACTAGAGCATAGGCTCACCTCTCAAGTCCAAGGAGAGAAAGGGGTATTGCTCATGATCCATAAACCAAAGCATGACCTATCGGGCAAACACTATATCAGGCAACCTATGCATATCGGGTTGGTCATGTTCAACATCAAGACACCCTTCACCAACTTTCACAAGGAAAACAAGATAAGGATAGTAATAAAATGTGACCATTTCCATTAGAATAGATCTCAAGTTCCACATACACAACTATCATAGAGAAGGGTATCGATTTAAAGACAAGAATCAATGTATGCACATATGGAGAGTGAACATAATAGAGATGCTTAAGAGTTATGTAACCCGCCTTAAGAGGATCTCCATGAAAGGCATCAAGCTTCCTAATCCAAGAGGCAAACCCACGTTCCTAACCATTAAGATCATCCATCCAAAGCTCTAAACATGCCTTCGGCACCATCATCATCACCTTAAGAAATAAAAGATGATGATGAAGAAGAAGCCATGGTTATGCTTAGCTCAAGAAGAAGTAAAGAGGGAGAGGACCATGACCTTGCCTACTCTCATCAAGGGTCCATCCATGGACGAGATAGGAGGAAGGAGATGAAGAAGAAAGCATAAGGGAAAGCTAGCAAAGAAGCATGACTCACCAAGGTCGGATCTTGAGCAAGAAATCTCCATGGGAAAGGAGCTCGGCCTCCCAAGCTCCATGGGAGTTTTCCTTAGCTCCCAAAGCTCCCAAGCTCGTCCCATACATGAAGGCGAAGGAGGTGGCCGAAAAGGATCACTTGGTTAAGGAGGAAGGGAGTTATATACACCGAGGAAGAGAGAGGTAGCAAGGGAAAGGTGTCCTAACCACATAAACTTAGATGCCACTTGCTCATGATCTTAACACCACTTGTTGCCACCCAAACTCCACATGCACGGCTTGGTGATACACTCTAGGCTGTGTATCATGTAGCTGGTCATATTCCATGGGCGAAACACCCCCTAAACAGATACAAACTCCAAGCTCTACCCGATACACTAAAGGACAAGATCGCACATGTGACATATAAGGCATAAAAACCATATAGAGACGTCAACTCCTTAACTATCATCAAAAAAAGGTACCCAACTTCAGACTCTAGAGCTGATAAATTGCATATTGGCCCTTCAATTTGGGTAATTTGCAATTTACACCAAAATTAGCACATAAAGCACAAGCATCATCTGACCAAGCTCAAACTTGGAGCATAGGCCCTCCTCAAGGCACCCCACAACATCATTCTCTTTACAATGATGCTAGAGAACTAAAGGCATGCTCTACATGTGACATATTGCAATATAAGCCCTTACTTTGGGTAAATTGCACTTTGGTCCAAAATAAGCAAACATTGCTCAAAAGCATCCGAACGGGACCAAACTATAAACATAAGCTTGTCACATGATATCAAAACTTCTTGAAGGATTAGATTAAGGTTCTAAGCACCTTACTTAAGCAAAGCAAATAGGGTTAGCCCAAAACATGGGTTAGGGTCCTTACATTATGCATCTAAGACCTTAGACGAGGCTCATCAAAATTACATCGTCACTGAAAAAGAAATGCTAGCCATTGTCTATGCATTCAATAAATTTCGCTCATACCTTGTTGGTTCAAAAGTTATTGTTTTCACTGATCATGCAGCCATTCACTATCTCATGACCAAGAAGGATGCCAAGCCTAGACTCATAAGATGGATTTTGTTATTGTAGGAGTTTGATCTAGAAATTCTAGACAAAAGGGGTATGAAAATGTCATGGCTGACCACCTAAGTAGACTTAGCTATAGCCCCATTGATGAAAATCCCATAAATGAATCTTTACTCGATGACCAATTACTGAAGGTAGACTCCTAGTTCCCTTGGTTTACCGATTTTGTGAACTATTTAGATGCAGGTGTATTGCACCCTGAATATATGGGACACTCTAAAGCTAAATTTTTACATGACATCAAAAATTATTATTGGGATGAACCTTATCTTTTTAGACTTTGTGTCGATGGTTTGTATCATCGTTGTGTATCCCAAGAAGAAAGCATTGACATCTGGAATAATGTCACTCTGGCCCCTATGGTGGACATATGAGTTCCCAAAAAAACAGCTAGAAAGGTCCTGCAATGCGGATTCTTTTGGCCCACTATCTTCAAAGACTCATATGATTATGTGCTCTCATGTGAACAATGTAAAAGGATGGGTAACATTTCCAAGTGTGACCAAATGTCCCTGACCTCTTGGCAGGAATTAGAGATTTTTGACGTATGGAGGATTGACTACATGGGCCCATTTCCTTCTTCTTATGGGTTTGCTTACATTTTAGTCACAGTCAATTATGTGTCAAAATGGGTTGAAGCCATACCCACTAAAACTTGTGACTCCAAACATGTTAAGAAACTTTTAAAGACATTATTTTCCCTAGATTTGGAGTCCCTCGCACCGCCATTTCCGACGGGGGATCTGATTTTTTGGGGAAAAGTTTTGAGGCTCTATTGAAAAGATATAGGGTTTACCACAAAGTTGCCACTCCTTACCATCCTTAGACTAGTGGGCAGGTTGAAGTATCCAATAGACAAATCAAATCCATTCTAGAAAAAACAGTGGGTCGTACTAGGAAAGATTGGGCGTTAAAGATCAATGACGCTCTGTGGGCATACAAAACAGCTTACAAAACACCCATTGGTACTACCCCCTTCAGACTGATCTACAACAAGTCATGTCACTTGCCAATAGAATTAGAACACAAGGCCAGCTGGGCCATCAAAAGCTTAGATTTTGACCTTTCTGCTATAGGAGAAAAACATCTTCTCCAAATGAATGAGCTTGATGAACTTAGAATGAGTGCCTAAGAAAACGCTAGAATCTACAAAGACCGAACCAAAACGTGGCATGATGGTCACATCAAGCGTAAGGACATTAGAGAAGGGGACTAGGTTTTAGTTTTTAATTTAAGATTAAGACTATTTCTTGGAAAACTCAAGTCAAGATGGTATGGGCCCTACATTGTCAAATGCACCTATCCATATGGTATGTTTCTTCTTTGGGATAAAGTTCTAGGAGAATTTAAAGTTAATGGTCACCGACTTAAAAGATACATCACCAATGAAGACCTTGTCACTTCAGATTCAAACAACTGTTCATCTTTGAAAGACCTGAACCTATCCGACCCCAAAACTTCCCCAGAATCCCAATAGACTGATCCATCTCTTGTCGGGCCACGACGTAAAACTAGGCGCTTTTCGGGAGGCAACCCAAATAATTTTTGCATATTTATGTTTTTTTCTAACATCATCACCCTTGTTATTTTTTTGTTGTTCTTCTCTTTTGGGGAGTTTCTACCATCATCCTTCATCCTCCACCACAACAATTATTTTCCCCCATCTCAGATTTTGATTTTGCTCGGGATGAGCAAAGCCTTAAGTTTGGGTGGGGATGGGTGGTACGTTTCCACCCCTTTTTCTTTCCCTTTTAGTATCTTTTCTTTGGTTTACATGTTGCATGTAGTTAGTTCTTTTTTTCATAGTACAATTGGCCCATATCTAGTCGGCCTTGATATGATCATTTGTCAAAATACTCCCCTTAATGATGTGATTGCCTTGCAATCAAAATTTTGAAACTTTCATGACTAGAAATCCTCATGTCACTTAGGACCTCAAATAATAATCACTCCTTGGAAAAGATGACAAGCCATAGAAGACTGATAGGATTCAAGAGTGATGCTTTCTTATCATGTACAACTTGTATAAATTTTCTTGATTTTTTGCATGATTCGGTAATAGTTGAACCAATGCATGGTATTCTAAAAAAATGATGAAAATAAAGAAAAAGTTGCACAAGAACAACCTCTTCTACTCTTCTTCCACCATTTTCAAATATTTCCATTTGTCAAAAAGAAAATAAAAAGCCAATAGTGCCTAAAATTCTAAGTTTGGGGTGGCACCCCTTCCCCCTCTTCCGCTTCTTCCATACCCACGCAATTGGGTGTATCACCAAAAATCAAAGAAAAAAATGTGGTCAATGTAACTGCATGTCCACTAAAAAAAAGGTCTCGAGTTGAATAGAGGAGAGACTGTTCTTCTTCCATACCTCCTTCACTCTAATTTTCTACCCAGGGGAAAACTACAAAAACGCCAACCATCCAAAATCAGCCCTGTTCTTATGTAAAACTTTTAAAAAAAATTATGGAGTACCAAATGCAAAGGTGAAATGAAAATCTATTTTATTGCAGGTCTTGAATAAATGCAAATTTGTGAAGTAGGAAATATAAAAGTCACTTTTCGTGAATTCAGGAAGTCAGGGTCGCTTGGCCATATTTTGGTGGAAGGAATTAAGTGGTTGTTAGGAGAGTGAGGATGATAGGTTGAGAGTATGTCTTGGAAGTATTTCTTGATTTTAATGTTGCTCAGGATGAGCAAAGTTTAAGTTTGGGGTATTTTGATGAATGCATATTCATCTCTTATTTTTGCTTCATTTAGAATAATTAATTAGGACTTTTTTTGTTGATTTTAGCTTAATTCAGAAATAAATAACACTTTCATCTTCTCGATATTCTCTTCCTGAATTCTTATGAGTTTTCTTTTAATTTTCAGGAATTATCTAAATATTCAAATCGAGATAATAAAAGATGAAGATATGAGGCTTTTCAAATATTCCCACAGTGCCTGAGATACCTGTCACCAAAATAGCCATATCTTTTGCATCTAAAGGCAGAATTTCAAGATCAAGCATGGACTGTAAAGAGAATTTTATTAGCTATAGAAAAGGTATATTTTGCGGCAATTTTGGCATTTAATTAACTGTGCAATTAACCAGTGAACATAGCCTCACATTTTCCTGCAGAGTCTGATATCTCTCTCACCAAAATAGTCATAACTTCCACATATAAATTCCAAATTTAGAATATAAATATGTTTTGGAAAGATAATTGCAATTGATATAGGAAAAATATATTTTTAAACCTCTTCTGAGCATTTTACAAAGGAAAAATATGTTCTAAAGTCCAGTTATGAAAATTTGCAGAACATACTAGAGAGAGAAACCAATGATTGACAATCATTATTCTTTTAATTAAGTCTTTCCAATAGCCTCAAACTCTTTGTATTCTCTTAGGGCTTCCTCCCCTCCTTCTCCTATAAAAGGAGGGGCACTTCCTCCTCCCAAGATCATCTTTTGTATCATCCTTTGTATCATCACTTTTTGTACGAAGGATTTCTGGAGCAGTTTATTTATGTAATCTCTTTCTTAAAGCAATAAAGTAGTTTTTCATCTCGGTGGAGTGTTATTTCAACTTTGTTATTTCCATTTTGCTAGATCTAGTTCTTCATTGTCTTCTCCTCCCCTCTCTTGAGCAATCAAGCAAGGTAGGAAGAGACAACCATTTTCATTGTCTCTAACCGAGGATTAGTAGTCATAAGACTCGAATATGGCTAGATCACTTCCTTCCTCTGTCTCTCTTTGCTCCTTCTCCATGAGTGAGTAGTCCTTTATCAAGATAATGGGGAATAACCCCTTGAACATGGTTTTCGGCTTTTCCTTAATGATTCTAGATGGCCTTTGAGATTGTTAATTAATTGATATATCAAAGTAATTAATTGATATTATCAATAGTTAATCTGAATGGATATGACCTTGGAAATTCGGGTTTAGAACAATAATCTCAATTACATAAGAGTTTTGAAACGACCTTGGATTCTCTCTTTTTAGGATGATGAACTAAGAAACATGAGCATCAGACCAATTGACTCATGTGGAGATCATCTTTAGTGGATTTTTAATTCACTTTCCTTCATCGAATCTGTCATTTAAGGATTAGTCCTTGCCTAGGCTAAGGTGGTGAAAACCCCTAAAGCCTTGATTCTCTCCCTTTGATTTCAATCACTGATTGCTTTTGTTTGCTTTAAATTATAGTCTTTCGATTCACAATAGCTTCTTGTGCTAACAACAATCTTTGTTTACCTTTTATAGGGCAAGTAAAATTATTGTTTAGTGCATTTTAAATTCTACAATTTTCTTTCTTAGCGTAATCAAGAATCACCCCCAACTGACTTTTAAATTCTTGTTCCAAATCTGAAAATACCAAAAATAAACAAAAAGTTCTTCAAGAGTTGGGTTAGATTAAACAATCTTAAAAAGTTGTCCTTTGGGATTTGACCCTTTCTATACTAGCCTTGACTGAAAAGTTAAAAAAGGTTTAAACTCTAGGATTAGCAATCTTAGTGATTGGTGTGCCAAGCGATGCATATCATTCGGCCCATCCCATCGTAGGCTTGTAGGTGCTATTTATAGGCAGCGAGTTGATGGAAGTTGTAGCTTTTATTGGCCCACATGTCTTTCATCAGTGGCTCCGTTCTTGAGGCTTCAGGAGGGGCCGATACGATTGTCTCCCATCATGTGTGTCAGGTTGGGAGTGTGCTGGGAAGTGAGAATACTAGGTGCAACTGTGGTAGGTTGGAGCCTTGTCAGGCTGCGGTGTCGAGCGGTGGCCATGTGGGGTTACGACCTCATCGGTTCGTGAACTGACAATTTAGGCACCATATCGGGTAGAGGGCTGTAGCGGGCAGGGATTCCTACATGACATGCTCGCATCGGGTCGCTATCGTATCGAGTAGCGACCATGACTGGTAAGAGGGTGTGTCGGCCTCGCGAGCTACCGGGATGGAATGTGGACTTCATTGATGATGGGCCTGATGGGCTTATTGATGCTTCTTTTCTTGTGGAGAAATAGGAAAAACCCTACAAAAGATGGGAAATATCGTCAGAAGTGTTGTGCACATGGTTCTTCATAATAATAGAATAAAACAGAGAGGAAGTTTAGTTTGGAAGCCATTTTGACAACAAAATATAGGTTCTGGCAGCCATAAAATGGGTGTTATCAACTCCCTCAAACTTAGCAATTTGATTGTCCTCAATCAATCTGTACTTATTTTAAAACCTTTGTTTGCAATACTTTTAAAAGCCAGGCGAAGTCTTCAGACAAAGGTTAAGTAGATTTTGAAATGTCCTGAGGAAAATTACGTCTGACCACGAACAATGGACTTTTTCGTTTCCTTATTAAACAAAAATTTCTCCCCAGCTTTTGTGAGACTTTGGTGCATGATGTTTGAAGTTAGCTTTCACACCAAATTGTTTGAATCTTGAGGGTAGAAGGTGGGGCTTTTAGGAAGGCCTAAGGCTTTTGGGTTTTTCTTGCTTCCCATTGGTCCATCCAGGTACGGGTCTGTTAATGGGCAAGTGGTCCCTACAGTACAAGCCAGTTGGCTTTAGAGCAGTGAATTCACATCCTACGTACCACTGCCCCGAATATACTATGCCTAAAGATGGGCACCTTTGGGAAGACAAGTTTTTTTTTGGCACAACTCTCATGCTTTTATTCATTCTCATAAGGCTTTTTGCTCTTTTGGGATTTTGGTGGGTGGGGAAAAAGGAGTTTGCTGTTTGGGCAGCTTTTTCCTTCTCATGCAAATCTCTTAGCTAGGAGGAGATTATATTCAAAAGTTAGCATAGAGATGTTAGTCTTTGTCATTCAAGACTGCATTTTCAAGAGAGAATAGCAGAAATGTACACAACCTTAGGTGCTGAGAGAATAAATGAAAAATTGTACCAAGTATTTAAGATAAAATAGTTTGTACAAGTTTTTGAAGAATAGGCAGTATATGTGTATGTATTGCTTTCTGTAAAGAATTTATATGCATAGTGTATACATGGAGTATGATGAAGGAAGGAAAGGAAAGGGAAATTTTAGAATACCTCCCTCACTAATGCTATGAAGTCCCACCCAACTTATCCCACACTCTGTCCCAGAGTGGTGTGAGATGAATAAGAGAGAGTATTCATAGATCAATGAGGGTTCAACGAATGAGTGCGCCTTTGGCAGATAGGAGCTCCATGATGTATTCTCCTCGTTGGTTGTGGTAGTTGAGGTCATGGAGCTTCTCTGGTGCCTTATTCAGTGCTGCTACAGAGGATATCTAGTGGAGCACGTATAATCCACAGTCATTTGATAAAGGGGCTTGTTGTGGACTGTGATGGCAGAAACAGAAATTGTGCCATGTTGCCGCCAAATCTTCAAGATGTGGCTTTATCATGGCCACCACCTCAGTGTAGTATTTTTTTGCTAGTCATTCGAGGTGTGTTTCTGGCATGGTAGCATACTCTGTTGGCCAGTCACTGTTGGCGTCCGAGCTGTTGTAGAAGATGTTAATGTGGGCGTTGGTGTATAGCATGATAAGTGTCCAGTAGTTGTCATGTAGCATAGGAAAGAATATTATGCACGACATACACTTTTGGATTTGATGCTGAAACAGCTGGCACAACCTAGATTCATCGACTAGGCATAGATCATTGAATAGTATCGGATGGGCTATGTAGAGCTATCCAATATTCTCTTGTACGATTAGGATGTAAGTTGATGCCACTGTCATAGCTAGCCATTTGCCATCCTTGACTAGGTCCCCTAGGTCATCGATGGGTACCATTGCAACATTCTTCTCATAGATAATGTTTGTAGTATTAGAATTAGCAAGATGTAGGAGTATATGATTGACCTGTTCCTGAGATAGAGAGTTGCAGGTTGAACGATCAAAGTTGTTGATGAGAGAGTCTGAGATTGTAGGCGAAGCAGAAGCACCTTCAGCGGCGAGCAAAGCTTGCAAGTGCTCTATCTGCTTGCCTAGCTCGTAGACATCAGAAGAGTCCATGATCTCTTTTCTTGGAGGACTGTTGGGTAGAGAGGAGTTGGAATCAGAATCCGTCTCCAACAAGTATTCAGGAAGCTCTGGATCTAGGAAGTAGCACTTGTCCTTTATCAGGAGAAATGCATAGATGCTCATGAGGTGATAGAAGTTTGTATCTTGGATCTGCATCATATATCTAAAGATGTTCAGTAGCTTCATGGCACATAAAACGATAAAAGCATTGTTGCCGCTTCCCGGGTCTTGCCGGACTGGGAAATCTTTTATCGCATAGAAGTTCCAAATGCAGCTATGGGGTTGGATGCCTTGTTTAATGACCCAGTGAAGGCGGAGAGGCATCAGCTTCAGGTCATTGTCTTCGAGACAAATGAAGACCTGGTCTCTGTGGGGGACCTCCATAGTGCAACAGTTGAACAATGTGACGTTGTGGGAGCAGAGGTCAGCCACACAGAGAAACTAGTGCTTCCTATGCTTGTAGGGGGGCAACACCAAGTCAGGGTTGTGCTTATCTACATGTTTTAGCATGTCGAACACCGACCTTGATTCATCCTCCCCTGCTAGCATCCGTCTAGACAAGGCCGGAGTGGCATTGTAAATTGGCTGTCAGCCTGTCCCGAGCGCTATATTATCTATCATTGCACTTTCTAAGACTCTAAATAGGATCTTTCCCGCAATGCCTTCTGAGTAGAACATTCCTTTGAGTACTCTGCGTTGTACGGAGTAGTATCCGTTGCTCTAGAGGACGACTTCTTTTTCGATCTGTGGTCTCAGGACCTTATCCAAAAGTTGTTGGTCATCGCGAAGACATGTATCTCAGTCGGCGCAGAAAACCAATCAGCTGTCGAGTTCTTTGCTCTTAGGGGTTGTGTTGCTAGTGAGCTATGCAAGTCACCCCCTTCTCCTTCTGATGATTCATCCGCTAAGCTATCAGACAGATCTTCAGTGGCTTCATGTAGCTCTAGCGGTTGTAGGGGAGCAGTTGAGTTGACGTCGTGGGTACTCCCTTGTTCTATAGGGGCCCCGTCAGAAGGTTCCTTTGTCGCCTCCTCCTCGGGTGTTGTTGAAGGTTTTGAGGGCTCGCTGGCGCCAGAGGAGAACAACAAGTTTGAGGAAGAGGGTGATGATGAGGACGATGACGGTGAGGATGATAGTGGTGATGGCGACCTCCGAGATTGCTGTGAGTGGCGGTGAGCGTCCCTCTCGTTGAGTCTTTGCTCGATGATGTCTAGGAACTGGAGTGCCACCTGTATCATTTGATTCATTACTTCTAGTTGGCCAAGAAGACCAACTAGACTCAGTAATTGGCATTCTTATTTGCCTAGCCGTTGCTGAAAGGCCTAAAACTTGTGGGTTAGGGAGAAGAAAGTAGCATTGTGATTCCATGTTACCTCTTGCAAGTTGTCAAACTCATAGCCAAAAGTGTGTCCAAGAGAAGGGGGACCGTCGATCAGCTATGGCTCTTGGTGTGGCTCCTTGCCTTTGCAGCACGACCTTTGGAATTGGCATCATTTGCAGGGGCTGAGTCCACTAGGATGGTGTACGAGTGCATGGCTTCTATGCCCGACGTAAGCACCCTTGTGGTCGTAGCTGATGCTTCAGTGTGGGGCCATGGAGAGGATGGTGGAGTGGGTGGGTGCTGGCCGACCACACGACTCTCAGTCTCATCCTCCAGGATGGCTACCGCTGTCATGGTTGGTGGCATAGGGGTCTGCTGAACAGACCTGAGCTCAACGTTCAGGAGCTCTCGATAAAGGCCTCATCGCTATTGCGAGAGGCATCTGGCCGCGCCGAGGGTGTGGCTGCGGCTGTTGTCGTGACTGGCAGTGGTGAAGCTGGTAGTGCTGCGGCAACTGTTTCGGTGGTAGTGGCAGTTGTGGTTACCCCGGTTGTGTCGATGGCCTCCATAATGGGGATGACAGATGCTACCTCTTCTACAGCTGTGGTTGTTGTCATAGTAGCCACTATTGGGGTAGTGGTTGCTGGCTCGACGGTGGCGGCTGTGGTAGCGACTACTGGCTCGGTGGTGGTGGTGACTAGAGAGTTGTCAAGAATAACCACTGGTGACTTGTCCCGCTAAGCCGCCATAGATGTGGGCCCCCTTGTTGTGGCTATCCTCTCTTGGATGGCTGTCAGGGAAGCATAGGCTATGTCGACGGTCAGAGCTTTGACCTCTGCCGTCGTGAAGACTAGCTTATCTGCATCGTAGTTGATGCAGCTTGGGAGGGGTAGTAAGATATTGGTTGTTGCAAACCTATAGAAAAGATGGCAACCCTTTTCTTTATGATGTTTGCCCTGGTGAGGAATTTGATGTCTATTTTGTCATCACCCTTGGTTCACGATAGGCTGAGCTGCTCTTTTGGGTACCCGAGCCCGACCGCAATCAAGTTGACGATTCCTCCCATATTGTACTCCTTGGTGGCGTCCTTGATCGAGTGAAGACGGTTGAGTAGGAAGCTCCCCAAGTTGATTGGCTTGCCAGCCATGACATACCAGATTAGATGCAGCTTTTTAGTGTACATGTTGCTCATTTCGTACTTGCTGAAGAGTAGGTTGGCAACGATCTTGTGAATGATCCGCCAAAAGTAGGAGTGGACCGCAGCTACCTTGCTTCTGGGCTTGAAAGAAGATTCCCCATCAGTTTCTTCTACATCTTGATCAGGTTGAAGCCGTCATTATTGCTGATGCGGTCTCCATTATTGAGCCGCTCTTGCTCGGCCGCACTTATAGAGAAGATTTCATTGAAAAACTTCTCTGTGATTTTATTCTCTTGCTTGTAGAGGCGCCCCCCGCAGCTGGTCTGCTCCGCCAAACCTTTTGCTTTCTTCTGGGGTGTTTGGAACCCAGTGGAGGGAGGAGAACTCCCTCATCAACTCGGTGTATGAGTTGGAGAAGCTAAAGCATAGCTTCTGGAGTCCGAAAACTTTGAGGACATTGTCCAGCCTGTCGAGGATGTCGATCTACCGGAAGAAAGCGTGATGGCAGAATCTAGTCGGGCGGTAGACCTTCACCGCCAGCTCGGTGTAGCGCTTTTGGTGGTCTATGTCTCTTGGCACAAAGCACCCTGGAGAGTGGGCAAGAACTTCGGGTTCCGCAGTTGCAGTCGGGGCTTCACCTGTCTCGATGTGGGGCTGCTTCTTGGTCTCAGAGGGCCCTGTTGTTGCTGGGTTAGGGCGTTTCTGCCCTGCGATGGCCTCTGGGTTGACCCTTCGGCCCTACTCGTCAACTTGGACGACAGTCTCTTTTGTGCGTGCCATTTTCTAGAAAAGATGAAGAATTCATGTTAAATCGAAAAGGGTTATTTGGGCAAAATTTTGCCCCCTGATACGTGTGGTCGTTATAAATAAAACTTAGTAAAAATGGTATCGCCCGATACGGTTTGGACGATACCCGCAAAAACTGGTATCGGGCTGCATAAGGAAGCACATTGTTGGGTTTAGAGCAAAACTTTGTAATTCCTGCCACACGACACGTAAGTGCACAATACCAAAGAAACATGGCATGTTCTTGCGCGATATCCGTAAAAACTCGGTATCGGGTATAAGAGAAAACGATACACTTGTGAAGTCGGCTGCCCAAGAACGTGATACAGTTGCGTTACACAGGCATCACGGAGACCGTGGAGTGAGTCGACAGGATCCCCCAAACTTACCTAGCGCGATAAGGAATGCACGGTACATGCATTGCACGATACGTGTGTCACGCAACACGGATGGAAACTCGACATGATTAAAGCGATACTTAGGAAAATCGATACACGTTCAAAGCTTTACCTGAAACGGGCAAGAACACGATACATTGTGCGTAAAACTATCTAAGCGTTAATGGTGCTTGATACAAATGGGCGATTGGTCTGCACGATAGAGGTTGCGCAACACGGGTTATTACCTTGTCGGACAGGGAGATGGCGAACATGACACAGGAGGCCGAGAGGCAGGAAACCCGACACTGAAGCTAGGATGGCTTTGTGTGATACTAGAGTTTGTGCTATACGGGAGCAAAAGCTTGGTAACTTTGGTAACCTAGCACGGTTAATCTCTAGCTGCTTATATAGCTATCCACAAAAGGCGGTTAAACAGTAAAAATGGGACACGCGTCATGCATGAACGCGAATCGCCTTCCGAAGCAAGGTAAAAACCTGTCTAATCACGTCATGTCATGAGGTTTAGAAGGCGATGGCACGTTGTCCGTCATGCGTTACCCGGTGCGCTCTTTGTACGACACGAGTTTGCGCGATCATATGACGCGTCACGACATGAGTGCCACTCGACACGCGATATGCGGTACGTTTGATACACTTGAATCGACATGCACATGACATGGGTGCGCGATACATGCTCGATACGGCTTGACCGGTGCGGTAGCCCGACACGCCAAACATGCATGCCTAGCCTAAGGTTCAAAAACCATATAAACTTATTGAAACCAAAAACTAAGGTAAAAGGTGCTTGATATGTAAAACATCACTGGCCTAAGTGTAAACCTCAGCCTCAGCTAGTATTACACATCAAGGCGATGAAACTAAGTCGGTGGCCCAGAAAATGCGAGAATCAGTGCGCGTGGCGTGCACAGAGACTCGGGCCTTATTACAATAAAAGTGTTCAGAATATTCTTTATAGGAAAAGGAAATAACATCCTATTCTAAGAAAGTAAAAGATTTGGGCTGCCTCCTAAGGAGCACTATGGTTTGTGTCGTCAACTTGACGTCTTCAATCTTGCTAGGCTTTTCAGTGGGTGCAGCTTCAGCATCATTCAGGGGCAATTCGAATCGCCTTGTGAAAGCTTCGTCCTCTTAGAATCTTTTCACCCGGTGCCCATTGACTGGAAAGATCTTCGCATGATCATCCTTGTCGTACAACTCCATCATTCCCAATGGGTATATCTTTGCTACCACGAACGATCCTGACCAGCGAGTCTATGGTTTCCCTAGAAAAAACCGAATAGAAGATTTAAAAATCAAAACCTTGTCACCTTCCTTGACATCTTTCTTCCTCAAGTGGGATTCATGCCAAACTTTTGTCCTCTTCTTGTAGATTCTTATGTTCTCGTAGGAGTAAAGCCTAAGCTCTTCAAGTTCTTGAAGCTGGAGGAACCTTTTCTTTCCAGCTAGGGATGGATCCATATTTAAACGTTTGAGGGCCCAAAATGCCTTGTGCTCTAACTCAAAAGGCAGATGACACACTTTCCTGTATATCTGACGATACAGTGTGGTGTCAAGTAGTGTCTTGTATGCTATTCTATATGCCAAGAGAGCATCGTCCATCTTGGTGGACCAATCCTTCCAGGATTTTCTGACTGTCTTCTCTAAAATCTGTTTAATTTGCCCATTCGAGACTTCAACCTGACCAGACATCTGGGGATGATATGGTGTAGCAACCTTGTGTCGAACCACGCACCTTCCCAGAAGTGATTCAAATTATTTTTAAGCAAAGTGTGATCCACCGTCACTGATCATCGTTGGAGGGACTCAAAATATTGGGAATATTATCTTTGTAAAGAGATTTATAACCAATTTGGCATCACTAGTGGTGGTGGGTATGGCTTCCACCCACTTGGAGACATAGTCCGCCGTAACTAGAATATATTGGAAACTGTATGACGATGGAAAAGGTCACATGTATTCGATTCCCCATACATCAAAGATTTCAACTTCAATCCATTCAAACATAGGCTTTTCATTTCTACGGGAAATATTCCCGATTCTCTGGAACTCACTACAGGCTTTGACATGGGCATGTGCATCCTTGAAAAGAGTGGGCCAATAAAAACCAGACTGAAGAATCTTGGTTGTAGTTCTCACTACTCCCAAGTGTCCTCCATAGGCAGACGAGTGACACTCATACAAGATCTTCGAGGCTTCATCTTCAGGTATATATCTCCTGTAGAGGCTATCAGCGCAATGCCTAAACAATAGAGGGTCATCCCAATAATAGTTCTTCAGATCAGAGAAGAATTTCTTCTTCTGATTATAAGATATTTATGGGGGTAGTTATTTGCAAGCAAGATAGTTGCAGATATCAGCATACCAGGGCCCTTCTGGATTAGCCATTTGGGCAATGTAGATTGCCTCATCAGCGTATCTCTCATTGATCGGCAATGGGTGATTATCCTCCACTTTGATCCTAGATAGGTGGTCGGAGACCACATTCTTGGTACCCTTTTTGTTGATGATCTCATGATCAAACTCCTGTAACAGTAATGCCCAGCGTAGTAGCCTAGGATTAACATCTTTCTTTTGCATCAGATACTTGATGGCTCTGTGGTCCGTGTGAATAATCACCTTGGAGACCACAAGGTAAGAATGAAACTTATCAAATGCATAGATGATGGCTAGCATTTCCTTCTCTGTTGTGGTATAATTCATCGGTGCCTCGTCTAACGTTTTGCTGGCATAGAAGATCACGTGATGCTTTTTATCCTTCTTTTGCCCAAGGGTTGCACCTATAGCATAATCACTGGTATCACACATCAACTCAAATAGAAGGTTCCAGTCAGGCGACTGGATAATGGGTGCAGAGACTAGAGCATCCTTTAAGTTGCAAAATGCTATCAGGCATTCCTCTGTGAAATCGAACTTTGCATCCTTCATCAACAGATTTGACAATGACTTCACAATCTTTGAGAAGTCCTTGATAAACCTTCTGTAGTAGTCGGCATGCCCTATGAAGCTTCTGACTCTTGTTACCGACGTGGGTGGAGGAAGCTTTGCGATCACTTCTACCTTGTACTGATCCACTTCGATGCATTTGTTGGACACTTTATGGTCGAGAATGATACCTTCCAGTGCCATGAAATGGCACTTTTCCCAGTTAAGGGTCAGACTCTGTTCTTCACATCTTTTCATCACCAAAGACAAATTGTTCAAGAATCATCAAAAGAGCTGCCATAGACGCTGTAGTCATCCATGAAGACTTCCATCCATATTCTAAGAAATCGGCGAAGATAGCGTTCATGCACCACTGAAAGGTTGTGGATGCGTTGTAGAGCCCAAAGGGCATTCTTCTAAAAGAAAAAGTTCCATAAATGTAGGTGAAGGTAGTCTTTTCTTGACCATCTAGGTGAATAGGGATTTGGTAGAACCCCGAGTACCCATCCAACCAACAAAAGTACGAGTGATGGGCCAGGCGCTCAAGCATCTGGTCGATGAATGGGAGAGGAAAGTGATCTTTACGGGTGGTGGTGTTTAACTTTCTGTAATCTATACACATCGGCCAACCAGTGACGGTCTTGGTTGCAACCTCAACCCCATTATCTCCCTTGACTAGCATGATACCTCCCTTCTTAGGGACTACTCGAATTGGACTCACCCATATATTGTCACTGATGGCATAGATGATCCCTACATTGCGGAGTTTTATGACTTCTTTGCTAAGAACTTCTCGCAACCTTTCATTCAGTTTCCGTTGCGGCTGGGCGTAGGGTTTGGAACTCTCTTTGAGGTGGATTCTATGCATACACATAGAAGGGTTTATGCCCCCTATGTCTCCAATTGAGTAACCTAAGGCCTTCCTTCGTAACTTTAGCTCCACCAGTAGTTGTTCCTTCTGATTGCCAGTCAACTCCGAATTGATAATAACCAGATTCATTCCTTCCTCATCCAAGAACTTGTACTCTAACCCTCTTGGCAGAACTTTCAGTTCGGGCAGGGTCTTCTCTTCTGGTTCCCCAATGGGGTTGCTCTGTAGGGTAGCACACATTACTGTCTCAACTAGGCTATCTGCTTCAGACATGTCTTCAGCATCTAGAAATGCCAGGAGTTCTTGCACCTCTAGGTCTTTGACCACATGTGCATTGCCAACTAAGGCGCACATTAGTGGGTCCACCATAGCTTTCTCCTCCCTAACCTCATCGTAGAGTTGTTGATAGCTTTTGATGAAGTAAAAAGACTCAAAGAACGAGGGGGCTTTCATACAATCGCATATGTTGAAGTCGATATGGTCTCATCCAACTCTGATTGTTATCATACCTGCCTCTGTGTTGATGAGCACTCTACCAGTCACTAGGAAGGATCGCTGGAAAATTATTGGGCAGCTAGGATCCTCCAAGGTTTCAATTATAACGATGTCACATGGTATAAAGAATCACCCCAATCTAATGGGTACATCTTCCACTACTCCAACATGTCTTGTGAAGGTGTGGTCTGCTAGCTGGATTCTCAAATTCATACTTACTATGTCAGTAAGCCCCAACTTTTTTACAAGTGACAACGACATTAGGCTAATGCTCACCCGTAGGTCCACTAGGCCTTTTTGGGTCATGTTATCTCTGACTTGGAAGGGAATAACAAAGGCACCGAGATCATTCTTCTTGGAAGGCATGCTCGCCTTAACAAAGGAATTGGACATCTGTGCTAACTTCACTATCTCAACATCTTCTCCTCTCTTCTTCCTCGAAATCAAGTCCTTGAGAAACTTTGCATAGGTGGACATTTCCTCGAAGGCATCCAAAAATTGGATGTCGAGGTGCAGCTTCTTCACGGCAGCCATGAACTTCTCATATCTTTTCTTCAACTGGGCTTTCACTAGCTTGTGCGGGAAATGTAGGCCAGGCGCATACCTATCCGTATGCTCTTCGGAAGTCATGACATCAACTCCTTTCTCTGTCACTTTCTTTGTCTTTGTATACACTTCTATTGGCTCCTCATGGGTTACGTCTTTGGCTGGTGTTGTTGTTCTCCTTTCATCAGCGGAGTGTATCACTATTCCTGACCTCAGAACGACCATCTTCGTAGTTTCATTTCCTCACAGGTTTGCCTCGGTGCTAGATGGGAATCTCCCTACCTGATGGTTGATACTCTGAGCTAGGCTTTCCAACTGCTGGTCTATTTACTTGTGCTATTGGAGCTCCCTGATTTGAGCTGAGAATCCTCCCATCTACTGTTGCATGAGATTGAGCAGTGTGGTGCTATCCACTGAACTCTTGTGTAGCTTCTCATTCAGATCATTTTGTTTCTTGGCAAAAGACATTAACTCGGTCATCATTGACGACCGTTGTTGCTGACCTTGTTGTGCATTCAGGTAGCTCCTCTATTACTGGAAACCTGCCTGACGTTGCTGATTCTGCTGCCCCCTGAAACAGTTTTGCCTACCAGCTGGTGAGAGTTTTCTGATGTACTGGTGTTTCCGTACGAGAAGCCGGGATGGTTGGGACGTCGATATTGGACATAACTCACATTCTTCGTGCTTTCATCATCAAGCTCGCTCTGCACGACTTTGTACGGGTAGAAGTCAAAAATATGGTCCAACTCTCCACACGTGACATAGCTTCGAACTGCTTCTTGTCGGACCTTGCCTTTATAGATCTTCTCCTTCAAGGTTTGAACACCAGTCACTATTTTATCTAACTTAGCTGCCAGTGCTTCCATCACCTTTTATTCTCCAGGAGTAGAGTGACTTGTTGACTGTCTATCATATTCACTATCCTACTTATTTGTGGTCATATTGTCTATAATCTCCCTGGCTCTTTGGGCATTGAGCCCCAAGAAATTGTTGCCTGCTGCAGCATTCAAGGATTTCCTTTCTCTAATACATAGCCCATTGTAGAAGGTGGTGATCAGCTTGGGCTCATAAAAACTGTGGTGCAGGCACTCTCTCTGATAGCCTTGAAATCTTTCCCAGGTTTCATGCAGGTTCTCTAAAACTTTCTGTGAGAATCTGGTTATCTTATTTTGACATTTTATCATTCTCTCTATAGGGAAGAACTTAGCAATAAATGTGTTGGACATATATTCCCAGTCGGGAAGGCTCCCATCTTGGAGACTTGTGTACCATTCCAGAGCTTTGTCCCTTAAGGAGAAAGGAAAGCACTGGGTGTAGATATAAGATATCGGGACCCTGTTGATCTTCAAAGTCTTACAGGTCCTCTTGAATGTTGTGAGATGATTGTAAGGATTCTCTTCACTGGTGTTTCCTCCGAACCAGTAATGTTGCAGCAGCTGGAGAAAAGCAGGCTTCAGCTCAAAGTTAGCCACATTAAGCGGTTGCTCCGCCACTGGGTTCCTTTCCTCATTTGCCCTGACTTGGACAAAAGAATGAAGAGACTGAGCTTCGGGTGCTTGTTCAGCCATTGTTGTCAGACACAGGAAGGTTAGAAGAGATGAAGAGGTACCTGAAAAAGAAGAAATGTAAAAGTATAAGTATGTTGTAGAAACTATGTGCAATAAGTATCTGCAATATTATATACATATGTACAAGGTTTTTGGCAAAGTGTAAGTAAAACTCGAGTTCTTAGAATGCTATTCATTGCTGAGTCCCCGGAAATGGTGCCAAAAAGTTGACAAGCCTTAAATGTGGGTCCAAAAATAGAGACACATCTAGGTCATCAAACTTTAGTAATTCATAAAACTCGAATGTTTAAGACTCCTGAAACTAGCACAAGGTCGGAGTAGTTCGGGGTCAAACACAGGGACTAGGAGAATAGTGCTTCGAAACCCAAGTTTTACTCATCTTTGCACGTCGAAGAGTCGAAGGATTAAGGTTTTTTGTAGCAAAAGAATCACAAAGAATTATACTAAAACCCATCTCCAAGGGGAGTTACCAGAAAGATTAAAACTTTGGGTATTTTGGGTTTAGCAGTTTTTATGGTGGTTTTTGCATATTAGAAACTGAGGAGATAAATATCTTTGGAGCATAGCACGAACAAAGAAAACTTAGTCGTAACAAGCATCATCTGTCTATATCCAGTGCCTTCTTCTCTCAAGGAAGATGCCAACGAGCCATACACTGAGTCCTTCTCTCAAAGGTACTAGGCATGGGCTCGTGCAGAAAGATAAACTGGGTGTAGCTCTGACTCTGGGTACTCTTGTACACCTAAATCAGACCAAGCTCTAGAAGTTTACAACATCCTTCTCTCGAAGGAGTCAAAACAAGAAACACAATTCGATAGCTAGTCAAAAGCATGAATCGGAAAGAAGGAACTAGAACTCAGATGCCAGAAAGAAATCATCCAATGAAATAAATCCATGCACAGAGTAATAGGATATAAACTCCACAGATTCCAATAATCATAAAGAAACATAAAGGTTTAGTTACAATGCTATGATTAAATGAAAGTAAAGGCTGTAAAGGGAAGATCGATATCAACCTCTTTGATATAGGAGATTGAAGTACACAATAGCTGACACCTAGGATAATTCTATCCCAGTACCGGGTAGATGCCATATCGGAATGCGGCCGTGTCGGGCCATGGATTGTGACAGGTAAGGGTCGTATCACGATAGGACCTCCGCCTGATACGGACATGTCGGGCTGCAACCGTGACAGGTAGACCGTATCGGGTTGGGTACCGTGTTGGGTTAGGATACATATCGGGTTAACATTATCTTAAGATTCGCGGGTTCTTCATGTCAGGTGTAGGTGGGCAATCCGTCTCGGGATGAAGCCCAGATAGGGACCCAACATGCTTGAAGTGGTCTTGAGGATCATATCGTGCTGCTCATTGCTACCAGAATGGTTTCTAAGTGAACTCCTCCCATCCCTCTCAGGATGGGGGTGTGCTCATCTAGTTATCGCCCGTCAGGCTCCTTGGGACTCTACGCACTAGCTCCTTTACTCTAGGGGTTAGCTCTCGCAGGGTCTGACCCGTCCCATCGCAGGCTTGTAGCTGCTATTTATAGGCATCGAGTTGATGGAAGTTGTAACTTTTATTGGCCCACATGTCTTTCATATGTCGCTCCGTTCTCGAGGCTTCAAGAGGGGCCGATACGGTTGTCGCCCATCATGTGTGTCGGGTTGGGAGTGTGCCTGGCAGCGAGTATATCGGGTGCAGTTGTGGCAGTTTGGAGCCTTGTCGGGCTGTGGCCGAGGGGTGGCCATGTCGGGTTACGACCTCATTGGTTCGCGAACTGATGATTTAGGCACCATATCAGGTAGAGGGTTGCAGCGGGCAGGGATTCTTGCACGACACGCCCGCATCAGGTTGCTATCGTAGCAGGTAGCAACCATGATGGGTAAGAGGGCGTGTTGGCCTTACGAGCTACCAGGCTGGAACGCGGACTTTGTTGATGATGGGCTTGATGGGATTATTGATGCTTCTTTTCTTGTGGAGAAATAGGAAAACCCTGCAAAAGATGGGAAATGTCGTCAGGAGCATTGTGGGCATGGCTCTTCATAATAATAGAATAAAACAGAGAGGAAGTTCAGTTTGGAAGCTATTTTGACAACAAAATATAGGTTCTGGCAGCCATAAAATGGGTGTTCTCATGCCCCATCGCGCTAAATGAGGTTACTCAAAACAAAACACATGATCGATCACTAATTAATCTCATATCAAGAAAATAGGGTAAATTAAAACTGATTAAAACATCACCAACATGTTCAGTGATAATACATATAAGTCCAACTACATGTATAACAATACATACCATATCAGGCATTTACATATTTTTTCTAGTGGCCTCAGCCACAACATGTACACAAAAGGGTTATTCCACATATATACATGCCACATACAACATCAGGATATAGCCAAAAACTCGAGTCAATGTACATATCATCTACAAAACATCCCCTTGCATGGACTTGAGAGTGCAACGATGACTCTAGGACACACTAACTACTAGTCAACCTTCTACTCCTACTGCTTTCCAAGATGCTCTTCCTCACCTCCACGAACCTGACGATGTCGCTAATTATCACCTAAAAAGATGTGGTGACCCACATGGTGAGACCCATGTCCTAGAGGAAGATATAACTCTCAACAACGATTATTGATTACAACATGATATTATCAAACAAGTTAAACATATTAAGCAGATAGAAAAGATAACATTACAGTAAGAAGGACTAGCATTATATCTAAAGGGACATGTATAACTATCAACTTTAAAATAGTTGATTTCTCTTACATTATTATATAATAGCTAAACATTATAAGAAACAAAAAAGGGTTATTAACCAATGAGAATTATGTTTAACCCTAAGTAGGATGCTATAGGGTTGGATTTACATCTTTTAATAAGCCTAGGGAGTTTGAGGTATACCACTCAAACTTCCAACTGACCACTATGAAGTGCCATTCAGTTTCGTACATGATCTAGGATAGTCAAAATCCTAAGATATCTTCTCCTCGATCAGTACGAGTCTACCACAATAACATATGTAGTCAAGATGCAATCAGCCTAGTCCGCCTTTGGTATATAGGTCACGACACTAGTAAAACCTGTCTATATAACCCTATCACTCGAGATACAACTGAAACTATCCTCGATCATATCTCATATGCATACATCTGAGACACAGTCTCAACCACTCTCAATCTGAGGCATGACCTCACACATCCTCCATACATTGGGATCAAGATATCAAGGAAACAGTCTATTGCACCCACATATACTCAAAAGTATATGACTCTAGGCTTCCCTTCTGGAATACCCATTTCCCATCCAATAAATCCTAAAACTAGAATGGTTCTATGACATAGGGCACTACATGATTAGTGTTTCACTTGATTAGTTAACACCAATTGGGTGAGTTAAGGATGCATCAATCAAGTTACATATAAACCCTAAAAGAGTTCTACAAAAACTAGGGTATGTTACAACTCCAGAGGATATGAAATGTATGAAATGTAATTCTTATCACATCATCACATGATACCAATCCTTGTCACACATGAAGAGTATCACACCTCTATAAGGGCTCAACCATTCTCAAAGGTCATTAAGACCACTCACATATCTCCTGCAAGAACATCATTATCTTTCCACACATAATAAAAGGTTCAACATAGCATTGCGTTAAAGATCTATGATGTTTGTAGGGTAACATAATAGAGTTACCATAATGTTAGGAGAGAGTATTCCTTGATCATATCATCATAAAAGGAAACTAAGTTTGATTAACCATCATCACTTAATTGCATTAGGGTTAATATCAACAAGGTAGACCAAATTGAAGTTACAACTCAACATTCAAATCTAACCATCGCTTCATACACTTACTTAGGTCAGAGCACAAACTCTAACCCTAGAACTTCCATCGGATCATGGATGCGCTCAAGACAAAGAACTACCATCAAATCCCATGCTTCAAACTCAACCATCGGATCACACACACCATGTACAAATGTAGGCATATGCATAACCTAAAGAATAACCCTCGGGTTGCGTCATTAACCAAAACCATCATATGTGGAATAGATAAGACCATCAGATTGTGTACAAACAATACCTTTGAATCATACACATAGGAAATCCATTGGATCTTGAACTAGAAAGTCCATCGGATATCAACACTAGGGGCACCATCATTTGTTGACATTAGGAACCCCATTAGTTGTGGACATCAGAACCACCATCATATGTGGACATTATGAAGACCATCAATATTGAAACCAGTGAAACCATTAATTGAGAACCATCAAACATAGGACCAGAGAAACCATTGACCATGGAACCAGTGAAACCATCGAGTCATGACACAAGGAAGCCATCGAGTCATGACCCAGTGAATCCATTATTTGACAACACTAGGCGAAAAATAGATCTAAAGCACCAAGCAAAACCATCATTTGGTAGAGAGAGGAAAAACATCCTTGGTAACCACTTGAAAAGATAACTAAGACCATCAGTTGTGAGGGGAGACATAGCCATAGGTTTCAAACACAAGAGAAGATTCAAAACAACAACTAAGTCTAAGCCATCAGTTGACACAAGGGGTCAAACCATCGGATCACGAAACAGGGTGGAAAACAGTCCAAAACACATAAGAGAAAACCATCAATTCCCCCCTCTAGAGCACCATCAATTCATAAACATGTAAGGTATAGGGTTTCCAATTCCAAGGAAGGAACGTGCATAAGGTTTAGAGGTACATCAAGGAAGTTTATCTACTCAAGACTATCATATAAGCTCAAATTCTAGGCAAAGATAACATCTTTCTACTTAGTACTATGTTTTAGAGCAAGATCTTATACATGCAAGCTAAGAGTAAGCAATAAACATGGAGAAAGTTATATAAATCACCTCAAAGAATAAGATGAAGGTACAAGTAGAAAGGTAGCTCAAAAAGAGAGAGAAGAATCCCTAGATTGAGCAATCCACACGTCCAAGCTAGCCCCTTTTCTCTAAGAACAAGCAAACCCTAGGTCAAGGAAGCAAGAAAGAAGGTGTTCTTCAACCTCTAGCACAAGATCCACCAAAAGAAAACCATGGATCCGACCAAGAAGGAAGAGAGAATAAGGTAGGGAATCAAGGAAAATGAAGGAAAGAGGAAGATCTTACTTGCTTAGGTAAAAAACAAGCTAAGGAAGCTCCACAAGCTTGAAGAGAGTGTAGATCTAAACGACTAGGTGCACATGAAAGCAAGATCGGCCAAGCTTATTATTCCTCGAGCTCTTTCTTCTCCACCATGAAAGAGGGACAATGCACGACTAGCAATAAGGATAAGATAGGGTCTAAAGAGCTCATTTGCATGGAAGGATAGAGGCATATAGAGCTTGGGGTGAGAGAGAAAGGAAGGAAGATGTTTCAAGTCATGCATGTCATGTGTCTGTGGTCAAAACATTTTATCCATGAAAGACCAGGCGAACAATCATTTCTTAGCACCAGGGGGACCATTATATGTCAACCCCATAGAAACCACCAACCTCCATCAACATGTGGTCCATCAGGTCATGCCTTCACTTGTCCACCAAAGCAAAACCCTAGCTTCACCATCGGTTGTTGCACCTCACTTGGTGAACCATCAACCTAGGTGATGCCTCAAAGCAATCCATCAAACTTAAAGACACTTAAGAGAACCATCGAATCCCACCACCTAGAGGTGGACCATCAGATCACAACATCCAAAGGAGCAAACTGTTGAGTTAGGGCATCTTGGTAAGGAAACCCGAACCTCAACACAAGGTTAGATATTGCCACTAAACCAAAGGTGCAACTAGGAACCCCAAAGTATAAATATATCAAACATGATATAAAAACTCATGAGTCACAACAAGAACGTAACAAATTACAAGAAAAACCCTAGATAGGGGTAAATTGCATAAAAGTCCTTAAAATCACATATATAACAAAACTTACTCAAACAATGTCCAAACTGGACCAAACTTAAAACTTAGCTATATTACATGATATTACAACACATATTAGGGTTTGATTAAGGTTTTAAGAATTTAGTTAAGGTAAGAAAGAAAGTTTAACCATAAATCAAGGTCAGGGGTCTTACAACCATAAACCCCTAATAAAGATTTTGCCTCCAAAATCTTACACAAAAAAAGATGGGTACTCCTTACACATCTCATCCTCTAACTACCACGTGGTTTCCTCCACACCATGATGATGCCACAACACCTTCAATAAGGATATATCCTTCTTCCTCAACTTTTGCATGCTTATCCAAGATCAACACATGACCCTCTACATAAGACGCATCCTCCTCCAACTCAACCTCCACTGGCTGTAACATCTGCTCTATATTAGGGTGGCACTTTATTAACATGGAGACATGAAATACATCATGCAATCAGTGCAACTCTAGAAGTAACTTGAGCTTGTATACCACCTTTCCAACATGTGCCAAGATGGGGTATGGTCCCATGAACCTAGGATCCAACTTACCATTATTACCAAACCTCAACACACCTTTACAAGGGGAAACCTTAAGATATACACGGTTTCCCACCTAGAACTCAAGTGGTCTTTGAAGGTTATCAACATATGAATTATGTCTATCCTAAGATGTCTTCAATTGTTGTTGTATCACCTTGATCTTCTATGTCGTATGTTGCACTAACTTGTGACCCAAAAGTTGATACTCACTTGTTTCATACCAACAAAGGGGTGACCAATAATGTCTCTCGTACAACTCTTCATATTGTGCCATATCTATGCTTCTCTGATCACTATTGTTTTCAGCAAACCCAATCAAACTTAGGTGCACATCCCAACTGCCAAGAAACTACAACACACATGCCCTTAATACATCCTGCAAAGTATGAACGGTCCTCTCCGACTGACCATATGTCTGTGGGTGGAAAGTTGTGCTAAACCTCAACTATTTTCCCAAAGTTGTATGTAGATGCTCCCAAAATTGACTTGTAAACTAAGGACCTCTATCAGATACTATGGTAACCAGGATAGCATGTAGATGGACTATCTCATCCACATAGATTTGTGCCAATTTTTCTACTGTATATGTTGTCTTGACTGACAAGAAGTGACCTGACTTGGTTAAGCAGTCAACTATCACCCAAATGAAATCATGACCCTTAGTTGTCCTAATTCCATGGTGATATGATCCCATTTCCACCATGGTATTGGTATAAGTTGTAGGGTCCCTACAAGATTCTAACGCTCATCCTTGACCTTCTGACAAACTGGACAATTAGCAATGAACTCTGCCATATCATGCTTCAGACCTGGCCATCAATACAAATCCTTCAGATTATGGTACATCTTTATACTACCATGATGCATCACATACATTGAGGAATGAGCCTCTTCAAGCACCATCTTCCTCAGGCCATCAACATCTAGAACCACTGTCCTATTATGAAAACAAACTATCCCATCCTCTGACTCATGGAATCCATCATGCTTCCTACTACCAAACTCTGATTTGATATTCTGTATCACGATATCATTCTTATGTGTGTCTCTAATTTTTTGCATCAAGGTCAGCTTCACCTATAACTGTGCTAGCAATCCTGCCAACAGAGATACTTCCAACTGTACATTTATTTGGTGAAGTGACAACAACATGTCCCACTTATGACACACCATATAATGTAACCATGCCTAGTTTGCACATGATGATGAAGATGACTTCCTGCTTAGTGCATCAACCACCACATTTGCCTTACCTGGATGGTAGTCTATCATGCAGTCATAGTCTTTGATCAACTCCATCCATCATTCCCTGTCTTGCGTTCAACTACTTTGAAAGATATGCTAAATGTTCTTGTGGTTGGTGAAGATCTGACACTTTTCCCCATACAGATAGTGCCTCCAAATCTTCGTGGCATGAACCACAGCTGCTAGCTCTAGGTCATGTGTTGGGTAGTTCTCCTCCTATTTCTTAAGACGTCGCAAGGCAAAATAAATCATGTTCTTGTCCTAGATCAACACACATCCCAAGCCATTCTTTGAAGCATAAAAAAAGATGATGTAGCATTTCCCTTGCCTGGAAACACTAACACTAGTGCACTGGCCAAATTTGTTGGTGTGTATTTCCAGAGAGCCAATCATG
Source organism: Alisma plantago-aquatica (assembly GCA_963693085.1). NCBI lineage: Eukaryota > Viridiplantae > Streptophyta > Magnoliopsida > Alismatales > Alismataceae > Alisma > Alisma plantago-aquatica. The sequence continues at coordinate 208,009,008 of OY856410.1, read as the reverse complement.
AGATGATTTTAATGGCATATCTTGTAAATGATTTGATTAATAATAAAGCCAATCTTCCAATTTATTCTGTTTATTCAGTTATGAGACAATGATATAACATAATAAAATGTCTAAAGAATGATATTACTAAATGACGCATGTCTTCAAGTTGAGGAACTGTATGATGAGATCCTATGAATGTCAAGAGTATATGCATTCTTGTTAAGCCCCTAGTACAATGTTAATGTGGAAGGCTAAAGACAACATTGACACTTAAGACTAGGGTATGCGTTGGTTGATGACAAAATCTCATTAGTCATGATATGTGATATCAAACCAAGCACATAGATACTTGTTAGAGAACAATGTATCAGACATACCCACCTTGAGAGTGACACATGGAAACCATGATTGGTAGTCAGAGTCATCTCTCATAGTGATGGTGGTGATTGTGATTCTTAGACCTAAAATCACTACACTCATCACATGTTGATCAGTGTATTTTGACATCATCCACCATGGTCCTGAATAAGGGTTGCCATGAAGGTGGCGTTTGGGTATACTATGACACACGGGGATGACTGTGAGTGTTGTAGATGGGATGTGTCCCTCCTACATGAGTTTGATATCAAGCCACTTGATAAGCGAGACTGAGAAATGCATGGTCATGCTGATGTGAATCAATATGTGATATTGAGCTTACACATATCTCAAAGAGTCTACTCTAGTTCAAGGAACATAGATTGAACATTAAAGAGGATGGTGACTCCCTGCCTCGAGTTCAATCTTTACATTAGAGGCAAAGGAACTATACAATCTATCTAACTCTAATCACAAATGATAGGCTAAGTTGTTCTCCAACTTCTCCAATTACTTGGGTAGCAACGAAGTCTTGCTAGATACCAAACATTGCTTGTGAAATCATAATATGATTATGAAAATCACTACCAACATAATTAGGAGCCTACTAGGTCACACACATAGGATGCATTAGAATAGGAGCATAATTGTGGATGTGAATAGAATTTTTCCAAATAAATTTTGATTACTAAAATGTTTAAGTAATCTGTTAGAATAATATTGGAATATAATATGAGTTAATTGGTTAAAAATTTTAAGCCAATGAATTAGATTTATTTGTTAAGTCGACTGGCTATTCCCGAGTGGATTGACTAGAGGCAAATAATGAGAATTACCTAATCAATTAATATGATTAATTGGTTAATTAATTGATTTCATAATATTCTTTTGTTGGTCTACGAGTGGCTCATTTTTTGAAGCAACCATAACGCTTTTGTCACCTAGGGGTTTTGGGAAACCATGCTTCCTTTCCTCTATTGTTTATAAGGACACGACAACTGGATGTTGAGACACTCTTATGCTCACACTTTTATACGTGAACCCTATCCATCATTGTCCCCAAGTGAGAGAGAAGGAGAGCAACTTATGCTAGCACGTCGTCAAGTAGAAGGCTACTGCTTCCCGCTGGCTTACAAAGCACGACGTGGATTTCTAGTCCATTCACATGGATGATGTAGAGACATAGACATCGAGTTGCCTACATTCAGAGGACGAATAAGGATCATATGTGCACAAGAGGAGTGACTCACATCACTGGATAAGGGAGATACTCCACGATGAGGTATATCCTACGCACCCTCTTTCCAAATACACTGTTGTCGACAAGATCTGCTTGTAGGGTATGTGGAGAAATTTTTTGTTGCTTCAGCTACACTTGTTGCCTCCACAAAACCCAAAAGCCTTCTCCTTCAACAATTGTAAAGAATGGTGACACCTTTCATCCCATACAAAAGGAACACCTTTTCTAATCAACTTTGTTAGGGGTAACTCTACAACACTGAAATTCTTAATGAATCTCTTGTAGTAACCTGCCAAGCCTAGGAAGCTTCACACTATTGTAGGTGTCATGGGCTGCTCCCACTCCAACATTGACTCAACCTTCTTCGGATATTTGTAAACCCTTGGAAGATAACATGACCCAGAAAAGACAACTCGATCAACCAGAACTCACACTTGTTGAACTTGGCATATAGCCAATGCTGCCTTAACAACGCTAACTCCTGGCAAAGATGCTGCTCATGTTGTTGAATGTCCCCAAAGTATATCAAGCTATCGATGATGAATACAACTACAAACTGATCTAGATATGGTCTGAACACCCTATTCATTATATCCATGAAAGTTGTTGGTGCATTGGTTAGCCCTAACGGTATAACCACAAACTCATAATGACCATACCTTATCCTAAAAGCATTCTTAGGTATGTCATCCGCCTTGATCCTCAACTGGTGGTATCTTGTCTGTAATTTTATCTTGAGGAACATTGTAGTACCTCTCAACTGATCAAACATATCATCAATCCTCGACAATGGGTACTTGTTCTTTACTGTGGCATTGTTCAACTATTGGTAATCTATGAAAATCCTCATAGAACCATCCTTCTTCTTCACAAACAACATGGGAACACTCCAGAGGAAAGTTCTTGGTATGACGAAACCCTTCTCCAACAACTCTTGCAACTATTTCTTCAACTCCTGCATCTCTGCGGGTGACATCCCATAAGGTGACTGGGTTAAAGGTTGCATTCTAGGAACAAGATTGATCTCAAACTCAATCTCTCTAAGGGGTGGAATACCAAGAAACTATTTCAAAAAGACATCCTCAAACTCTCACACTACATGTACCTCCTAGATACTAGGACCCCTCCTTTTGGTATCCACAACACGCGCCAAGAAAGCCTCACATCCTTGTATCATCAACTTCTCTACTATCACAGTCAACACTAAACATATAGGAAGAATCTTCCTATCTCTTTGGAAAGTCCAAGAGACATCCCCATCATAAACCATTGCAACCTTAGAACTATAGTCCAAAACAACATTGCACTTCTCCAAGGTATCCATCCCTAGGATCATGTTGAATCCATGCATGTCAAGTGGCATAAGGTCCATTGAAATGTTGTGCCCTAAGAAAGAAAGAATGCAAGATAGACACACCTCCCACAACTCAATGGAAGCAACTAAAGGGGTTTCTAGCATGGGACTATCAGATCTAGTACAAATAGGCATATAACAACTACTCATCACCTCTCTGGTGATGAATGAGTGCGTCACACCCGGGTCAACCAAAGTAGATATGAAAGAAGAAGAAAATAATTCATAATGAAAAAGTTCCATTTAACCTATCATGACCTATGGATTGACCACTACCTTTGATTGACTCATAGCATAGAATCTAGCTATGGAATGTTGTTGTCCTCTTCCTTTGACATCTGGACCAGATGATCCTACCTACAATGCCTGACCACATCCTCTACCACCACCACTATTGTACTGTTATTACTGTAAACCCCGCTGACTCTTCCTCAAATGTTGTGTCACTTCCTCTCCTTTCATGGGGAAAGACCACTTTACATGCTCGATTTGTCCACACTTGAAACAAGTTATGGTATCATACTACGACCTAGATGGCCCTGTCACTGACACTGATGCTGTGATGTATGATCCTACTCATGAAAAGTTGTAACCTCTACCCTTACTTGGGGACCACTGTGACGATACTCCTAATATTGGCTTAAAAAATTGATCTCTGTTGCAACTGTGGCAATGAGAACCTTGGCTTCTTGAAGCCACCAGATGACTTCCCTTGAAACTGAGTTGGACTCTTCTTAGCCTTGGCTTCACGCTTCTTGAGAGTAGACCTCTCAATCCTCCTCATCGAATCCACAAAGGTTGAGAACCTCTCTCTATTCTCCAAAGCTGACGCTGTCGTAGACAACTCTGAACTCAAACCCTTCTCAAACATGTAGATCCTCTCCTTCTCTTTTGTTGTCATATGAGGACAAAACCTCAAAAGCTCCATAAACCTTGCCTCATACTCATTGATGGACATTGAACCTTAGCACAAACTCTCGAACTAAGTTGTCTTCTTGTCTAGCTATGTCTCAGGGAAGTAACAACTCACAAACTTTTATGAGTGCCCTAGGTACTGTTGATGATGTGTTGATTGCCAAATTATGCATGGTATCACTAAGAACTTGTGTATGTACTTCTAAATTCCTATATTTATGGACTTATTGTTGGAATTGACCTCATACTCATTATCCTCCTAGGTCTCTTTCCATTATCATTCTTAGTTCCATAGGGTCCTATGCGATTCATATTATTTATAATTCTTGGGGCATCCAATAATTACTATATGATTCTCATAATGTAGTTTCAAGTCAAATTTAAAACATATAATGGAAATATTAAAAATTTAGTCTAATTTTACAAATTCATATAAATTTTAGTTCTTCCCCATCCTTAGGATACCCATAATCAAGATAGAGTATACATCAAGTCAAAACACCATAATTGAGAGGTAAAATGAGAAGTTATCCTAATGTTTCTAGTAGGTTCCTTGGGGTAGTCCTTAAGTAAGAGATGAGATGCTAGATTTACTCTTTAGAATAATAGGAAATTCCTTCCATCCATTTCTAGATCCACTAAGGCTAGGTAGGATGAGGAAACCAACCACCATATCTAGATGAATACGATGTGAATACTAGTCAGAAGCCACAATCAATGCTATACACCTCAATTTTGCCATTCTTGAACTTAAGGTTTCATTAGTTCAAGAGAATATAATTATTATTTAATTATTACATAAGGAAGTGTGTTGTGATTTGATGCCAACTATCATAGAACAATTTTTACCCCAATCCCAATCACATTGATTGGGTATATATTGTGAAGTGCATGTTTGTTACATAGTATAATATCTAAGATTGGGCTGGAATCCTAGCCATCATTGGAAACCCATGTTTGGTTACAACTTTTTGGCCATGATATATGAATCTATAGCTACAAACCCCCTGGTATTTCTCTAGACCGAAACTATCGACTCCCCTAACTACCTGGTATCTTACGTCTGTAGACATACCCAAACCTTTGATTAGCTCTTACTTCTATGACATATATTCAAGGACCTTCAACATCTTAGGTATCCATAGTTTTCTCCCTACAAGGCCTTCAAGTGGTCCATCTATGACAACCAACCTCCAATATTTGCAACCTCTTTTGGTTCCCACTAGATCTGTCTCCTTCTTCCCCAATCCAACACTTTTACACTCCCCGTTCAATTTAGCATTAGACTATAGAATCATAAAGTAAATAAACGACCTAGGATTAAGAAGAATCACATTCAAAATTTTGACTTTCTCCAAGTGGTTGTGGATTTCTTTGTGAATAACAATAGTAGCTTGTGTTATCATTTTTTCTCACAACCGCAACATCAAACATCAAAGTACTTTATGACATGCATATAAAACATGATTTTCTTCTACATGAGATTTGGTTGGTGCATCCTATACATGTTGATGTTTGTGAAGGGTCAAAGGAGACAAGATTACATAATCCTTTCCTAGACACATCCAAACACATCATAGGAAAACAAATGTTCTATCATCCACTTATTTTATCCTACCCTAATTTTGGGACATCCAATTATAATCCTTTCCTACAAACCAAACATGGATTAGAGTGTTTGTCTTTGAGAAACTCAGAGATCACACACAACATATGAAATAATGAAATAACATGTAGAACACATACAAATGTTTGAGGACACAATTATACAATTATATCACCAATTGAATTCAGTTGAATAATATCATTAATCAAGCTAATGTTTGATGCCACAAAGTAAAATTATTCAAAGTGAACATTATATTATCATAATTAATCAATAACTGATGAAATGATGAAGTGACATCTAGAGTAAACATTATGAAGGAAAAAATAGCAATTTTAACAATAAACTGTAAAACTTACTTCATTGCATATAACAACTTTATAATCCCAATTCAATTTCCAATGCACCTCATGATAAGAGGTTCACATTGTAAATCATTAAGAGAAACAAGGAGATTCATAATAGATAGAGATTTGACCACAAACTTCCACATCACATCCAAGACAAAGCTCAGATAAGAGAAAATTGGACCATACATAAGCTTTACTCTCAATATAGTTTTGTGATATGTCAAGAGGAAAAATTCCATATCATAGGGCTCTACTAGGATCATGAGAAGGGCAAATGATTTTATCTTGGGTATACTTGTATGAAGACCAAATCATGATCCCAAAGATTAAGAACATATAAGGCCTTGAACACTTCAATAATGTAACCTATGGGATTTCTATCATCTAGGTAGAAAGTTGGTATATAAAGGTGAATTTATGTTCTAAGAGAAAGATAAAAACATGTGGTACAAGTAGATCACCTTGTTGGACCCCCCAAAAAAGATATAATAGACTGATCATGATCTAAGCAAAGACGAGTAGGAAAATAATAGAAAAATGGAAATCATTAGAGAAGTCCATGAGAGTCAAATAAGGGGAAGAATGTGATGCTTGTCACAAATCAGGTGCATTACAACATGAAAAAGAGTTTTGTAATCCCTCAGAATTCTGAAACTAATAGGTGATCTTTGAGATATTAGACAAGATGTACATGAATCCCTTTGTTGAAATATTCAAATTGAGTCAATTCCAAATGGCACGACTATGAAAAATCGAATGCCAGTGGCAAGATTGAGTAGGACAATCAATGAGTCACTTCAACACAAGTATCAAAATATATAGGATATCAACCAGATAACCAAATACTAACACTAATAGATATAGCACACCATGACTCATTCATGAATACAAAAGTTTCACCCCACATAGTTTGAACAAGGTATTACACAAGTAGGCCACTACATGCACAACTGATATATGTTTTTATTTCATCCCTCAAATTCATGAGATGTGAGAATCTAGTTTCTAATGTTGATATGGATAAAATGGAATTCTTGTGTAAGAAGATTGATCTTATTGTAGTACATCTTGGTTATCGGTCCACACAGATTAAAAAGATTGTATTTACCAAATTGGGTCATAGTCAAGATAGGTGGATGTGTATATCATCGAGTGTTAATAATTTAGATTATCCTAACAACACAATTTTAAACCTATACAAAGAAACAACATAATCTACTACCACATAGAAAGTTGATCAATCATTGTATTTAAACACTATAAATGCATAAAACTTACACAACAAATTGTTTCACTTAATCATAATAGAATCTTTCATAAAACTAAGAAAAATATTTGTGGATTCTTAGACATCCTAATTAGGAAACTAGATACTCTTGTGTGGTATATGTTGTCACTTGGTTCCTGACATGACCTAATTTCCTAATCAAGTGAATTCAGTATAGGGACCAATTTACCTCAAGAACTTCTAATATTGCATGTAGAATTATGCTCATTGTCATGTTTCACAAGACAAACCTAAATATTATTTGGATGACATGACTTTGGATTTTCCATTAACTTTCATGTAAGGATTCATTACACTCTTCTTCTTGTCCTAGAACTAAACTCACACTCTCTGGATCTTTTAAAGAACATACATATAATCCCTTTTTGACCATTGAAAAAAATGGCCGCAATTGTCTAGATACGAAGGAAGATCAAATGTACTCATAAGATAGAGAAACATGTTCATAAAAAACATTCATGAGGTGACTTCAAAATATCTAAACCAAAATTCTACTCACTCAACATAGACATACAATGCAAGAAAAAATGAATCAATGTGGATTGAACATAGAGTTATAGATGGAGGATGATCATTCTATTTCTCATGGGAAATGACTCTATATATTCACTCCATGCTCTAAGTCTATGACACACTGGGTGGATCTTGTAGGGGAAGAGAAGTTGTCAGCTTCATACCACCAATAATCATGGAACACTCAAAATTGTCCCCACTTTGGTGTCAATGAGAAATACGCATAGGGGATCACTCTTCCAAAGGACTTACTACCTTTCCTTTTTTGACCTATAACATGCCACAGTCAGTGGGTCTAAAGACAAATAGTGAATGACCTCCTAAAGGACTTCAACTCCTCTTGATTCCTGAGAGAGAAATACCATGTCATGTTTAGACTCAACTAATATTCACCTAGAAGATCCTTCTTCTAGAACATCAATTCTAATACACAAAAGGTTTTAAAAATGGTAATGAGGCACCAAGGGTCTCTATATGTAGGTGAATTTCTCTAATTGTTTATCTAAGCTATTAGATCTAGACCATCATCTACTTGTTCATATTATAACCACGTCTACTTGTTCTTATTATAATAATCACATATCTACTTATTCAAATTCTATTATCTGGAAAACCAACATATTAGTTACTACTCTATGTAATTGTTCAATGTATTAGAAAAAAATTTCCATGTATAATTTAATTATATCTTACATGTCTATCTAGTCACTTCTCCATCATAATTGTATAACCCAGTCACTAACATGTTAGTAATAGTTACCACTTCTTCATGTTTGCTCATAATTTATTCTTCTCTAATCATCCCTCTCTCTATTTACCACATCTCATTCTAATCACCCATGTTGGGTCTCTATCATGGAATATCCTGAGGCAGTTGATATCCCTTTTAATAGAGTTTTTGGGAATGATGGTTGTAAGCTCCAACAATCATCTTGAGTTACCATATATTTTCACATATCAGTTTTATTTTTTCCATAGCTGTTTCTAATTCAAACCACATGGTTTTCATGAGCTCGACAATACATTTGCAATACCAATTTTCCATACAATGAGGCTTGCCTAACACATTCACCAAACATAATCAGATTTTGTTACATGGCATCATGATCACATCTTCCTCATTGTATTTATCCTCACGTGGATCCATTTCTTTGTCTATTCTATGCTTTACCACTATTTTAAATACCCATCAATTTACTTGCTTTCCTTGCAAAATTAGTTGGAAACCATGGATTTCCTTATATAATATTTTCTTTCTATTTTATACGAACACATAAGAATATCTCTTTTGCATATTTTTGTTGATGGGTCAAATAGTCTAGAGACTCCATTGGGGAGTGCTAGACAATTTGAGTTGCTTTTGTTGTTTCCTCAGGTTTCCTATTTAATTGGTTTCCATTTAATATTTCTAGTACATTTCTTCTTTTTTGTTTCCCTTCAAAGGTTTCCTACATCTTTCCATTTTTGTTTTAATTTTAGGGTTTCATTATAGTTTCCTTATTTGTTTTCTTTGTTTGATTCTGTTCTCTATTTCCATTTGGTTTCCTAATTTTCTCTCTAGTTTTTTTCAAAACAAAGGAAAAGTCTCGCATTGTGAGCAAGATGCTTTATTTTATAACACATTTATGATTGCTTGCTTGCATGTCTGATTGGTTTAAGGAAGGTAGGGGAGCACTACATATCCATTTGTAGTTTCATACTTTCTCTTTATTTTCCTTTTTTTGTATCATGGGATTATACTTGAGATCATAAAACTTCTTCACCGACACTTCATACTCCTATAAACTCATGCATATAAAGAATGGGTACAAACATTCACATTGAGTCTCACGATGAAGTAGAGTGGTGTTTATAACGGTACCTCTACAACACATGTTGGATGCCCAAAGGACTTGAGGACACCCCCTCTTATAGAATAAATAAGATTATAGCCACCATAGTCACAAGGTGTATCGTGAGTAGTTTCCAAACCCTAAGGGATAGGGTTACCCCTAGGCAAGTGTAATCACACCATAGAGAAATAAAAAAGAAACCCCTCCAATAAAGTTCATGCTTGAGTGAGTCTATAAATAACATCTAAACTCATTGGCTGAAAGTGGTGAGGGAAGCTTCATGTAGTGACCCGATTCCATCTTCGTCATCTAATTTGGACTTGCTTGAATGATTACATATTTTCTAAATTGATACTTGATTAAGTTTGATTAATGATGCTAGTTTAGTTATGATATGTTTAACTTGATGAGATGTTATAAATATAAATAAAAAACCCTCCAATAAACTTCATGCTTGAGTGAGTCTGTAAATAACATCTAAAATCATTGGCTGAAAGTGGGGAGGGAAGCTTTATGTAGTGAACTGATTCCATCTTTGTCATCTAATTTGGAATTTCTTGAATGATTACATATTTTTAGATTGATCCCTGATTAAGTTTGATTAATCATGCTAGTTTAGTTATGATATGTTGAACTTGATGAGATGTTATAAATATACTTTTCTTTTTAATAAATAGAGTTTAGAAAGTGAAAACCCTTTTTGTTTGAATTTAGAATTTTAATAGTATATGAATCAAGAATGTAATAAGTATAGTGGTGTAGTAAATCATTTTGATGATTTTATCTATAACTCATTTTTATTTGACATTTTGATGAAAATTGGAAATCTCATATATAAGTGATAGAAAAAATATCATAATTTTTGTATGTCCTTTTTATCTAATGGTTGTCTGAGTTTTCCCTAAACAAACCCAACCAACCATGCTATAACATGATGGTCGGTTGAGTTTTTCTAGAACATACTCAACTAACCATGCTATATAGACTGTAATATAGGAGTGTGGTGTTTGATTTTTCTTTATTTATTGTTAAATCCAAATTCTTGAATTATGTTTATGGATTGAGAACTCTATTTTAGACAATATATTAAATTTAAGAGTTTTTCACAATATTTTTTTGTGGGAGACCAATCTGCTACATCAATCGAGTTTCTCACCACGAATAACTCTGTTGACCAACCATTATGAATAAAAAATAAGACTATAAATGAATTTAGAGACTTGTTTTTAATTATTCTCAGCATCTTAGTTGATCAATGCCACTAACGTAACCCCATAGTAGCTCCCTTAGTCTGTAATTTAATCCAGAACTATCCAATTCTATAAAGAGAGGGAGAATTAGGGTATTGAAGAGAAAATCGAAGAAAATTTTGATTTGGAGTTTCAACCTTAAAAAGCTTGCAAAAGCATGTAATTTTATCAACCATCAGTAGGATTTGGTGAATATTCTCTCCTATGTCTGAAATTCATCTGTCCTCTAAATGTAATAAAAATCATATCAAATGATCCTCTTTTCTATTTCTTTCTCTTCAATTATCTTTTTCTAGGGTTCTCTATTTGAAAGGAGGCAGAAACTGACTAATTGTTCAAAGTTTAATTTCAAATCAAGCAGATTAGTTCTTAGACTACATTTTTGAGGTGTTTAACACCTTAGGTGAGTGGTTATGTCCTGATTTAGATATTTCAACATGTTGAAAGCTTTAATTCTATTCATCTAAAGTTCAATGAAATCATTTTTTGTGTTGTTTATATGGTCACTTAATCAATTGAGGAAATTCTTGAAAAGCTAAATGCTTTAACTTATATTTCATTCATATTGATTTGTGTCTATTTATTCTTAATATGTGAATCACATTCTACGAAAATAATGGGAAACAAAGTATATTTTTATGTTTAAATTTCTTTATTAGACTAGATGGTAAAATGCTTCAAAATTGAGTGTATATGTATAGAACATGGTTTGAATTGAATAAGTATGCATCAAATGTGATTCCTTAATTGTTATTACTGAAACCCTAGTGAATTTTAGCATGTTTTGTGTATAAAAATCAATGTACATGTTTTAAATGAAGATACCTCTATTCAAAGTTCATGGTGAGAGACCAAATCAAGTAAGTAAAAATCGTGATGTATTGTTGGTAATAATAGTTGATTTGCATTGAGATGGAAAGTAAGGCATACCTATGCTATAAATGATCCTTAATCAATTTTTATAAATGCTAATGAATTTAGGGATTAATGAGGTGTTTATGGTGATGCAGAAAGATGTGTTGAACTAAGCTAACTTCTTGACAACTCTAGACATTTATTATTGGGATGTGGATGAGAGATAATATCCTTCATGTATATAATTATGTAAATGTGAAGTGACACTCATATCAAAGTATCATTACTTCAAGTGAAAGCAATAATTCTAGTTGATATCATCTACGCCTAATGCATCTATGGTAATATAATCTAAGGACTAACAAGTAAACCCCCACATGAATGCATGTCTTTTCTTCAAGTCAGATAATAATGAATTGATAATATGCTAGAGATTAAGAAGTAAGAATAAGTAACCATAATTTGCTCCATTTCCTAAATAGAGCAGTCTTATAAGGAGTGGAAGGCTTGTTTTTAATCACCAAAATGCCATAAAGTGAAATGACATGGTACATGTACCTAAATACAAGTAAAGAAATGGATAATGGTGGATTGAAATTTATCGATAAATAATGGATGCAATATTGATGAAATGAGAATGAAAAAGTTTTTAAAAATATTTTATTTTAAATATATTCAAGTTGATCTAAATTGAAAGAAATACACCAAAATTGGACCATGAAGGATTATAATGAGAGAGAATGCTTGCATAGTAAGTGAATTTAGTATGATATATTAACGTAGTTATATAGAATGAGATATTAAAGAAGTTAATACTAATGAGTCTGAAATGAAGGGGAAGTGAACAAAATAATTAGTTGGATCTATAAACCTAACTCTAACCCTACTGTATTTGTATTGTTGTTGAATGGTATAGATTATAATATGATTTGAAATATTAATCATGCTATGAATGCTTATGCTTTGAGATTACTCTATATGTGAGGGACCTAAGTGGAATAGTCAATGTGTTGTGTTATAAACATGATTTGGGCATAATGAATAATAATATGTTTATACATTGCGAGCCTAATTTCATTATGAACATATATACTGAGAAGTGTGAGATGGAATGAAATTATGGGAAATATGATGATGGAAATGGCATATAATGATTTGTATTTGAGAAACCCTGATTAGGATGAATGCATGATAATAAGATTATATTGAGTCAGATATCCCAATGATGATGAATCATATGAAATGATGTGAGCATGGGAAATCAACATGTATGTTGTGAATTATGTATTGATATGTTTCTTTTATAATTATTGTATTTCGTGTTAACCGTAATATGACTGATATTATTTTGGTTGCAAGAGTACGTACACACATGGTAAATGATGAATTGAATTCTCTTTAAGATGAGTAAGAGGGTCTAATAACTGAAATGATGGATACATCTAGTTAGGTGCCATGTACACCATGAGTTTCCCCTGAGATCCATATTGAGGAAATGAATTGGATCTCCTTGTAGTAATTAGAGGATTATGAGAAGGAGTTCCAGAGTATGAACAGAGACCCTGAATGTTAGACCACCAACATTAGGAGTGAGTCACATGTAACATACCAGATTTTGAGTACTAAATCTATGTTGAGCTAAAATTCTAGATTTTTTATAATCTTGATTTCATATGCAAAGTTCCCTCTATTGTCATTGCCATTAGTATTTTTTAAGAATTTATCTTGTACTTTAATTCTACTTGGTCCTCAAGGTAGATTCCTCATTCAGAATAAGCTCTATCTCTAAATAATAATTTTAATCTAGTCCCTAATTTGAGTACTTGAAGTTAGTTAGTCCAATTTGATATTTTATGCTTAAATACCTTGATTTTACCATGCTTTCAATAGGTACTGCCAATCTTACAAAAAATGGTTTGGAATTAGTGAAGGATATTAATCATATTATTAAGTATAAATAGTTTAGATTATTTATTAGAGTGATCAAGTTAGTGAATGTTCATAAATAATGGCTATAATGTTTCTAAATTTAGTTCTAGGGAAATCAGACTTGTGGTTAAATTCACATGGAAATTGTTCTTTCCATTTAAATGATATGAATATTTAAGGAATTACAAAAAAATAGATGATAGTTGTTATGTTTGATCAATTTAAGGAATACCACTACATTCCTCTTTGGATGTATCTTTGTTGGTTATGCAGATTCATTCTCCAAAACCTGACCATCTCATTCCGCAAAGCTAAATCACCCCTATTCCTTCAAGTCCTCCACCTCGACCCTTCTCAACCAATTGGCTTCTATCCCAAAACCCCACCACCATCGCTACCTTCTACAGATCAAGAAATAACATGGCCACCATTGTAGATTTTTAGAGACTCAGACCCCTCATGCACCATTAACAAACATGACATCTTACTTCCCCTGAATCAAACGCTCTGAAACCATAGTACCCTTCCTTATTTAAGATTCTATGGCCTCAACACAGAGGCAACTATAAAGCCCACAATACAAGCACCAAGCTATGATATCAGAGAACCAATACTTCCGACCTACAATCCTAGATGCTCGACCACCCCCTAAACCCCAACAATGAACAATCCATCACAAACCTACAACATTGGTCGGCCACCTACAAAACAAAACATGCAACTCAAATACTTTGACCCCGATCTCCTCTCCTCCTCCAATCCGATGTTGGGCCTTTTTGTCACCTACAAACCTATGATATGTTGATCGACCTTTAACCTTCAATGTACCACCGACAACAAACTGCAACCACCCTGATGGTTCTCACCTCACCTTGCCGATTCTCATCCTACTCCTCACTATATTACCTACTCTAAAAAAAACCACAAACACCTCTATAATATCCTAGGGCTACCTATTTCCTCAACCATCATATCTTCAAATATTTGAGGAGGAATTCCTTTCCGCATCCTGTGATGACCACAAAGGTGAAGAACAACCTTACAATAGTCATGAACATTACTAAAACCTAGCAATCAGACCACTACATCCCAAAACTCATCTCTCCGCTTCTCCATCCCACCTTCAGTGGTTGTATTATGCCATTATCTTGCCCATATTCCCAAAAAACACCAAAGGAACCACTACTCGCAAGTGTGAAGACATGGTGACTAGAATATCATCCATAGTCTAGCTTTGATGAACATGATGGAATGACAAGGAAAGATATTGAGCAAGAGGAGCTAATTAGGAACCTAAGATTGATATCATCTCAATTCATAATCAAATTATCCTACACTCTCTTTTTATCTAAATACCTAGACACTATGAATGAATACTAACATCAATTTTCCACCAAACAGCTATTTTGAATCCACTACATATGTATACATATACACATATTTAATCCAATATACTAGATGTTAGAAACTTCTGTATGTATGTTAGATTTCATAAACTAATAAACACGTACATGGTATATAGAAGGAACTAGATAGTAGTAAGAGTATGTCATATATGCACATGGTTAGTTCAATGAACTAGACTAATCAGTCGATTCATTATTCCAAATTTGGTTAGCCTACATAATATTACACTATCATCAGCAAGTAGTGGTATCATGTAACTAGTACCCAACCAATGTATTTGTACATCCGTTATATTGTTTATGATCACACACACACACACATATATATATATATATATGTACACACACATATATACATATATATATACATATATATATATACATATATATATACATATATATAGAGTCAGGCTAGAATACACTCGAGTGTACGGATCGCACGAATACACTCAAGTGTGTTTGCATATCAAGACTATTTTTTGTAAAATCTAAACCATTGATCTTCACCGTCATACTATAACTAGGCTACATACCAATTTTGAACTCATTTGGATGAGTGTAAGTCACTCATCCAAGGGCAACAAAATCAACACGCGAAACTAATTTGAAAAGCATAATTTTTGCGGTCTTCATAACATGAGATATACATATCCAAATGTACTCAAATTTTGCGTATGAGTTGTTCACGAGATTTTTAAGAAGATCAACAGATTCGATTTTCAAAAAAAAAAATATTGCATCATGGAAAACAACTTGAGTGTATTCCGCTCCAGATACACTCGAGTGTATTCTAGCCTGACTCTCTCTCTCTCTATATATATATATATTCAAGATGCAACATAGGTTGATGACTAAACTATGTTTATGTATGTAGATTTTTAGAGAAAGGAAATAGTATTATAAATCTAAGTTGTAAATTACATAAGATGCTACATATATGTGTAACATGGACACACATGAATCTATTCCAATAAAATGGTTAGAGAAAGAATGTTAGATATAATCTCTGAAATGAAAACAAGATTGGAAACTTAAGGTGGTATTTCAGTGAAGATATGATTTATATGATAGCATGATACTATGTTTATATATACCCATCAGAGCCCCTGATCATATACGTAACACAAATAAAAACCATGGAAATGAAGACAATAGAAAGACATGAAACATGAAACCTAGACTAAAAATCTAATCCTAAATGACTAAAATTGGAAAAATTCCACGATAATAACTCCATGATGACCTATAATTGATAATATTATTAGATATCTAAACTTTAGATCTCATTGAACTTGAGTGTGAAACATCTTGGAAACTTATTTTGAAAAAGGTACTAGATTCTCAATTCTGTTATTGAAATATTTTATTTCCTCTTGAATTTTGTTTTTAGATTTTTGCATAAGTGATGGACCCAATTTGTTTTAGACTTGTACCCCTCTTGAAGCTAACCAAATTAGTTGAATATTGATTATTGTGGAATAATTGAATAAAATGATTGAATTTGCACATTGGCAACAAAATTTGAATATTGGCTAAGAGCTTTGGCTTAGTAGATTTGGTGGATCATAGCTCCCAACCCTGCATGGAAGATAATGGACATAGAGGTCCTACATTATTGGTTACCCCCACGGGAAAAGTGTCATTCTCTCATAGAGGGGAGAACACTATACACCTAGCCCTGAGGAAGACAAATATCATCTGTCGATGGATAAATAATTTCACTTTGAATAATTTGATATGTTGATATTTGTGTATAGAATATCCTTATGGTTTTTAATTACCACTTTGAATTGTTATGCCCATTTTAAACTAACATGGTATCTAGATCATCTTCTTATTGTTGATGTTGTCCACCAAGTAAAGTTACCTATATCTGATTTCATAAATCTTTAAATATTGAATAGCTAAATAATTGGATTTAGTACCGGTCCTACTGATCTATCTTCCCTTATTAGGGTCCATGTGTGGTATTATACCAGGATTTATTAGACAAGTGATATAAAGAAGTCACAGAAGAGCCATGTAAGAGTTGTCCTCTGTTGAAGAGTAGACGAGTCTCATATCTATTTAATTACTAGTTTTTATGTATAAGCTCCAATGACTC
Source organism: Alisma plantago-aquatica (assembly GCA_963693085.1). Lineage (NCBI taxonomy): Eukaryota > Viridiplantae > Streptophyta > Magnoliopsida > Alismatales > Alismataceae > Alisma > Alisma plantago-aquatica. Next base: position 207,992,027 of record OY856410.1, on the reverse strand, counting down.
TGATGTAAAGCATGATTTGTAAAAATATTTGTTTATATATTATGATATAATTTTGTAAGAATTTGATCACAAATATCTAGTCTTTACAACGTCTCAGAGCTATAAATTGCTGACACAAATGCATGTCACATGAAAATTAGGGTTAAATAGATAGTACACCTAGAAATTAGAAAAATAGTTTACAACCAACCACATGTTTTGCTAGTCCCATCTACCTAATATAGAAATAGAAAGTTAGGTTGAGTTTGTGAGGCCCCTTTGGTAGAGAACAATATCCTTCTTCCCTATACCATAAGTGAAAGGATACTAGACATTAGTTGACATGCTATGTTTGTTAGTGAATCCTTTTAAGGGGTGGAGGATGGAATAAGAGGGATCATGGATATACCATTTTTTGGGACAAAATCTTCTTTAAGGGGTAGAGAGTTTCAACATAGTGCATTTTGAGTATTGGATCTATGTTGAGCTATAATTATATATTTTTTATAATCTTCATTTCATATGAATAGTTCCCTCTGTTCCCATTCTCATTAATATATTTTAAGAAATTATCTTTTACTTTGATGCCACTTAGTCCTCAAGGCAGATTCCTCATACAGAATAAGATCATGCTCTAAATAATAATTTCAATATAGTCCCTAATTTGAGTACTTGAAGTTAGTTACTCTACATCGATATTTTGTGCCTAAGTACATGGATTTGACCTTGCATTGATCCAACACTCAATCTTATAAATAATAGCTTTGAAATCATTGAAGGATATTAATCATATTATGAAGTATTAAAAAAATTAACTATTCATGAGAGTGACCAGTGCACCGTTACTGCATAAAAAAATCCACTCGGGGGTAATCCTAGAGTTTAACCTTTAACGTTTATGAATCATGTGTAAACAAGAGAATTCATTTTAGTATAGAAGGTATCGGTCCCAAAGAATGACATTTTAAAGCTTTAATCCAAACCTATTGTGATGAATAGAAAGTAAATTCCAATTTTGAGAGAATGTTTAAACTAAAACAAGAAAGAAAACTTACAAAAGAAAACTAAATTACCAAAGGAAACTGAAATAGAAAATAATTTGCAAAGTAGAAACTAAGTTATCAAGAGATTATAACTAAACAAGAAAGTAAGTAAGAGGGGAGAAAATCAATCAAAGATTAGTTTCAGTTAATGGGGATTGTTGGAAGTTTGTGTTTCACATCCACAAGCCTTCATGATTATCTTAGTCACTTTTAATTACTTTTTTAAATAAATTTTATATTAGGATCATGCAAAGTTGTTCCTTGGGAAATAGATCCATGGATCAAGCGATCTGCATATTTGGGGTCTCAGTAGTTTGCAGGTCATGGTTCAATCAACCAACAAGTTTCCATCTAGGGTTTCATCAAGAGATTGACTTGTGAGTTGCATTTGATGTTCTGGTCCATAAGTCTAGGGTCTCATTGTTATGGATCATAATGACCATGAAGTACAAATGATCATCTCATAAATCAAGTTGTTAAATGAATGGAGAAACACTTTTATCTATATAAGGGAATCAATTGCTAAGACAACAATCGGGCTCATGGAGATACTTCCCATATCTCTGAAATGGAAACACTACTCCATATCTCTTATAGAATCAAGAACAAGGACTAGAAGAGGAGAAATCATGATAATAATACTACTTGAAGACTCCATCTCTCCTTTCCTTATTATGTTCTCTCAGACAAGGCTCCGAGATGATAAGGGGTTTGCCATAGAATGAGATGCTTTGTTTTGGACTCCCCCTTCTTTTATAGTATAGGAAACACCGTAGGAACCCTAGAAAGGGGCCTGGCACGACTGGGAAATCTTAGAGTCAGTGCGCAATTCGATCAATAAGGAAGGCAAGTCATTCGACCAGAGTAAATGTTACATGATTCTTAAGTGAGAAGTCTTGACTTTTTGACTTGATGCTTCAGATCTTAGGAAACCCAATAGACTAGTTTGAGGCGAGTCGACTAGTTTGGTCATGCAAAGTGTACCTTCCTTAATAGGGTTTAGTCAAGTGACTAGTTGGCCATTCGAGCGGTTGGCAATTGCGGCTTCTTCCAATTTGCTATCAACTCAATTGATTGGAGGGAGTGAGTCAATCGATTGGGCTTCTGGGAGGCTGAAGACAACCTATTAATCTTGAGATTTCAAAACTGCATTCTTGGACTGAGGTTTAAAGATGGAGACACTTTATATAGATTAGGGTTTAAAAGCATGAATATAATGATAACTTGATACCAAGGAAACCTAAACCCTAGAATAGGACCTAATAGGATTTTAATCTATTTAATGTGATGGTGACACTTAAGGATTTACATACATGCAGATGTAATATGATTGCCTGGATTCATCTTTGCTTGATTGGATGATATGCTTAAAGTATGATTCAGTAATATGCATGGTTCTACAAAATGTACTTAGTTATGCCTATGACTACCCGTATTACTTTGCCAGTATTTTATGAGGATTTCTCGAGGATTGAACAACTAAACTGTTGAATGTTTATTTATTTGTATTCAATTACAATGCCATTATGAGTATCACATAAATAATGATTATGAGAAGAAAATGTTTGTTCTTATTTGCAAGTATATGATGGAATATATGTTGTTAGTTTACTTTCATACTTTTGCATGCACCCCACATGCACAATATAACTTGTTATACTAGTCCATGATTTTGTTTCACAACATTTTAGGTACATGCTAGATAAGATGATATCAAGATATGATGGACAAATGAATTTATTTGAAGAATTGAAGTTAACTTGTAAGGAGGATGAGATAGTCACTTCTTCTCATATAGTTCTCATATGTACAAATCTAATGATGGAAAGTTATGTAAGCTCTAGAGGAACATCTTGAAAACAATATATTTGAATTAATGGAAATTATTTACTATTGATTATTATTTGTTTAAAATGTGGAGCCTTGGGAAATTTTGTAGGCAATGGCTCTCATCTTTTTGGCCTTCCTTAATTGGGGGTTTCTGAAAATGAGGTCGTTACATTTGAAGGTGGCTTAAGTCCACTACAGGGATAAAAACCTAGGGGAGTTTTTAAAAGACTGAGCAAACAAGGGTTGAGATGTTATAATAAAACCATGCATAACGATGAAAATATGAAACCTTTAGAGATGGTGTCCCAACTTGGGATGTGTAACATACCCGAATTTAGGTATCTGGTCTAACATTTCTATCTTCTTTTACCTTTTCAATTATATTAATACTAATCCATTTATTTATTTATTTAAATTAATTAATGGAATCAACAGAAGTATAATGTTCTCACAAACTACCTATTATAAAGATTATTCAAGACAAACTAACTAATTAACTAAGCCATCAATTGATTTGATTATATAAATAAAGTAATAAATTTTTGACATTAGATTAGGGGTTTAAAACCATCTTTAGTTTAATTGAAGAATGAAATTAAATAAATGTGAAGAAATGTATCAATTGGTCAATAATGCATTAAATGAGCGCTTAATAACAAACCATGAAATAAAATGCAAAATATTTTCAAAAGATGAAATTGAAGTTATCCTAATTAGTCTATATAAGAATTTTTAGATCAATTGGGCACCAACTGCTTCCCCAATTGAATTATCAAAGAAGACACTAATTATAAAGGTATTAATTGATTGATTCACAATATTATACCCCAACTTTCGTTTATTTTTCCTATCACACGACTAAGTTAGACCTCATTTCAGTCTCCTTTCGTGGATAGAATGCTGCCTCCCTACTTGTAACTGAAGATGACCGCTCGCTCTCCCATCTGTTCTTCCTCCTTTGTTTCTCTCCTCTTCCTCTTCTCTCCCTCACACAACCACTCACACTCTATTTCTCCTCCTCTTCATCTCCTCCTTCCTCGCACCAAGAACCCTAGTCAACCAAACCCCTTCTTCCCTTGTGATCTACGACCTGAATCACATGAGGAACCGAGGCTCCATGGCCACTGAATGACTCAGAGATCTCATTTTCCTCTCTTCTTTTCCTATTTCTTCTCATGCTGGCCTCTTCCTTCCCCCATCACTTTTCCTTTTCTCTTCCTCTTTTCCTCGCTGGCCTTTCTATTTTTCTCTTCCTCACCATCTCCCTACTTCTCATCATTCTTATCTTCCTTTCACTGCCCAAGACCCCCTAGCCACCGGAACCCCTTACATTCATGTACCCAATGACCTGACAATGAGAAACCTTCATCTGCGGTTGCCTTGAACTGCGACAGCTCCAACGAAGGCAGTAGATGGATAATCTAATAATCATCATTGTCATTGCCACTGCTAGGAAAATATCCTATCCGCCATCCTTGTACCCTGGATTGGCGGCCACCAGATACAAAGAAGATACCTCGCTAACCTGGACTTGTCACTCATCTCTGTTGTCATGAATCGAAGATCCTTCAACCCTAGCGGCGCTGCTCTCTCTGTCACCATCGTCAATCAACAACTCTGCCAGATCTCCATCATTTTCTAAACCCCGACCATCAATACCATGCTATCTCACCAACAATAAGTCTACAACATGGTCGCCAGTCTGCAGTCTCTTCACCATACCGTATCGCAGTCAACAACTACGACCTATACCAGTCTCCTAGAGGAATAAGTCACTCCAGTCTGATCCTATGGAAGTCAAGGACAAGATCAGGTCTGGATCTGCTGATGGTGCCTTGGCAAAGGAGATAACACATGAAGACGAGGAGGATCACATTTCAATGAATCCTGAGATCTCCCCATGTAACGATCATCAGAAAACCATTGGGTTCTATTCAAGGTCTATATGCTCTTCCGTATTTCAGTCTTTGGATAGTTAACTTATGATGAGGTGGTCATCCCAACTAATTAAGACATAGATATAACTCACATTGGTGACCAAGATCAGTAGAACCCAATATCTAAATCTTAATGGGGTCTGTGTAGTATATCTATAATTACTACTTAATGAGACTAATGAACTCTTATAATTATTACAAATCAAGGTGATTAGAAATTATTAACTAAGTTGTTATCATGAAAAATATGTTCACAAGATTATATCATGTTGATTTACTTGTATCATATTAGTTTATACATGTATCCGTGTAATACTACAAGTCAAACAATGGATGTAAGATGATCTTGTTGACCTATTGTAATCTTGAATGTCATGAATTGACTAATAGTGGAAGATTATATATAAGATGAGTTACATTTTAATACTACATATAGATTATCAAGAATTATGCTAACCATGCTTCAATGAAACCCTATATACACGTACACATGTTTATACAATTTATGGTAAATTATAAATACAAGTATTATTATGGAAGGCATTTAACTATGTTGAATGATTCATGAATCAAATAGTGAAAAAGAGAATAACATGTATAAGAATGTAATTTTATAAGCATATACCTAGATGGCATGTTAGTTCGACTATATGTGAAACTAATGTATTTTCATATGGAATATACTTACACATTGAGATCTAAGAATGAGTTTGAAAAATATATATAAAGGTATTTCATAATAAGCCCTAGAAAATTCTAGTGAAAGTATATAGATAAGTAATAGTTAACCCCGTCTATCACTATATATGAGTACTTATAAGAATTTAAAATCCTAAATCTGTATTAGGTAACCAATACTAGGATTATATATACTTCCAATCATGAATGGTTAATTTGGACTAATGTGTGTATGAAACACTATTAGGTGGAGAAGGATGAATGAAAAATTTCAACCCTAGAGATAGGGTTAACCATGAAGATAAGGTATGTACTCTTCTCTATTTTATAACTGGGCATTATATGACTAAATTCCCATAATGAGGCATATTTTGAAATACTTGCTCTAGTTTTATTGTTGAACAAATCATATACTCTCAGTTGGACTTATTATTATTCTTTTGAATCATTATAACTGTGTTGAATTGGGTCAATGACCCCACCTGCTATTATGCCTGAATTATGCCATGTACGTTTGTGAAAAGTGAATCTTGCCACTCTATTTATGCATGTTAGATAATTCGACTAGTTTAACTACTGTAGCGGCTTATGCATAACCATTAGGGAGTGTCTACTTCCGCCCGGGGTGTGTCTTTCCACCTCTTTTTATACAGGGGCACATCTACTTTCGCCCAGGGTGCATCTACTTTCATCGATTTTACTTAGACCATTGACTCAGCAGTGTCATGGCCCTACCTTAGTTACTTTTGTCTAATATATCAGCATGCAAATATGTATGTGATTGGATCATTGACAATGGCAAGAGTTGTGATTTAATTGTTTAATTGTACTACCTCATTCTTTTGGAAATTCCTTCTCTTGTTACTTCTCATTGAAACTTAACTAGATTTAATGGCCCCCTATTTGATGGGAACATCTTACTTTAATTTTGAAATAAATAATGCCCCAGTTAATTTTCTAATGTACATACTCATCTTTTATTGACACATATCTTCTTTTCCTATTTTTCTGGGTGTTCCCTCTACCCATGTGTAGGTGCCTTAAGGATCGGCACTCATGATGCTCATGAGATCATTGGTGAACTTAAGGACATCTTGGGATATACTTGTTACCCTCTGCATATGGGCTTGTGTGTACATAAATGTAACATTTTCAATTTATGTACCACCTTAGAGTGAGAAAGTGTGTACATGGAAATATTTTGTAACTTTGTAAATAGTAATGTTTTTCGCTGCTTAAATATTTCATGGCTCGTGTTTATACCATTGAGTGTGCCCAATATCAGGTCCCACTCCTTACAGGGTGGGTCAACCCAATAGGGGGAAAGGGTAAAACCCTAAGACCTCGGGGTTTAGGTTGTGGCTAGAGAGCCTAACCTCCTTCTGTGAGTCAAGAAGGCACCCTAGGTTAGGATGTTCCCTAGAAGAGTGAAATGATAAATCAATTTAAAGATTGAGGTAACCTTAAACATCACCTGAAGTGTAAAGAATTAAGTATACCAAATATGAAAGTACATATATTGAGTATGATTCTTTGAAACCAAGTATGCCATCTCTGAGGAACATGAGGAAAAGACACTATGGAAGTTGATGACCATAGGAAACTGAGTCCGAAAGAGATAGTCTCCATGAACCCAATGAGGGGACATAAAGTGAATAATGAGCATAAGAAGAGATGGAGAAATCCGGTCTAAAGAATCACGTATGAAAATAATGTTCTTGAGAATGGTTAATGTTGTATTATCTCAAAGAAGCCCTTGGAAAGGGTAGAGCCCTTAGTCAATCCTAAGGACAAGTGGGGAGTATTAATGGTACATGGGACCGATGGAATTAAGAGTTAATTATTCCCTGAACGCACAAGACCATATGGTCAGGAGGTAACAACTATGTTTGCTCGAGACTCGTGTCTCAGGAGAGTGACCACCTTCATGATTTTCATGTGGCCAATGGGTAAATATGATATGCACTCCCTAGATGCATAGGGAAGAGATCACTCCAAAAAGTACCTATACCCCTGAAGACCTCAAGGAAGTGGCTAAGGCTCATAATACTTGAGGTGTAAATATAAAATATATAAGAATTCATGTAATAATGAAAGGAGCTCTATACAAACTCAAGAGTGAGAAAGACACTTGAGTTCATGAAATATAAGAATATTGTGGAAAAAAATGTGAAATTGAAATATAATATGTGGATATACAATATCTACTTTTGGAATGGGATGAACTTTGTGTTTTTGGACTGCAACCAAACACTTATTTCATCTTTCTATGAGTGAAAGAAATTGGGTGGACACATGTTATGCTTAAAATTGAGATATGAGAATGAATATCCTATGATTGAAATGTTAGTGACATGATCTAGGGTTGGAGGTATTGCCTCACCCTTATGAAATAATAAATGAATAATAGGTTGGAAACCTAGGTGAAAAAGTACACCAATTGAAATTGAAAGTACAAGTGAAAATGTAATCACTAAGGGATAATATTATGTAAATACAAAGGATGTGAATATACCTTGAATTAAATTCATGTACAAACCTTAGTAAGGTTAGAATCTTTATCAATAAAAGTTGTTAAGAATGATCTAGATAAATATTTGTAACCCTAAGTTGTGATGGGTGATCATTTAGCTTAAATTTGCTAGAAATGAATTTTGGGGACAAAATTCCTTTTAAGGAGGGGTGAATGAAATATCCTCAATTTGGTAAAATTGAAATATAAAAATGAGTTGATTTGTAATTTTTTCTCAACGGTATTATTGATATAATAGTAATGCTACCCACTTTATGGCATGGGTGCAACTATTTTCTTTGCAAATAGGACCTCACAACACAAGACAAAGAAATAAGTGTTTTCTGTACAAATAAATATTAATGACTATGTGAATTATGGGATAATGTAAACATAAAGATAATTGACAGGTTCCTAAAAGAAAATAAGACGTATGATGTTTTAGATAATTAAAGAGTATTTATCTAGCCAGTTTGGCAACACATGTTGGGACATCGGTTAATATTATTTGATCTAACTTTTAGTACACTGGAAAATAATAAAGAAAGGAAGAGAATTCTAGAAATTCAGAGAAAGAGGATATTTCATGAGATAATGGTTTGTTTTAAAATAATGTTAGAAAATATCAGTTTTTGGATGGGAAAAAATATTCCAATAAAAATCCACAATAGTGAATAATTAATGAATTCCTATAACTGAGTTAAAGAATATTATAAAGTGTCATGTATGGCTTTTGGTGTGTCACCCAACTAATATGGATATTTGAGTTAGAAAATGTATAAATAAAAGATAAAGAGAGAGAGAGATAAAAGGATAATCTAGATTAAATGTGCACCATATGGTTAATTTCATTCCTTAAAGACTTTTTGTTTGCCAAATCAAGTTCCTAGTAAGAATATGGTAGTGTCTTTTCATGACTTCTGGTTTTATTGGAATAAAAGCAAAAAAAAATCCTATAAGGAAAATCAAGAGAAAATAAAGAGGATATCTTCAATTACTTCCTAAATATGTTGCCTTGCTAACTATGTACAACCTGGACACCAAACCACCTCTTCACACACTTCATCTATATAATATATATGGGGGGTGGGATTACCCAATGGCCACAACTTTGAACGTGCCTCCTTGACAATTTGTAGCAAAGCTACCTCCTTCTCATCATGGCTATGGTCTCTAACCTTATCGTTAGAGACCCCCACCCCTATATGTCAAATCATCGTTAATGTCTTCAAGTAGACCGGGCAAGGCGAGATGCCTCTCCTATCATCCACCTTAACCACAGTTTCCCTAGTTGTATGTACAGTAGCATGGTTAAGGTAGGTGCATGATGATGAGGAGGTTGGAGATGATCATCTACATCACTGTACCATCAAGAAGTGACTCATTGATCCTATTGAGCCATGGCATTACCCACCTTCAAGCAACTCTCCGATGGGCGCTGCTAGGGATGCTTAGTTTGAGGAAGACAGGCACAGTTTCAGTGGACCTGAGCGAGATGATTGACTCCTCACCGAAGACCTCAAGAGCAGAGCAACATACAAAATGGAGCCCTTGTCTTTGGGTGAAGAATAAGGAGGTGCAATGGGAGAGAATATGAAGAGGGTGTTGTAGGGTGAGAGGAGGATAGAGGATCCATGAGGTGGTAGTGATGTTGGAACCAAGTCGGCAGATGATGCCAGCAGCTGCTCTGTAGTAGGAAGCGTTCGTTGAGACGTACGTCACATAGACAGGGTTCCATGTGTGGGGCGAGGACGACATGCAAGACTGTCGGATTCAGTGATTAGCTAACAGCCCAATAGGATAAAATAGGTGATGGCCGGTCCAAGAATAAACAACCAAAGTGAACCATGCCCAACATGGCGCTGGCGTTGTTAGTGCCAACCAATGGCAAGGTGCCACATGTCCCATGAGTAAATTATATTTACTAATTTTGCAATTATCATAGAAATTGGTAGGATCACCCAAACATAGCGATATTGTATATCATCTTGATTCAAAAAATGAGACAAATCTAAATAAAATAATTTTACAGTATAATTATGCTATCAATACCAAAAGTAGTGCAAAGTTGGGTTTAAGTGGTGATTACTATATAAAAACCCTTATTGGTGTACTAACTTGTTAAATACATTAATGCTCTCAAATCATGTTATAATATGGTTATCTTGAAGATAAGGATGATCCAAGATAATCTTGACCATGTCAATAATACATAAGATTTCTAATGTGTATAATCATGCTTTAGGGTTAAAGATCTTAACTTGCTATGTTAACAATGAGACTAATCAAATCTAACTGATCATAATGAAATGATATGGTAGATTTAATAACCATGGCTACACATAATATGCATTAGGGTTTTGAAGCACGATTATAATGATAACTTGATACCAAGGAAATCTAAACCCTAAAATAGGACCGAGTAGGGTTTTAATCTATTTAATGTGATGGTGACACTTTAGGATTTACATACATGTAGATGTAATATGATTGTCTATATTCATCTTTTATTTATAGGATGATATTCTTAAAGTATGTTTCGATAATCTTCATGGTTCTATAAAAGGTACATGGTTATGCCTATGACTACCCACCTTAATTTGCTGGTGTTTTTTGAGTATTTCTCGAGGATTGTACAACTAAAATGTTGGATGTTTATTCAATTATTTTCAGTTATAATGCCACTATGAGTATCACATAAATAAATATTATGTGAAGAAAATGTCTGTTATTATTTGCAAGTATATTATGGAATATATGTTGTTAGTTTACTTGCACACTTTTGCGTGCACCCCACATATACAATATAACTTGTTATACTGATTTGTGATTTTATTTCACATCATTTTAGGTACATGATAGATAAGATGATATCAAGATATGATGGGCAGGTGAATTTACTTGAAGGCATTAAAGTTAACTTGTAAGGAGGAGTAGATAGTCACTTCTTCTCATATAGTTATCATATGTACAAATATGATGATGGAAAGTTATGTAAGTTCTAGAGGAACATCTTGTAAACAATATATTTGAATTAATGGAAATTATTTACTATTGATTATCATTTGTTTAAAATACAGGCCTTTGGGAAAATTTGTAGGTAATGGCTCTCATCTTTTTGTCCTTCCCAAATTGGGGGTGTTGCTGAAAAGTGAGGTTGTTGCACTTGCACCCTTACCTAATTAAGCTTATACCACCACAACACATAGGAAACTACAAAGCCTACAATATAAGCACCAAGCTACAATCTCAGACAACCACGAACTCCAACATACAATCCTAGACTCTCGACCACCCCTTGAACCCCAACCATGAAGAAGCCATCATAGACCTGCAACACTGGTTGGCCACCTACAAAACAATTCATGCAACTCGACAACTCTAATCTTGATCTCCTCTCCTCCTCTAATCTAATGATGGGCCTCTTTGTCACTGACAAACCCATAATCTGTTGATCAACCTCCGACCTTCAGTGAACCACCAATAATAACCTATAACCACCCTGATGATTCCTATCTCACCTTGTCAATTCTCCTCTGACTCCTCACTATATTACCTACTTTGCAAACTGCCCCTAACACCTCTATAACAATCTAGGGATACCTCTTCCCTCAACCTTCACATCTTTGGATGTTTGAGCAGGATTTCCTTTCCCCATCTAGTGATGACCACAAAGGTGAAGAACAACCTTTCAATAGTCACAAACATGACTAAAACATAATAATTAGACCATTGCATCTCAAAACTCAACTCTCCTATTCTCCATCCTACCTCAGGTGGCTGTATCACGTGAATGTCTTGCCCAACTTCCTAAAAACCACCCGAGGAACCCTTGATCCAAATTGTGAAGACATAGATACCAAAATTACATCCATAGTCTGGCTCTGATGAACATGATGGAACATAAAGGAAAGATCTAGAGCAACATAAACTGAATAGGAACCTAAGATTGATAACATCTCAATTTAGAAGTAAGTTAGCCTACACTCTCTTATTTTATCTGAATACATGAATATGATGGATGAATACTAAGATCAACTATAAACCAAATAGCTATTTTGAATCCACTATATATGTATACATATACATAAATCAGTTCTTATTCCAATATACTATACGTTGGAAACTTCAATATGCTAGTTAGTTTCATAAACTAATGAAGATGTACATGGTATATATAAGGAACTAGATAGTAGTAGAGTATGTCACACACTCATATGGTTAGTTCAATGAACTAGACTAATCAATTGATTCGTTATTTCAAATTTGTTTAGCCTACATAATATTACACTATCATTAGCAAGTAGTGGGATAATGTAATTTGTACCCAACTAATGTATTCCTACTTTCTTAATTTTGTCTATGAAGATATATGTATATATATGTATTCAAGATGCAACACAAGTTGAAGAACTAGATTAAACTATGTTTGTGTATGTATATTTTTAATGAAAGGAAATAATATTAGCTGATATCAATTGGAAATGACATACTAATTATTACATATATGTGTAACATGGACACACATGAATCTATTCTAATTAAATGGTTACAGAAAGAATGTTAGATATAATCTCTAAATGGAAATATGATTGGTAACTAAATGTGGTATTTCAATAAATACATTATTTATACAATAAGATGACACTATTTTATATACATCCATATGATACATTGAGAATATGCATAACACATTTAGAAACCCTAGAAAGGCACACGGTCTGAAAACACGAAACATGAAACCTAGATTAAAAATATAAATCTAAATAACTCAAATTGAATGAAGTTTTATTCCACACTAATAATTTAGAGATGAAATACAATTCCTTTTATTATTATTTCTCTAAACTTTGGATCTCATTGACCTTAAGTATGAAACATCTTGGAATCATGCTTTGAGAAAGGTAATAGATTCTTGGTTCTATTATTGAACTATTTTAGTCCCTCTTGAATTTTAGTCATAGAATTTTGCAAAAATGGTGAGCCCAAATTGTTTTTATCCTTGTCCCCCTCTTGAAGCTCACCAAAATCAATTGAATATAAAATGTTGAAGAAGTTAAATGAAATAATTGAATTTGCACATTGAGACAAAAATTCAAATACTGGATAAAAGCTTTGGTTCACTAGATTTGGTGGGCCATATCCTAATAAAATCCAATTTGGTGGATATTTGAGGCCTATTTTATCCTTATTTTATCATCTCTACTATGATTTATCTAGATAGTTTAATCATTTTTGACAAATTCCGATATAGTTACTCAAGTTCACCCCTCCTTTCTACTTTTTTTTTTACAAAATATGCTTTGGCAATCAACAAAGATCACTGATAATTGTTTAAGATCACTAAGCATCTTCATCTCAATGACTGATGAACCTTGGTCCATAAATGCAGTCGTTGAGAATCAATGCCCCCACGACTGAAGGACAAGCCATCTCAATGATCGACAAAGCTCTTCACATTGACGACCGTTGAGGGATCATTGTGTCAGTGATCAATGAGGGACACTTCTTCTGCAGTCACTTTTAGCGATTGTTGAGATCACCCCTTCAGGGGCCACCTTCGGTGGTCATTCTCAACGTCTATAAGAACTACACCACTATTGCGGTCAGCTCACTTCAATGACCACTGAGTTCATGACTTTGGCGACCAATGAAAACCCATCACTTCGGCGATCGACGATGCTCTTAAGTCAGTTACCAACACCTATAAATAGGGAGCCACCTCATTCATGAAGGGTGTTATGACATTCTGGAGACGACAAAGTGTTGCTGCGTTTCAAAGTCATTCATCGTTCATCCCATTGGTCTTTGATCTATGAAGAAGAGAGTTGGGGGAGAGAGAAAATCTGTACCACCACCATCACGTTCAGCCTATACTTCAAAAGAATGACTGGATGCTCTCCATAATTCATCCTAGATCCAAATTTGAAGAAAACATGCTCTGGCCATGGTTGTTTGTGATTGTAGTTGGTGTATCCCCCTTCTTCCCTTCTAGATATGTTCATCTACCTGCATTTACTTTGTTGTTATCTATAATGTCCCTCCATGTTTGTAAATTCGTAATGCTACTCATTACCATGAGTCGATAAACATATTGCTTGGACTGGCAGTAGCCGCTAAGACTCTCCCAACATGTATATACTTACATCCATTTGAATATATAAGCTCTTAGTAATGGTTATCTCCGTACACTTGAATTATTTCTATATTTGCATGATTAGCTACCATCTTGTGATGTTGGATTTTTAGTATCTTGATATAGTAGCACTAACCCTATCTAAGTGTTGTGGAGTTGCATGAATGCATGAGTATGTTGGAATGCTTAAGCTAATGGTCATATGGTTATGTTTGTGATTGTTTGTTTGCCATCTTGAGAGAGAGACAATATTATAATCAAGATCTATCCACTGACCCAAAAAAAAATAATCAAGATCTATCCTAAGCTCAAGAGAGGAGGGAATAGTCATATACGATGATTGTTTATAACCTTGCTAAGGTTATACGAAGGGTGTGAGTGTTACATGTTGGTGAGAAATCTTAGTTGGTGAAACCCGTTCCAATTTCCCTTCCATTCTTGACATATCACTCACAATTTCTTCTTGTTCTTTTTTTGTTTTCTTACTTTGCTTTGCTTATTTTCATTTCATTATTGGTTGTAGGTAACATCATTCCACAAGGAACATCAACTTAATCCCACTTTTTGTTTGGTGTATTTGAGCCAAAGTTTTACGTTCTTAGCACTTACCACCCTTGTCCTTGTGGATTGAGCCCGATTACTACATCGGACCCCGTATAATAGTTGTAGTGGCTTAAGTGTCGAGTTATAAAGTTAAGAGTCTGACTACTCTAGATCTGCTCCATTTTGGATGTGTGATTTAGGCTGGTCAACTTTTTGTCTCCGTTGTTGGGGACAAGGCAATTGGTACTATTAAGAACTCAAAGCTACTCACCCTACACATGGGCCTCAAGTCTAGCACCAGACTTGACTGTACAAAAAATTTAACCTACTATCTATAATCATCTTGAATATTTCATTTAACATGTCTAGTTTCTAACTTGACAATGCAAAGTATTCTAAGTGATCTGAAGAGAAGAAGATAGCAAATACAACTATTCACCTACCACCATCATGCTGCTTCATAGAGGAGCACACCAAAGAGGAGGCCAAAACCCAAGAATGGTTGAAAAACCTTGACCGCTACCAGAGATTGAGTTCATAATGAGGAGTAACACTCTGATCAAGTGGGACCCAAAAAACCACCACCTGGATGTATTCTATAACCACATGATCACGAGAAGTGTGAAGAGCGACACCATGATGATGAGTGTCGTCACAGAGCGAGAAGGAACGAAAGTAACAATGATGATGACAACAACGAAGAAAACCACAACAATGAAGATGATGATGAGGATGGGAGCCCTTCCCTTCGTGAACTACCGACCACACAAGTCAACGAATCAAGGTGACCATTCATCATTCCAAGGTTTAATGTTGCAAAATTCAAATCGAAGCCATCTATGATCATGATCCAAAACAAATATTTTGGGGGAAATTCTCGTGACAAAAATCCCTACCACCATCTAGACACCTTCAAAAATATTTGTGACACCATCAAGATGAAGAGAGTGCCGCAAGAAATGATATAATACAAGGGATCTAACTTCTCTTTATGTGACAAGGCGTTATATTGGTACCTTGCCTTACCTGACAATAAATTAATGAATGGGCACCCTTGGTTGATAGTTTTATCACCAAGTTCTACCCAGTGGACCTCAAGAACAGGCAAAAAATAATTGGATTTATGCAAAAGCTTGGGGAGAATCTATACGAGGCATGGGAATGTTCTCAATAGTATCTAAGGGATTTCCCCCACCATAGTTACGATAAGGGATTTTTGGTTACGACATTCTACAATGGTCTACCCCTGAGAGAACTTCATTAAATGCAGTAGTAGGGAGTGATTTCTTAGGCAAAAATCCGAAGAAAATGATGGTAATAATAGATAATATGGATGCACAAGTAGGATTGGATATGAAAGAGAACATGGTAAGAAGGCAACACCTGGAGGTGCATCTACAAAGACAAAAGCTTTGGAAGCCATAACCGCTGAGATGCAAAAAATAGCCACATATGTCAAGCAACTCAAGGAATCCTGAGGTAAAAGTAAGAAACCCGAAGTGAGAGTCATGAAATGTGTTACATGTGGTGAAGGAGGCCATAGGGTTGACAACTGCATCTACACCCAGCCTGAAGAAGAAAGCACTAAGGAAGAGACCGAGAATGTTTCTGATGTTGATTCTAAGAGGCCAGATCACCCGATTTTCAACTATGGAAACAAAGAAGCTGCCTAAAATTCCTATCAGTGAAGTGGTCCATCTAAAACACCACCAAGATTTGGAAGAGGAGGAGGACATACACACTTCACCCACACCATGAATTACTAGCAGAATAGAAACAACTATCAAGGCTAAGGACAAGTAGGAATTCAAACAGACAAAGCCAAGATCAAAGTCATAATAAGAGCAACAACCAACTTGGCATGCTTATAGAGCTTTTTGAGTTTGCGAAGATGTAGGAAATAGTGAATGAGCAATTGACTCAAATTGCTATCACTAACACATGTGTTTTTAGCACAATGTAGACACAAATGGTCGACATGCATACACACCAAAGGCAAATTGATCAACAGTTAGCACAACTGTCTGAACTAATAAAGAATCCTCAAGGAAAGATCCCATATAGTACCGAGACTGTGAAGATGACTACTATTCATTTGGGAAATATTCTGGAAAATGAACAAGATGAGGTTAATAAAGAAGGTAACACAGTTACTGAGTCATAGCCTAAAAAAATCAAGGCAGAGGAAGTGCTTAGTGAAGAAGAATCTTCTAAGAAGGATAAGGGCAAGGAAAAGGAAAAAGGAAAGAAAACTATAAAAGAAAAGACGCCCGACACAACTGAGGAAGTATTCTCTAAAATGGTTCCATACTCCCCAAGGGTTCCTTTCCCTTACAAGATGATCAAGGCACATTTAAAGAAAAGATATGAGAAGTTCATGGAGGTTGTGTAAAAGTTGCACCTGGATGTTCCATTTTTGGATTCTATCATAGAAATACCCACATATGCCAAGTTCTTCAAAGATCTAATTATGAAAAGAAGAAGAGGAGATCACGTGGAGATGATGAAACTAGCTAAAATTTCTAGTTCTTTTATACAAGCAAAAATGCCCACAAAGAAGAAGGATATTGGGGCATTCACTATTCCTTTCAATGTCAGTGACAATGAAGTAACACAAGGACTTGTTGATCTAGGCACAAGCATCAGTCTCATGCCTCTTACTCTAACTCAGAGGATTGGACTCACAAACATGGTGAAAACTGGGATGGGGATCTAATTGGATGATCATACTTTCACCAAGCCAATGGTAGTCATGGAAGATGTCCTGATCCGTGTGGGGTGATTCTTCATTATGTGTGATATTGTGGTGATAAATACTGTGGAAGACCCAAAGTACCCCATGATCCTTGGGAGACATTTCCTCTCCATTGGGAGTGTGTTGATTGACATAGAAGTAGGAATGATCACTCTGTGAGTAGGAAATGATCACATCAAATTTTATGCTCGGAATGCTACGAGAGGATCCTCTCTGTTCGAGTCAGTCTACTTCATGGACAACTACAAGAGGAAGTCCAAGAGGATAGAGCAATGGTTGATCCACTCATACATGCCCTCAACAACCCTAATCCAAGTATTAAAGATCATGAGACTGTAGAGATTCTAGATCTTCTGAACCATCCAGAAGAAGAATACAACAATGATGAGGAGGAAAACATTGAAATTGTGAAGTATGCTTTGCTGGAGCAAACACAATTAGAAAAGGAGGCACCCAAGCCCAAGACAAAATTAAAGCAATTACCGCAAGATCTGAAGTATGAATTTTTATGCATGAGGAAAGAAATCCTGTTATCATAAACTCTACTTTGACAGAAGACCAAATAGAGAAGCTGATTAATGATCTTAAACAACAAATAAACGCAATAGGGTACTATGTGGATGAAATTAAAGATTTGAAACCATCTATATGCATGCAACAAATAAATTTATAAGAAACATCCAAACCCTTACCCCAACCACAATGGAAGTTAAATCAAATGCTTAAGGAGGTAGTCAAGAAAGAAATAATAAAGCTGCATGAGGAAGGAATCATATACCCCATAAGTGATAGCAATTGGGTTAGCCCAATACATGTTGTTCCTAAGAAAGGGGGTATGGCTGTCATAAAAGGAGAAAATGGAAATGAAGTTTCAACCCAAATTGTGATTGGATGGTGCATGTGCATTGATGATAGAAAACTCAATGCTGCCACAAAGAAAGATCATTTTTCTTTGCCATTCATAGATCAAGTATTGGAACGTCTAGCTCACCATTCATACTTATGTTTCCAGGATGGATATTCGGGATTCTACCAGGACAAAATCCATTGAATGATTGGTAAAAGATGAATTTCTCTTGTGTGTATGGTACTTATGATTTTAGAAGAATTCCTTTTGGGCTCTGCAATGCACCAAAAACATTTCAAAGGTGCATGATCTCCATTTTCTCAGAATTCCTAAAAGATATCATGGGAGTGTTTATTGATAATTTCCTTATCTATGTAGATGACTTTGAAAGTTGTCCGAAGAACTTATCTAGAGTGTTGGAGCATGGTGAAGAAAAGCAACTAGTCCTAAACTGGGAGAAAAACCATTTTATGGTCCAGGAAGGGATAGACTTGGGGTATAAAGTTTATGAGAAGGGGATTGAGGTAGACATGAGTAGGAAGCCATATCAAAGCTTCCACCCCCTAAATCTATGATAGTAGTAGGAAGCTTCCTTGGTCATGCCAAATCCTATAGGAGGTTCATAAAAGATTTTTCAAAGATAGAAAGGCTTCACTCTAGCTTACTCGTGAAGGATGCAATTTTTGAATTTTTAGATGATTGTCACAAGGAGTTTGAAACCCTGAGAAGTTCCCTCACCATGACACCTATATTTCAAGCCCCAAAATGGGGATTATCATTTGAAATAATGTGAAATTCTAGTGATTTCGCCATTGGGGTTGTGCCGGGACAAAAGAAAGACAAGAAACATCAAGTAATCTACTACGTCAGTAAAACTCTGGATGAATCTCAAGTGAACTAAACCAAGATAGAAAAGGAAATGTTGGAGATAGTGTTTGTCTTTGAAAAGTTTAGATCCTATATGGTAGGGTTAAAAGTTAAGGCATGCATGGACCATGGAGCAATAAAGTATCTAATGCAAAAGAAAAACACGGAACCTAAACTTTTGCAGTGGGCTTTGCTGCTTCAAGAGTTTGATCATGAGATAATAGACAAGAAAGGATCTGAAAATGTAGTAGAAAACCATGTATCAAGAATTATTGTAGACAAAGAAGATTAGCTACCTATCAATGACAACTACCCTGAAGAGGCCCTAATGATGTCCAGGTCCATCGAACCCAACCTAGACCCTGGTTTGCTGATATTTGTAACTACTTAGCATGTCACCAGCTGCCTCTTGATATCACCTATAATCAGAAGAAAAAATTGCTTTTGGATATGAAGAACTACTACTGGGATGATCCACTCGTGTTCAAAAAATGTGTTGGTAACCTATAGCAGAGGTTCCTACCATAAGAAGTCCCTCAGATTCTACGGGAATGTCATTCATCGTCATATGGAGGACATTTAGGAGGAGAAATGATGACATCAAAAGTCTTACAATTAGGATTTTACTGGCCCACCCTATTCAAGGACGCTCACACATATGTTAAAGCATGTGAGGAATGTCAACAAACAAGAAACATTTTCAAAAGGAATGAAATTCCTGTGTCTGAGTGGATAGAAGTGGAAATATTTGATGTATGGGGAATTGACTATATGGGGCTGTTCCCATCCTCTAAGGGAAACATGTATATTCTTGTCATTGTTGATTATGTCTCTAAATGGGTGGGGACATTTAGGAGGAGAAATGATGACATCAAAAGTCTTACAATCAGGATTTTACTGGCCCACCCTATTCAAGGACGCTCACACATATGTTAAAGCATGTGAGGAATGTCAACAAACAAGAAACATTTTCAAAAGGAATGAAATTCCCGTGTCTGAGTGGATAGAAGTGGAAATATTTGATGTATGGGGAATTGACTATATGGGGCTGTTCCCATCCTCTAAGGGAAACATGTATATTCTTGTCGTTGTTGATTATGTCTCTAAATGGGTGGAGCCTGTTGCAACCCCTACATGTGACTCCAAAGCAGTACTTAAGCTATTCAACAAGACCATTTTTCCCAGATTCAATGTCCCACACACCGTCATAAGTGGTGGAGGATCCCACTTTGGAGAGAGATAGTTTGAGGTTTTGTTAATGATATACAGAGTAAGGCACAAGGTGGAAACAACTTACCACCCGCAAACATAAAGACAAGTAGAAGTGTCAAACTACTAGATCAAATAAATTCTTTAGAAAATGGTCAGCCAAACTCAAAAGGATTCATCTATAAATCTTGATGCTTTATGGGCTTACTGAACTGCTTATAAGACTTTGATAGGGACCACTCCCTACTAGATTATCTATGGGAAGTTGTGTCATCTTCTAGTGGAACTAGAACATAAGTCCTTCTGGGCCATCAAGTTTTTGAATGTTGATCTAGACCAAGCTGGTAAGAAGAGGTTCTTGCAACTGTAAGAATGGGAAGAACTTAGACTGCATGCTTATGAAAATTCTTGAATCTATAAGCAAAGGACCAAGGTGTGGCACGATGACCATCTAAAGAGCAAGGATGTGTTTGAAGGAGATAAAGTCCTTTTGTTCAATTCTAGAATCAGACTATTTCTCGATAAGATCACGTCAAGGTGGTCTAGCCCCTTTTTAGTGGTCAAGATATACCCATCAGGAATGATGGAAATCAACAGTGAAAAGATTATAACATTCAAGGTGAATAGTTGCAGGGTGAAAAGGTACTATGAGGATGAAGCCTTCGTAAGGATATCAGAATTGGAATTGGAAGAACCCCAACCTGCAACACCGAAGAAAATTTGAAGAGATAAGCAAGAAAGTCAAGCTAAGGAATATAAATTAATGCTTCTTGGGAGGCAATCCAAGGATTTCCCAGCTTTCTTTAAACTTTCAAGTTTTTCCCTTATATCTCTAAACTATGGACGATATCTAATTTCTAGCCTTGACTTTAGTTTGCTCTTTTTTCCCCAGTAATTAGAATTCATTAATTTTGTTTTTAAACTTTCAATGTAGCCTTTTAGCATTATCTGCTTTGTTTGGTAAATTTTAGTGTACATAGAATAAAGTTTGAATTCTCTTTTAATCATTTACTGACCCTTTCACCTTTAATCTCAATTTTCTTTTACTTCTATTTTCCTAATCTCTAAGTGTATAGATAGTAAATATAAGAAAACACATGCACAGACATTAGGTGTAATCTAAGCTCATCAGTCACCAAAATTATGATTCTCAGTGATTAATAATATTAAGGGATCAATTAGGATTTCACTAGATCAGTGACCACTAGATACAGAGTCTCGATGACTGCTGAACAAGAAAACATCTTAGTACTATTGAGAACCCCAATTTCAGCAATTGTTGAGGACCCATCTCAGTGACTATTAACCCTAAGGTATAGAATCTCTGTAGCTCAATTTTGTTCCCACACCTTTAACAACCAGAAGCGGCATATCCCTAGTGAAATCTAGGGAGACCAAAGCGCTACCCTGACCCTGACAAGAAGATTGAAGCTAGCTGATGGGGAACTAGATCTTGTTGCTGACGTCATCGTAGCCAAAGATAGTACCACTCATCTCCCCTGAAACCCCATCTCCTTTCACATTCTTCTTCATCTTTTGGATGGTAAACCCTTCACTCTTCTCCTTTCATTCATGCCACCATTTTCCTTAAATTAGAAAACCCTCGCCGGTGTTCTTTAACCCCCTTTCATTTCCTACATGAACGACTTAGGGTTTCAAACCTTATTCACCGTTGAGGGGGTGATTGCACGTTTCATGCATATTTGTTGACCATATCATTTCTCACATGAATCTCAAGCTTTAGTGGCTTTGATTCTTGAAGTTTCGAGTTCCCAACGGTCGCAGGAAAAGCTTCTTAGAGACTTCTGAGGTTTTTAAGGTCTCAAAGATCATCGAGAACTCTTAACCGACATGGTTTTCAGTTTTTCAGTGACCACACTTACAAGTTTGAAATGATAGCCAAATTTTGATTCTTTCAACGATCAGTGATCTCTCTGATAGCTTGGCATCCGTTGAGGTTTCGTTAATAACTTATCATCGACACAATTCTCAGTGATCACTGAGAATATCAAGATCTCAACGACCGCTGAGAACTCCTACCTTTCTCATCATGTGCTTAGACTATGGAGGTCTCAGTGGTAGAATACCTTTCTCACCGAAAACTGAGAGTGGTTATCTAGTTCATTGAAATTATAGTGATTATTACTTACTATCCTATGTCCACTCCACTCTATCCCTTGTTGTAGTGAGTACAACAAGTTTTATTCTACTAATGGATTAAATTTATTCAGTTGGTAGAATGCCAGCAACGACCTCTAATTCCCTAAATAAAGAGGAAACCTCACTAAAAAGGATAGAATAAGCAATCTAGGAAATTGACCAGTTCCTAGAGGAGCATCCAAACATGCTTGAGAAATAAAGGATACAACTTCTGCTGAAAAAGGAACATTGTGAAATTCTTCTTAGACACGAGTCT
Source organism: Alisma plantago-aquatica (assembly GCA_963693085.1). Lineage (NCBI taxonomy): Eukaryota > Viridiplantae > Streptophyta > Magnoliopsida > Alismatales > Alismataceae > Alisma > Alisma plantago-aquatica. Next base: position 207,969,275 of record OY856410.1, on the reverse strand, counting down.
CCCGAGGATGAAGCTGAATCACAAGGTACTGATGCCACTAACACATCTAAATACCTACCGTCTAAAGAAGAAACAACAAAAAAAGGAAAGTGCAAGGGACCAAGATTAATTATGGAGGAACCAAGAACTAATAAGAAGAAGATGGCTGTGAAGGTAAGGCCACAAACTAGAGGAACATGGATAGTGAGCATGTCAGGAGACTAAGTAGCAAGCAAGAATCTAGGATCTAATGATGCAAGGAAGAGCCAAATGTCAATAACTGTGGAGCACAAGATGGTGTTCTAACCAACATATTAGAAACCTCAAGAGAAGTACGACATGATCATAAGAACAAGGACATTCAAACCGACAAGATATATAGACAAGAGGCGACTTTAGAAAGTTGGGACTATACAAATGAATCATGGAGTTCCTGAGGGGAGCCAACTTCTAAGTCATGTGCATGGCGGCCCAATATTATTTCATAGTTCTAACCACAAGCTTCATGTATTCTCTTAAAAAAGTATTCATCAAAGCTAAAGAGAAGGATGAGGTCAGAGGGACATACAAGCTGTAGGTCTGGATAAGGGGTAGGGAATTCTACATGATGTAGAAAATACTTTTTACTCTCATGCAAGAGGAACCCTGAGCATGTATGGCTGCAAAATACAATAAGGAGTTCAAAGAATATAGAAGCCACAAGACCTGGGAAAGACTGGCAGGGTAGACCAAACACAGCCCATGAAAATCTAGGGTGGCCCAAGTAACCTCCTATTTCATCAAAGCGATCTAGAAAATCACTGCAAACACAATGTTTAGACGATTAGAGACATGAAACATAACTAGAGGGGATCTATTCTTAATTTGTTCCATATTAGAGAAGTGCCGAGTCAACATTGGATGACTATTTATTGATAAACTATCAACAGTGGTAGGCCAAGATAGTAAGCAAAAGACAAAAAAGTTCTGCATGGGAGGCCATATATCTCTCATTGCATGTTACTTGTTCAACCTCAACATAGTTAGGCAGAATGAGGTAACTGAAGGATACACTCTGATGGACATCAAGTACCTCATAACAGAAGGGATACTCGCCAAAAGGGAAATAAATTCCACTACATACAAGCCAAGTCAAACAAGCTTCTCCCCTCCCTAAAATGGCCTACTATGATGTTAGTAAGCTAAGGCCAACAATAAACGAGATTGACAAGATTAATTCTAGTGCTATCAAGAGGGTTGTGGACCCACCTTCACCAACAGTTGCCTCACAAGAAGGAGAATAATCATAACAAATTGTAGAACTGATAAGGCCAGAAAAGAGGCAGAAGCTACCAGTCAGGACTCGTAAGGCTATTCCCAAGACACATGTTCCAGCACTTCAACAAACTCAACTACAACCAAATGTGGAAGAAAGTGCAGAACAACCATTCTCAATAGAACAAGCTTCCCCTCATGGGGAAGGATATGATGCTACCCCACCATCCCTACTAGTCACTGATATGGTGTAAGAAGTACCTATCAAAAAGATAGATGACCAACTTGGGCCCTCAAACGCTGCAAAGGGAATGAAAAAAGTGGACGAGAAGAAATAGAAGGACCTTACACCCCTATAATACCGACAGAGGCATGCAAAGGACAAGATATAGAGCCTAGGAAACCAACCCCATATCCACATGAAGTCAAAGAAGAAAGGCTAAAATCAACAACTGAAGAACAAACAGCAAGCACAGTGACACTACCGCTGACTACTAGAACACCGACTGCATGCACAACATCAACCCAACATGTTGAAAAACAAAAATGAGCAACCATTAAAGAAAAACTGGGGTGTCGGTTTGACACAATATGTGAGAAAGTGTACAACTCTTCCTCAAATGCATTACTTATTTCTTCCAGCCTACAAACCCTAACAACATAGGTAGAACACACAAAAGAAAGAACAACAAAGCTCCCTCAGTTCATGCAAGGTATCATCACTGGCCAAACAATAATGATGCAAGCCATGCAAACAATGGCAACTGAGATGGCATATCTCAGATAGTAAAGGGACATAGTGTACAGAGAATAATAAATCATGCACAAAGAGCCCAAAGAGGCCCTTAAAGCAATGGAGGAAGAGCACAGGAAAATGGTGGAAGAACACAAGCAGATGGAGGAGTGGCAGACCAAAATAATGTCAAGACATATAGCCATCCATATTCCATCGCAAACATCTTCAAGTCCCTACAACCCTGATGAATGCAAAGAAGACTAGGTTTCAAGCATACCAAAAGTGCTAAAAAAGGAAGCAACCCAAGAAGAAAATCAACTATAAATTGAAGATATACCAACGATAAATAATAATAATATGATGCAAGAGTTTGACTTAAACTCCCTACCCAAAAAGGAAAATCCTCTAGAAGAAAGCCCCCATGATGCCAACCCACCTCAACCAGGAGAGTACAATGACATGAAGTCAGATAATTCTATGGACGAAGTGACATTTGCTCCACTGTATAAGTGAACTAAAGTATACCGATAGACATTTGTGATGTCTACCTCAACTTTAATGACCACAATGAGTATTAAGATGGAGTTTATGATGGCTAAATGGCTGCTACACTAGCAACACTAAATGAAGTGGTGCTCGAAATGCCGTCACCTGTAGCCAAATCTATAGAAACACCTACTGCCACCATTGAAGTTGAAGACTCAACAGAAGCACAACTAACCAAGATTACTGAAGGTCCCATTCCTAAAACTTAACAACTAGTGATACTGTGGATCCAACCACACAAGCACCAACAATTGGAGAAGGGATATCTGATGAATATGAAAGTGGCCGGACCTCTTTCTTTACATGTGTCCCAGAAATGGAACATCAACCACCTGTAAAAGAAGATAGAGGAGCATTACCACCCCATTGCCTTGTAAACTAACAGGGCTGGACATGGCACCGACATCCAAGATTACATGTCGAAATGTCCACATCCCCACTAATATTCTTGATGACAACCTCCTTGGCAAAGATTTAATCTACGATAACAAAGGGAGGACTTTGATAAGGGATCACTTCAGGGGAATCTTTTTACAACGAGCAAGAGTATACACACGTTTGTTTAAAGTGCTCTATGAAACAGTCTTGGAAGAATTCTTACATCCTGACAAGATACAACCAAAATTAAATAGGACTATAGTTTTAGCAAAAAGATTGTACAAAAAACAATATGATTCAACACCCATAAAAGAGATGCAGGAGGCGGTGACAATAATATAAATAAGATTTGTCACCTTGCTGATCAGAACAATGAAACATTAGGCATTAGCGGTAGTCAATCTATACAACAGACACATGACCATATACAACTGTTGTAGTGTTGATTCCCAACACATCTTTGGTACTTAAGAACAATGATTCCCACCATGTCTAGGATGTACCAATATGCCTACAACATACCATTCAAGCAGCAGGAAACCACCACAAACCATGTTAGAAAAACTTCATGGTCAACACCAAGGTACCACAAGAACAACATGGAATGGAAGACTATTCTTTCATAGTACTCCACATGATGGAAGTGGCAAACAAAGGCACCCCCTAGAAGATTTATTCCATGAAGACTTGCATGGGCTTTGTGGCATGCATATAATGGAAGTAATATATGATCGTCAGTTCTTCAACGACCCAGTAATGCCCCCCGATGCGGTACCTCATTGATTGCATACAGGGGTGCTGCTACCTGAAAAACAACCATGGAGGGCAAAGTTAAGGACCTTGTGGGGACCCCTATGAGCTAGAGCGGGCATCATAGTAGAAGGCAGGATTTCAGCCAAACGAAGGAGTCCAAGACAAAGGTGAACAAAGGAAGCAGGGAGCCGAAAAGCAAGCAGTTCATCGCAAGCCAACCCCAATAAATCCAACCCACGTAGCTATTCCTGAGCACGTTGAAGAACTAGACATAGATATCCATGAAGAATGGGAGATCGAAGAAGAAGAAATGCAGGAACTAAGTCCAGATGGACCAGCATGAGTAATAGATCCCACGTTTCCAGACTTCAACAAATGGTCTTGTGAAGATATTTCCTAGGACTCTCTTTTGCTCATCATGTATAGATGAAAGACTATTTGCAACCATGGTGGCATCATATTAGAGAGAGAAGGAATATGTGTACTAAAGGAGGACCTATGGGGAACCTTAAGACGGGAGGCTACTAAATTGTAGGCATCATGACTACATACCAATCTCTTCTGGAAGACACTATGCCTAATTTATACATGGCCTACTATCTTATCATTGATGACATAATGAAGAACAAACAATCAGGGTAAAAGGAACGCTTGAAGCTTGTCTACAAATTTCCCTAATCGAATTCATCTTTTTTCCTATTCTCCATGACAAACATTAGAATCTCTTGGTGATAAACGTCAAAGAAAAGATTGTAGTCTTATACAATGATTTGAACTCAACCTTTGCGATCAACAAATATACAAACATGACTACGCGAAGACTCTAATGGTGGAGATATGCGGAAGAAATCATATATATGATCCACATATTTGCATAAGGGTATAAATTCTTCACCAACAAGGACTTCAAAAAAAAATGCAATTTTGCCACAAGAGCCCCCAACAAATCATACAAGCACACAACTGTGGTTTTAGTTGTCTAGAGTGGATGACGGTTGTAGCCTTAAAGAATGCAAAAATAGAAAGCTTGCAAAACAAACACTATCACAAACTCTGAGGAGGATATGCTGACATGTTGCTACAGTCTAGTTGGGCAATCTAAGAACAACCACACCAAGATTAAACCCTGCCAGTTTATGTCAAGTCTTTTAACTTTGACACTCCGGGACAGAGCGTATGATAAGTTTGGGGGAGTTATAAATGGGTGTGAGAGGTACCTTTTTCATGAACTTTACTCAACTTTGAAGTTCGATCCTTTAATTTCAATTTTGAACATAACTCTCCCTCTTTTTGAGGAAAATTTTGAATTTTTTTGAATTTTCTTGCATATATTGCAAATATCTTTAGGATCATTTACAATAGGCACAATTTTGGGACCCATTTTTCATGGATTTAGTAATTTCTCTCATTCTTAGACTTGCTTGTGTTCAGGCTAACTCATAGCATAATCAATTCAAGAATGATGGATTTGGGCTACTTTATTTACCTAAAAATTCAAATGTGATAATGTTTTAATGTCAAGAACATGTAAAATGGAAGGAAATGTCAGTCACCCCGGGATAAACTCTCGAGGCAAGAAGGACTCATCCTAGCACACCCCTAATTGATCACCCTAATCCTAAGTATAGGTAGGAAAGCATATAATCCCAACAAGAAGGAAACAACTACCCCCTCTAGTTTAGAAATCCCAGCTTTGGGATCTAAAGAGGCTGGGTGGCCCAGAAACATCCTCAAAATCCTTTCGAGCCTGTGAGCATGAATAAAAATTGAGTGGGATAATATCATGATAATTGTGCCCAAAAAGATGTTGAAAGACTACACCTGGACGATGTATTGCTGCACTCAAGAATGCATATATGTCGTGCCCGATAGTGGATTCCATAAGCCAAACCTCAAAACACCTGCCTTTCAAAAGGAGACCTCATACAACCACCTGACATTACATTAGGACCCAATCGGGTAACACTATCATTACAACAATAGGCTTGTTTAAGCAAATCTGAGAGAGGCAAGAAACATGCAGCCCTAGCCCACTCCCGCACAATAGAAAGGTTATACAAAAAAATGGGGTGGGGGATGTGAAAGCTACTTTCACTACAACCATGTGCATGTACATCTCGAAAAAGGGTCATTAGTGTATCAAAAAGGGGAATTCCTTCCCCACAAGAAGTTTGTAATAAGAAAAATGAGTACCACAACTTTGAGACTAAGGAAGAGAGTTTTGGGATTGACAACATCTTGTTAAGATACATATGTCTCAATTTAAGGCTGATGTAATGATATTCTTCACAAGCTCAAAAACAATAATCTAAATATAGCCCTTTGTAGTTATTCGACGCTTTAATTCTATTTGTTAGTCTGAGAACAATCTAGATTCTATATTTGGGGGAGTTGATAACATCCAATTTTATGGATACTTCGATTCCTATTTTATCCTTATTTTGTAATCTCCACTATGTTATATCTAGATATTTTAATCATTTTTGACAAATTCTGATATAGTTACTCAAGTTCACCCCTCATTTCTACTTTTGTTTAGACTACACTTCATTGATCATAAAAGATCGCCACAAGTCAACGGTCTCTGATAATTGTTCAAGATCACTAAGCATGTTCACCTAAACAGCCGATGGACCTTGGGCCATACCAGAGGTTGCTTAGAATCAATGTCCCCGTGATCGAAGGATGTCATCTCAGTGACCAATAAATCTCTTCACATTGACGACCATTGAGGGATCATTATGTAAGTGATCGACGAGGGCCACTTCTTCTACGGTCACTTTCAGTGATTGTTAAGGTTGCCCCTTCGGCAGTCACCTTCGGCGATCATTCTCAACAACCACAATAACTACGTCACTACTACTGTTGGCTCACTTCAATAACTTCCGAGTCCATGACTTCGGCAACCGATGAAAACCCATCACCTTGGCAACCGACATGGCTCTGAAGTCAGTTACCAACACCTATAAATAGGGAACCACCTCATTCATGAAGGGGGGCATGACATTTCAGAGATGACAAAGTGCTTCTACGTTCCAGAGCCATCCATCATTCATCCCATTGGTCTTTGGTCGCAAAAGACAAGAGTTGGAGGAGTGAGAAGATCTGCACTACCATCATCATCTTTATCCTATCCTTCAAAAGAAGGACTGGCTGCTTGCCATAGTTCATCCCAAAACCAGATCTAAAGAAGACGTGCTCCGACCATGGTTTTTTGTGATTGTGGTTGGTGTACCCCCTTCCTCCCATCAATATCTGTTCATCTACCTACATATACTCTGTTGTTATCTATCATGTCCCTCCATGTTTGTAAATCCGTAATGCTACTCATTACCATGAGTGGCTAAACATATTGCTTGGATTAGGAGTAGCCATTAAGGCTCACCCAACATGTATATACTTACATCCATTTGAATATATATTCTCTTAGTAATGGTTATCTTCGTACACTTGAGCTTATTTCTTCACTTGCATGATTATCTACCATCTTGTGATGTTGTATTGTTAGTGCCTCGAAAGAGTAGCACTAACCCTATCTAAGTGTTGTGGAGTTGCACGAATGCATGAGAATGTTGGAATGCTTAAACTAATAGTCATATGGTTATGTTTGTGATTGTTTGTTTGCCATCTCGAGAGAGAGACAACCTTATAATCTAGATCTATCCTAAGATCGAGAGAGGAGGGATAGACATATATGATGATTGCTTGTAACCTTGCTAAGGATATACGAGGGGTGAGAGTATTGCATGTTGGTGAGAAATCTTAGTTGGTGAAACCTGATCCAAGTTTCCTTCCATTCTTGACATATCACTCTTAGTTTATTTTTGTTCTTTTGTTGGTTTCTTACTTTTCTTTGCTTATTTTTGTTTCATTATTGGTTGTAAGTAACATCATTTCGTAAGGAACATCAAATTAATCCCACTTTTCATTTGGTATATCTGAACCAAGGTTTTATATTGTTAGCACTTACCACCTTTGTCCCTGTGAATCGACCCCGATTATTACATCAGACCCTATATAATAGTTGTGGGGGCCTAAGTGTCGGGTTATAAATTTAAGAGTGACTACTCTAGATCCACACCATTTTGGATGTGTAATTTAGGCCAGTCATATCCCCAAACCCTACACAATGGATAATGGACATCAAGGTCCCCCAATACTAGATAATCCTACAAGGCAAAGTGGTGGTCTCTCACAGAGGGGAGAACACTAGGCACCTAGCCCAACAGAAGACAATATATAATATTTCATGTGCCAATGATAAATCATTTCATATTGAATAATTTCATATCTTGATAATAGTGTTGAGAATCTCCTTATTGTTCCTAGTTACCACTTTGAATTATTATACCCATATGAAAATAGCATGGTAACTAGACCATCTTATTTTATTACCATACTCCACCAAGAAAATTTACCTATATTTGATTTCATAAATTTTTATTATAAATATCTTAGTAATTGGATTTGGTACCAACCTTGCTGACCCATCTTCCCTTCTTAGGATCCATGTCAAAATTCATGGACATATGATACAAAGAAGACATTGAAGATACGTGCAAGAGTTCTCCTCTATTGAGGAGTAGATAGGTCTCATATATGTTTTAAATTCTAGTTTTTATGTATAAGATTCCTTGACTCTGATGTGAAGTGTGAATTGCAAAAGGATTTGTTTATATATTTTGATATTATCTTTAAAAATTTATCCATAAAGATTGGGTCTTTACAACATGGTATCAGAGCTATAAACAGTTGACACTCATGCATGTTACATGGAATTTAGGATTAAATAGATATTACACCTAGAACTTAGACAAATAGGTTACAACCAATCCTAGTTTTGCTAGCCCTATCTACCTAAATTAGAAATAGAAACTTAGGTTGAGTTTGTGAAACCCCCTTAGTAGAGAACAATATCCTTCTTTCATATATCATAAGTGAAGAATACTAGACACTAGTTGTAATGCTTTATTTGTAAGTGAATCCTTAGGGGTGGAGGTGGAATAGTATGGATCGTTGATATAGTGATTTTGAGGATGAAATGTTCTATAAGGGGTGGAGGGTTGTAACATACTAGATTTTGAGTACTAAGTTGAGATATAATACTCGATTTTATTAACATGATTTCATGTTTAGAGTTCCCCTCGTTTATGATCTCATTATTCTCTTTTTTAGAATATACCTTGTGCTTTGATACTACTTAGTCCTAAAGGAGATTACTCATTCAGAATAAGCTCTTGCTCTAAATAATAATTTCAATATAGTCCCTAATTTGAGTACTTTAAGTTAGTTAGTCAAATTTGATATTTTGTGGCTCAGTACCAAGATTTGACCCTGCAATGATCCAACACTCTCAATCTTACAAATAATTGCTTTATAATCATAAAAAATATTGATCTTATTATTAAGTATAATTTTTTTAAAAATTTTATGAGAGTGATCAAGTTAGTCAATGTTCATATATAATGGATCTAATATTTTCTAAACGTATACCTAGGGAAATTAGCCTCTTGTTTAAATTCTCATGGTAATTGGGTTTCCATTTAAAAGATGTAGATATTTCAACTAATTACAAATAAAGAGATAATAATAATTATGTTGGATTTTATTATGGGAGTACCACCGCCTTCCTCCTCAGATATATCTCTCCATTGGTTATGCCTATTCATTCTTAATGATGTGAACATCTTAGTCTGTAAAAATAAACCGCTCCTCCAACTCGATCCTTCTCAAGTAGCTGACATGTAAGCTTAAAACCCACTATCGTTGTTACCTTCTACAGATTGAGAAACAACATGACTGCTATTGGGGAATTCCAGACTCCTCAGGGGTAATTAACAAACATGATGCCTTACTTTCCCTAAATCAAACACTCTAAAACCCTAGAACCCTTCCATATTTAATCTTCTACCACCAAAACACAAAGGAAACTACAGAGCCTACAATGCAACCACCAAGGTATGATCTCATGCAACTAGGACCTCCAACCTGCAATCCTAGATGCTCAACCACCCTAAACCCCAACCATGAACATGCCATCATAGACCTAAAACATTGGTCAGACACCTACAAAATAGTACCCACAACATGCAACTCTGATCTTGATCTCCTCTCCTCCTCCAATCTAGTATTGGGTCTCTTTGTCAGCTACAAACCCATGATATGATCATCAAACTTTGGCCATTATTGAACCACAAACAACAACCTACAACCACCCTTATGATTCCTTCCTCACCTCACCAATTATCCTTCGAATCCTAAATTTATCACCCGCTCTGCAAATTGTCTAGAATACCTCTATAAATATCCATGTCTACCTCATCCCTCATCCACAATATCTTCATATGTTTGAGGAGAAATTCCTTTCCCAATCTAATGATGACCACAAAGGTGAAGAAAAATCTCTCAATAGTCGCAAACATTACTAAAACCCAACAATCATACCAACACATCTCAAAACTTGACTCTCCTCTTTTCCATCTTGCCTTAGATGGTTCTATCACGCCATCATCTTTCCCAACTTCCCAACAACCACTAGAGTAACCCTTTCTCTCAATTGCAAAGACATGGAGACCAAAATGCCATCCATAGTGTAACGACCCTGACCTGGGTTATGAGGTAACCCTATTTATTTTGCCTAATAAAGTTGCTTAGAACTTTAATATAATCCTCTAAGGTGTTTTTTTATCATGTGACACACTCATGTTTCAAGTTTGGTCCCGATTGAATGCTGTTTGAGCAATTTTCCTTTGTTTTGGACCAAAGTGCAAATTACCCAAATTGAGGGGCTATAATGCAAAATGTCACATATTGAACATGCCTCATGTGTTGTAGCATCATTATTGATAGAATGATGCAAGGTGGTGGCTTGTGGAAAGCCTAAATTCCAAGTTTGAACTTGTTTGAACAATGCTGGAGCATTGTGTGCCAATTTTGGTACAAATTGTAATTTACCCAAAATGTGGGGTTGATATGCAAATTACCACCTCTAGAATGTCCCTACTTCCTCTATGTATCATTTAGAGGAGAGAGAATGAATGAAACACCATGTTTGGGTCAATTATGAATGATGATACTCTTGGTGATGAAATGACCAAGAAAAAGGGTTGAATTTGGAAGCTTAACTTGAGTTGTATCAAGTTGAAAAGCTTATATATGAGTGCCTATCGGCCATGGAGCCCAAGGAGGTGTCCCATATCGTTTTGTGAATTCTTGGAAAAGTCCATATCGTGCAAAGAACCTTAAGGAGGTGAGGTGTGACGACCAAAAAGTTTCCTTAGAAAAAGTGTATCGGCTTGACTTAAAATAGTGATTAAACCTAGATGACTTATCCAAATGGATAAGCAATGGACGAATTTGCATCTTTAGATGATCCTCAACCTTTTTGCATGAAAAGATAAATGATGATGCATGCATGGACACGTGTCACCCATGCATGACACGTGGCATCTACTAGATCAAAATGTTGACACCTCATTTTTGCCTCTCTTCATGATCAACAAGTATATATACCCCTAGTTTGACCCCTTAAGTGAAATATTTCGACCCTTACCACCCTCCTACCTTGTGGTATCGTGCATGGGGCTCTTGTATCGTTCTGGAGAGCAAGAATATCGTTCATAGTCCCTTGGATATTTCCCATAGCAAAAGCATATCGGCCAAGTAGGTGAAATTGGCCATATAAGGTGATATCGGCCAATAGGGTGAAGAGTTGAGTGCCATATCGTGCAAGTGAGTGCCATATCGTGCAAGTGAGTGCCATATCGTGCAAGAGGGTTGGAATATCGTGCAAGGGCACAAGGTTATCGTGCATAGGCCTTGTGTATCGGCCATAACAAGTGTATCAGCCATACCATGTTGATATTGCCCATAGCAAGTTGATATCGGCCAATTGAAGTGATTTTGGCCACATGTGAGGGGGTATCGGCCACAAGCAAAGTTGTGTCGGCCAAGAGGAAGTACATATCGCCCAAGAGTGGTAGGGTGTCAGCCAAGGAGCTAAGGAACTCAAAACTTAACCCTAAGGTAAGATATAGTTGTCTTCAAGCTTGAATTGAAGCTTGGAATTAGGGTTATGATCTACCTTTCTTTTCTTCTTCACCAATTGCTTATCCATGGTGATTCCTTGTATATGAAGGAGTGGTGAACGAGCCTTGGACCTTTTATAAAGTCATCTTCAACCTTAGGAACATGGATCTTTGGAGCTTGAAGCTTTAAAGTGGTTCTTAAGGCTGGTTATATAACTTGAACTCAACCATGTTATTATTCTTCACCTAAATTGTTATATTTAATGATCTACTTTTAATTCCAAAATTTCCTGAAATAGTTGATGAAATTATGAGTTCTAGTAGTTGCTTAGACCTGTTGACTTGAACTATAATAGTTAGAATAAAGGTCTAGAGCTTGAAGATTGTGATATCACCTTATAAAAGTGATATCGGGTGCATGCACATAAGCAAGCACCTCTAACCCGATATGATGATGCACCTATTTCACTAAAATGATATGAATAGGTTTGTAAACCTTATTGAACTATATGGGGGTGTAGTATACACCTCTGGCACGATAGGGAGTCAAGTATAGACTCCATACATGATACAAGGTCAATTGTATACTTGTAAGTTGACAAGAAACCCTAATTTGGGTAACCTGATATACGTAAAGAGTAACAAGTGCTATTGCACGATATGATCATATAATACATCATTGGTACTTAGTATCATGAGGCCTACATGACCTTGCATGACATGGTTGTACGAAACATGACCTTGCACGATAGGGTTGCACGATACACAACCCTAGACAATATGGTAGCTCGACATGTTGATGAGTTGATACCTCTTAAGCATCATGGGTGACACATATATGTACCATGTGCCCATCACAATCAACCCTAACACAACATGGGTGTTGCAACCTAATGTTTTATGGTGTATCCCAATATGGTTTTGTGCCCTACACTCCTATTGATTTGTATATTGGGTTGAACCCGATATGGCAAACCCTAATCCATCATGGCCAACCCTAGATGGCGAGCTGCCCAATATGGTGATTGAATACACCTCTAGCCCAAAATGGTGATGGCTTAGTACCTCATGCACGACATGGGTAACACATACAAAAACCTCTAGCCCGATATGGATGATGGTCATATACCTCCAACCCGATATGGTGGTGCTTTTACACCTACAACTCGATATGGTGAACATATGCACATCTTTAACCCTATACACCTTGTAAAGGTGAGGGCAAGACACTCTTAGGAATGATGAGTGTAACACCAATTAATGGTGTGGTTAATACCCTGATAGGAGAAGCACCTAGAGTGGTTGATAATGAACAACCTTATATCAATAATGCCTTAACCCGAGATGAGTCCATATCATTGATGATGGTTGAATAATTCAAATGTGTGACTTAGGACCAATACATTACATGATAAATGTGATGAGCTAGTGCATAAAGTATTAGGATGGGACATACCCTAATACAAGATAAGTTTATGAACTTAAGTATGTTAAAAGTGATGAGAGAAGTGATACATCAAGACAAGATAGATATCACATCCAGCACTTCAAGGTTGATGCACGTTAAATCCAATATACTTGGATGAGTAACACATGAAGTGTGCTATGTCAATTGTTACATTGAGATGTAATGATTTTTATGCACTTTGATAAGTGTGGGCTAACATACCTTGAGAAAGGGTAAAGCCAAGTTAATAAAGTATGATGTAATCATACTCTGGTAAGGATGAGAGATGAACTCATACCTTGTGTTGATAATCCTTTAATGATAAATGATGAGAATAAATAAGTATGATTGAATACTTATGATATCAATGTTTGCTCCTAGATGTGTGGAGCAATGAATTAGGGTTTGATAATTGATAATATGATCTTGAAATCCTAAATGGTTATTAATGGAGAACCCTAACCCTAATGAAGGGTAATGATATGTAAGAGAAACCCTAATCGATAAGAAAGGGAAAACCCTAACCCTAATAATGGGAAGGTTGTATTTCTCTTATTGCATAAGCCTTGTAAGGCATGTTAAATACTTACATAACAAGTATCATGTGAATAAGTTGTTACCTAGTGAGAGGTGACAAGATGTGAATGGCCTTGTGAGCCATGTGAATAAGTTGTTACCTAGTGAGAGGTGACAAGATGTGAATGGCCTTGTGAGCCATGTGAATAAGTTGTTGCCTAGTGAGAGGTGACAAGATGTGAATGGCCTTGTGAGCCATGTGAATAAGTTGTTTCCTAGTGCGAGGTGACAAGATGTGAATGGCCTTGTGAGCCATGAGAATACTTGTACAACAAGTGAAATGAATACCTTGGTCTAAGGACCTAGAGGTAATGGTTACCAGTTACAGAGGTAACAATGTTATGTGATGAATTCCCAGTAACGTGAAAGGGACTGAGATCCCAAGTATCATGTGATTTAAAGATATGAAAAGAATGTGATAAACGTATTACACCTTTCTTTATAGCATTGTCATAATAATTCTTGATTGGAACTTGACTGATGCTAAAAGAATACAGAAATGTACTTAATTAACCAAGTGAAATCTTATCATGTAGAGCCCTGGCCATAGATCCATCATCATCAGCGGTTGGTGATGGTGAAACGGGTTGATCCGCGGCATAACCCGGAGGGCATACTTTTGAGTATGTGGGGGTGATGGGTGAAAATATCCTGATGCCCTAATGCGGGATTGGTGGTGGATAAACACGAGATCCCACAATCCTTCATTATATGTGTCGGGATGGATGTATCATGAATCTCCCGATGATGAAGGCCGGGATGGATGTTAGATAAACACGAGATCTTTCTCTCCCGAAGAGAGTTCAGTTGACGCTGTAGCTCTACATAGCGAAGTTCCAGTATACTCTTGGATTAGCTATTTTAGCAGTGATACAAGATGTCCTGCAGTTTGTACCCACGCTGACTGGGGAGGGTGAGGTCATGGAGTCCGACTCTTCCATTGACCTATGTATGGAACCGATTTCGACTTTTCAATGGTCAGTTGGAGTATGAGAGGTATACCTCATCTCCTCAGGGCTTAAGTGTGATTGTAAAATGTAATCAGCCACCTAGCATGTTTGCTTAAAAACGGAAATCATTTGGCTGATGTTACATTTCTTTTATGCATCCTTAGTGGATAGATGCGATTTATGTTTCTTTACATTCCTTGCAAAGCAGACAGATGAATTATAATCTACCATGGGTAGATGCAATGTTCTCCTTATGAAAGGAGATTACTTTATTCTGTTCATATAGTAAATTATCCTGCTTGTTAATATAAAAAGAACCTCTGCTCAGTTTATATATGCTTAATCTGTGATAATAATATGGTCGGCGGAGAGTTATATCTCTCGCTGGGGCAATTTTCAATTGTCTCACCCCCGTGGGGCCCAAATTTTTAGGTGGACGTGCACGAGGAGGTGAAGACCTTTTTGCAGAGGAAGAACAACAGCTGAGGCAGCAGTGACAGCTCAGGTTGAGTGTACTGTTTGTCATGTCTTGTAGATATGAGTCCTATGTGTCATCTATGTACTCTCAGGTCCTTGGAGTTGGTTCGTACTGGTTTTATGATCAATAAGAGATTTTGGTTTACGTGCCTCGAGGTTTTATGTTGCTCATGTATAGTTTGGTAAAGCAACTGTTATATGTTATCCTCGAGAAGAGATGGTAAAGTTTATGTACAATGTGAGCAATGATGTATATAAAGTTTTGGTTCTGCCTTAAGGAGTTTTCCTAGAAATGGATCTCTTTGCAAATTGGATTTAATTTTTAGTGATTTTTGTTAATCTGCTGTTTATGTTTAAATTCCGCTTAATTAGTAATGATTTGTCTATCGGTTTGGCGATTATTGTTACAAGTTTTGGTATCAGAGCTTAAGGTTCGCTGAGTCTACAGAGACATAGGACTAAGGTGTTGAGTCTGTGTTAGTGTCCTCCAGTATACCCTATAGTGACTTCTGCTTGTGCAGAAGAAAGGGTGAAGTTTATAAATGACTGGGGAACATGAGGAATACATTGTTGAGGGCAATGTTGTTGCACCAGGAAAGGGTGCAAGGGATCAGGCAAGAGAAGAATGAATGCCTGAGAATTCCCATCATGACCCGATCATGATAAAGAATCCTATGTTTATGCTCTTGTTGGGCAGGTTAGGACAACAATGATTCATATAGTAGACTGGATACTAACATTACAACCTAGGTTACTAGTCCTCAATGTGGAAACTTTGTGCTTTAGGAAGGGTTCCTGAATGACATAGTCATGTTGGAACAGTGGAAAATGTGGGAAAGATTAACATATGGCGAGAAAGTAGACTCTGCCATAAGTTTAGACATATAGTATATCTGTGATGGCAGTGCCCAAGAAGGGGCAATAAGCTGAGAATTAAGGAAATTTCATTACAATTCCAGAGACTTTTGCCTAGTGGTTCTAAAAAGCCAAAAGTAACAACATGAAACAACTAGACTCTATGGGTTGAGTCAACCTAAAGTGGTGGATGACCGCGAGGGGTAACAATCAGATAGAGCTTTTTCATTTTGATATGCCTTCTTTTGATGTTACCTGATAATCCTAAAAAGGATTGCTGTTATGGACTTCCCTATTGATTGTCCTATGGGGACATAGGGAAGAAATGATGAGAACTAGAATTTATATTCTGTTCAGTATTCTTTTAAATGCTCTATAATTGCTCTTATCTGTGTGAAAAAGGATGAGGTATAGAAGAGATGCCTGGAGAAAATCCAGGAATGTTAAATCATGTGTTGGTTATTATACGAAAAGTAAGGAATATGATAGTAAACAAAGTGCATACTACTTAATCTCAGTACTTGTATGCCCTGGCCAGGTATATAATTATTGGAGATAGGGCAAGTATGGAACTCTTAGATTGTTATCTTTCTGATTACTCTGATCAAGTAGTCATTCTGAGACAATCTAGTGAGTATAATGAAACTGGAAATATGGTGTGGACATTTATATCACATCCTAAGTGCAGTGAAGTGAATCTGAGATGATCTCAGATCAATATGTGTGTATGAGGAAATGAAAAGTATAATCCTCATGATAAGAGAATGACAACAAGGGAGATGATCCTTGTTAGATAAAGCATGTGTGAATAGTAAAGATCTTTTTCCATAATGTGGAAATGGGAAATGTGATAAAATCACAAAATGCTCATGAACATGTTAGACAATAACAAAGAAAGGAATAATGACATGTAATCATCCTTATAATTCCTATGCTGATGGCAAGGAACCTAGGATGAAACATGAGTAAATGACTCATGAATAGTTGAAAGTTCATGCAATAACCAGAGGAGATGATAATCTCTTCTCTTTGATAAACAACCCTGGATGATGATGGGGTGATAACAGGTATATGTTCCTTAGTGTTCTTTATTTTTAGGGACATGGAAATAAAGTGGGTCTTATGACGCTTGATGTGTATAAGTTAAAAATGTTCAATTGATGGATACTTAGAAAAAGTATCAGTTTGTCTTGGACTTTGGTCCCAATATAAAGATATGTGTAACAAGTAATGTCCCAAGATGAAAGAAAGATGAGGATGTGATGAGTTTTTGACACATGTGATAGATATCAAAGTAAGGAATCCTGGTATCTAACAAGTGTCAGGTGGTATGAGAAAGTGAAAACATAAACTCCTAATCAGATGATTTATGTTGGTTGCCTGGGATGGGCAACCGTGAAATCAGTCTAGTTACATGAAATAGTATGGACATCATATGTTAGGGGTTTATGCTCTGCATAAACATAACATTGATGAGAATGATTTACTTGAAGGAATAATTGTAAAAATATTACAATAAAAGTTTTTCAAATGAGATTAACAAACAACCTTTATCTGAGTGAGAAAAGTGTTACCTGACCCAGAATTAACTACACAGTCGATAATGAAAAGATAGTGAAGCATGTATCCTATGTGTTTGATTCCATGGGATTTTTGTGTAAAAGAACTTTGTATTGATCAAAGTTATATGGTGTCTCCATAACAATGAGATGTTATGTGGAGACTTGATGATATAACAAATGAATAATACCTATCTCCTTTTATCTGAGATTTCGGGGACAAAATCCTTGTTAGGGGTTTATAACTTGTAACGACCCTGACCTGGGTTATGAGGTAACCCTATTTATTTTTTCTAATAAAGTTGCTTAGAAATTTAATATAATCCTATAAGGTGTTTTGTTATCATGTGACACACTCATGTTTCAAGTTTGGTCCTGATTGAATGCTGTTTGAGCAATTTTCCTTTGTTTTGGACCAAAGTGCAAATTACCCAAATTGAGGGGCTATAATGCAAAATGTCACATATTGAACATGCCTCATGTGTTTTAGCATCATTATTGATAGAATGATTCAAGGTGGTGGCTTGTGGAAAGCCTAAATTCCCAGTTTGAACTTGTTTGAACAATGTTGGAGCATTGTGTGCCAATTTTGGTACAAATTGTAATTTACCCAAAATGTGGGGTTGATATGCAAATTACCACATCTAGAATGTTCCTACTTCCTATATGTATCATTTAGAGGAGAGATAATGAACGAAACACAATGTTTGGGTCAATTATGAATGATGATACTCTTGGTGATGAAATGACCAAGAAAAAGGGTTGAATTTGGAAGCTTAACTTGAGTTGTATCAAGTTGAAAAGCTTATATATGAGTGCCTATCGGCCATGGAGCCCAAGGAGGTGTCCCATATCGTTTTGGGAACTCTTTGCAAAGTCCATATAGTGCAAAGAACCTCAAGGAGGTGAGGTGTGACGGCCAACAAGTTTCCTTAGAAAAAGTGTATCGGCTTGACTTAAAATAGTGATTAAACCTAGATGACTTATCCAAATGGATAAGCAATGGACGAATTTGCATCTTTAGATGATCCTAGACCTTTTTGCATGACAAGATAAATGATGATGCATGCATGGACACGTGTCACCCATGCATGACACGTGGCACCTACTAGCTCAAAATGTTGACACCTCATTTTTGCCTCTCTTCATGATCAACAAGTATATATACCCCTAGTTTGACCCCTTAAGTGAAAGTTTTCGACCCTTACCACCCTCCTACCTTGTGGTATCGTGCATGGGGCTCTTGTATCGTGCAGGAGAGCAAGAATATCGTGCATAGGCCCTTGGATATTGCCCATAGCAAAAGCATATCGGCCAAGTAGTTGAAATTGACCATATAAGGTGATATCGACCAATAGGGTGAAGAGTTGAGTGCCATATCGTGAAAGTGAGTGCCATATCATGCAAGAGGGTTGGAATATCGTTCAAGGGCACAAGGGTATCGTGCATAGGCCTTGGCTATCGGCCATAACAAGTGTATCGGTCATACCATGTTGATATTGCCCATAGCAAGTTGATATCGGCCAATTGAAGTGATTTTGGCCACAAGTGAGGGGGTATCGAACACAAGCAAAGTTGTGTCGGCCAAGAGGAAGTCCATATCGCCCAAGAGTGGTAGGGTGTCGTCCAAGGAGCTAAGTAACTCAAAAATTAACCCTAAGGTAAGATATAGTTGTCTTCAAGCTTGAATTGAAGCATGGAATTAGGGTTATGATCTACCTTTCTTTTCTTCTTCACCAATTGCTTATCCATGGTGATTCATTGTATATGAAGGAGTTGTGAACGAGCCTTGGACCTTTGATAAAGTCATATTCAACCTTAGGAACATGGAGCTTTGGAGCTTGAAGGGGAAGTGGTTCTTAAGATGGGTTATATAACTTGAACTCAACCATGTTATTATTCTTCACCTAAATTGTTATATTTAATGATCTACTTTTAATTCCAAAATTTCCTGAAATAGTTGATGAAATTATGAGTTCTAGTAGTTGCTTAGACCTGTTGACTTGAACTATAATAGTTAGAATAAAGATCTAGAGCTTGAAGATTGTGATATCACCTTATAAAAGTGATATCAGGTGCATGCACATAAGCAAGCACCTCTAACCCGATATGATGATGCACCTATTTCACTAAAATGATATGAATAGGTTTGTAAACCTTATTGAACGATATGGGGGTGTAGTATACACCTCTTGCACGATAGGGAATCAAGTATAGACTCCATACATGATACAAGGTCAATTGTATACTTGTAAGTTGACAAGAAACCCTAATTTGGGTAACCTGATATAAGTAAAGAGTAACAAGTGCTATTGCATGATATGATCATATAATACATCATTGGTACTTAGTATCATGAGGCCTACATGACCTTGCATGACATGGTTGCACGACACATGACCTTGCATGATAGGGTTGCACGATACACAACCCTAGACAATATGGTAGCTCGACATGTTGATGAGTTGATACCTCTTAAGCATCATGGGCGACACATATATGTACCATGTGCCCATCACAATCAACCCTAACCCAACATGGGTGTTGCAACCTAATTCTTGATGGTGTATCCCAATATGGTTTGGTGCCCTACACTCCTATTGATTTGTATATTGGGTTGAACCCGATATGGCAAACCCTAATCCATCATGGCCAACCCTAGATGTTGAGCTGCCCGATATGGTGATTGAATACACCTCTATCCCAAAATGGTGATGGCTTAGTACCTCATTCACGAAATGGGTAACACATACAAAAGCTTCTAGCTCGATATGGATGATGGTCATATACCTCCAACCCGATATGGTGGTGCTTGTACACCTACAACTTGATATGGTGAACATATGCACATCTTTAACCCTATACACCTTGTAAAGGTGAGGGAAAGACACTCTTAGGAGTGATGAGTGTAACACCAAGTAATGGTGTAGTTAATACCCTAATAGGAGAAGCACCTAGAGTGGTTGATAATGAACAACCTTATATCAATAATGCGTTAACCCGAGATGAGTCCATATCATTGATGATGGTTGAATAATTCAAATGTGTGACTTAGGACCAATACATTACATGATAAATGTGATGAGCTAGTGCATAAAGTATTAGGATGGGACATATACCCTAATACAATATAAGTTTATGAACTTAAGTATGTTAAAAGTGATGAGAGAAGTGATACATCAAGACAAGATATATATCACATCCAACACTTCAAGGTTGATGCACCTTAAATCCAATATACTTGGATGAGTAACACATGAAGTGTGTTATGTCAATTGTTACATTGAGATGTAATGAGTTTTATGCACTTTGATAAGTGTGGGATAACATACCTTGAGAAAGGGTTAAGCCAAGTTAATAAAGTATGATGTAATCATACTCTGGTAAGGATGAGAGATGAACTCATACCTTGTGTTGATAATCCTTTAATGATAAATGATGAGAATAAATAAGTATGATTGAATACTTATGATATCAATGTTTGCTCCTAGATGTGTGGAGCAATGAATTAGGGTTTGATCATTGATAAAATGATCTTGAAAACCTAAATGGTTATTAATGGAGAACCCTAACCCTAATGAAGGGTAATGATATGTAAGAGAAACCCTAATCGATAAGAAAGGGAAAACCCTAACCCTAATAATGGGAAGGTTGTATTTCTCTTATTGCATAAGCCTTGTAAGGCATGTTAAATACTTACATAACAAGTATCATGTTAATAAGTTGTTACCTAGTGAGAGGTGACAAGATGTGAATGGCCTTGTGAGCCATGTGAATAAGTTGTTACCTAGTGAGAGGTGACAAGATGTGAATGGCCTTGTGAGCCATGTGAATAAGTTGTTGCCTAGTGAGAGGTGACAAGATGTGAATGGCCTTGTGAGCCATGTGAATAATTTGTTGCCTAGCGAGAGGTGACAAGATGTGAATGGCCTTGTGAGCCATGAGAATACTTGTACAACAAGTGAAATGACTACCTTGGTCTAAGGACCTAGAGGTAATGGTTACCAGTTACAGAGGTAACAATGTTATGTGATGAATTCCCAGTAACGTGAAAGGGACTGAGATCCCAAGTATCATGTGATTTAAAGATATGAAAAGAATGTGATAAACGTATTACACCTTTCTTTGTAGCATTGTCATAATAATTCTTGATTGGAACTTGACTGATGCTAAAAGAATACAGAAATGTACTTAATTAACCAAGTGAAATCTTATCATGTAGAGCCCTGGCCATAGATCCATCATCGTCAGCGGTTGGTGATGGTGAAATGGGTTGCTCCGCGGCATAACTCGGAGGGCATACTTTTGAGTATGTGGGGGTGATGGGTGAAAATATCCTGACGCCCTAATGCGGGATTGGTGGTGGATAAACACGAGATCCCACAATCCTTCATTATATGTGTCGGGATGGATGTATCACGAATCTCCCGATGATGAAGGCCGGGATAGATGCTAGATAAACACAAGATCTTTCTCTCCCGAAGAGAGTGCAGTTGACGCTGTAGCTCTACATAACGAAGTTCCAGTATACTCCTGGATTAGCTATTTTAGCAGTGACACGAGATGTCCTGCAGTTTGTACCCACGCTGACTGGGGAGGGTGAGGTCATGGAGTCCGGCTCTTCCATTGACCTATGTATGGAACCGATTTTTACTTCACAATGGTCGGTTGGAGTATGAGCGGTATACCTCATCTCCTCAGGGATTAAGTGTGATTTTAAAATGTAATCAGTCGCCTAGCATGTTTGCTTAAATACAAAAATCATTTGGCTGATGTTACATTTCTTTTATGCATCCTTAGTGGATAGATGCGATTTATGTTTCTTTACATTCCTTGCAAAGCAGACAGATGAATTATAATCTACCATGGGTAGATGCAGTGTTCTCCTTATGAAAGGAGATTACTTCATTCTGTTCATATAGTAAATTATCCTACTTGTTAATATAAAAAGAACCTCTGCTCAGTTTATAAATGTTTAATATGTGATAATAATATGGTCGGCGGAGAGTTATATCTCTCACTGGGACAATTTTCAATTGTCTCACCCCCGTGGGGCCCAAATTTTTAGGTGGACGTGCACGGGGAGGTGAAGACCTTTTTGCAGAGGAAGAACAATAGCTGAGGCAGCAGTGAAAGCTCAGGTTGAGTGTACTATTTGTCATGTATTGTAGATATGAGTCCTATGTGTTTTCTCTGTACTCTCAGGTTCTTGGAGTTGGTTCGTACTGGTTTTATGATCAATAAGAGATTTTGGTTTACACACCTCGAGGTTTTATGTTGCTCATGTATAGTTTGGTAAAGCAACTGTTATATGTTATCCTCGAGAAGAGATGGTAAAGTGTATGTACAATGTGAGCAATGATGTATATAAAGTTTTGGTTCTGCCTTAAAGAGTTTTCCTAGAAATGGATCTCTTTGCAAATTGGATTTAATTTTTAGTGATTTTTGTTAATCTGCTGTTTATGTTTAAATTCCACTTAATTAGTAACAATTTGTCTATCGGTTTGGCGATTGTCGTTACACATAGTCTAGATCTGATGAACATGATGGAACAACAAGGAAAGATCTCGAGTAAATGAACTGATTAGGAACTTAAGATTGATAACATATCAACTCAATAGTAAGTTAGCCTACACTTTGTTGTTTTATCTGATTACATGAATACGAAGAATGAAACCTAACATCAATTATAAATCAAATAGCTATTTTGGATCCGCTATATATGTATGCATATACAAGTATCAATATGTATATCAATATAGTTGATATTAGAAACTTATGTAGACAAGTTAATTTCATAAACTAATGAACATGTACATGGTATATATATGGAGCTAGATAGTAGTAAGAGTATGTCATATACACACATCACTAGTTCAATGAACCAAACTAACCAATTAGTTCATTATTCCTAATTTTGTTTGCCTACATAATATTACACGATCATTAGCAAGTAGTGGGATAATGTAGCTAGTTCACAACCAATGTATTCATACTTTTGTTATTTTTTTTATGAAGAGATTTATATACATCCATTTTCAAGATGCAACACATGTTGATGAGCTAAATGGAAATATGTTTATGTATGTAGATTTTTAGAGAAAGGAAATAATATTACAAAATCTAAGTTGTAAATGACATATTTATTCTTATATATATTTGTAATGTGGACACACTTGAATCTATTTTAATAAAATGGTTAGACATATAATATTAGATATAATATCTAAAATGGATATATTATTGGTAACTTAAGGTGGTATTTTAATAAAGATATTAATTATATGATAAGATCATAGTATGTTTATTATATACACCCATAGGAGACATTAATCATATACATACTGAAATTATAAATCATAGAAATGAAGTCAATAGGAAAACACAAACATGAAACCTAGATTGAAAATCTAATCCTAAATGACCCAAATTTAACAAAGTTTAATATACCAAGATAATAACTCTATCATGACATAGACATCCTTTTCTTGTTAGATCCATAAATTTTGTAGCTCATTGATCTTGAGTATGAATCATCTTGGAATCTTGTTTTGTGAAAGGTAATAGATTCTTTATTCTATTATTAAAATATTTTATTCCATCTTGAATTTCATTCATAGAATGTTGCAATGTGGTGAACCGATTTTGTTTTAGCCATATCCCCCTCTTGAAGGTCACTACAATTAGTTGAATATTGCATGCTGTGGAATACTTAAATAAAATGATTAGATTTGCACATTGGCACAAAAAATTGAATATTGTCTAAGAGCTTTGGCTCATTGGATTTTTTGGGCTTATATCTCCCAATAGTACATAGTGGATATTGGACATAGAGGTCAGTACTAGTTACCCTCCCATAGGTGAACATGTCATTCTATCATAGAGGGGGGATCACTAAGCACCTAACCCTGACAAAGACAAAATATTATATTTCACCTCTTAATCGATTCAACATTTCATTTTGAATAATTTGATATCTTGATAATTGTGTTTAGAATCTTCTTATTGTTTCTATTTACCACTTTGAATTGTTATACCCATTTGAAACAAGTATGGTAGTTGGATCATCTTCTTACTACCACTGTAGTCCACCAAGCAAACATACCTATATTTGATTTTATGAATTTTTATTTTAAATAGGTCAACAATTGGATTCAGTACCAGCCTTACTGACTCATCTTCCCTTCTTGGGGTGAATGTGTGGTTCTATCCCCTCTGAGAATTCATGGAAATGTGATACAAAGAAGACATTGAAGTTCCATACAAGATTTATCCTCTTTTGAAGAGTAGATAGGTCTCGTATATGTTTCATTCACTAGGTTTTATGTATAAGCTTCCATGAATCTATTGTATAGCATGAATCATGAAAATATATTTTATATATTTTGATATAATTTTTAAAATTTGATCGTAAAAGATCAAGTATTTACATCACACGTCATGATTTTAACCCTAAATCCTCTATTGTGAAAGTCTATGTCCATAAGGAATATACAATGATGAAATGTAAATTGTAAATATGAGAAACTTTTGATATGTTATATTGTGCTATGTTTGTTCCTATCTCATGTGCCTTAGATGAGGACATGATGGTAGAGAGACTGAATGCCCTGCCTTAGCCTCTTTATGTTACCATGTGGTGAACTGGGGTTTGTTCCAGCTGTCTTAGGGTGGCTAACTAAATCCTAACATGATGATAGTGAGTCGTTGACATGAGAATCAAGCATGGACATTCTACTTGGTGAGGTATGATCCAAGTAGTTTTAGGAGAAATGAATAAATATGATAATTCGTGTAAAATATGAGGTGAATGTTTGTTCAATTATATTTATTGCTAGTTGATAAATCTATAGTACTTGAACAAGTCATTATTTGTGGAGATCAATGACTCATATATTAAAGATTATCTGTTGTCTTGTTTTTATCTCCAAAGTATGGTTAGAATGGAATATGATTGTAAAATATGACATATATTCTATGATGGAATTGATATCTCCTCTTGATTATGATTTTTATTTAGTTGTTATTTGAATATCTCTATTTGATAGACATGTCTTATGTGTTCATCTTTAGGACTGCAAGATGTGTTCATGGTCTAGATGGTGGGGTATCACAAAGATGTTGTTATTATTGTTGTATTATAAAGTTTTAGATGTTATATTTATTACTCTTACAATAGGGTTGTAGCTCTAAATATTATTTAGCATTAGATGATCCATTAATGAATATGCTCTAAAAATGCTCAAGAAGTTGTAACTTGAATAAAGAAATCCCTTTATGATTAATTAGATTATTATTATAAATTGGATTTTGCTAAATGCTAGAATTACTTGTTAGACTATTCAATGTCTACAAGTTTCTTTTATGATCAATATACTTAACCTGGTGTTGATGCATGTTACTTGACTAATTGGAAAATTTGCACTTATGGGGCTCTATTTGACTCTCATGAGGTTTTTTCACATGTGTTTAGGTACAATGATATGCATTGGGGAGGTTGTGACAAAGATAATGTAAATATAATAATTCAGTCTAGGGTGTCCATGTAGTCTCACTTCCTGAGATGGGTTGTAAGTCAAATTTATTTCTTTCATGTATATGTAATTTAATGTAAATTGAACAACATATGAATGATAAGACTTGATTTTGGTTCTAACATAGTTGAATGATATTTGTGACAACTAAACATATTGAGCCTTTTATGTGGCATTGTATTCTAGAGTTTTACAAAATTTTAAAAATTTACCTAGTATTTCTTATATATCATTTCCATAATGTTTTTTGGAAATATTTATTTTGTTTTAATCTAGTTTTTGGTTTATAATTTCCTCTAATGATTGACATTTAGAGGTCCCTACATTTTATATCTTAAGATTGTTGTTTGCTTTCATTCTAGCATTGTTGTGAGCTTTATGACTCGAGATTTTTGTTTGCTAATTATATTGCTTAGATTGCTCATTGTTCACTAACATGCTAATGTTTATAAAACAATCATGCCAACTCAAAACTAATTATGTACCACAAATACAACAATTTTACACCCCTTAAGGTACCGTTAGGCTACCAAAATTTACCCTTACATGAAAACTGACCTGGAGCTACTAATGTTTCATCTTTCTGGTGGCCTACTTTGCTTTAGAAGGTTGTGAAAATTAAACATCAATGTTTCTTATTATTTGGAAATCCTCTATAAGATATTTAGATATGATATGTGTCTAAAGGCTTCCCAATTATGGTCTTACCACTTTCATCTGCCGCATCACATCTAAGCTCTTGGTACCCACTGAAAGGCTTCTAGATTCATTCAAAATATTAAAAAAAAATATTTTTGGACACCTTTCAGGACTGAACATCAATAAAACATACCTAAAGGATGCCTAATTTGTGAAAACCTCTTCAGGAAACCTTGTCCACCTGAAGCTCAAAGTTCACACTGGTAGCCTCACACCGAAAGGCTATTCCATTTTACAATGACACCCCACAAGTTATATGCTTTCATAAGAAAACCTCATCCATCTTCATGTTGTATGATCACATGCTTGAGCCATGAGATACACATACTTGGATATTGGTCGCACATCTACTCGTACAATGGATACTACATGACAGGACTTTCAAATCCTAGATCATACTAAAAATTGGGTGTAACGACCCCACCTCCCGGTAACCCCAACTTAAGGGAGACCAAGAGGTCAGAGCCAATATCCCAATAAAATGGATCAAAGGTTTGGCAAATAATCAGTAATAATTTTGAAATTCTACTAACTAGACTAAAATCTGGTATAAAATAAAACTTTGCATACCTTTTAAAAACTTTGGAAATCTATTTCTATCCACTACTTGAATCTCTTCTATCTAATCCTCCTTACACTTTATTTCTTATTTTCACAATGTGTCACTTTACTGTTTGTGCTTTTCAGGGTTGTACCTAAAACGCCAACAAACAAAATGTTGGTCAGCATATAAGAATATGCCGGTATGTGGGGACAACCAAAATTTCACAAATATGGCTAACAATCTAATTATCACAACCAATGTAATTAACAATCCAATTTATGTTTTCAATGTGTCGTTCTCCATCGCTTTTACCCTAACCCTGGAATACCCCCTCTAGGGTTTCTCTTTTGCCATTGACCTAAGGCCACCTTCTCAATCCCAAGCTTGGTGCCTGGGGTCACCCCTCACGGTTCCCATTAGTCATGAAACATAGACCACCTTCTCATTCCCGAGCTTGGTGTCTGGGGTTACCTCTCATGGTGCCCATTGGTCTTCCCTCGTGGGCTTGATCTTTTTGCATCATCCATCAGGGTGGCATGTA
Source organism: Alisma plantago-aquatica (assembly GCA_963693085.1). NCBI lineage: Eukaryota > Viridiplantae > Streptophyta > Magnoliopsida > Alismatales > Alismataceae > Alisma > Alisma plantago-aquatica. The sequence continues at coordinate 207,941,420 of OY856410.1, read as the reverse complement.
GGTGCAAGAATACACATTTATATTACAATTGTGATAATCATAGTGACTTTATAATGGCAAGTATGAACATCCAAACTGATAGGTTGCATTCAATGTGATTAACCATCTGGAAAACCCACGGGAAACTAATGTGATTAACCACAATTAACCACATACCTGTCAAGCTGACTTGAATGCAGAAATAATTCAACCAATCAAGAAACCAAGCAAGCACACACAAGTTGATCCTAAAATATGCATCCAATTTTACTATCATTAATCATGCCATCATGGTCTATTAATCCTAGTTGTTTCCTAGGGTTACTAGTCCTTTTTAGGGTTTTGATTACAATCAGGGTTTCACTTCATTTTTATTATTTTAAACCCTAATTTTATAAAAGTACTCACATACCCTAATTATCTCATCTTTCTTTCACAAAATATCCTAAGATCATCTTTTAGCAACATGAAACCCTAATTCAGATTACAAGAACTTTTCTTTCCTTTTTCTCCTACTTAGGGTTTCTAAGTATATTAACCATCATATTAGGTTAAAAACCTTAAATCTTACAATTTCATCTTTAAAACAGGTTAAGATTCATCTTTATCATTAAACAAGTTAACCATACTCGAATTAACTTATTTGTACTATTAAATATACCCTTTATCATCAATTAGGGTTTCTAACTACAAATTACTACTTTTTCACTACATACTTAGGAAATTTGAGGTTATAACATCCTCCCCTCCTTATAGGAATTTTGTCCTCAAAATTCAAGCAATCAATCAAATAAATCAGGGTATGCTTTCTCCATGGCCACCTTCAGCTCCCATGTGGCCTCATCCTCTCCATGGTGCCTCCAAAGAACCTTTACCATCTCTATAGTCTTGCATCTAAGCTCTTTCACCTTAGTATCTAGAATCTGCAAAGGTGTCTCAAGATAAGTCAGCTTCCCTTGAAGCTCAATAGGTTCAATGCTCCGCACATGGCTCGGATCTTGCACATATCATTTTAGATTGGACACGTGAAACACATCATGCATCATGCTATACTGAGGGGGTAACACCAAATGATATGTAGCTTCACCAATCCATTCTAACACCTCAAACAGATCCACATATAAGGGACTCATTTTTCCTCTGTTCTTAGCTATAGCTCAGAGTGGTCGGATTTTCAAAAACACATGCTCTCCAATAGTGAAATGCATATCAGTCCGCTTTGCATCAGCATACAACTTCTGTCGATCCTGGGCTCTCTTCAGCCTTTGCTTGATCAAAGCCACTTCATCAACATACACTTGGAGCTCATCTGACCTCAACATGGTCCTCTCACCCACATTATCCCAGTGAAGTGGGGACCGACACGATCTCCTATACAAAGCTTCATACGAAGGCATCCTGATATGGGAGGCAAACTCATCTAAAGGTAGGTATTGTTCCCATCAACCACCCCAAACGAGCACACAAGATCTCAATAGATCTTCTAATGTTTGGATCGTCCTTTCTAACTGACCATCCGTCTGGGGTGATAAGTGGTACTAAACTTCAACCTGGTACCAAGTTCTTCTTGAACTTGCTTCCACAACTTGGAAGTAAACTTTGGGTCTCTATCCGAGATGATCGATCCTAGTATGCCATGCAAACACACTATCTCTCTAATATACAACTCAGCTAGATCTGACACCTTAGCAGTGGTCTTTAAGGCAAGGAAGTGTGCTGACTTGGTAAGACGATCTACCATGACCCATATCGCATCATGACCTTTCCTGGTCTGGGGTAGACCCACCACAAAATCCATGGTGATCTGCTCCCATTTCCATTCTGGAATCTCTATCGACTATAAAAGCCCGCCGGGTCGTTGGTATTCAACCTTCACCATCTGGCACGTAAGATAGCTGGCCACACATGCCGCAATGTCTTTCTTCATTCCTGGCTACCAGAAAAACCTCTACAAGTCCTTGAACATCTTAGTAGTTCATGGGTGCACTGTGTGTTTGGATCCATGAGCCTCTTACAAGATACGTTCCTTTATCGATGAATCTTCCAGAACCCATATGCGATTCTCAAACCTAATTCCTCCGTCTACTCCCACAGATAGACGAGTCTGTGGCTTCATCATTAAACCTTTCATCTTGTCCAGTTCTTCACTGGTCAACTGTGTTGCTATGATCTCACTCAACAACTCAGATTGGATCTGGATATTAGCCAATCAAACTCGATCCTCTAATCGTTGTGGATTCCACTCCACGAGCTCCTCCAAACTCTTCCATTGAATGGATAAAACAACTGCACACCTGAGCTGTTTCCGACTCAAAGCATCAGCTACGACATTTGCCTTACCAGGATGATAGGCGATGGTGAAGTCGTAATCCTTCATATACTCCATCCATCGTCACTGTCGTAGGTTCAGGTCTCTTTGTGTTAGCATGTACCTTAAGCTCTTATGGTTGGTGAAGATCTCAAAGGTATCACCGTATAGGTAATGCCGCCACATCTTCAAGGCATGGATAATAGCAGCTAGCTCTAGGTCATGTGTCAGATAATTCACCTCATTGGGCTTGAACTGTCGGGAAGCATATGCAACCACATGCCGATTCTGTTCCAACACACACCCAAGTCCCATCTTGGAAGCATCGGTGAATATTATGAAACCCTCATTGCTAGAAGGTAGAGTCAACACAGGGGCGGTGGTCAACTTCTCCTTCAACTCCTGGAAGCGAGCTTCACATATGTCAGACCACACAAACTTCACATCCTTCTGGGTTAACATGGTCAACGACAATGTAGTCTTTGAGATATCCTTGATGAAGCAATGGTAGTATCTGGCCAACCCCAAGAAGCTGTGAGTCTCGGAGGGGTTCTTTGGTGCCATCCAGTCTTGAACTGCCGATACTTTGGCTGGATCTACGATGATTGTTCCTCCTAAGATGATGTGTCCAAGAAACATGACTTGGTCCAACCAAAACTCACATTTCGAGAAATTTCTAAAAAACTTATGCTTTCTCAGGATATCAAGGACTGTACCCAGGTGGTCACGGTGTTGGGCTAGGTCATCTGAGTACACCAAAATGTCATCTATGAACACTATCACAAAAGAGTCAAGGAAAGGCAGGAACACACTATTCATGAGGTTCATAAAGACACTAGGTGCATTGGATAATCCAAATGGCATGACCATAAACTCATAGTGGCCATATCGGGTTTGTAAAGCCGTTTTAGGTATATCCTCACTCCTTACTCTCACCTGGTGGTATCTTGACCTCAAATCGATCTTGGAAAAGACTCGAGCTTATTTGAGTTGGTCAAACAGGTCATCTATTCTAGGCAAATGATACTTGTTCTTAATGGTTGTCTGTTTGATAATCCGATAGTCAATACACATCTGAAGCGACCCATCCTTCTTCTTCACAAAGAGGACTGGTGCTCCCCAAGGTGATGTACTGGGCCGGATAAAGCCTTTATCCAACAACTCCTGCAACTGGGTTTTCAACTCAAGCAACTCTACAGGGGCCATTCTATAGGGTGCCTTAGATATAGGGTTAGTCCCTGGAGCTAATTAGATGGAGAAATCTACCTCCCTCTCAGGGGAAATCCCTAGTAGATCATCCAAAAACACATCAGCATACTCCCAAACGACCTCTATCTCTTCTAAGGATCGCACCTTAACCTCAGGTATGGTAACTATGGCTAGGTAGGCTCGACTACCTTTGGATAGCATCTGTTCAACTTTCAAGGCGGACACATAAAGGCTGGTTATCACATCCTTCCTTCCTCTAACGGTGAAGTGTGGATGGCCAACTTTCCTAATAAGAATCTTCTTCTCTCTACAGTCAATTCGGGCTCTGTAGGTGGAAAGCCAATCCATACCGATGATTACATCAAAATCATTCATACCGAGAAGGATGAAGTCAGTGGGAAGCTCATGGTTCAGATACTTAACTGGCAAGATATGGGTTTTCAAAAGAGATGTATAGATACGACCACTCGGGGTTGTGACATCCAAAACATACCCTAAATCCTTGATTTCCAAACCAAGCATACTTTCTAGATTTCTCAAAATAAAAGTATTAGTAGAACTAGAATCAAAAAGTGATTTTACATTTTGTCCCATGACTTCCAATAGGCCTACGTAGTTTATGCCATATCGAAAAACTACTACATGATCTAATGAACAAAAAGGAAAACTCTAGGGGTTATTACCCTCGATCAGCCTATTAGCATTCACATGTGCTTCTTCATTGTCGATGGTGAACACTCTAGCTTGCCTCCTCTCTCCAGCTGGGGGTGCTCCGACTGGTGCTCCTATTGGAGGTGTTGTAGCCACCAGTTGTACTGCCACATGTTGTGACCCCAAAGGTCCTCTTGGGTCGGGCTGAGGGCAATTGGTGATGAAGTGTCCCTCTTGCTAACATTTGAAACACACCTTCTTCTCAAAGTGACACTTCCCAGGATGTGTCCATCTGCAGGTGTGACACTGCTGGAGGCGACCACGTGGCTTGCCTTTGTGCCCTTGCTTGTTTTTGTTGTTGTTGCACCCTTGCCCCTTCTTGTGTTCATTCCTCTGCCCTTGAGCTCCTTCATTGAAACCCAGGTATCCTTTGGAGGGATTATGTGCAGGCATCACCATCCGTTCCATGTCCAAGGCGGTGTTGTAGGCTTCAGAGAAGGTCTTCGGCTTACTAGCCATCACATGAGGCTTGATGGTAGGGTGAAAACGCTCTATGAAGTGGTCCACCCTCCTTTCTTCATCCATCATGTGACCAAAACGTTCCAGGATGTGGAACTTGTGACCAAAGTCCGCAACTGATGAGCTTCCTTGAGTCATGTTAGTGAACTCTCTTTCCTTCTCCTTCTTTGCTGAGATAGGGATGAATATGGTAGTGAAGCTGGTCTTGAAATCGGTCCACATCATTGGTTCTTCACTTAAGTCTCTCCCTGTGATATGGTTCTCCCACCATGTCTTGGCTGCTCCTTCCAGGAGGTGAGCAGCAAATAGAACCTTCTTGTTTGGATGTACTTCAAGCATACATAATCCATTCTCGACTGCAAGCATCCAAGCCTCTACCTTGTCGACCACTTCAGACTTATCTTCTCCCCATAACTTCTCTATGTTCAGATTGACAAAGTCCAAGATGGTGGCTCCCAGTCGAGGACGAACAGGTAGTGGCTCGCCATTCTCATCTCTAGCTATGTCCCTGAGGGCCAAGGCACAGATAGCCTCAGTCAGCCGTTTCTGTTGTTCCATCCACACCACATCCGTAGTATGGACTACGATAGCCGGTTCTGGACCACCAGCCTGATCCTCCTCCATCTGGGCTACCTCCTCATACACATGTTGTTCCTCATATCCCGGTCCCTCCTCTTGTTCAAGGTTGCTGAAGGGTATTCGTTCAGGGTTGGGGGCCTCATGTGCAGTTTCTTCAGGTCTCTTTCTCTTCTTTGAGGTTTCACCACCATGGTTGTGCTTCCTCTTCTCAGAAGACCCATTCTCTTTGCGGGGAGGCCCACCACCATTGGTGGCAACTGGGATAGCCACAATCTTTGTACAAGCCATCTACATAAGCACACAAACAGACCTTTAGTCTATACTTAACTAATTATACTTATGTCGATGACATCTTAATTACATATCTTTTATTAATTTAGTGGAGGATTCCTTAAACCTTATCAACTTTACCCATACCTCAAGAGGGTGAGGAAGAGAGAGAAAATCCTAATCCTTAAAATCCTTAACATCATTTGAGTTGAGAAGTGATGAACAAGATGAGAGAGTCCTAAAGGTATCTTATTTCGAGTCAAGTCCTAAGACATCGGCCAGGCAGTCACACAAATCTGAGAGTCCTCATATTCTGACTAGCGGTGTGGAGGAAAATATTGCCAGTCCCTGGATGTGATCCTTTTCTAAACACCTCTATATTTTAGAAAATCCTCTAATAACTCCCTCGATTCTATAGAATTGGTAAAATTTAATAATTATTAAAGATTAAATGAGGAACCTATGCTCTGATACCAAATGTAATGACCCCGCCTCCCGGTAACCCCCACTTAAGGGAGACCAAGAGGTCAGAGCTGTTATCCCAATAAAACAGATCAAAGGTTCGACAAATAATCAGTAATAATTATGAAATTCTACTAACTAGACAGAAATCTGGTATAAAATAAAACTTTGCATACCTTTTAAAAACTTTGGAAATCTATTTCTATCCACCGCTTGAATCTCCTCTATCTAATCCTCCTTACACTTTATTTCTTATTTTCACAATGTGTCACTTTACTGTTTGTTCTTTTCAGGGTTGCACCTAAAACGCCGACAAACAAAACATCGGTCAGCATATAAGAATATGTCAGTATGTGGGGACAACCAAAATTTCACAAATATGGCTAATAATCTAATTATCACAACCAAGGTAATTAACAAGCCAATTTACGTTTTCAATGTGTCGTTCTCTACTACTTTTGCCCTAACCCTGGAATACCCCCTCTAGGGTTTCTCTTTTGCCATTGACCTAAGGCCACCTTCTCAATCCCGAGCTTGGTGCCTGGGGTCACCCCTCATGGTGACCATTAGTCATGCAACATAGACCACCTTCTCATTCACGAGCTTGGTGTCTGGGGTCACCTCTCATGGTGCCCATTGGTCTTCCCTCCTGGGCTTGACCTTTTTGCATCATCCATCAAGGTGGCATATAAGTGCCAGAATACACATTTATATTAAAATTGTGATAATCACAGTGACTTTATAATTGGCAAGTATGAACATCCAAACTGATAGGTTGCATTCAATGCGATTAACCATCCAGAAAACCCTCAAGAAACTAATGTGATTAACCATAATTAACCACATACCTGTCAAGCTGACTTGAATGCAAAAATAATTCAACCAATCAAGAAACCAAGCAAGCACACACAAGTTGATCCTAAAATAAGCATCCAATTTTTATATCATTAATCATGCCATCATGTTCTATTAATCCTAGTTGTTTCCTAGGGTTACTAGTCCTTTTTAGGGTTTTGATTACAATCAGGGTTTCACTTCATTTTTATTATTTTAAACCCTAATTTTATAAAATTACTCACAAACCGTAATTATCTCATCTTTCTTTCATAAAGGATCCTAAGATCATCTTTTAGCAACATGAAACCCTAATTTCGTATTACAAGCACTTTTCTTTCCTTTTTCTCCTACTTAGGGTTTCTAAGTATATTAACCATCATATTAGGTTAAAAACCTTAAATCTTGCAATTTCATCTTCAAAATTGGTTAAGATTCATCTTTATCATTAAACAAGTTAACCATACTTGAATTAACTTATTTGTACTATTAAATCTACCCTTTATCATCAATTAGGGTTTCTAACCACAAATTACTACTTTTTCACTACATACTTAGGAAATTTGAGGTTATAACATTGGGCTTCCCAATTACACCGTAAGGATTCTCACACAATTAATCTTGGACCTAATGTCCAATATTTAATTGACTACCTACCTATGCCTTATGTGTATCAAATATTTTTAATCCAAAGGATCTTTAGATTGACTAAGATGTCACCTAGTAGCATGGTGGTCTACTTAGCTTCACCCACTATAACCTTCATGGATTGTGACCTAAAATAAATGATCAACCTTCATTTTCACATCCAATGGTCTTGAATCTTGACCTAAAATTGGACCACCACATTCAATATCAAATACAAAGGGTCTTGAGCCGGGGGGAGTGGTTCAGGTGGTTTGAGCACGGGCCCCCTCATGAAGGGACCCGGGTTCGATACCCAGCGGCCGCCCCTGAAGTGTTTACCCGTCGCGCAGGCCGGCCAACTGTGCACTTTAAATGGTTCCTGGGTTTGCGGGACGCCCAGGGACCCGAGAGTTTACGTCGCCTGGGGGGGGTCACAAATGTGGTGCTTCTGCGGGGGTGGTTCTCTCGTAAATCTAAAAAAAATACAAAGGGTCTTGAACTGTGTCCTTAGACTATACCACATGGCTTAGCCTAATACCCTTAAAAGAATCCCACCCCTTTTGCTTTTCCTTCTTTACCTATTTAGACTAGGATTGAGACTATAAACAACACCATATCACCTATCACCACTCCACCTTTCCTTGATTTGGTCATGGATTAAGGGGAATTTGAATCCAGATTGAATAAGAACTAGTTTGATGCCCAAATAAGCTTAAAACTAGGAGCATGTCAGAAGGACTACACTCTTTGTGATAGTTTGGAAACACTCTATGAGTATACGGTTCACCATACATAATGCATTGTCTAAAATGGACTCCCCTAAACCTTAACATCACTTTATGCCCAACCTTACCCATTTTCATGATTGGTTATGACACAGACCCATACTTAAAAGCTAAAGAGACCATCCATCCTACACACCATATAGGTGCTACTGAGTACATCATATGGTAGTTGGAAACTCCTTTCATCTTGTTCGATGCAGGGGTGGGTGTTCTTTACTTAGCAATGTACCCTTACCATTAATAAAAGAATGATTTAATTTGTCAAACATAAGAAATATAAAAAATATTATCCTTTTACACTCTCTTTGAAATGAGGGAGCAATTTACTATCTACAGTATAATTGTGCCAGAAGGTAGTAACATTCTAATATTTGAGGAATCAGATAAATGATCTCAAAAAGAATGATTAGACTACCCATATTACCAAGTTGCACCTCCTTTTTAGGCATCCTATCAATGGGTCTTCTACGATTAAGTGCAATTAGCCTAGATTAGTACTAATATGGGTGACATGTTGAGAAGTTGATCATTGGTTGTGTGTGAGAAAGGACAAAGCACACAACCAATGCTAGTAGTGGTCTATAGGTCCATTTATAATTCTTGAAACTCTGCTAGAGGCATGAGTGGTAGATCTAGGCATTACAAATAGTGTCAAAGTTAGTTCCTCTCCTATAGGTGAGGCCCACATGGACATAAATCATGTTAGTATTAAGCCATATGGTCCAGGCATGTTGGCCAAAGCTATTCATGGTGATGAAGCCACCTTTGCACTGGTAATTGAGATTAAGAGATGGGTGCACATGGGTCCTTATGGGTATGCACTAAAGTGGGGAAGAGAATATGAGGTCACACAGTTGTTCCTTGATGAGGATGTCAATTGTTTAAGTGAGGGAGATGTAACATTCTAGGAATAAAGGCCTAAGATAAAATGATATCAAATAGATTGATTGGACTACCCATATCACTCAAGAACACCTCCTTTTAAGGTAGTATATCAATAGGTAATCTAAGGTTAAGCTCACTTAGCCTAGAGTAGTACTAGGATGGATGACCTATCAGGAAGTTGATTGTTGGTTGTGAGTAAGTGAGGATAAAACATGTAATCGAGGATAGCGATGATCTATGGGGCCAATGTCATTTTTGAAACTCAACTATATCCATACGCATGGACCTGGTCATTACAAAGATCTTGGCCCAAAGAACCATAAGCTTACATATTTGAACTAAACCTTGCATTTGAGACATGCTTGCGAACATTGAAAGTCATTATAGGGTCCACTAGAAGTTTGTACTTCTCCCTACATTGTAGGTTGTTACATGTCATTCGTGGGAAGATGGTGGGAAGTAGTAGGGAAACTAGAGTTCAAGTTGACAAACATAGAATAAATTGACATGGTGATAAGGGCATCCATGCCCTCACTCACGATCCTATTGTCCCCTATAATGGATCAATAGTTTTTGACACTAATTCAAACTAGAGTTTTAGTTGAAATTTCAATCACAAGAGGAAAATATAATAACATATGACTCACTTTTCAACCTCTAATACAATATTCAATGACAAATCCAAAGTAGAGACGAAAAAAGACCGATAATATAAATAATGTAGGTTCTATAGTAGGAGAAATGATGTTTCCAACAAAAGAAAACAATGACATGCGATGCCACTGAACAACCAAAGTAGCTACAACTAAAAAATACAATGTCAAGTTAGCTTCATGGTTGTGGTTTTACAACAACAGCCACATATGTAACAACCACACATGTTGTAAAGAGCACTCAATACTTTCTAAACTAGTACAACATATGACACCACAATATCAAAATAAACCCAACCAATTCTACGGGTATGTTTTACATTCATTCCAAAACCACTGCAATAACCCACCACTAAAAGGAGAAGCAATGGTAATCATCACAATGAAGAAGAACCTCCAAATACAAGGAAGTTCACTCCCATAGGGACTTATCATAGAAACATTTTGACCACCATACAACATCCCTTGAAGTTCCCTTCCACAAGGGATTCTTTAATCCTCTATCATAAGGATAAATTCCAACACCTATTTCAACTATCAACATAGAAAGGAGTGCAAAACATACCTTTCTGTTAGACACACACTCAAAATCCTAGTTGAGTCAATACATGTTACAATGGCACCTCCACAAGACACATTGTCATCATCTAATGCACTATCCACCATTATAGTAGTCAAGGTTCCAATCAGAGGTTCAAATTGTCCTCTTAGGGGAACTCTTGACAACTAGAATAAATACAAGGAAGTCATCACCTATATACATGAAGAGAAGATGGGGATCCCTAGGATCTCCTAATGGCCTATCCTCATACCTGGGGCACAAACATGTCTAAATCTCCATGCCCTTTGGACACCCAAGCAAACATCACCACCAAACTAATAATGTAACACCTCATACCATATCATGTCTAGATAAAATCATCAATGTTGGTATGGTTATTATCACACAAGACAACGGGAAAGATCCCTTAAAGTTCCAATTCCTACACCAAAACACATTATGGACCATGCCACGTATTAGAAACTCCCTCACACTTGAATAAAGGAAAAATAATGGACCTATGAAGGGGTCAACACTCTAGAAGAATATAAAAAAATTAAACAATCAATACCATCATTTCCTTGGTTATTTTGAATGAAGTGCCTCCTAATACTAAGATATGCATAGAGAAAAACATTAAGGGAGGATATTTCATCTAGTTTGTAGGTGAACTATGGTGGATATTTCACTTGCAAAAATGATCCATAACCACATCATGAGGTTATGCTAAAGATCCTTACGGGAGCCTATGTCTCCAAAGAGGTAGATCCTAGGCACTTGCTTCCACCATCAGGCTCATCAACCTATTATTTAATCTCATTCCCAGAGGAAGATATACTAGAAGGAGATAACTACAACATACCACTACTTATCGTATCTATTCATAGAGACCTCAAGGGCCCATCATGCTTCATTGATAATGGGGTGTGCTTCAATTTACATCCTCTGAATATACTCACCAGCTCGCATAGAGACCCCACATATATCCAACCAACTACAAAGAAAGAATATGCCTTTGGTGGTGCACTCGAAGATGCTCTGGATGAGATTGCACTTGAATTTTAGACTACACCACAAACATTATTAGTACTATTTGTGGTCATTGAGCTGAGTCAACTTTTGATCTCCTCCTAGGAGGCCATAGATTCATCATAACAAAGTGGTTCCTTTGTCATTACATATAAAGCTCAAATATTATATGGTAAACATTATTTTTACCTTCCACATAGATAACCCAAGGGGCATCATAGCATACTTGGAAGAACATGAACTTTGACTCATACAAGTTACACTACATATCACAACCTATGTACTACAAGGACACATGCATACACCACACAACTTACCATACAATCAATGCACTTTACCCAAAGGTTGTAAAACATGAATCTCCACCCAGATTGAGGTATGGGACCCAGACGACAAGGACATGCATAAATCATACAAATCCATAAACACCCAAAGCAGATGGGACTACGGTGCAATGGAGACCATACTTCAATTTGCACTTCACGAGATTGAACCCAAGTCGAGACCATTTCTACTTTGGTCAACACCAAACAATCTGATAAGATGAGTCTCCCTTAGATACAAACCCCCTCTAGATATCTCAGCATGTAGGCTTAGAAGATGTGACATGAGAAAGAGGATCCACTTAGGGGGTTGTACATGTGGGATCTGGGCCCCAAATGCAAGGTTCCCCCTCCTTATTTTCCACGAATCATCACCAGAGTAGATGATGACTCATATGACACAAAAGCAATTTCCCCATGGTAATACCCTACATTGGTCATTAGGTCGACAACTAAGAACATAACAAGTACCATGACATTGCAACCAACATCGGGAAAATTACCCTCATCATTGAATGTCTAGAAAACATCTAGACCACACAAAAAATATAAAATCTAAGGGCATGGTCATTTAATCATAAGGTAACACCATCAACTACCTATAGGAATCAATTAATCTGACTCTCAAAGAGATGCAAAGATCATTCAATCTGGCCAACTTTACAACAAGCACATCCGTTTTTGACTCACCACTCTTGCCAGGCTTCCATCATTGGAGAATTAGTATTTGTAGGAGGGATCTTGAGCCCATATAATGGTTATTTAAACACATATAAAATATTTGAAGAAGTATAATCAACACCATCTTTGAAGTATATATTGTGGGAAATTAAAAAAAAACCCCATCCTATTCAAAGTGGGGACGAATCATGCAACTAGCACCAAGAGGAGGAGACCGTCCTAGACATGAAGCCACCTCTAATTCCTAAAAGAAAATCTCATTGGAAGAATGATTATTCAAACATCATGGAGATCCCACTGTGGTTCTTCTAGCATGCTCCATGATTCTCCCATCTTCCATTAAAAACAAAAATGCCAAAATATTAGAAAATAAAAGATATATAAAAACAAAGTTGCTCTTGGAAAATAAGAGCTTGATGGCTACTTCTCAATGGTATCATGGATATACAAAGATGAAGATGCATAGTTAAATGAAGTTCTCATATCATGTCATATATTTAAGGATAAACAACCCTTTCACAAACAAGATTAGGTAGAATCTATCAATCTCAGCTCCGATGTTAAGCTCCATAAAGTTAAATTTGGGGTGTGCCTGCCAAAATTTATCAAAGATTAAATTATATAACTCCTATGGAACTACAAAAATCTATTCGCATGGAGTTATCACACATGCTAGGATTGGTTAAGAAGATCATGATGCACCACCTAACAATCATTCCTAGCTTACACCTAGTCAATAAAATGCTAAACGACTATGACCATAATGGACCCGTAAGATTAGAGGAGAGGCTTGAAGATAGTAGAAGCTTAGTTTCTTAGAGCCAATTAACTATCCTACATGTTACCAATATTATTCATGTACCAAAAAAACATCACAAAGTATGTATGTGCATGAACTATTGTGGACTCAACTAGGTGGCTCTGAAAGACAACTTCACATTGACACACAATGACATACTAGTAAACAACATAGTTGAGCAAGCCCTCTTGATATTTATGGATGGATTTTGTCTGATACAATTAGATCAAAATGGACAAGGATGACAAGGAGGATAGTGTAGGGAAATATGGTGACAGAGATGGAAGGGAAAACAAAAAGTTTCTTTCCATATTCCCCATAATCAGTGAATCATGTCAACAACTATGAATGGGAAGGAAAGTTGTAAGGCATAGATCTGGTCCTGGAGCAAGTCAACAACAATCCTTGCATAGTTATGCTTCTTTCTCAAGCAACACACGTATGATCATCGATGATGGCCTCCTAGTGTAGCATCATGAATGGAGGTTGATGATGTTCTCCTAGCATGATGGTAACGGCCTCCATGCCTCTATGTAGTCCACGTGAACCACTAGGAACTTTATTTCATTCTTCTAGAATTAGTGGGAAGGAGTTCTCCCTTCATGTTGTCAACATGCTAGTGTTGACTTTTCTCCCCTTTGGCTATCTCTCCCTTTTACAGGTAAGATGCCTCTGGCTCTCATGTTACCATGGAATTGATATGAGGAGTCTCTAATTGTGAGATCCTTGGCCACCCTCTTTATATAGGACAGGATGGGCTAGGGTTTCCACAAAAGGACATGATGGGACTGATTTCATGAATTTTCAACTGTTGCAAATCACCAGTCAGTTGATTGTCATGCCAGTGGACTGATTGGCTATTTTTCCTATTGGAAAAAGTATAGAATTTTAATGCAACAATTAATGCACATCATCATTAATCCTTGATCCAGACCTATGACCATGTAGCCAGTCAACTAGACACTCATATCAATCAAATGTCATTCCCAATTGGTCGACTTGACACTCCACACAGACAACTGTTAGTCAGTGTTGTGTAAGTTTATTATCTAAAATCCTTAGTAATTAAGTTAACCTTATCTATGAATAAATTCCTATTCCAAGTGCATCCTATGTGTGTGACCCTATAGGTGCCAAATGACAACCAGACAATTACATCACAAGCAATGAGCAGTATCTAGCAACACTTCATTATTACCCAACTAATTGAAAAGTTGGAGAACAACTTCAAACAACATATGTGAGCAATGTTACCATGGTCATGTAATTCCTTTGTCATTGATATCCGTGATCAATGTTACCATCCACTTAATCCTTAATATATGTTTCTTCAACCAAAACAGACTGTTGAGATACACGTGATATCAGTATCACATATTGACTCACATGAGCATGGTCATGTGTTTCTCGGTCTTGCTTATCAAGTGGCTAGGATATCATTTCCAAAAGGATGGAAAATTGCATCTATATCACTCACAGTCAATCCCCCTGTATCACAATGTACCCAAGCACCACCTTTATGACAACCCTTTATTCAAGGTCACGTTGGATGGTGTCAAAGTTCATCGAATGACATGTGATGAGTGTAGTGACTTCAAGTCTAAGAACCACAATCACCACTATCACTTGAGAGCTGATTCTGACTACCATTCTATGGTTCCATGTATCACTCTCAAGGTGGGTCTACCCAATACACTATTCTCTAACAAGTTCCTAAGTGCTTGGCTTGATACCATATATCGTAACTAATGAGATTCTATCATCAACCAATGCATGTTCTAGTCTTATGTATTACTGTCGTCTATTTTGCTTCCACAATAATATCTGACTAGGTACATAACGAGAATGTACGTACCCTTAGCATACATATGATCTCATTGTTCAGGTCCTAAACCCAAAGACACATGTCATGAGTTGCATCATTCTTTAGACATAAATTATTTTATATCATTATCTCATAAATAAACAAAATAGAACATACATATTCATTATTATCAAATCAATTACAACATGCCTCATTACAATCGTCACATGACTGGATCTCTAGGCATGCATATCAACATATATGGTATTCATACTGAATGGGGAGTATTCTTGTACTAATTCATGCCTTTTGGTCTAAAGAATGCCAGAGCCACCCAAAAAAGGGTGATGGTCACCCTCTTGCATGACATGATGCAAAAAGAGGTGGCGATCTACATGGATGATATGATTGAAAAATATAAGAACCCTAGTGATCATATCACTCACCTATAGAAGCTATTTTAGTGACTAAGAATATTCTCATTATGAGTAAAAATGTATAATCAAATCTACATCTGGTAACCTCCTAGACTACATTGTTATCTAACGAAGAATCAAATTTGTCCCTAGAAAGGCCCACACTATCTGATAAATTCCTTCACTAATAGTAGACAAGGAGATCTGAGGCCTACTTGATCATCTCGAAGACATCAATTCACTTGATCTCCAAGATAGCACCCATCAATTAGAAGATTTTAAAACTATGTAAGAAAAACTCAGAATTAAGGGGGATAATGATGTGAAGACACACTTTAAAATCTTGAAAACTAGCTTTCTAGACTACCAATTTTGGAACTTATGATACCATGATATCCCCTCATGCTTTGGCATTCTAGTTTTTAAACATTGATGGAAGTTGTTCTCATCCAGTCAATGACTGATGATGACATCATTTACTATCTATCCAAAAGATTCAACGACACCTTGGCTCAGTACACTACTATTGACATGTATTCACTACACAAGAAATCATCTCTAATGATGCCTTTTTTGCTGACAGTTCCTGGTGAATAACCATGGACACAAGTTAAAATATCATTTAATTCATTGGCTAAATGGAGACTCAATATTCGGTTAAGTGAAGCAATTTCACTGATGATTGTTGTATAGAAATAATCATGTAAAATTTCTTTAGCTGACATTTTTAGGTTTGTGATCATTGTGATAGGGGTATATTGTTATCTACAAAATATATCATGGATTTTATTTCATTCAATGAGAACATGTCTTTGGAGTGTGGCAATTTTTTATTATATTGTTGTAATCACTCCCTTAGTCAATGTTGATAGCTGCATTGGACTCTGCCTTTGCCATTACCTTTGTAATTTGTGTAGCCTTTGCCTTTGCTACCACCTTTTATGCCTATACTGTTGGTGAGATCTTCCTCTGCTTTTGATTGGAGATCCCTTCACCTCTACCACTGTCTTTGACATATTTTGTATAAGCTTTGTCTCTGACACCTACTTGTTTCCTTTTCTTAGGATATGTCATCGCTAGTTCCATGCAGTTTTGTGATCGCCCATTCTATTTGGTCTCCATGAACACCATCATTATCTCCACCATCACCCATTCTCTTTCAGCTGGTACAAACTTCTCCTTTATTCCTAAACATCTATATGTTTCACCAGTGTAACTACATGCACTGATTTGGTGGCAAGAACATGCATTAATAGTCTCACTTAATCCTAAACCTCTATAATTTTGTTGGTTCTAAGTTGTGTGATGATTCATTTCATTAATTGTTTATATCATATTGAGAATCCAAGTGCTAATGAGTTTGATGATTTTGTTTATTTTTCATGATGAGTGTTTTAATAAATTATTATTCATGTGATTGGCCTCCTGATGATGCAAGTTACATTTATTTCAACTGATTTGCATTATTAACGAAAAAAATGATAAACTATTGACATATCTTTTCATGTGGATTTTGCTTAAAAATATTTCAAGTCTTTTCAGATGTGTTGTTAAAAACTAACAACTGTAATTGAAGATATTTGGACAACTGTAAAATTTCAAGCAATATAACATGATCCTTATGTTCCAAAGTGGTTTTGCCTTCAAAAATAAATTGTATAAGGTTGCCATTGATGCTAGTAGTTGACGATTCAAAGACAAAAACCTACATTGACCCATATTATATGTGAGGAAGAGGACCCATGCCAAACAAATGTCATATAATGGTATCAATGCTCCACCTACAACATAGTTTGACCATATTGACTATTTTGAGGGACACAATAAATAAATATCTCAACTATGAAGAAAGTGAACACACAAATGGTCAATAAGTTATGAATATGTATCATCTTTGATAGTGGACACATACATTTTCATATTAGAAATTTATACTCTTTGAAGAAGACACGACTATCTACATTAAGGACTTCATATCCTAATAGATAGTGGTAGATCCACAAATGAAGGAGAAATGGAATAGCAACTAGTATTTTATTCTTACTTATGGATACTGTCATAGATCTTGTATAGAAAAAATCAGTCACTATTTTAAGGTAGCCACCATTTGTAACAAGTTTGAACCAATGATTTGACAAATTGAGTATTTTATTATTATTATGTGTTGTATACGATTGCAATGGATAGTTCCACAATCATGGTTGGTATTTGGAAAATTATTAACTATAATGGTAAACATGGATGATTTAGATCTATATGAGTTTAGCTACTTGAGTGAACGACTGGTAGAGTGGTACTACCTTTTTTCAGCCAAAGATGTTGATGTTGCAACTATGACATTGATTAGTATATGTTACTTTTGTAGGTGACAACTTGGTGCATTTTTCACACACTTGGATCTTTTGAATTTATAAGGACCTAGTATGTCACACTCACGTAGACCAAACACTTCACCCGCAAACATACGAGGTCATGTTATAGTATAGGCAAGAGGCAAGATAAGGGTCAATCTGTAGGGAGAGAAGGGGCACTAGAGCCGAGTTAGTGTGAACTATGTTCCTAAACCAGAGATTAGGGTTGTTAGGGTTTAATCTTGATTTGGGGTTGGTTACTCTAAGATGGAAGTAATTAAACAAGAGAGTAAGTAAGACAAGAAAGACAACAAAACCCTACTTTAGCCCTAAACAAGAAATTCTAATTAATAAAGAAAGCAACTAGTTAAACAAGTGCGCGAGACTACACTAGACAAGCAGTTAGGACACTAAAGCAATTGGAGACCTAAATTACAAATAACTAAATTAAGTAAGAACAAAGATAAACTAACTACCCTAGCTAGGATTAACTACTAGATACAAGTCAATTGACCAAAGAGCAGTTAAACTAAACAACTAAGCAACTAAGCAAGCATGAACTACCAAGAAAGCAATATTGGTTTTAAGCAAGTTACAGGAAGAGTGGGCCATTTGGGGAAATATCACCTGAATCCAAGTTGAGGGGTGATATAACATGTAAATCCTATATGTTCATTTTGGATTGCAAAACCAAACAACAAGATAAGTGCTATTTGAGTTACCCAAAGCTACTAGTTGTCCATGGGTGGTATGGAGTGTGTGTAGGGGAACTACACCCTTACACACCCCATCCAACCTTATGAGGTTCAATCAAACTAGGGATTAGGTGTGATTCTAATAGGAATAGGCAAGTATATGTTTCCAGGATAAGTTCTATTAGGGTAATTGAGATCCAAGGGTAGTAAGGGGGAGTAGATATGAGGGTGGTTCACCTCATGTTACTCACCATCTAGCCTCTAGAAAATTCTAAGAAATTATGCTAATCACTCTTACACTAGCTACTCAGATATCACACCTAGTTGTAGGATAAGACATTTGTATATAGGAAGATAGGGTGCTATCTAGGGATCCACTAATTGAACCTAGGAGAAATTCCTAAGATAGACACATACAATTTGTTTTCCTATAGAATCTAGGTGTTTTCAAGCATAAAATAACAAGAAATCCATGTTTAGAAGCATAAACCACAAGTAGAATAACGGGAAACAAGATATAAGCAAGATAAAATCATCATACAATG
Organism: Alisma plantago-aquatica; assembly: GCA_963693085.1. Taxonomy (NCBI): domain Eukaryota; kingdom Viridiplantae; phylum Streptophyta; class Magnoliopsida; order Alismatales; family Alismataceae; genus Alisma; species Alisma plantago-aquatica. Next base: position 207,922,475 of record OY856410.1, on the reverse strand, counting down.
AAATTATGTTCATTACAAGTTATATTCCTCCAACATGGTATCAACGTGACAGTCAATCCCCCAAACATCCCACCACAGGGGCTTAGCTACACATGATCAAACAAAATAGCAAAAGAGAAAGGAGAAAGAAGAAGATAGCCATGGAATCTCATGGAAGCTCCTCTTTTCTTCACCTCCTAGATGAATCAACTCGAGCACCTCCCTCCAAAGTAGGTAGATGGCATGGAAATGTGAGGTTTTGTGGTGGAAACCCTAGAAAACTAGGGTTTTAAGGTAGTGGAAGGTGAAAATAGAATGGGTGATGGATGGGAGTAGGTGCAAGCTCACTCAATGCAAAGGGGGCTCTAGGAGTGGCTAACCTTTCATGCCACAGTCACCACCCTAGTATATATAGGTGGTGGGGAAGCACTAGGTTAAGTGGGGGTAGTGTAGGAATTTTAGTACAAAAAAATGTAGGGTTTGTGTGGTAGCATGACCGTCATGGGCAGAACAACTATTCTGAGAGTGAGTGGACATGGTCTTGGTGGATGGGAATGTCATGGTGGAAGAATGGAATGAATAGGGGAATTATGGGTTTTGGGGATGGTAGCACGATTGTTCTGGCCAACATGATTTCCCAGAACGACTATTCTGGCCAGCACAACCGTTCTGGCCAACAGGTTCATTTTTGAAGGTTCTGTTGATTGTGGCATATCCCAAAACAGCTATTCCTTGGTAGCATGAGTGTTATGGGGTCCTTCCCCTACATTTGGGCCTTAAAATTGGTCATCCATGAAGGCTATTGCTTCAATACATTCTTTGACCACTTAGGGTAGGTTGAGAGTGGTTTTGGCCTCGTTTTCAGCTCCTCCAAGCCTAGGGAAACCCTAGATTCAACCATCATCTCTCTCTCATCAATTAGTGTTCAAAGTACCTATAAAACATGTAAAAAACATCCATAAGTGCATTTGATAGTAGGAGGAGGAGTCTTAACCCTAGTGAAATTTTGCTATAATTTTCCTATTCTACCTCTACTTAACCCTAGGCTTCCCAAGCCACTATATATACATTTATGGTGGCTGGGAACTAAAGGTTATCCATGATAGAATCATTGTGTTCCGCCACCCACCATACTCTTTCTGTCTAGAATCATTGTGCTACTTGTAAACCCTAGTGCACTTTTGCTATAATTTTCCTATTCTACCTATACTTAACCCTAGGCTTCCCAAGCCACTATATATACATTTATGGTGGCTGGGAACTAAAGGTTAGCCATGCTAGAACTTACTACCACATTCGTTGAGATCCCACATACTCCCACTTCATTTCCACCATCTTCAACCTCAAAACCTAGTTTTTTAGGGTTTTGACTACTTCCATCCACATTTCCATGCAATCAGGCCACCACGGTGGGAGAAGGATGGGTTGTTCAAGCTAGGAGTTGAAGGAGGAGGAGTCTTAACAAATATTTCATGGCTATCTACTCCTCTACTTCTTTGTCTTTCTTTTTTTCTTTTGTCATGAGAAGCTAAGCACCCCCTAGGTGGATTGTTTGGGTTTAAAGTGTGACTTTGATACAATGTTGGGGGAAATAAAGTGTAAAATATATAAATTTCATTTTTTACCATCTATGCCCTACTTCTATCTCATTTACCGTTAATTATATTGCGGTTTGTGCTTTAAAACATGGATTGTCTTGTTATTTGTTCTTGAAACCACCTAGGTTCTAGGAGAAAATGACCAATATGTAGTTATATGGGATTTTCTCCTAGGTCCAACTAGTGGATCTCTAGCTAGAATTTGATCTTACTATATATATATATATATATATATATCCCTTATCTGACTCCTATGTGTGAGATATGTGTAGCTAGCTTAGAAGCACTTAGTGAAATTGGCCTAGAGCTATCTAAAGGCTAGATGGTAGGTGATGTGAAGTGGAATACCCTCATTTCCACCCTCCATTATCCCCCAATTTCCCTAAGAGATATTGTTCTAGAAACCTAGACTTGATTAGATCCTAGTCAAATTCTGCCTAGACCCTAATCCTAATGAGCCTCACAAGGTTGGATGGGGGGTAATAGGGTGTAGTTACCTTATACACACTGTATTCCATCCATGACCAATTAGTAGCTTAGGTCAATTCTCTAACATATATATTGTTGTTTTGTTTGGTTATATAAATGGATGAGTATTGTTTGCATTTTATGACCCCCTATCATAGGTTCTAGTCACATTGCACCAAACGGCCTAGACTTCCTTTAATTGCTTCAAAACCCTAACTCTCTCTTGCTTAGTTAATACTTTCTTAGCTAGTCTCTTTACTAATCTTCTTAGTTAATTGCCTTGTTCATGATAGATAGGTCTTGCAGTATAGTTCATGTTACCTTGTGTTTGCTCTTGCTTGTTTTAGCTAGTTAGTTTCTAATTAGCCCTTTGCTTGCCTTAGTTAGCTAATTTCTAGCGCAGTGAATTTCTTATCTAATCAAACTAGTTGCACTCTTTAGGTTGTTAATTAGGATTCCTTTGTTAGTTTTGTGTTAATGTTAGGTTGTTCTAGCTGCCTTAGTCTAATTGTCTTAGCTTACCTTCTAATTAATCAAAATTAAACTAACTAGGGTTAAAGTAGGTTTTGCTTCTCACTTTCCCTTAATTGCTTGTATTTGTAATTCAACTAAAACCAAGCAAAACCCTTGAACCCTAGACTAAACATTAGGAACCTATCCCAAAATGAACATAGCTCCAGTTCCCCCTCTCTCCCATGGGTCCGACCCCCACTATCACTCCTATACTACTCATGAGCCCATGCACTTGCGGATTCTATAAGAGTGTGTCCATCATGTTTTATAAATTTGGGTACCTAAGGCGCATCTAGTCAATTCAATTGATTGGTGTCATGTAGATGCACCAAGATTTCTGGCGTCATTACCGTGAAGAAAGATGCCTGACATAGCTAATTTATTTAGCTTTGACTTTTCCTACTACCCTCAATATTTCTATTTATTATTCTTTGTGTTACTTTTGCAAACTTGCTCACTAACTTATTTTATATTGATTGGTTGTGCTTTGTGCAAGTAACTTGTGTTGCATGTTTTGATGTCATTCTCTTTCAATCAACTATTTCCTAGCATATTCTGGGATAGGTAGAAGAATGCATAGGAATGAACGCAACCAACATCTAGAGGAAGAGATGGAAAATAGGGATGCCCACGACCAAAATAGGAATCTAGACACCGAGGATGAGGTATGTGACCCAACACCTCCTCCTCCATTGGTGCACAAATAGTTGTTTGATTATTTCATGCTCAAGAACTACAAGTCTTCAATTGCTACTCGAGTGGATCAGATGCCAAGGTAGAAGTTCTCCATTCCATCAGATCTTCTTGGACTTCTCCTTATATTCTGTGGATTTGAAAATGAGAATCTATACAAGCACATAGATGCTTTTCTCTAAACTTTCTCTACTTTCAAGACTCCTACAGTCACTGATGATTCTATTTGACTGACATTGTTCCCTTTCTCTAACAAGGACAAGGCAAAGGAGCGGTAATATTCAAAGACTAAGATTGTCACTTGGGTGGTGATGAAGAATGATTTTTTGAATAAGTATTATCTGATTTCTAGATTGACTCAAATTAGAAGATACATCACCTCCTTTAGTCAAAAAGAGAGTGAAGACTTCCATGAGACGTCAGAGAGGTTTCATAAGTTGCTTAGAGACTACCCCCACCACAAATCTCTTTGGCAACTAGTTAAAACCTTCTACTCTAGACTTTTTGAGATGGGCCTGACCATTGTAGTATCATCGCGTGGTGATGCTTTCATTGCCAAACATAGTAATAATGTTGGCCTCTTTTTTACTATTTGGCTGAGAACTCAGGACATCGAGCTTCAAGTGTGGAGGTGTAATGTGATTGAAATTGGATGGATTCACCCCCTCACACTAAAGATGAGCAAACCCTAAATGGTGAAGATATTAGAAGATATGATAAAAAAATATGAAGATACATGTGGGGGGCTCTTCTAGCCATTGCACCAACTCCTAGAGGCTCTTTATGAGAAGGTGCAATCTCTACAATCCTATGGTAGCTGGAACAACTAAGGCCAAATGTCCAATTCTCATACTCCTTTAAATTTCGCTTGGAAGCAAGGAGAGAAAGGACAACGACAACTTAGGAAACACCCATAGTCAAAGTACAACTCCAAGTTTGAAGAGAAAGTCATTGGGAGATTGAGAAGCCTTGATGATGTGAAAAAGGATGTGTCTACTAAGGAAAAAACATTAGCTAGTTGGAATAAAAAATTGACCAATTTCTCTATCACTTACTCGTCACAAAGAGGAGAGGCTTCCCTCTCACACCTCAGTAAATCCCAATAATTTAGTTGGATTCATGGGTTCTCTTAAAGGCACATGCACCTCACTACAAGGGAAAGTTCCCACTTTGCAGTACTACCAAGGGCCACATCACCCTTATTCTCCTCTACTACCACAACCACCATACAACTTCCAATAAATTCCACAACCACCACATCAATACCCACCACCTCCACAATATCAATCGCTTCCACAACAAACTCCACAATAAAAACCACAAGTTGGAATACATCCTCCAGAATCCCAAACCACCACAACAAAGGCCACCACCTAAAGGATCACAACATCCATCACAAGCTTGTCTTCTTCTCATGAGCAAGTGAAGGTTGTAAGTGTGTTGAGAAGTGGGAAGACTTTGGAGCAGCCAAAGAGTCATGCAATTGATGGTTTTTTGAGTGAAGAAAAAGATGAAGGGATCAAAGATAAATACCCATGTAGGAGTTATATGATTATAAACTCAATTAGGTGTAAAACAACCTCTTTACAGTTGTAAGGTAAAAATAGATTAGATCATTCATATAGGGTCAACATCAAAATGTCTGTAGTATTTTGTTACCAACAACTCCCTAACATTACTTTCTAAATATTTTCCATAAACTCTCCCTATCATATGGACTCTCCAACTTTATACCACAATATGTATATCTCACCTTCATGGTTGGGTGAGAAAATTAGAGATTCTGAACACCAAAAAAGTAAATTACCAAAACGGTGGCATACACTATTGGTTTTCACAATAAATCTTCATAACATGGGATATGAATAGAATCAAAGGCAAGTAAATTAGTCACAAAATGACAATTAAAACACACTTGTTATTTAGTTTAGTCGGAAAGGGATATCTCAGTTAACAATCTTTGATGGTTCCTATATGTAAAATTTGATGGTTCCTAATAAAAGACTCGAGTTCCAATCCTATATAAAATATTTCTTTTATTTACGACCCTCCATCACATACTTTGAAAAAGGGAGTAGAAATGTTTCTATCTTAATCCCAACAAATGCAATTTTTATATCATAAATAAATTTCAACTCAAGTTAAACACTCATTGTCCCTACCACTTGAAAATAAATACTCATTTTAACACATATTTATATCTCTCTCTTTCTTCCAAGCTTGAACTACCTACTTTAGCATCTATCTTAATAGCTTCTCCACAATCTACTGCTTCATCTACCTTTACCCTCTTACTCCACCCTCTTCATGTGTCTTTACATCTCCAATCAACAAATTTCCCTCTCCTTCTTCATAGAAAGGAAAAAAGTAGACCGGATTAGTATTGTAGAAGTATGAATCATAATGAGAATTGTTGGTCAACATCACTCCTCTTTCTACTACAAGAGTATCCAGATATTTTGATGTGGACCAACATACTCTCATCATGAGGTGGATGATATCTATAATACATATGTGCATTGACCATCATAACTCATTTCCTTTTTTATGAAATTTTACCTCTTAGTCATTAATTGCTAAAATCATTTTCAATAATTACAAGGAGTTTCTAGGGAAAGTTGTTCCTTAGGACTAATATATTGGATAAATACATGGCTTGTTATGCTAAAAGATGGTAGCTGCATTACACTCACATGGAATGTGAATAATAAATAAAGAATAAAAATCTGAACTAATAGCTATAATGTCATGTGCAATGAGTTTCAATTAATATCTCCTATCTAGAGGATTCTCAATGACTTTTACCAATAGTAAAGCATCAGTTTCTAGCGTCAACTTCATGATATTTTTAAATATGGCAAGGTAGATACCTTCCTGTTCTACCATGGCTTTTGCAATGTCATATGGCCATACTGAGACATGTCCTTCCTACAAAGTGGATACCACTCTCCCGAACTCATTGCAAATGATGATGCTAAATTGATCTTTTCATTCTTGGACACAATTGTGAACATATTGATTTTTGTTTCTATGTAACTCAAAGGTAGCCAACATGTCCGATTACATGTCTTGTCTATGGTTGATACCTCTGATCTATGTGTAGGATCATGTGGTCTGCAATATAGCTCTAAAAGACTGAAGAATCTACCATAGATGGCCCTTCTCTTCTCCAAAAATGATAGCATTTCTATAAATCCATGAAGCCCACTGCACTATGATGTGTTCATCAATCTCTACATTATCCCAAGATTTAAAAGGTTTTAATAATCCTTCATTTAGATTGCCCCCATCATCAAAGGCACGAGTGGATTGGAGATTACTTGTTCCCCATATATCTTCGATTGCTGAGAACCCTTCTAGAATATGTAGTCTCCTTTCCTTTCCTCTTCCACATATCTTGCAACTTGGTCCTTAGTGCAATGTCGATTATGGAGTCCTCACACATAGCCAACCCATGTGTTACCATCCTCCATAAATAGTGTGATTTTCCATTTAGAAATTAAAATGGAAGGCCATGTGTTTTCTATAGTATCAACCCTTCGACTGTGGAACAAGTGTTGTCTACTCATGCCCAACCAATAAGTTGTCTTAATTATGAATCTTCCTTTACATTATGACCACCAGGTGACAAGATCATTTCTTCCACACAAGATCTGTGGAGTCTTCAAGATTTTTCCACAATATCCACCATGAAAAGATCCCATAACAAAGGCTCATTCCAGAACTAGAATCCTCTATAAGTATATCACTAACCACTCAAGGTTGCTTAGTACTCATGCACGTACGATAATGGACCTTTGGCCCCATAAATCCATTTTTTTCAAATTTTAATTTTTCTCCCATTGCCCACTCTCTAGTGAGTCCCTTCCTCAATAAGGGATTTGGCACCTCATATGTTCCTCCATGTGAAACTATAGTTCATGCCTAGCCCAGCATCCGAGACACTATAATTAGGACTTTTTTCTCTAAGAACTTTTAAGGCAACATAATCTTATTATGTGATCAGTCACCATACTTGTTTAGCCACAAGAGCTTGATTAAATGTCCTCATGTCTCTGAAGCTAAACCCTCCCTCATTCTTGTGTTTTCACATAACCGTCCATGCTAGTCACAAAATTTTCTTTTATGTATTCTTTGCTCCCGACTAGAATTTGGCAACTCCACTATTGATGTCTCCAATCATTCCTATTGGTCGCTGAAAACTAGTCATCACATAAGATGGAATATAATGTTCTAATACCTAGATTAGAACCTACTTTTTGGATTACATAGGATTTTTTTCTTTCCACTCTTGTAGATTCTTCAACACCCTTTCCTTAATATAGACAAAGACCTATTTCTTAGATCTGTCCACAACTATGGGTAAACCTAAATATCTTGCATGTTGGTCCACCTATTTTTCATACAACATATATTTTATTTCTTCTATCATTTCTCTATCCACCCCTTTACTAAAAGCTACTTCCATCTTATTAAAATTAACCTTTTGACCTAATGTTTTTCCATATTAGTTGATGAATTCAACAAACTTCAAGCATTATGGATGGGTTCCTCTCACGAAGAGGATGCTTCATATGCAAAGAAGAGATGTGAATTGTATGGGCCATAATGACTGACTCTAATACCGTGTAATAAATTTTGTTGAACAAATAGATTTGTCAAGGATGAGAAAGCATCAACACAAAGAACAAAGAGATAGGGTGGGAGAGGATCTCCTTATCATAGTCCTCATATTGGTTGAATGGTTCTAGATCTATCCACATTGATGGAAAAAATTGATTGACCATGCCAACACAACCCCTGACTCTTCCTCTCTATTGTCATACAAACCCCAATTTTTCCATCACAATATCAAGAAAAATCCACTCCATCGTATCATATACTTTTAGCATGTCAAGTTAAAGAGCGGCATGACCCTTCTTTCCTCTTGTACCCCTTTCATAGATTGAAAAGATTTTTAGAAAATTAAAATGTTATCTGTGATAAGCCTCACATGAATGAAGGCACTCTATTTTACTGAGATTAGACCATCCATGAGAGGTTTCAATCTATTTGCAACTTCTTCTGTTGCAATTTTATATATGACATTACAGAGGCTAATCACCCGATATTAAGAAATAACCTTTAGGAAAGTGACTTTTGGGATGAGAACTAATAAGGTTGAGTTCATATTTTTAATTGAGTGCTCTACAATCCACCAACTTATTTTATATTTAACTACATCTTTGCCCACTATGTGCCAATATTTTTGGAAAAGAAAATAGACTTTAACCCATCGAGTCTAGGAGCCTTATTTGGGTGCATATCTTTAATTGCAACATTGAGTTTATTCTCTTCTATATCCCTTACAATCATGGCCACAATATTATCTCCTATATAATTTGCAATACCTCTTATAGTTTCTTCGACATTTTTGTGTTGGGTGGTTGTTAACAATTTAGAAGAAAAAAATTTAAGAATAGAGCCTTCAATATCTTTTTCTTCAGTCAACCACACTCCTTCAACATTCTTTAAAACTTTTATATGCTTCTCCTTCCTTCTTTGGGATTCCTTGTGGTGCAAATATTTAGTGTTCTATCCCCTTCTTTTATGTCATTTGTCTAAGATCTAGAACACAAGAATAATTTATCAAATATGTGCCATTTTTTGTAGTTCATTTGTGAGCTTATCACATCTAAGTAGATTCTAGGTGCCTAAAGGATTTTTTATTCTTGATTAACTCCCTTTCCAAATCCCTAATCTTTTTTCAAGATCTTCAAAGTTATTCTCCACCCATGAGTCCAAATTTTCCCCCGCATGTTCTATCTTTCTTTGGAAATTAATACCAGGCCGCCTTCATTGTATCTTTTAAGAACCCTCAGTAACCCACATTGGCTCAAAGTGGAAGAATTTATGTCTTCTTTTCTTTTTGGTCTTCTTTCTCCATTGTGACAATAAGGTTTGTGATCAAATTGGTATTAGTGTATATGTTTCACCATGCACTATGCAGTGAACCCTCTACTTTTCGCTACATATAACTCTATCCAACCTTTCTTCCACTAGGATATCAATTTTTCAGTCTCTCCTCAAAGTAAAAGTGCCTCATGTATTGCCTACCTCCATTAGATTGCAATCAACTATTGCATCTCTAATATTTTGAAGGTAACATACATGTTTTTAGGTTCCCCACTCTTATCCTAGTGCCTCCAATCTTCAAATAAAAGCAATGGACCCCCAATCTCCCTTCTCATGTTCCTCATCATTTCCCAAGTGTGTATATTCTATGATTGGTTTGACCATCCATGAATACCAATGTCATGCCAAATGAAAATGAATGTCATCCACTACCATGAATATAATGGTGCGATGAGAGTAGATCATGACATCAAATTGAATATATTTCCACCAAAGGCCCATGTCACCCAATCTTCCCTCACTTGAGAAGAAAACCACTTCAATAAAACTGCAATTCCTTTTGATTTTGTCCAACTTTGACATAATAAATATGGTTTCCATAAGGAGAACCATACTAGGGCACTCACTTCAACTCTATCTCAGAATGTCATAATTGCTTTAGGCTTGCCCATGTCCTAGTGGTTCCAACTAAAAAGTTTCATAGCTTTTCATGGGGTTGGTAGGCTCCAGTCATCGCGACTTGGTGTTTGTCACCTTAGTAAAGACCTTCCATTTTCCATGTGATTCCTATTCTTTTTATGTCCTTCCTCCACATCAATAAGTGTGTCTTCCCATTCCATATCACATGATCAGTTCCCCTCTTCCTTTCCCCACCTTCAGGAGCATTGTCTCCTTCATATTCTTGGAAGTTCTAGTTCTTATGTTCCTTTTTACCACTTCCCCTCCCCGAGGATCCTCTACATCGACACAGTCTGATTGTCTACCATAGGGATAGGTCTTATTTCCAATGATTGATCCTTCAGTCTCGCTTTAGTTTTTTGATATCTTACATTACCAATGGTATTATGCATGTGTCCCAATTAAAGATAATATGATCACCCAAGTTCTCCACTTTATGGCCTCGTGTGTGGTGTATTGTCGGTGTGGGTATCCCTATGGGTTGATTTCTACAATCTTCATTCAAGCTCCTCTCATTGTATCTATTGTCCTTGGTCCCTATATAAATATCTTCATGTCACACACTTTTGTACACCAGACTCTATATCTCTCCTTCCTCTTCTTTAACTACATGGTCTTGCAGGTGTCTTAGGCAAGGACAACACCCTTGAATTCATTGTTTCCTCCTGTTGTGATGTATTGCCTTGAAGTTGCTTTTGATCTGGTCTTTTAGTTCTTTCTTCATTGTCCCCCATCCCAATTTTATAATCTCCATAACTTCATCATGATAGATGCTTCATTTAGGATATCTTATCCAAACCCCTTTCCATGTTCCTTCTAAACTAAAATTGCTCATCCTTGGTCAATGGACTCGTTTAGACAAACTACATTCTTGTCCCTTTCCCTTTCTTTGTTCATGGACCGGATGAGGGGTATTGTTGTCTGCATCAATGTCCTCTAGCTCATCCCTACGAGTGTGACTTGACCAACTATCAAATGAAGCATGCACTTTCTCTTTACACCTGGTAATGAACCAAAGCTTATTCATTGATGCTAGGTTTGTGTTTCCATGTAGTTCCTCTAAAGCAGAAACCCTATCCTTCCTAGGCGGCGCACAAAACCACACCCCTCACACGCTTCAGTAATTTCCACATCATCAAACAACACACATTCTTTCTTTGGATGTCCCAACTTTCCTAAAATTCAGAAATTTTTTGGCAACCACTCATACTTGATTGAAGTTCTACCAATTTTCCTTCATTGTTCTTGATTCTCTAGAACCTCTTTAGGGGCTTTTCGATGTCGATCATTAGTTCGACCCTGGTAAATGTCTACCATCCCAAGTCATGATGATCCACTTTGATCACCTTCTTATTTCTTTCTGTGATGATGATCACTGTTGAAATTGATCTATACCTTAGGAAGGCGATAGATCCTTGCCCAAAAAGCATACTATGTGAAGTAAACTTCCATGTTTGATTTGTTGGAGAGACTTATTTTGTCAGTTAAAGTGTGCTATAAAAATTACATGGCCCTCCATCCACCACCTTCTTCGTATCCTTCCAATGAATAAACTATATGATGAACGCCGAAGGGCCTATGGACTTGAAGATTTGTAATATATCAAAACTTGGGACATATTCTCTTTTTGGCCCTTCGCTAAGATTTTCCTTTCCTTTCTATCCTTTTTGGCCTTGATGTTTAAATTGTAGAATTTATAGTGGTTTGGTAAAAAATTGTTCAAATAATTATAATAATGGAAGGGTTTATGCACAAATACCTCAGTGAAAGCTTATTTAAGAATCTAAATTGCAAAATCACCACTTAAGTGGAACAATGGAAAATAAATTTGTGCTAGAAGTGTAAGACCCAAACCTTGCTTAATGTATTGAAAAAGTTTAACTACCATAATTAAGTGCTCTAAACCTTAATATAACTTTGTGATTTGTTTTGAAATCATAAAATGATCCTAAGTTTCAAATTTGGTTCAATTTGGATGTTGTTTGTGCAACTTATGCAATTTTAGGTACATTCTGGACTTTTATGCAATTTATAAAAAAATTGGGAGGTTTTATTTGAAAATTATCACCTGCATTACCTAGTTGGACCTTGGTTTGAAGGAGTTTTTCTTCAAGGACATTTTAGAGATTACCCTCTTTATAAATGATCTTATTTTTAAAAGCTATCAACCAATGGGGTTATTTCTTTGATTGGAGGATGGTGGGGTTGGCCTAGAAGTCTCCATGGGCTTTTAGAAATGACATTTGATATTCAAGAAGCCTCTATGAGTTGTCCTCTTGTATGGCCATGAAGCCCTAGGCTAAGGACACATGGAAAATCTCATAGACACCTCATGCTTGCCCCCTTCTTTATAAAGCCACATCTACCCCTTCCCACCTCCCAATTCAAAAACTCTTGCTCTCCTTCTCTTTCCTCTAGCTTAGAGCATCATTCCTACTCTGTTTGGCCATGAAGGTGGTGTCCCAAGGTAAAAGAGGGTGTCTACCTTGGTGAAGAAGGCTCTTAGGGTTCTGAATTTGCTCTATTTAGGGTTTCTAAAGCTCCTTCTTGGTGATTTCGACCAAAACTAGTGAGTTTCCTCCTTTACTTCCATGTTTTCATGATGTCCATCTTCCTCCCACCTTATTCTAGGTCAAAACCATGGCCTTCCATGGTGAAACCCCACTTAGAGCCCTTAAACACCTCATCTCCATGTTCTTTTGCTAGGGGTTTTCACCTCTAAAGTGGAGAAGATACTTCTTGCTCGAGATAGGAGCTTTGTTGGAGAAACCAACCTCTCTAGCTTGGGAAATTTTCTGCTTGAACCCATACACCTTCCCTAGAGGCGAGTTTTATAACCCCTTCCCATATATTGTTTACTACATGCTTAAAAATCATGCTTCTATGTTTAAAATTGATGATCTTCGTCTATATTTACCATGTTCCTCTAGGATTTTGGTTTCTTGTTGTTTTACCTTCTCTAGAAGATCTAGTTCAGTTACCTATGCATCTCCAACCCTGATCTTGGGTCAAATGGTGTTCTCTCTCTCTCTCTCTCTATCTATCTTCCTCTCTCTCGCAAGGATTTCTGACTTATCTTTTTATGATTGGTTCAAATTGAAAAATTCATATCTTTTAATCCGCTTGTCCAAATGTTACTAATAAATATGTTTTGGAATCAAAAATTAATATCTAATAGAAATGCTTTTGAGGTCTTATTTCAAGGTTTTATGAAGGGTGATTTTTCTAAAATGAATTTAATGCATTAAATCCATAAAAATTACATCTTAGTCGTAATAACTCAAAAGTTAACATAAAAATATATTTTCTTGATCAGGAGAACCTAATAACTTTTAGAGTCTAAATATTTTTTTTCTTCTAAAAAGGTCTAAAATTAGGGTTTCTATACATAAATGTGCATTATGTACTCTAATACATGTTAATACATTGAAAATAGGCAAAGAGGAACTTGGACTCAATTAAAGTGGTGAAAGTTAGTAATTGATATCAGTAAGAGAGGCATGTGCATTCCTTACACCCTATGTTGGGATAATGCAACCAAACCCTGTATTTCCCTAATGAGGCTTTAATGAACCCTATTTCCTCTATTCATGATTCTTTTGTTAAATTGCCTCAAAATCAGTAATGATATTATTTTTCTTGGGTCTTGTACCCCACTGCCATGTTTCAAATATATGATGATTTTACTTGTCATGATTTATTTTCTAGCATGTTGATTTTATGGACTATTTATCTATAGTAGTGGTACTTATGTACAACCACCCATAGATAGGGCATGCAAATTCACCTTGGGGAATGTCTTATTCTCCCCCATAAAAATATGTGTAGGTGACTGAGAATGTATTAATTCTCCCCTCACCTATAGGTTGAGGTCCGATAGGTGGCTCAACCCTACTTAGTTCATAATTATCATGCATGCAACCCTTTTATTATATTTTGGTTATGGCAAGCATCTAATTAAAAATAGCCTCATACTCTTGAAATCTTCATCGTATGATGAAAACTAGCCTTTATTTACATGTTTTCTTTTCTTTGATATCCTATTCATATTTGTTGACACATACTTTGTTTTCCTTTCCCTTTTTTCTGGGTATTTTTCCAACCACCCATGTTTAGATCGAGGTGTTGAATATGACCAAGGAGAACATAGCTTCCAACATGGACCTAGCTCTTAGAGATGTTGCTTGGAGACAGATTAGAAGTAGTTTAGACTTTGCTCTACTTATATCCTTATGGTGTATCATACATGTAAAGCCTTATGGGATATTATGATGTACTTTTGTAATCTTTTGTGAAATTTGAATATAGTCATTTGTTTAATTCCACTGGTACACTTTGGTTGTTTTGAATACCATTTATTGAAATTTGAAAATTTTACACCTATTCCAACATACCTTTGAGTGTGTTCGAAATGGATGTTTTATTCTTCAAAATTTTAGCAGGGAGTGGATCCCCTCTCGGGTCCCACCTCCTTACAAGATCACTCGATTTGCCATCGTCCATGTTTGTGTTAGAGTTTTCTTCATAGCCCATAAATTGAATGACTTGTCTATAAGAATTCTCTCTATCAATGCCAGTTCAAGGTGTTCTTCCACCGCCACCTCTTCCTCCTCTTTCATATCTAATATATCTTCTTCTTCCTCCATTATAGAGAGCTATCCACACATGTCCAATATTTCTTCTTCCATAATTGGGGATCTTAACTAGGAAACAACTTGAGCCTCAATTTGGACATGAAAGAGAAATAATAGAGAACAAGAGAAAGGTTGCTCTCCAATCATCACAAACCTAGTCGTCATGGGCGCCTTTAGAGACCCTTGGGTTGTAGGCATGGGAGAGACTTAATACATTTTAGTAACTCATTTCTCTATTTATGTTACTTTATGTTCATATCATTTTTGTCTCATTACTTCCATGTTATTTCATTTCTTTATCACAATATTAAGATGTAATTTTTTATGCAACATTTCCACAAATGTTTACATCCATTGTTTTAAAGGATGTCCTTATATGGACCATTATAGTTACAAATTTATCAATTTTAATGACTCCAAGTAAGTTTTTCACTCACACACAACTCGAAAATATCACTTTCTTATTATAGTTTCTAGCTTGTTATCAATGATAATATCTTATTTATGTTCATTGCTTGCATTCAAGATGCATAATTCACAATGTTGTCTTTAACTAAATGCATACATGTCCTTCCATTATATGACGTTCCATTTTTCTAAATATATGTTAAGCACAATATTCAACATGTGATTAAAACTCATAATGCCTAAGGCCAAGGTTATTGAAATGATTCATTCTCATTACATATAAGGGTGTTGGAAGTGTTTGGTGGGTTAGAGCAGTCCAGAAATTTATAGATACATGCACAACAAACTTCAACAACCTTTCAAATTTTGAAAACTTCTCACTGTCACGGAACTGTTCTTACCCCAATCCCAATCCCACTGCCTAGACAGTAGAACAAGGATTGAAGCAACCGTCCCTAAGTGGACCAATAGGATCAATCACACTAGCATATAAAATAAGAAATAAATAACTCAAAAACTGGATAATTAAATAAAAAACTAACCCAATATGGAGATATATCCGATTTATCTTTGTCATTAGAGTATATGAGTACGGAAGCGATCTTATTCAGTTTTCAATTTATATTGCCTAAAATCAAGAAAATCGAGACACAATCATGCAATTTCTCGGTACACTATCAAAATCAAGTAAAACAATTTATAAGAAATTAATTATACTTGGCATGACTTATATTCAAAAGAATAATAAGCAATTTGCAAATCCAACATTTATTCGAAAAGTTTTTCAAGCAATTCAACTTTTATTACGAGTTCCCATTATGTTGTAATTCGAGAAGCATGCTTATATATTTTGTGTGACTCTATTACCGCAACGTGATGAGGAAGGTCACTATGCTCCTTCTCACCATAGGAACATAGGCCAATGTACAAGTCCCACCTCCAAATGAGGGGGTTGTTGCACTCAATATGAATATTATCAACATTATCAATATCATCATCATTATCAATATACGGTCAGTCATAATGGGCATGCAATTTATGTTTTCATGTTTTTAAAAATATAGTATAGAAAAATAGAAGACTAATCATAGGGAACAGTAGCTCATCCAAGTAAATAGCCAAGCATACAATCAAGAGATACATAAACGTATCTTCAATACAATCAAGGAGGAGTTATATAATAGCGTATCTTTCACTGAGGATTTCGAGTATAATCAACAAATAATAGGTAGACCCTTCGAGTCAAATCCTATATCATCAAGATAGGATCAAGGGTTAAGATCATGATATTCTGAATGTCATGTTTCAATATTCGAGATTAGGGTTATACTTTCCTATGTCAACCTTAAGGTTGGGTCATTTACTTATAATCAATATTTCAATATGCCCAACATTATTTCAAGTGTACAATATATTTGAGTGTGAAAGACTTACCTAGGTTTTCTAGGATCATATGTGTTAACCCTAACTTTATGATTATTATACATGTCATCATCACATTTCTAGATCATAATCATGATAATTAACATCATTTGTATTCAATATTAGATTGATGGGTCAAAATATATCAAGGGTTTTGTGAGATTTGAGATCCATATCAAGATTACTCATTAATCATAAAGATGATAATCAAGATTGAATCAAGTAATTAGATCTAGATCACAAATGATTCATTTTCAAGAGTAGATGATTCAAATATATTAGATCTAGGTTACAAGATAATCATCAGAGTCCAAATCTAGGGTTTTCAGCATTTAGTAAAGCTTAACCACAAATAGAGTTATTTAGACTAATTACGTAAGAAAGAGATCTAGATTTAAATATATCAGTGAACATCATTCGGAATTAGGATTTAGGAGTATTTTTAATGGATCCACTGGATTTTTCTGATCAAGATAGACTATTTATTCATCATTTTTGGAGTTTGGATGCATTTTATAAGATTTAAACAAGATATGGGCATTTAATTGAATATTTTCCAAAGAGCGAGATAAAAACCTTATTTCGCAAAAAATGAAGGTCATTGGATCTTGGTCAGCGCTTGACCACCTTGATCGATTGGCAGCTTAGAGGGGTGCCGCTTCCATGGCACGTGCACGGGAGAAGAGGGGGAGGAGAGTGGTGATATGGGCCCTTCAGTCGTGGTCCACCCTGGACCTTATCGCATCTGAAGGCCTGAGTTGAAACCCATTCTTGTGCCTGAAGCTCACGTGTGAGCGTTGCTTCTCCGCTGAGCCGGTGGGAAAGAGGTTGGAGCATAAGGGAATTCTGAGCTATGCTAGAGGAACGAGGCCAACACATGGTTGGGGGGCATCCCCTTGAGCTTGCGGAGGCATATGATGAGAAAGTGCAGCAAGGGGATGGCTAGGGCTTGAAGCCCAAGGAGGCGGAGGCAGCGGCGCCACAGCAGAGCAGGTGGCTGGAGAAAGGGGAAAATGAGAGAGGGAGCACGAGAGGGAAAAGTGAGGCGTCGTTCGTGTTCGTGGGAGCAAACCGAAACCGATGGCAGGGTTTAAATAGTGATTCGATGTTAGGTTTAGGGTTCTTGAAGGCCATAGGACCCATGGCTGCAGCCACGAGAGCAAGCTCTCAGTTGCTCTTGAAACTAGCTGATTCAAGGGGGGGATGGATATTCGCGGGGGAAATCATCCTCGTTTGATTTGATTTTCAAAATAGAGTCCAGACGAGCCAAAAGAACTTGGATCTTTCGGTCGCCCCCTTCTCCGCTGATTGTGGGAGGTAGGGGATGACCTCCTGACCATAGGATCAGGGTCGTGATCCGTGGATGGATGATCCAAGGGCCGAGGTCCCTCTCTTGCCTTAGGCCGCGGATTGCTGACCTAGAAAAGGTAAGAAAAGGCAAATAAAAAAAAGATTTTGTGCATAGAACTTCCAAAATTCATAGAAAATCGTAGGAATGTCCAAATGACATGAATTTTGGAATGTAGCTTCAAAAATATATGGAGAATATCTAAAAAAATTTTGAGAGCTAAAAGATGAAGTTTTATTGACCAATTTTCTTCTTTGGACAAAGTGATCAATTTATCAAATTTGAGATGTTACAAAGCGTATCAAATTCACATTGGTCACCATATTTTGGATTTGAGTCTCAATAATAATTAAGAGTCTAAGAAAAAATATATTGGGTTCCAAAGTGAACATAAAGAGGGAAAAATTGGAATTACTTCATATTAATGCTAAAATTTCACTTTGTCACATCCTTCCCTCCTTAAAAAGGAATTTTGTCCCCAAAATTCAAAAATAACCTCAAAAATTGGGATTATTCAACCTAAGTCATTTCCTCAAATGCTGGGGTATCTTCAAGTATAAAATCAAAATCATGTCCTCAAATTTCAAGTAATCCAATAAACATAATTGGGATACCATGTTCCATATCATAATCAACTTGGTACTAACACCATTTTCATCATCAAGCAATTGAGTATCAAGATCAACACATATATTGTCCAAAGTCACTATATGAGTCACAAATATGGAAAGCATCCTATTGATCAAAAATTTGGAGAGATCATATTTTCGGTCAAACAAATAGAGTAATTGAATCACGTATACAAGGTGACTTTCAATCCCAATATCTCAGGGTCCTAGCTTCTACATTGGTTTAGGTGGGTTATGCGTCCATGATTTGAGAGTTCACATTTCAACATTTCAAGACCACATCATACTTTCAATATCATGAGTTTCGAGCTCAAAATCACTGGGAGATCCCACCCTAGTCCTAATGAGAGCTAAACCCTAAGTCATAAATCGAGAAGTCAAAATAGTCATCATTTCAAAAATTTCAAGATTTGGGATTTTGAAGCCATTAGTCATATATCTCAATATCCAAATAGTGTGATCATACGATTTGTATTATTATTGATATTTGACAATCATGAGTCACAATATTATATATCAGTATCAAGAGTCGAGATTTTAAGCATCAAAAGTTATAGGTCCAGAATTTGATCATATGTATAATAATTCCAAAGCTAGGGTTTATATTCCTGTTTAGACCTTAGGGGAGATCACTCATCTATATTCAATTTCTAGCAACAATATTCAAGAAATATTTGATCAACATGTCAAAATTTCATTATCATGGTTTCCAAGGTTGATGAATGATCAAGACCTAGGTCTATCTAGGAAGTCAACCCCAAGCTATAGTCAATATTGACATATGTCAAGGTCATTAGTAAATCAATATTCAAGATCGAGTATCAACCATGGGTTTAACCTATTAGGCGTAGGTCAACCAATCCAAATAGGGTAAAAGGGAATACCTTTCCAAACTCTAAATAATCAATAGGATGAAAACTTAGAGGTAGTCGTAATAGGGATGTGACCTAGGTTAGGGGAGTCATGAGTCAACTACTACCCTAATCTAGCACATTATTTACATTGATCATTATCTATTGAGCTTATTCAAATAGAAAGAGTAACAATGATCAAAGCATGTTTTACAAGGTTATAACATCAAAATTCAAGATAATAGGGCAATAATGTCAAGATTTGTATTCCTTTCCTTTCATGATCAAGGTAGTGATAAAATTTGGAAATTGAGGATTTGAATTTGGCATTCAAGGAATTATAGCATAATAGTGAAAAATCTAGCCCATCATCATCATTTCAAAATTGAGATTGAAAAAGGCATCAATGGTCAATAGGAAAACTACTTTTTGTATCATAGGTCTTACATCATGATTTTGTGAGTCTCAGACTTAGTCAATTGATAACATAGTCAAGATGTGTATAAAATAGGATACGAGTTTTCTTAGCTATGTTTGAGTTTTAATCAACAATAGGGAAAAATGAGCTTAATCAAATAGGGACCTTATCAAAAATAAGGTATAAGGTATAAGTCATCCTTATTTCACCAAATCAAGATTTACCTCAACATAGTAAGCATATAGTCAAGTTTTAGCTAATTTGAGTGTTCATGATATTAGGGATCGTACATGAGTATTTGGTTTCAAAATTAATTGATCAAAATCGAGTTTTCAAATTCAGGTCAGATCATGGTATCAACTTTCAAGATTTAGCGATATTCATTTTTCCCATGCATAAGCTACCCATAATCGAGACATCATGTGTCAAAAAGTAATGAGAAGGACCACATGATGGGATGAGAAGACTACCTAATCTTCATCTACATGGGTGGCTTGGGTAGTCCTTAAAGAAGAGATGAGATGCTAGAAAACTCTCTATGGATTCACAAGAGAACCTTTAGGTCCAGTTTTGGATCAATTAAGGCCAGGTAGAGTGAGGGATCTCAGCCACCGTGAAGACGGATAGGATAAATTACGTCAAGACCCCGAGCCTAGACACCTCAATTTTCACCATTATGGACTTTAGGGTTTCTTGGGTGTGAGAGACTTGAGAAATTATTTGCTTAAAGTATATGAGAGTGTGTAAGCTCTGATATCAACTATCACAGAACTGTTCTTATCCCAACCCAATCCCACTGCCTAGACAGTAGAAAAAGGATTGAAGCACCCGTCCCTGAGTGGACCAATAGGATCAATCACACTAGCATATACAATAAGAAATAAATAACTCAAAAACTGGATAATTAAATAACAAACTAACCCAATATGAAGATATATCTGATTTATCTTTGTCATCAGAGTATATGAGTGCGAAAGCGATCTTATTCAATTTTCCATTTGTATTGCCTAAAATCAAGAAAATCGAGACACAATCATGCAATTGCACGGTATGCTATCAAAATCAAGTAAAATAATTTATAAGAAATTAAGTATACTTGGCAGGACTTATATTCAAAAGAATAACAAGCAATTTGCAAATCCAACATTTATTCGACAAGTTTTTCAAGCAATTCAACTTTTATTATGAGTTCCCATTATGCTATAATTCGAGAAGCGTGCTTATATATTTTGTGTGACTCTATTACCCCAACGCAATGGGGAAGGTTACTAGGCTCCTTCTCACCATAGGAACATAGGAGGCCAATGTACAAGTCCCACCTCCAAATGAGGGGGTTGTTGCACTCAATATGAACATTATCAACATTATCATCATCATTATCAATATACGGGCAGTCATAATGGGCATGCACTTTGTGTTTTCATGTTTTTCAAAATATAGTATAGAAAAATAGAAGACTAATCATAGGGAACAGTAGCTCATCCAAGTAAATATCCAAGCATATGGTCAAGAGATACATAAAAGTATCTTCAATACAATCAAGGAGGAGTTATATAATAGTGTACCTTTCACCGATGATTTCGAGTATAATCAACAAATAATCGGTAGACCCTTCGAGTCAGATCCTAAATCATCAAGATAGGATCAAGGGTTAAGATCATGATATTCTGAATGTCATGTTTCAATATTCGAGATTAGGGTTATACTTTCCTATGTCAACCTTAAGGTTGGGTCATTCACTTATAATCAATATTTCAATATGTCCAACATTATTTCAAGTGTACAATATATTCGAGTGTGAAAGACTTACCTAGGTTTTCAAGGATCATATGTGTTAACCCTAACTTTATGATTATTATACATGTCATCATCACATTTCTAGATCATCATCATGATAACACTACAACAAAAATACCCATTAGTGGCCTTTCAGAAATGCCACTAAAAAAGCCAGTAAACATGTTTAGTGGCATTTGTTGACATTTAAAAAAAATGCCTCTAGCGCCAATGCCACTAGGAAGATAGTGGCTTAAGTTGTAAAAGCCACTAAACGTTTATCTTTAGTGGCTTCGAATAAATGCAACATAAAGGCCACTAAGCCATCATTTGGCATTTATAGAAAAGCCACTATCCATCATTTGGCTTTTATACAAATGCCACTGTTTGTATAATGTTGTTGTATAAAATGGTTTTGATTGAATGTAGTGGCTTATGAAAAAAGCCAGTAATGACATACTAGTTCTGCATTACTAATTTTTTATAGATTTTAGTCCGTCAATTTGTAGTCCATGATCAAGTTTTCTAATTGAATGCCAATTGAAGCTGAACACATTTTTCCAGAAGTATTGAACTTTTTTATTTATAATCAAATGACAATTACATGGGGAGGACATTTTACCTTGCCCCTTATATTCAATACAACACCATCACATATGACTATATATGGTACATATTCTAGACATGATCACTAACTGGATATCAACTCAATTTGCACTTGGAGACCCCCCAAAGGAATACAAGCTCATTTTCTTACAAAAACATACAACTCCATTCTAGCATTCCAAGTAGGTTTGAGCTTCTGCAGGAATATTAGACCAGCTACACTGCAATGAAGGTTCATCCTAGCTTCTTCTCAGCTCCAGTGATAGCATATGATAATTCATCCATAAAGTCATCAGATTCCTAAGTAGGTTCTTCCTTCTTCTCTTCCACCTTGGCAGCAGAAGTCGCAGGTGCAACTGCATAGCCTGAAGCAATAGTATGGGTAGCAACAACTGCAAACTTGCTAGGATCCTGCCATGAAGTGAGCAAAAAGTTGAGCACTTGCATGCAAATGTAAGACAAAAAAACTTACAGCACTAGCATGCAATAAGATAGTATCAGGGAAGATAGCACCATTACCAAATTTATAAATAAGGTAATCTTCAGTAAGGTCAAGGACCTCAGGGCTGAATATAGATCCACTATCATAAACTGACATCACAACCAGTCCATATGAGAAGGGCCTAATGCCGAGCTTTACAAGAAGGGCAGCCTCACAAGAACCCACCTTCTCACCTAACAAGTTCGATAGGGGTGATAATTTCAAATGTACCATTGACATTATGTCAGCTGAATAGAGTTTGCCACGCAGCAAAGCTTTAGACATTTAGCTAAGCACACAACTAAGAAGATTATAGAAAGGGGGCAAAGCTGAGAATCTTGACAATTATGTAAAAGCAAAAGATTATAATCAAACTCAATCTCATCCAGTGTTCTCATAAAACTATAGTCCATACATAATAAGTTGAAATAATTTTAGTAAGGTAAGAAAGCATAAAATGATTAATAAGAGAAGAACCTGGTGAAGGCCTTCATGTTGTTATAGATATATCTCTCTTCGTCAACTGCAATAAATATTGTACTGAAGTTATCATTAGTAAGAACCATGTCTAAAGCCTCCTTGGCAACCTGGACTGACACATAAAAAGAGAAGAAACATCATTATCGATAATAATTATTAAAAGACACGAAGATAGATATACAAATTCCCATAGCGAATATAATCACCTCAGTTCCAGAAATTCCCATGGCAATACCAATGTCTGCCATTTTCAGAGCAGGTGCATCATTGACACCATCACCAGTCATGGCAACCACCACATGTAAAAAACAAGTAACTACAAAACATGCAAGAAGACTTTCCAGAGTAGGAAGCAAAAAGACATTTACAACCTTATCTCTCGAGAATGGCCTTTAATCTCTTGGAGAAACCATTCTTCCTTGAGGCTTCTTCGTAGACTTCTCCACCAGAGCATAGTTCTGACATGTTGATAATGACTTCATGTACCTCTGTAGAGAAATTAGGACGCAAAACTGTAGAGGTACACGAAGTCATTGTCAACATATCAGTAACATCAGAACTAGAAGAAGTGTTAGTGAAGAGGATTGCATAAAAATGAAACTCTGATTGCATACACCTACATTAAGGCAAGGCAAAAGGTGATCATCATTGTTAGTAAGTTGGACATCAGAATTTAAGCAGAACATACTACTTTAGATACTACTTTTAGATACCACTTTGGCTAGGCTGCAATACAACAAAGGACCTCAGGGCTAAATACATATCCACGATCATAAACTGACAACACAACCAGACCATATGAGAAGGGTCAGATGCCGAGCTTGGCAAGAAGGGTAGCCTCAGAAGAACTCACCTTCTCACCTTTCCTAATAAGTTTGACAATGGTGATAATTTCAACTGTACCATTCACATTATGTCAGCTGAATAGAGTTTGCCATGCAACAAAGCTGTAGACATTCAACTAAGCACATGATAGAAAGGGTGCAAAGCTGACAATCTTGACAATTATGTAAAAAGCAAAAGATGGTTATCAAACTCAATGTCATCCAGGGTTCTCATAAAACTATAGTCTATACATAATAAGTTGAAAGATTTTTAGTAAGGTATACAAATTGACATATAATTACCAAAATAGTAAGGTTATTGATAGTAAGGTATACAAATTAGTAAGGTTATCGATAACAATTACTAAAATACAAGAAGATAGATATACAAATTGACATATAGCGAATATACTTACCTCAGTTCCAACAATTCCCATGGCAATACCAATGTCTGCCATTTTCAGAGCAGATGCATCATTGACACCATCACCAGTCATGGCAACCACCACATGTAATAAACAACTAACAGCAAAACATGCAAGTTGACTATGTAGATCAGCAGGAGGCTTCAGGTCTTCAAATGTATACTAACATGGCCGCCGGGAATAGATTCACTATCCCCTGATAAGCAAGAAGAGTTTCCATAACAAATTCACTATCCCCTTCAACTGAAAAAAAAAAAGCAAAGTGAAGTAGTGAAATATACCTTATCCAAGAATCCTTAAAACAACCCAAAACAAGACTGGAAACCAATGTTGGCTAGGCTACAATACATCAAGAACATGTAAGCATGCACCATTTTGTTGGATTGCATGTAAGACTAGTTCCAGGGTGAGGAATCACATCTTTGAGTCCTAACAACAACTCTACTCTTGGAGATTAAAGGCCAATCATAAGAGCTGAGCTGAAGCCTTTCACAAGAGATGAGATGACAACCTTAGCTCTCGAGAGTGGCCTTTGATCTCAAAAAACATGCCTTTTTGAGTCCTAACAACAGCTCTGTACTTGGATATTTACGGTCATTCTCTGTACATGATCTTAGCAGCGGATCCTTACCATAGTTATTGGCTTTTAGGGCCTGCATCACAACCACATGTTACAGAAAGGGTATTATTATAGATGTTGTTTTAACAATTAAGGGAACATGGAGGAACCAATATTACTAACAACACCCATTATTTCTTGAGGCTTCTTCCTTGACTTCTTAACCAAAGCAGAGTATGGAAATGTTGAAAATGACTTGTTGTACCATGGAAATGTTGAAAATGACTTGTTGTACCTATGTAGGGAAATTAGGACGCATAGAAGCATGCGACTAAATATCTCAGTTACATTTCAGACATCTTAATAGCCTAAATATTGAGCAATCATAGAAGCTCAACCACAAACCATCTTGAGGTGAATAACCACAGCAAAATATGTTGTGTAAATCTCACACACAAGATTCCAAAAACACTGCTCATAGCTAAAAACCACTTTACATAGAACTATTGACTTAGGAAGCAAAAAAAGACATTCACATTCAGTAGGTCAAAACAAAATATGTTGTGTAAATGTCACACACAAGAAGGTAAGACACTGCTCATAGCTAAAAGCAAAATAGGATTGTCATTTGGCAACATTGTCTATGACAATGGACATGAAACAACAGTATCTGGATCGTTATGTACTAATAAAAAAGTGGACCAAAGAAACACAACTATAGCTTTCATCTCTCTACACAGTATCCAAGAATGCAATTATCTATCTTTACACTTCATGACCTGCAACAAATGGAAACGACTTTAGATACTAGTTTTGTTTTCAATTATGTCACATTATAAGCAATACTAAATTCTCACTTTGTAAGTAAATGTGATTTCGTCCATACTATGGCATTACCAATAACTTCATCCATATATTGATATTGCTCAGAAGGTATGACTAGAGGTTCATTGGCCATCACCACAACCTCTACATAAACACCAACACATGATGAGCCTAAAATTGCACCTCCCACCATTTGAAAGGGGTCAACCTCAGATACTCAACCGATTGCAACTTTATCATCTACATCTGCGATACTCATCACATACACTTCCTATAAACAAAATACAATTTAAATAAAAAAATTATATAAACGTAGAATGATGTGCAATTTACACAAATACAAACATACTTGTCCCTTATAAATTGTTGAATGTCTCATTCCGATCTGCACAATTATTTTATCTTTGTCATAAGGCCATCAAAATTCAACATGGAAAATAATTGATACCACACATCTCGTATAAAATGTATTAATACCCAACTAGTGCATACATGTTGTGCTGATTGACTATTTCCTGCTCTAGACAAGGCTAGTATCTGCTCTATTTTTACATTTTGTTCTTGAATTTTAGATTCAAATTCTATCTATTGTTGTTTGGAAATGCTTCCTTTGCACTTCATCAGCTTCTCAGGATTTACGGTTCTTGCCCCAGATATCAGAAGGTGATGGTCCATGTAACATACCAGGATTTGAGGCCTCGGATAAAACACTCTTAAAAGGAATGATTGGACTACCCATATCACCAAGGTGCGTCTCCTTTTTCGAGAGCCCATCACTAAGAACTCCATAGTTAAGCATGCTCAGCTTGGAGTAGTACTGGGATGGGTGACCTGTCGGGAAGTTGATCCTGGCATGCGCGTAAGTGAGGACAAAGCACACAGTTAAGGCTAGTGGTGGTCTGTGGGGCCAGTCGTCATTCCTGAAACTCTACTAGAGCCTCGGGTAGTGGGCACGAGCTTTACAAATAGTATCATAGCCAATTCCCCTCCAGTAGGTGGGGCCCACATGGGCATGGTATGCTAGTCTTGAGTCGTGCAGTCCAGGCATGTAGGAAAGGGTTGTCTATGGTTGACGTAACTACCCTTGTGCTGGTATTCCGTGATCGGGAGCTGGGTGTCCATGGCCCATTGTGGGTCTGCACTGAAATGGGGAAGATATTATGAAGCCTTATAGTTGAGCCTTGACGAGGACGTCAAGAGTCTAAGTGGGGGAGATTGTAACATCCCAAGATTTGAGGCCTCAGATAAAACACTCTTAAAAGGAATGATTGGACTACCCATATCACCAAGGTGTGCCTCCTTTTCTGGGATCTCATCACTAAGAACTCCATAGTTAAGTGTGCTCAGCTTGGAGTAGTACTAGGATGGGTGACCTGTCGGATCTTGGCATGTGTGTGAGTGAGGATAAAGTGCACAGTTAAGGCTAGTGGTGGTCTGTGGGGCCAATCGTCATTCCTGAAACTCTACTAGAGCCTCGGGTAGTGGGCCCGGGCTTTACAAATAGTATCATAGCCATAACCCCTCCAGTAGGTGGGGCCCGCATGGGCATGTGGCATGCCATTCTTGAGTCGTACGGTCCAGGCATGTAGGAAAGGGTTGTCCATGGTTGACATAGTCACCCTTGCACATGTATTCCGTGATCGAGAGCTGGGTGTCCATGGGCCATTGTGGCACTGAAATGGGGTCAGATTATGAGGCCATATATTTGAGACTTGACGAGGACATCAAGATTCTAAGTGGGGGAGATTGTAACATCCCAGGATTTGAGGCCTCGGATATGATGATCTTAAAAGGAATGATTGGACTACCCATATCACCAAGGTGCACCTCCTTTTTTCGGGAGCCCATCACTAAAGAACTCCATAGTTAAGCATGCTTGGCTTGGAGTAGTACTAGGATGGGTGACTAGTCGGGAAGTTGATCCTGGCTTGCGCGTCAGTGTGGACAAAGTGCGCAGTTAAGGCTAGTGGTGGTTTGTGGGGCCAGTCTTCATTCCTAAAACTCTACTATAGTTGTGGGCAGTGAGCCCAAGCATTACAGTCCAAGTCCATAACCACGAACATATCATGGTCTCTCTTCTCCCATAACCTGCCTATAAATTTCAGCTGAAGTAACATCAGGTTGGTTTCTTCGCAGCTCGTCACCTACCTCAGAAATTTTTTCCTGCACACAACAGAACATAGGAGATGAATTTTATACCACCCATGTAGTAAATGTAACATAATACTATAGGATAGGAATCCTTGTACCAAAATTTTAGAGGATTCAATATCAACTATGCTCCCATCTTTTTTACGATGAGTTTTCTCAAAAAACTCAATGGGATCAACTTCCCCACCTGTTTCCTTCTCCAACTGTATCATTCAAACAAGGTTATTGCTAACATCATTTAAACGGATGTCTCCAAATTGTCCAATTGGATCACAATATTGACTAACTTACATCATGGTTCAGACAAGCGAATGACTTGGTTCTTGTTGTGTGGCTAACCTTTTGAAATTTTTTGCTTGTCTTGTTAGTTATACACTTCCTCTGTGAAAAAAAATTGTAGTATTGTCCATAGTAATTATCTTTGAGGTAAATTAAATATCAATTAATAGATACAAAAAATTACATTTCCTTTATTGCTCCTCCAGTAATCCACAAGAAATTTCCATTGAGACGTTTCCACGCGGGGAACAACTTATTCAAGTTGTTGTTCATATGGACTATCTTCTATGAAGTATAGTTTACGTACCTCCCACTTGTGGTCCTTCCATTTCTTTCCCAGTCTCTTCATTTTCCACTCCTTTAATTCTATGTCCATCATGAATTTACTCTACCGACAATAAGGATATCAATTAGAAGCTTCATTTAACCATTTAAAAATAAATTTTAATATTGTACCTTAACAAAATTCTATATGGATTCTTTTTTATTTGCTGGAAATTGTCTCCAGTCCTCATAGTTTAATGGAAAAAGATTGGGATCTCTTGCAATGGTTGTCAAAAAACTTGATAAGTGACATTGGTTTTTACCCACTGGTTGTCCAAATTGATTTATCTCAATGCGAATTTGATCGTCGGGCTTTCTTTTCCAGACTTGCAAACATTGTGTTCGGCCACGTGTGTGATGTCTTTGACCTAAGCATTCATTTATATATCATTAGATGCAACACTATAAATGCAATGATATGAATAAATCGAATACGTAGCACATCAGTAGGTGTTGGCGTAGCATTCAACGACTCATCATGGTGATCAGAGACGTCATTTTGCTCCATGGTTTCTTGAAATGCATTGCTATTTTGGCTATTACCAACTCTACTCTCTACTCTTCTTGATTGATTGGACATGAGAACATTGAAAGTAGGCACCGGGGGTCGATGTCTTTGACCTGAGCATTCATTCATAAAGGATACAACATAAATGGAAATTATATATCTTTAGATGCAACACTATGAATGCAATGATATGAATTAATAGATTACCTAGCCCATCAGAAGGTGTTGTTGTAGCATTCAACGACTCTTGATGGTGATCAGAGAGGTCATTTTTCTCCATGTGGTCATGAAATGGATGGTTGTTTTGGCTATTGGCAGCTCTGTTGTCTACTCTTCTAGAATGATTGGACACCGAAGCATTGCCATTAGGCACCCTTGGTCGATGTCTTTGACCTGAGCATTCATTCATAAAGGATACAACATAAATGGAAATTATATATCACTAAAGGCAGCACTATATATGCAATGAATTAACCGATTACCTAGCCCATCACAAGGTGTTGTTGTAGCATTTAACAACTCATCATGGTGATCAGATAGGCCATTTTACTCCATGTGATCATGAAATGCATAGCTATTTTGACTATTGGTAGCTCTAATGTCTACTCTTCTTGAATGATTGGACACTGAAGCATTGCCATTAGGCACCCGTTGTCGATGTCTTTGACCTGAGCATTCATTCATAAAGCATACAACATATATAGAAATTATACATCATTAAATGCAACACTATAAATGTGATGATATGATTACCGTGTCCATCACAAGGTGATCTTGTAACAGCAGAGCTAGCAACAGTGTTATTGAATTTCCTTGGTCTATCATTTTGAACATTAGGTGGAAGGGAAGCTAAATTTTTTTTGGAGCGATTACTGGATGACAGGTTCAAAGCTTTCCAACAACCTTGTGGAGTAATGATAGGTAAATGAGTCCCCGTACAAGAATCAATGATGTTGTTCTGATCATTCCTTGTAGTTGTCTTATTATGGAAGCTGTCACTTAATTGTTCTCTCATCCTGAGTATATCAAGTCACACAAAAATGAAGACACTTAAAACAAAATTGAACAACATAAAAGGTATTAGGGTTTAGGGTTTAGGATTTTTACTACTAAAAGGTATTTACTACTCGTCGGTCATCCTCTGCCATCTAACAATTATCCATTCTTAAAAATAGTAAAAAAATATAACATTTATGAGTAAGTATGTCATACAAACAACATAGTTATAATAAGGATAAAAGTAGAACATCACTTTGAGGCAATCCTCAAAGAAAAACATCACTCAAAACCACACCAGAGAAAAACATTTGCAAGCCATCATCAAGATCACATTGGGTACCTTAAATTCACAGTACTTGATTGATTACTAATGTTCATTAAGTAATACAACACAAATTAAAATTTTTTATTATTTCCTCATTTAAAAGTTAAAAAAATCATCAACAATTGTGACGGCCATTATGACTGTGACGTGTCTGTTTTGTTGATGATGCTGTGTTGAGGATGGAGTCACTGGAAGACGAATCCGAACTGATGGTCACGGGGTACAAGGTGGTACCAATGGGCAAGGATTGCACCTCATGCATGCCGAATTCATCGAATGACGTCTCCTCAGATTCGGTACAGCCTAGCTCGTACATATACCATCTCAGGTGAGAAGGCAGACTGTTGTTGTAGTTATGCATATAAGCATGTATGGTATTATCGCCAATCGGACGAAGCAAAACTTAGTTCGTACGGCCAATTCCCATTCTCCCAATCCACCCACGCCAACTGGTTGTGGATACCAGATTGTCGTCACCATCATACTGAACCTCGATTACATTTGTCGAGTTCCCAAACTTTAAGGTCATTTGACCAGCCGTGTAGCGTCTTCCGTCTAGATGACGCCAATGTCTGGGAATGGTGAGCTGTGCAAGTGTACGCTCATCTAGGGTGATGTCCATCTTTTCTGCTTCAGGGAAAAGGAGCGGGGGGGGGGGGGGTAGACGCCCAGGCCATAGTGACTGTTGTAGGTGAACAGAGACTGCAAAATATTAGTACTAACAATTGTAAGTATATATAACTATATTATAAATTTTCAAAAAGAGTAATATAAATTTGCAAAATATAGAGCAATATATTTTTTAAAGTGAAGCAAGTAGTCCATAAACATATTTCCCATGGTTTCTATCAACATCGATAGGAATGAACCCATTAGAGAACGGGCAACATCATTATCTAGTTTGATGAAACATGGTCAGGGACCATACAAGTGTAAAACTTGTATAAGATCTGAGTGTAGAAGACCCATAACTTAGAGGAACTGGTGTGCCAGTCATTGTTGCTTAAAGACCCTAATTTTCAGGGATGGTGAAGGTTTTAGTCAATTGGTAGTGCAGAAGAATATAGACCATTCAAGTTTACAGTAATCAAAGGAAAATTGAAGAAACCACACCCAAAAAAAACATGTATACTATAAGTAATTATACAAAATTCTCCAGAAGAAACCACACCCTTGCTCCCAAAATAAGTAATGTAACATGTAACAAAATTCTCCAATTATAAAATAAGATATGTATCCTTTTCTGAATTCGTGAATGGTGCATTGCATATTACCATAACATTTGGAAAATTAACCAGTTTCTGCTATTTCCATTGCATTAGTTATTCTGTAAAACATTCTACAATCTCTGTGATATATATTTTTCCAAATAATAGTGATAGCAAATTCTACTGCTTCTGTTGTATGGTACTTTCCGATGAAAGTAGCCTTTTCAGAATAGAGCATTTCCAATACCTGATATACATAGTTAATGCCCTCGTTGTTGTTCTCTCCTAACATAATTATGGCTCACCCTTAGCGAGTTTTACCATCTGATGATGTGGTGCAGTGTTTATATACAAAATGTATCAAAGAGCTTTATGTGTTTATTATTTTGTAGATATTAAGATTGTATATATAAAATATGGTATATATTCTGCAGCGTTCACCAGTATGCTTGTTTTATTTTGGTCTTTTATGCTACGACGTTTCTTGATTCTTCATATAACACAACTAGTTATAAACAAGATGCAACATGAATTTTCTGCATATCTACATCTTGAAGAAGCTACAAATCCACACTTATGCTATTTTATTCCATCTACGAATTAATACTAAACTTTACTTACAATGGATGGTCTATTGACTCTATTGACGTGCTATTAGTTTGTGTGGTGCCTCACCTTGTGCAAAATCATGCCTCTACCACTGTTGATATAAACGATTAAGGAAGTGATTGTTGGATATAAAACAATAGAATCATCATATTTGAAGACTATCTTCATAAACCGATTATCATATATATCTTGATAGAATGAAAACTGTGAGAATGGATGGGAAAGACCATGTGTGTTTATTGTTTCGTGGGATGTACTTACCTGTCGCGCACCGAAGTAGCAGGGTGGCAAACCGCCACAGTCCTCGCCGGTAAGTTGGGAGACTGATTTCTTCCTCGGCGTCCCCTCCAACCCTTGGCAGCGTCGCCAGAAAGTTGGGAGACTGATCTCTTCCTTGGCGTCCCCTCCAACCCTTGGCAATGTTGTCGGCACCTTGGAGAAGAGCAGAGAGCGTTCCAACAGGTAGCGTCCTCGGTCTGGCAGATTAGGGTGAAAAGGCTAGCTAGGTCGACTTTGTGGGTTCTGTGAGCAGAGCAAATGTCGGGAGTAAATGTCTCTGCCCAACGCGTGAAGAAGAGGAACCGTTTTGCATGCCAGAGGAAGCCGCGCGGGAACATAATTTTTTTACTAATTGCGGCCCGCTCATTTGATTTGGCAATTTTGAAATGCCACTAATTAATTATAAAAATACCTTAATTGGTAAGTCTTTTCTATAAACTCCATAATACGTGGTTTCTAGGCATTTAAATTATAAATGCCACTGCATTACATAGATAGTGGCATTTTTTAGAAAATCCACTAGAATAAAAGCCACTAATGGGTATTTTTGCTATAGTGTAACTAATTTGTATTCAAGATTAGATTGATGGGTCAAAATATATCAAGGGTTTTGTAAGATTTGAGATCCATATCAAGATTACTCATTAATCATAAAGATGATAATCAAGATTGAATCAAGTAATTAGATCTAGATCACAAATGATTCATTTTTAAGAGTATATTATTCAAATATATTATATCTAGGTTACAAGATAATCATCAGAGTCCAAATCTAGGGTTTTTAGCATTTAGTCAAGATTAACCACAAATAGAGTTATTTAGACTAACTACATAAGCAAGAGATCTATATTTAAATATATCAATGAGCATCATTCGTAATTAGGATTTAGGAGTATTTTTAATGGATTCACTGGATTTTTCTGATCAAGATAGACTATTTATTCATCATTTTTGGAGTTTGGATGCATTTTCTAAGATTTAAACAAGATCTGGGCATTTAATTGAATATTTTCCAAAGAGCGAGATAAAAACCTTATTTCACGAAAAATGAAGGTCGTTGGATCTTGGTCAGTGCTTGACCACCTTGATCGATTGGCGGCTTAGAGGGGTGTCGCTTCCAGGGCACGTGCATGGGAGAAGAGGGGGAGGAGAGTGGCGATCTGGGCCCTTCACTCATGGTCCACCCTGGACCTTGTCGCATCTGACGGCCTGAGTTGAGACCCATTCTTGTGCCTGAATCTCACGTGTGAGCGTTGCTTCTCAAATGAGCCAATGGGAAAGAGGTTGGAGTAGAAGGGACTTCTGATCTATGCTCGAGGAATGAGGCCAACACATGGCTGGGGGGCATCCCCTTGAGCTTGCGGAGGCAGAGGATGAGAAAGTGCAGCAAGGGGATGGCTAGTGCTCGAAGCCCATGGCGGCGGAGGCAGCGGTGCCGCAGCAAAGTAGGTGGCTGGAGAAAGGGGAAAATGAGAGAGGGAGCACGAGAGGGCAAAGTGAGGTGTCGTTCGTGTTCGTGGGAGCAAACCGAAATCGATGGCAGGGTTTAAATAGTGATTCGAGGCTAGGTTTAGGGTTCTCGAAGGCCATAGGACCCATGGCTGTGGCCACAAGAGAAAGCTCTCAGTTTCTCTTGAAACTAGCTAATTTGAGGGGGGGAGGTTGGCTGCATTCGGATTTGCGGGGGAAATCATCCTCGTTTGATTTGATTTTCAAAATAGAGTCTGGACGAGACAAAAGCACTTGGATCTTTTTGTCGCCCCCTTCTCCGCTGATTGCGGGAGGTAGGGGATAAACTCCTGACCATAGGATCAGGGCCGTGATCTGTGGCTGGCTGATCCAAGGGCCGAGGTCCCTCTCTTGCCTTAGGCCGCAGATTGTTGGCCTGGAAAAGGTCAGAAAAGGTAAATAAAAAAAGGGATTTTGTGCATAGAACTTCCAAAATTCATAGAAAATCGTAGGAATGTCCAAATGACATAAATTTTGGACTGTAGCTTCACAAATATTTGGAGAATATCTAGAAAACTTTTGAGAGCTAAAAGATGAAGTTTGATTGACCAATTTTCTTCTTTGGACAAAGTGATCAATTTACCAAATTTGAGGTGTTACAAAGTGTATCAAATTCACATTGGTCACCATATTTTGGATTTGAGTCTCAATAATGATTAAGAGTCCAAGAAAAAATATATTGGGTTCCAAAGTGAACATAAAGAGGGCAAAATTGGAATTACTTCATATTAATGCTAAAATTTCACTTTGTCACACTCACCATGTCCATCTTTAATGCTTCCTCCAATAAGATTGTGAACCCCTTATAATTCCAACACAAGTGTGTTATTCCCTATTACTAAGAATCCGAACAATCTAAAGTGACAAAAAGGATTTTTCTAGTTTTTTGGAAAGAAAGTTCTTTTTACAAATAATGGTAAGAAAATATTTGATATAAGTCATTATTGAGTAGCCTTTGCATTTTTTGAACATGGGTTTGTTGTGTAAGGTTGGCATTCTTATTTTGGATATGAGTTGGATTTTTATAACAGAGACTAAAAATTTTATTTTGAGTTTGATGTATATATATTTTTTCATTGGACAACCACATTTTTTAGCAAACACGTTGATTTTACTTCTCTGAACTGTCAATAAACTAATTATGTTTCAATTTAAATTTTCTTCTTATATTAATTTTTTTTTCAAATATAATCCCAACCATTCTAACACGTATATGTATGTCTTTCTTTCTTGAACTCTTTCTAAGTGAGTATGCAATAATAGGCTTAAATTTTTAACTTTTCTTAGTCAAACAACCTTTTCTTACATGTTGTTGATAGATTCATTATTTGGTATTATAGATGTTGGTATATTTCAAGGATTTAACCACGTCATCATCAACGTTCTCAAAGTTACATATGATGGAATTGCCATAATGAATATATTACTCATAGAAAATTATAGTCAGAAAAATATTTGTTTGAATTTTCAAATATATCATCAGTTTATATGACATTTTGGTGTAATCAGTGTCTTCCTTCACTAAGTAATATAAGGGAAAATCTACAAAATAATGTGTTCTCTTTACTTAGTTGCGTCTCTTTTTGTGATTTTATTTGATTATAGAAGTTTGATAAGTATCCCTCTTACGTATAAACAAGCATACATACATCAGTTTTACAAAATAGAATTGATCATAGATTTAATTATATGTAGTTTCACTTTTCATAAAATATGTTGTACATCAATCTGCGTAAATATTGATATGTATGTTGCCTCATTTCTAATTGATTTGCATTTTTATAAATAAAACAATACTTACTACGCCATACACATTTTCTTATGGAAAATAATGTAAGAAAAATGTACTATTCTATTATAAAAAAGAATGATAAGAATGTGTCAATTTTATAATCCATATATTGCATCTTCAAAAATTGAAATCTTGAAACTATTATACTATTATTGAAATCGAACAAATATTATGGTTTACATGCATGCATGTGCACGTTATAAAATAATTGTAAGTATAGAATCAATATGACGTTAACAATAATAGGGTGAGCTCCTTTGAAATCCCAACAACTAATGTATTAATTAATAACCCATCACATGATACTAGAACAAGAAACTTTTGAGAGGTAATTGGGTTAAAGGAAAATGGATATTATTCCAATCATACTAAAAAGTGAAGGCACAACCGTACAAATAAATTTGATAACTTGCTCCCATATTCCAATATTTTGGAAAGTGCTATATATGATACTGTTTGAACTCATTTCTAGAGTCATGTGGGGTGATGGGGCTGGCAGAGGTGGCAGACTAATAGTCAAAATGGGGGAGAGGGGAGAGAAAAAGAAATAGGGGGAGGCAGAGAGGGATGGGGTGGGAGAGAAAATAAAGTAGAGGAGTCAAAATTGGAAGAGAGAGAGAGAAGGAGGAGAAAATTGGTCCTCTTTTTAGTTTTTTGGGAGAGAGAAAATATACGAGGAGGGAGCGAGAAGAGATAAGAGGGCGAGAGAGAAAACTAAGACATGAATAAGAGATATCGAGATATTGGATCAGAGATGACATATCGATTACAGATTAGAACACAAAACTGCTAATATAAATTATAAAATTAGATTTAATTTATTTTTGCATATTACTAACTAACAACATAAAAAACAAGAATTTTTTTTTGGTGACCGAGAGAACCCACCTCGGGCGAGCCCGACATGGTAAACTCTCGAGGCATGAGAGGGTGTGGTCCGGTCACCCCCCTCCCGCGCCTAATCAGCGTAGATTTCCGTTCGCAAAGTGCCTTCGGTGAGGTTTGAACCCAGGTCCTTCATTGGGACTTATCGAGCTCTTACCACCCGAGCTACTATGGCCGAACAAAAAAAAACAAGAATATTGTGTTTAGGATGCGTTAAAATGTACGCATGTTATAATGTGTTACTTCTCAAAATTTCTCTCCTCCCTCCTATATTTATTTTTCACTCTCTTCTCATATTTTCCTCCTTCATTTATGTTCATGTACATGGACTTTTTTATTATTTATTAATGTTTTATTTCCCATTATTTCCCTCCTTTCTTTCTATCTCTCCCCACTACTTCCTCCTCAGTTTGTCTTTGCTTGTGTTATAATGCATTTTCTATCACACATTAATGTTTTATTTACCTCTACTTCTCTCATCCCTTATGTTTATTTTATTTTTCTCTCTTCTAACTACTTCTCTCCTCTATTTGTATTTACTTGTATTACACTTAGTTTTCTGTCAACTGTTAATGTCTTATTTCCCCTTCACTTCTCTCTTCCCTTCTTTTTTCTTTCTCTCTCTTCCCACTACTTCACTCTATTATATTCACATGTTATGATGTGTTTTCTAGCACATATTAATGTGTTATTACCCACTACTTTCCTCTTCCCTCATGTTTTTCTTGTTCATTCTCTTCTAAATATTTTTGTTATCAATTTGTGTTTATATGTGTTATAATATTTTTCGTCACATATTCATATGTTATTTTCCATTACTTCTCTCCTCCCTCCTATTTTTCTTTTTCTGTCTCTTCCCTTACTTTCCTCCATTTATGTTCACATGTTTTATAATGTATTTTTTATTACATATTAGTTTGTTATTTTCTACTACTTCTCTCCTCTTATTTTTTCTTACTCTCTCTTTCACTTACTTCCCTCGTCTGTCTCTCTTATTTTCATTTTTCTCTCTCTTCCACTAGTTTCATATCTCCCCCTCTTCTCACTTTCTCACTCCTCCCACCCTCATTGTTTTTTCGCTATCTTCCTACTAATTATCTCCTCCCTCCCTCATATTTTTCTCTTTCTTGCCATTGCTTCTCTCATTCTTTCTCATTCTCTTCCAACTTTGTCTTTTCTATTTTATTTCTTTCTCTCACTACTTCCCTCCTCCCCTCCTTTGTTTACATTTCTTTCTTCTCCCACTACTTTCCTCCTATTATCTCTCTCCCACTACCTCTACCCTTTCTCTTATCCTCCACTCAATGATCGGAGAGTTGTCATCTTACGGTTAGAATTTTGACAAAAGGTCAGCTGATTACAAATTGCGTTTCCAAAGTCACATTTTGTACCCAATATTGTATACCCACCGGCCCCTACCACCCTAAAAACACTACCCACTATTGAGATTTGTAAAATTGGCAGCCAAACTAGGCCTAAAGGTACTTCCGTGAATAAATGAAAGGAATATTTTCGAATAGAAAAATGGAAGTCTGAAAAAGGAAGGACGAGGAGGAGACCCGCACCTAGAGAATTCCAAGCACGCAATTCCAAAACTAAATGAGTCGTTACTGTTGCTGCGATTCATTAGACGAGTCATTTTGATTGGTCGGAATGAAGTCAAGCAGTGTGCTTTGCGAGTCACTCGTTGCGTTCTTATCTGCATCTATAGACGGAGAAAACAAAACATGAGCACCTAGTTCCCATTGGTTTTCACTTCATATGGATTTTGATAGTAATTGAAATTTTCTTACGCTCCGCTGTTCTCATTATTTGGCTTTGTAGCAAGATACTGCTAATCTGCTAATAGTTTCTAGTGTAAATTTTCATTAAAAAGAATATACTAAGAACCACCTTTAGTACTACAGCGAGACAGATCCTTTTACATTTGAATAACGTAACAAGGACCAATCCTTCTGTAGAACTGACGACTGACGGCATTTGCTTTATAAATGCAATTCATTTTTATTTACCCAAAATGATAAAGCTCCTTCAAATTTTTAAGTGCAAGTTAGACCTCAACTTCCGGACCGAAATCAGCACAATAGGCAGTGATAATTTCCAATTAAAAAAGGAAAACGGACATCGTATGTCATTAGTTTTTCCCTACATAGTGGAACTGGATTTTCTTCAGTAGTCAATAAATCTCATTTTTTTACATAGTTTTGTAACCAGCTCATAAGCACGTAGTCAACATCCTTCAAGATGGCACAAAGCACAAAGATCCTGCTGCAAATGCTACATAGTTCCTTGTCAAAGTGGATATGCCTTGTGACAGGAGCAAAGCGATATAACGAAAAGAGTCAAATGAGTTTAGCTTCACCCCTAGAATCAGAATGCTGCAGTCACATTTTGTATTACATGTATCTAGTGTATCATTATAAGATTTGTGATACCAGTGCTCTTGTTTGTCTTGGTGTACACGAGTTCCGTGTCTGACAACAGGACCCGCAGTTATCTTGTGCGTAGTTCTTAAGCTGGCCAGTTTGGTATGTTGGCGGTTGCTTCATTCACCATCTTGACTAGGGTCACCTACAAAAAAGGACATTTTTTGTCTACATTATTTAGATACCGCGAAGTAGGACCGAATTCAATAACAAGATCTTTGAAGAAGCTCAATCTATACAGCTGAGCAGAAAAACTTGGATTGTGTCACTAGGGTCAGCAAAAAAAAAAACGTATACACGGGTTGGATGCAGAGATTCATATGTTAGGACTACTGAGAACTGCTAAAAAATTTTACATGTACTTATATGAAGGTAATGCATGTGCTAGATACAACATATGAAGCTTGATATAGAGAAAGCTGAAATCTATACAATTCAATAGATGGCAAATAAGCTGTAACTTTTTCATCGAACAAAGGTAGTCACTGTTTGCTTTTATAACAGATTCTAATAGTCTGCTTCCAAGCGCATTTTTGGTTTTCCAGATTATTTCTACCTGTGGTCAATTTCAACCAAAGTACTACATCCACACTAGAGGATGGGGAATGTTAAATGACAAACCATAATTAAATCTCCAAATATTTACCTTTGTATGCTACCGTGTCATTGAGAAATGAATTATTGACAGTGTGAGAAGAGAGTGCATGGAGGGTCATTTTATGGTATACACTTTTTTAGAATTATAAAGACAACCAAAAGGATAAAAAGCAAATTTAGGGGATATTCCCTTTTAGCAAATTGTATAATATCTTAGGATTCGGACCCAAAAAAAATTCACGGACCAAAAAAAATAATATCTTAGGATTCAGAAATAGACTTTATACGGAGTTTACCACAATTTGAATGATTCTTACACAAACTAATAATGAGCATCAATGGTAGTGAATCACAATAAAGTATGGGTTGTAAGTAATCATTGGAGATGTTTACATATGATATGGCCTCCCAATCTTTGTAACAAGAGTCTCAACTTTTACAAAAAAAAAGCGATATTTGTGATTTTATAGGCTCCTGAATATTCAACATGATTAGTACAGCGGTCGCTGATTTTTCACAACTTTTCACAATTTTCCAACTTTTTTGTGATAAATATGATTTTCATGAATTTTCATGACACTTCACAAATTTTCACTATTTTTCTCTTTTAATATAAAATCACGTACAAAGAACTTCGGACATACACTAAACCCTCAACCCCACTCTCCCAACGGTCCATGTTGTTGAATCGTTCTTTTCCCCCTCCTCTTGGATGTTGTGTCTGCATCCTCAACTTATTTTTTCTCTTCAATCAGCAAACAAGCAATCCTCCTCTTAATTTTCATTTTTTTTCTTCTGATATGCAGCTTATTAATCATATTAATCATTACTAATACCACAAATGGTCAATGCTTCATCAGTCAATACAATTGTTCAACATGTTTCTCTCAAGTTGTTATATATATAGATATTGTTATTGTTCGAGTTTTCTTTGTATTCTTGTCCAATTTTTTCACTCAATAAGATTGTATGTCTAGTGACCTTAATCGTTACATGCATGTGATATATTTACATACATGTATGTATATATATGATTTACAACCAACTTCTAGATTTTTGCGAATAGTTTACTGATCTTTGACCAAAGTGTATGTTTTCCTCCAAATTTTCTCTAAGTTTTTCCAAATTCTGATTTTTTACATCCAGCCAAAAAATTGTCGAATCCCGAATTTTGTATGGTTTTGGACCATTCTCAGCTTGCCCTTCAAGTACTAAATCCTTGCTTGGTTACACCTTTAATCAATATATGGAAAACTTAATTTTTAGCACGAGCATATTTTAGCTTTCAATTCATGACCATCTATATTTTGTTGTATAAAATGTTCTCCATGGTTGGTGTGAGGGGAAGAAATAGAGGAAGGATGAGATGAAGAGCTAAAATTTATTTTTGTTGCTATCTATTACGATCATCTGTGTTGCTATATGCTTCTTGAAGAGCTTGGTACTAGAGCATCATTTTTGCTGACTAGTGAATTGCATTTAACCATCTATTTGGTTACGTCGTTTCTACTCATTTTATTATTTGTTTGGTACAGAGGCGACGAGGGGCGCGGAAACGGGCACCCAATCCAGCACCAGCAGGGTGGGGGCGGGCGGACCGACAAGGGGTTTGAATCCTGCCACCTTTCTTTTGGATCATCCTATGCGGATGATGAGAAGGAAAAAAGAATTTGGAAATGACATTTTTGGAATTGTCTCATTATTCGTTATTTCTGGGTACTTCATTCACTCGTTGACTTTGTGTGTGCCTTGCGCATGTCCACTTTTTGCTTATGAGTTTCAACACTCTCAAGCTTGTCTGTGCTCTGTTTGCATGTTGACTCTTTGACCATGCTTTGTATGCATGTCAGCTATTGTTGTTGTGACCCAACACTCTCTATGGACTGTGGTCCAACACTCTCTGGGCTGCGGTGATAGCAACTGTGATGAAGACTCTTTGATGCCTACCTATGGTTGATTACTACTACTCCAAATGCTACTTCCTTTTGATCAAGAATCTTCTACTATACGCATGTGCACCTGCTTTGGATTAGCATTTTAGTGTTGAGTGCTTGATTGTAATATTGAGGGGGAGACATATTCTTGTATGGGCTTGATCTATCTTTTTCTACTTCTTTGTTTATTAGTTTGTCCTATTTGCAAGTTCACTTGGGATTCTCCCAAACTCCAACGTGAGGCGGAGTGTTAGAGAATCTTGTTAATTAATTAATTAGTTGTTGGGTCTATTTGCAATATGGGCCCAAGTGTGTGTTATCCCATTAGGGTTTGGTCTAAAGTCTGTACGCTTCCTCCTATATATAAGAGCAGGATTTCTCTAATGAAATATATCAATTAGCCTTATATTTACTTTCTTAC
The DNA here is from genome assembly GCA_963693085.1 of Alisma plantago-aquatica. Lineage (NCBI taxonomy): Eukaryota > Viridiplantae > Streptophyta > Magnoliopsida > Alismatales > Alismataceae > Alisma > Alisma plantago-aquatica. The sequence continues at coordinate 207,880,719 of OY856410.1, read as the reverse complement.
AGAGATGTCCTCTAAGTTTAATTACATAGTAAATAATCATCTTGTATATGTTAAAAGGTCAAACTAATGCTTTCAAGTTTAAACTAATGTTCAAGTAAAGTAAAAGCACTTATCGGTATGTTTAATATTCATCCCAAGTGAGATTATTTTTATGCATAGTTTACATGTACATTAATATCTTCAATTGTTAAACAACATTTATTTGAAGTTAGTTCTAATATGTTTGATGTCTCAATAAAGATGATAAATGTTTGTATTGTCCGTCGATTGTCTAATAAACAAAGTTGTAGTTTTTGGGATATTGAAAGCCAAACCAAGCTACAAAATAAGAGATCAGTTTGGTTTGGTTTTGAAGATTCAATAGTTTGATTTAGAATGTTTACAAACCAGTATGTATGGTTCTGTTTGTCGCTTTCCTACAAAATTGTACCCAAGGGAACCATACTCACACCTAGTCCTACTTAACCAGTAAAGTATCATAAAAAAAGAACCGGCTGCTCCACCTAATATGCTAGCCTTGTATAGTGCCCATAGGAGCCAACCAATATGGGTCCGTGTTATCCCCTACAAGACCAAACTAAGATTTCAAGTAATAATTTCATATGTAACAATAGACTTTTTAGTTTATTTTGAAATTTAGATGTTTTCTTGTATTAATTCTTAGCTGCTTGGGATTTATTTTCTAGTTTGGTCGAAGTATGGTTGTCATGTTTTGATTCGATGCAAATGATTTTGGAGAAGAGAGAAATTTTCATCATAAACATAAGTTCGTATTCTCAAATTGTGGCTCAACTCTAAAGAAAACTTACGGGTTTAAAATTTAAAGGAAAAATAATTCATATTAGATTCTTTTACATGTTAACAAGCCATAAAAAGAACAAATTCTTAATCTCTTGATTACCAATAAACTACTAAATATTGTAACTGAACTAAGTTGTCAATCAAAACCCTTTATCTTTGAAAACTGGAATTTAAAGTAGCAAGGAGTCAACCTAAGGACGGCTGGGGTATGAGATGATGGTGAGCACAGCAATATACTTATGTACAATACAACAATTAAAACAAGATTTTTGTACTCATATGGCTAAGCTTGCCTATCATATTTCAAAGCTTGCTAACCATAGTTCAAAATTTTGTCGAAATTTTGTCCAACTTATTCATCAATACATTGGACATTTTAACACCTCAAAGATGGAAAATGAAAGACTGAGATTCTGCAGGATACATGGTAAATAGTGAGAAGGGATGGAAGGGGAACATTAAATTTTCCGGTCACCAATTAGCAAGAAAAAAGGGAGATTTGAAGGTGAGAATTGGAGGCCATCTTTAGTTAGTTCTTCCATCCGACACAGGTATAAAGAAGGGATACTTCTGGTTGGTTTGATCATCGGATATTTCCCGTTGCCTCTACTAATAAGCCAGTGAATTAAAAAACGGCCCAGGCGGCCACTTAATCGGCCAAGACCCTCATCCGCCTAATTTAGCCCCTAAGCACCTGGTTAAGCGTTTTGAACATAATCGCCCGCTTTTTGCCCGCCTCACTCGCTTTTTCCCCTTTTTTTCCCGCTTTGTTTAAAAATACTAATCTAAGCATCTAACATTAATTAATTACACAGTCCAAGTAGTGTCGACTATAATATATGAAACTTGTATACATTAAATGTTCTATGATATAGCTAGTCCTAATTTAGAATGCATACTTTGTGTGTAAGCTGTAATAATTGGGTACTGCTGTAATGCATCTAAGTAAATATCATATTGCTCAATTATACTTCTAATGCATGATTAGTTTTACTGATTTCCTTGCTGCTTTCAGTAATTAATGATTGGTACTACTGGTTAGTATTACTTTGGTGATTACTTTAAATCTATAATTCATAGTTTGTTATTTACAATTACAGATCTGCTTGCTGATTTTAGTGATTAGAGATACTGATTAATAGTAAAATATTGATGAATACTTAGTTAATTACTGATTTGCTGATTAGATATGTATAGAAGTTCTTTAGAAATATATTTTTTATATACACATGTAATTTTGTATAAAAATATATAAAATTTAGACACTCGCTTTTTCAAAAATCACCCGCTTAATCGCCCGCATACCGCTTAATCGGTTACAGGGTGTTGTCCGCACGCCTCCCGCTTCCCGCTTTCTAATACCTCGTAATAAGCATCTACTTTTTTCTTTGCCTAATTACTAAACAAACATTACATAAATATTTCACTTTCCATTTTCTTTTACCATTCTATTTCTTTCAATTTTTACCAATGTACCAAACACAATCTTAAGACTAGAGGTCTATTACTATTGATAAAGACTTTGGAGTACATCAAACTTGTACTTGGGAGGTTCTTGTCACATGTGAGTGTTGTGTTGAAGCTCATCCTCACTCACTGGCCTCAAAGGCTAACAAACTGAAATACTGTATCACTGCCCTACTCAGTTTCGTGAGCTGAGTGTAACTGTCCTGCTTTATTTATATAGAGGAAACAGGACTTAATTTTGTAGAAGATTTGTCCCAAAAAGTCGATCAATGTTACCACATTTAAGTTTCCACAAATCTATAGCATTGCAGTCAAACTTGGTTATCATATAGAAGCGTTTCTTCTTATTATATAACATTTTCTTGGTGCTGTATGATAATATCTGACTGAACATTTCCACAATGGAGAACTCATAATTTGATAATATGTTTGGGCCAGTGAAGATAATAATCAGGCTAGTCACATAACTTAATGGGTTACAGTATGCTCTTAATGTTCTCCATCCTACACTAGATGCCCTCTAATTAAGTATTGATGTTATGCAGGGTCAAGATGTTGTCCACACTGATGAAGAACTAGCCAAGTTGTTTCTATCGCCGCTCCATCCAATCTATGAAGAGTGTTGGGGGGCATGGTGCAAGAAAATGAAGCTACAAGCCTGCAGCAAGTGAAGGGTGGTTTAAATGAAAAGATAAAAGACCTTAATAACTTTCAGGGTCATTGAAGAAATTTCCAGAATTCACGGGACTTCTTCTGAATATGATTATTCGATGACTTTGGAACTCCAAACCCCAAAGTCAGATTGTGGTTGATGTAGAGGAGAGGAAAACCAATATCAGACAAGATGAGCATGGCATAAAGTTGCCAGCAAGGCTCAATTGAATCCCCAAAGTTTGGCCCAAATTTACGATGAAGAGGACCATGCTCCCAAAAGGCATATGCTAGGATCTTAATTTGCATGGGTTGAGGTGAGGTGGAATTGTGGTTGGATTGCATCTTAGAAGGCAGCTATTGTGGTTGGATTGCACTTTAAAGTTGGCTAGAGAAGGAACGGTGGCCAGCTTAGGCAGTTGGTTTTGCAGCTCATGGTAATGGCATACAAAATGAAGCAATCAGGAGCCAAGATGTCACTTTAAGGGTTGCAGGAGGTGTGTCACCGTGTCCTATTACTGTAGATAAAAATAGGATGTTGGTGGAGACAGTGGCATGGTACAACTTCAGCCAATGCGAGGCTGTATCATGAAAGTGAATGTTGTCTGAAGAGGAGGGTACCGGAACAGCATTGGAGCTGTTTTTGGTGGGAGGGTGGCTGATAGCGAAGTCAGAAGATGAAGGTGACACACCAGTCATTCCTTGTTGGTACCGGGAAGACTTTTTTGATCAAGAATAAAAGGAGACTAACTGTAACTTGGCCAGAAGTTAATTGAAGAAAATTAGTTCGAAGACACAGATCTGATATAAAGATAAACTAGGAGAAAGGAGAGAGACATTTTTCAAGGAAACATAAACTTCAATACTTGATTTCTCATCTATGCTTTGAACAAGACTCCTAAGAGACCTCAGAATATATATAAAAGAAAAAGAACATAGCAGGCCCTTAATAAAAAAGAAACCTCAGATCTTACATGGAGAGGATTTTGTACAAGCCAGTACATGCCAGTTATGTGCAGAGGCGATCGAATGCCACATATACAATTCTTTAACTACATCCCACTATAAAATTATAAGGAACAAAGTGGAGTTGGCGAGTATTGAGGATAAGTTATGTGAAGGTCTCTTGAGATGGTATGGACATTGCAAAGCAAACCAAAAAATCACCAGTTCAAAGCAATGTTGTTGAGTCAAGCATAATAAAAACAAGAAGAAGTGGCAGGCCTAAATCAACTAGGGAAGAGCTTGTATGGAAAGATTTTGAATCCTTACATGTTGATGCCAATATGACCCATCAACCCGGCCAGTGTGGCGCAGATGGTTCGGCCCGGCCTGTTCTCCCCAGGGGACCTGGGTTCAAAACCTTCTGTTGTGTATTGTATTTATAATCCCTTGGGTCATCCGGGCTCTAACACCTGTTTGAGGGAGGGGGATACTAATGTCTCTTCTAACTCAATATGACCCATTACGAAGCTTATTGGAAAAGAAGGATTCATGTACCTTATCCTAGCACAGTTTGGATTGAGGTGATGATGATTAATTATCCACATAGCCTTTGATTGTAAGTTTTGATACTTGAAACATGTATCAACCAGACCATATTTACTTCCTGAATGTGTAACCTTCTTTGCATTTTTAGCATGTATTACTCTCTATAATGCCACTTGTAACCATACATAATTTACAAAATACATATATAAATTTGAATTAAAAAATCAACAAAAGTTGGGCCAAGTAGGCTCCCCATACAAGTGTCTTGAAACCTTCAAACCATGCTCCTACCACATTGTTGAGTTTGACAAACCACTTGTTATACTTGTTACCTAGAAGGCTGACATGCATTAGGCAAATCGTTGTTTCAAAAGAGAAGTGTAACCCTAATGAAGGTGGGGGATCTGGTGAAGAATGCTAGCAAATCCTTCTAAGGAGAAGCTAAAGTAATTTGTATTAGCCATTCCAAGGATAAAAGGGAGGACAAAAACTAGAAGAGTGGGGCCAAACCTAGGGACAAGTAGAATTATTCAAGTCCATGTAAGAGATGGTGTGATCAATGGGAATCTCTTAAGGTAAAGAGAAACAAGCACTTTGTAGCTACATAGTCAAGGCCCTATGTTAAATGTAATATTAAGAATCGAGAGAGTTAGTTAAGAACAAATAGAAGATATAAAAAAGAGATCTAAAAAACGTTCTAAGCATGGGAAAAAAAGGCCCTAAGGCACCAGAGGCGTACACCTCGAGGCGAGGCGCACTCAAGGGCGCCCTAAGGCGTAAGCCTCACCTGTTATCTAAGAGGTGGACGCCTCATATCCTACAAGGCGCAAAGGCGTTGAGGCGCAAGTAAGGCACTAGCCTCAACCTGCAACCCAAAATAGAGGTTTCCTAGTCCATTTTGACTGCATATGGGCCCGGCCCAACGGGTTCCCCACTCGCCCCTTTGATGCAAATGAAAAAACAAACAAATTGAGGTTAAAATACTACTGTTTGGGTAAAACTTTTACTTTTTTTATTTTCTATTTCTTCAAATTTTTATTATAAATAGGTAATGTAATGTGATTTTGTTATGTAGTTGTCAAATTGTATAACTTACATTGTATATATATTTTCTTATATATAAATATATAGGAACACCTCGGTACATTCTGAGGCTTTCGCCTCGATGCACCTCACGCCTTTTCAACCTTGGTTCTAAGCAACTCCTGCTTTCAAGAATCCCCAAGGTATTAAGAGTAGCACAAGCTCTACCATTTCAAGGAGCAACTCGAAAAAAGGATTTCAATGTATTGCAGTGATGAGCACATGAGCATATATTTGGTCTTCTTTTATAACCCATTTGTGTCATCTATGTAAACCATAGTTTAAGTTCAAATAAAAAACTTTTTGAGATATTAAAATAAATCATCAGACAAAAGGTATATGAAAATAAAAGAAATTGAAAATAGTCTGGTTGAGATATCAAAATAAATCATCATACATGAGGTATATAGAACTTTTTTGAGACATTAAAAGAAATTGAAAATACTCCATTTGGGGTATATGAAAATAGCCATGAGGGACATATACATGTCGCAATGAAGGGCGTAAAAAACTCTTGAGTTTTTAGAGGACATGAAATCATACCACACTCTCCGGGACTCCAGCTGGAGGCAATTCCAAATTCCGTGGGGGTGCTTTTGAAGTAAAAGATCTTTTATCAAACCGCCATTCTCCAATCTTTCCATAAGTTAGCTTCCCCTAATGTGATGAGTATTTCGTAGATACAAAACATAAAAACAGCATAAGAGAATGTTTCAGTGATTCCAATTTATTATAAAATTAAGTATGAATTAAATGTTAAAACCTTCATATCGTAATCACATCCATAAGTATAATGAATGATGAATTTTTTGCCAACTTCAAGATCCCACGGAGGCTGGAAAAATAATTCATCATGTAAAGGACTCAAAAAAGTATGTTTCAAGGTGTTGAGCATTTACAAAAGCACATCGTAAAAAACAAAGAGAATTCATATTCTACCTGAATCATAAAATCCTTGTATAAAATGTTCCCAACATCATGCAGTGCAGAAGCAACAGCATAGGCATACCTGAATATGAGTTAGCAAAAAATATATATTATACATTTGAATTTCGGTGTCAGTCAAGAATTCATCGATGCAACTTTGCATGATATTTACAACCATATGTTTGAAATTTAAAGCCAATAGATATTTACATTTCGAGAACCCAACCAAAGGCTTTGTCTGCTTCTTCATCTTTCTTCATTGCCAAGGAAACATTCATCCATGTAGGCGCAATCTTCTTGAGGGCTTCCTGAGATCACAAAAAGCAAAATGAAGTAACCTAGAAAACCACTAATATTTAGTAACATGAATGCAGTGTAGCAAAAGACCTTGCCGACAATGACAGGGGAGTTTCCAATAGGATCAATGTCAGTTATTGGACCTTTGTCGATCGGGTAATATTTCCTCAGAACTTTTTCATATTTCTTAGGCTCAATGTAGAAAAAAGGGAATGCAGCTCCCAAGCCATCTTTTGAGAGATTTGGTATGGGCTTCACTATTATATGATCAGGCTCTGACATCAAAATATAGCTGAAACGGAGGACCATTTAACCATTAGTTGCTGAACTGAAAGGGATAGATTGCAACATATTTAGCTTACATTTTACCATGATCAAAATCTAAATTTATAGCAATCTTCAAATTCCATCCACATATATACAGACTAACTCGTAAAATGCCTAGATGACATTCATAATTAGTAGTAATAATCAGAGTGACTTTTGCATAACCAGTGGTTGGAGATTCATTTTCTTTTATATTTCTTATGTTCTACACCTCAAACTATTCCATCTGCTACTGTATAACACTATTTGAGGACACAAAGAATGTAATAAACATTGAATCCTTTGCAAGACATAAAAACAAACTACGTATATACCTTCTGCTAAAAGACTATTATCTTTTCCAAACTACCTCAATGCCTTCAGCTACCAGACCGTTGTCTTTACTTACGATTCGGCTTCCAAATAATGCTAGTGTATAAAGCTACAGTTTCTGGCAGTCTGACTCTTAAGACCAATCATACATAATTAGCCTAAAAGTTGACTCAAACTTCACACTATATAAAGCCCATTGTAGACAAACAGGAATCCTACAAGATTGTGGAAAGTTATTACATCTATGGAAAATTGCTTCATGCCATTCACAGGTTACATATTTTAGCATGTCGTGTTCACCCTTCTCCTTAGCTTTTTGTCTGATCAAATAGGACTTATGATTTATGGATGTATCAAGTATTAGGCATACAAGTAACTAGACTAGTCATTTAGTAAGAAAACTTATTTCCTAGCATATAAAATAAAAGAAAGATTAGAAGTAATGTCCTTACTCTTCCTTAATGTCTGCCTTCTGGAGCCATTGAACAAAAGCCCATGGCCTATTCAGGACAATATATCCCTGAGTGACATAAATTAAGGAAAGTGTGAAGAGGATACCTTGATAATAATAACAGGTGGAAAGAATTAATCAATAAATAAAAATGAAAGAATAATTGAACATAATCATTGTGATTGGTATACTAATATCCACCAAGTGTTGATGAAAACCAAATTCAGCAAATAAGTATGGAATGATGTGGCCCGTATTGCAACAGATGAAACCAACAGAAAATGGGAGTAAATGATGACTGTTTTCAAGAGAGTCCACATGAATGAGGAAAGAAATCGAGAAGAAAAAAAATCTTTTTGGACAAGAAAAGATCGAACACATATTCTCTATGAATAATAGGTTCGCCTGTGAAAAATCAGATGAACATCTATATGCAACCCATAGCCGATTCAAAATAGGAGGACGCGTTGCGGTAGAGAGGGAATAAAATGAACAGCATCTCCTCGGCTACGCTCATATCTTGGAAATTGGAATACTACCCTCAAGAGAGATTTGGTCAGTACTCATTGATTATGTACAATACCACCCACCACAAAATCCGCTGATTATTCTGAAGCAAGAACAGCTGTCTCCTCGGCTCCACTCCCCCAATGAGAGTGTAGGGGGGAATTGTCAATTATATTCCGAACCGGGAGTGCTACTAAACAGGGGAAATCAAGGAGCAATACGAAATATTCGTTGCCTAACACAAGTATCTTACTAGAAACGGAAAGTTTTCATCCGATATGCTAATTCTCAGACATTTTCTTCAAAATCCGTAGCTAAAGGCATGGAAGGGGTAATCCAGTTAAGCGAGAGAAAAACATCAACAGGTTTCTGCTAGCTGAGTGAGGGATTTAGGATCCACGTTAAGAAAACCAAAAACGCGACGTTTCGATTCAGTTAGCGAGCAAATACATCAAACTAAAAAGACGGGAGAAACCTGATCCATGCCATCCGGCAGAGGGTCGGCGACGAATGTGGGGATCTCGTCCATGTAGGCGTCAGGCTTCCCAGAATGGAGCACCCTGGTGAAGCCACCCATCTCGGAGCCCGGCTGCTTGCTCTGCTTCTTGAACCAGTAGTACATCACTCGGCACTGCCAGGTGTTGTACACGGACTCAGAGGCAGTGACGGCAGTGTGGAAGAGGCGGCGCTTCTTGGGCTTCCCAGCCTGGTCAGACGGCATCTTGATCACGGGATCGAGGGAGAGCACCCGCGGGTGGGACGAGAGGCCGCCGGGGCCAGGGAATTCGGACTTGAGCGGCGCCGTGGACGATACCAGGATGTTGTAGGTGATGAGCGCTACTGATACGGATATCAGCAGCGTGTAGAAGAGGCTCTCGCACCCCATGTCGGCGGTCGCCCCTCTCTCTCTCTCTCACTCACTTCAGCTTCACCGGAGAGGAGGAGGAGGTCGCTACCGGGATGCAGGTTGCAACTGAGATGCGGGACGGTACGCAGCTAGCTACTTTTGCTTCCTTCGTCTGAGGTGCTTGCCAGCTCCTAGCTTAGATAGTTTAGGGGAGTTGTTGAGGGCGCCCGCCGGTCTTTTCTTAACTCGGTATTTCGTCAACGCCTACTTTTTCGTCGTTTTTCTCAAAATTTGATTTTTTTTTCCAGTTCAGCCCAAAGATACTTAATTTAGTTATATTACTTAACAAAGGAACCCTCCCTGTACGCTATTCAAAATCCCACAAATTAGGGCTAGTCTGGTCATAGCAGCTGCGATGCTCCAGATTCCACATCGATGTCAATTGGTTTGTTGGCTGAGTCGACTCCTTCCAGTATTTTTTCTCACTTCATTATTCTGTGGTTGGAATTAGGTTTTTCTCGGCAATCATTGTGGAGTTATAACCGTAACAGTAAAATCGATTCGTGTAATGGATTTGTAAGGCATTAATAATTCTGACAAAGTAAGGTTGCCTTTTGGATGCAACCTTTTCATATTTCTGTTTGGATTTAGAAGAAAAAGTTCCGTCCAGCAGACTAACAAACTTTATAGACGTGGAGTTAATTTTGTGGAACAGTATTCAATGCATGCTACTTCTGGCTGGCTTCAACAGAATTTGCCGTCTTCTCCAATCACCCACACAACAGATGGCACCCGAAATTGCGGCCATTTGTTTGCGCGGGCAGTGATAGAGACTTGTTAGTTTGTCGAGCCTCAGAAATCAGAATGTGTCCGCCAAAAAGAAACTTAACAGTAATGAAATTATGGATTGGAAATTGTATTTGACCGACCGTGATCATTCTCTTCAAACACGTAGTTTAACCTCTTCACCCGGATTCATAGTCATGACGATGGACACAACACCTCAAATGAAAGCATTAGTCATAACAAAAGAAAACTACATATTCTAACATCTAGATCTAAATGTGTAGATTCTCTAACTAACTAATTGTCTATTAGGGCCCGTTTGGTACGGTGTTGTTAGACGGCATTTGCTGAATTGGAAAACAAATCAAACAGAACCGTAGGTTTAAAATGGCCTCCACTTCATTTGGTACAGTGTTGTTAAATTTCTATATTTTTGTTCGGAACGATTTGGTTGCACCGGAAGTTCGTGACCTGTAACAGAGACCCAGTACAGATCTTTGAGAGAGAAAGGTATGTTCAAATATACAAATAAGAATAATGCTATGAAGAGACAAACTCAGACGCACATTGAGACGAACAAATTTTAGCATTTAACTTACTAGAGAACAAAATAGAGGAGGGAAGGCTAAATGTCAAAATTCGTCCCAATATATATTTAGATGTGCTTGTGTATAGCAGATCCCCACGCATGAGCAAGGGCAGCCGGGCGGGCAGGTTACACATATATAGTGCCGGTGACTAGTTGCTTGCTTATTTCGTGCCACCATCAACTTTACGCAAACTACATCCGACTACATAGAAAATCGGCACAGTACATATTCGTTGATTTGGGCACCGATCAGACAAGTTTGTGTAGTTTAAATTCACTCAACTACACCCCACCACACCCTACCAAACAAATAAGTAAATAAAAATTATGATATTTGAACTCCATTCTTATTAACAACATCCTATCAAACAGACCCTTAGTGTAATCAGCTATTGCCTCATACCATGCATTTGACGTGTATTCTGACACTTGAAAAATATTGTCGATATATTTGTGAGGTGTTGTCGTCTCGGTAAGTGGGTACTTCCCCGTCAGCATATAGCATAGCTAGGCGATGTTTATTTCTCATCAGTTACATGGATTTAATTAAAATTGAGTATGTATAACTACATAAAAAAACAACCTAGAAGGCCGCCTGACTTTTTTTTTTCTAATTCTCTTTGTAAAGATAGATCTACCACTATTAATCGTGTTTCTAGTATTAGCCATTGTTGACATTAACTATTTTTTAATCTACCATCGAACGAGTAAAAATAGAGACAGAGTATCAGTCAAAACAATTAATGAAACAAATATGAATCCAAACAAACAATAGGTTTGGCAATGAATATGGGTGTAACAATAGTCACTAAAATGCAGTCAAAAGCTGTAAAGGTCATTCTAGAGTGATAGAAAGTTATACGGACATCTCAGATCCGCAAGTAACATCCTATGAGATGTCAAGATAAAAAATAATAATTTAGATGTGATGCTCAACATTTCTTGTCAAACATACAAATTTGAACAAGATCCTTGACCAAATATCAAAATATGAATTCAATCATTGATGCAAATGATAAAGTCATATGATGACTTAGAGAAATATGACTATATCTCTCATGATTAAGAGTCATTTTCATATGATTCAGACATCAAATTCCCTCAACAAGAAGTTCGTCAGTCGAAAAGAATGTTCAACTCATGAATGGTTCGTTATGAGCAACCTTGCTTAGATGTTATCTGAGTCCCAACCTGAGACTAACCCATGAACCTGATCCTCGTCATTGAAAATGAGTTTATCCGTGCAAATTCATCCCAAACATGTAGGGTCGTGATCCATATCCATATTTGGGTCCAAACCCACTTGAACCTAACATGCATGCCCATCAAGAATGAGGCAAGGTTGGGCGCCTACTAAGTGTGCACCCAGGTTTTGGAAACTAGATTCTGCCTCAAACAACCAAGACTCGGTCATATCAAGTAAAATTGGACCTTGAGATGGCAGGGCACCAAGTTGTCATTTTAAAATAGGATAACAAATTCCCTTCCTTTGAGAAAAAGAAAGAGCATCTTCCCCTCCCAATAATGTGATCCATTCTCTTCTTCCCCCCATTCCGAACCCACCATGGTCTGAGGATATGATCAATCGGGGTTGATCGCTCACATACTTTTATCACCTCTAACCTTTGTTTTATAGGAATTTTATTCTTATTTCTTTCTTTTTTGCACATAGAAGTCGTGTTGTAAGAAAATAAAACATTTTGACTTCTTCGAGACTTATGATATCACAAAGGAGTCGTGGGGTGCCTAATATCTTCCTTGTGTATAACTTAAGTGTGGCATACAACTCATAAAAATATAATTAACTAATGCGGAATCGTTCACTAAGTAGCGGATTACCGAAAATCACTAAAAATTAAAACCATTTTACCGAGAGATTCATCAAAGGAAAACTTTCTCACATAGAACCAAAGTAACATTTACATGTCCTGTATCATCTCTTTCTGAGAATTACAAGCATCAACTGCTCTGGTAAACTAAACACATGTAGTATAAAATCTCAAGGCACTGAGCCAAAATCTCAAAAATACTAACTACTACTCCGAGGACCTGAGAGTACAGAGACGACACATAGGACTCTATATACATCTATACAAGGCATAACAGTGTCTCCACCTGAGACTTCACTGTTGTCCTTGTTGCTGATGTTGTCCTTCTCCTACTGAAAGATTCCTGCCTCCTCGTCCGCGTCCACCTAAAAATGTGACAATTGTAAATTTCCCCAGCGAGAGATATAACTCTCCGCCAGAAACATTATTATTATAGCTAAAGAAGATAAATATGAACAGGGGAATCATATTTGTTTGACAGCAATTAATTCAATCTCTAACAGATTAGAACATTATTCTTATCTAAAATATTGCAACTATAACTTGAAAAAGCAATATGTCACTTATCCATTAAGGAATATGAAGAACATGAATAACATTTATTCACTGTAGAATCATTTCCATAGCATTAACTCTCTTCAGGCTTAGATCATATATCTAATGCCTGGCATTATCATTGTGGAGTCATGGCCTGTAGCCATACTATTTTCACAAAGTGTTGGGATCTTGATCCCTCAACTCATCAAGTACATTTCCACTTCTTAACAAGTTCATCATCATGGTTATAGGTTATGGGTATTTGAACCCTTAACTCATCATAGAACACTTGTTACCACTTATTAGGTAATTTTATACCTTCAGGTCATCTAACCAAGGACATTATGAATCTTGCTACACAAAGTATTCCACATAGTTCACAAAACTCTTATCACCTTTAGTTACACCTTAATAGGCAACATTGTACATTATGGCTTATGAAGCCATAACCAAATTCAATAAGTAAAACATCATATAGTACATAGAGCTCATAAGTTTTCAGATTACTTCTCACTAAGCAATAAACCATATGAAGACTCATAAGGCCTATGAGACATTTTCAGTATATAGTGCATTATAGCCCATACTTGGCTATGCTCATCATCTCAACATACCTGCATGTTTAGTACTCATGATAACAATTATATAACAGTACCACGCAATACAAGGGTTATCTTATTACATTCATAACTTCATCAATCTGTATTAGAGCTTCACATAGGATTACTTTGTTTTAAGACTTCACATAGCATTACCTTGTATTAGGGTTTCTCCTAGCATTACCCTGTATTAGGGTTTCACATAGCATTACATGTATTAGGATTTCACATAGCATTACCCTATATTAGAGTTTCATATGAATAACCCTATAGGTTCTCAAGATCATATTGTTAATGATCAAGTCTTATTTTATCGCTTCACACAGTTAGGAATCAACATGGATAACATAAGTATTCAATCATACTTATTTATTCTCATCATTCATCATTAAATGAAGTATCAATCACAAAGTATGAGTTTCTCTCTCATCTTTACCAGAATATGATTGCATCATAGTTTGTTGATTTGGATTTAACCTTCTCATAAGGCATGTTAGACTACCTTCTTCAAGATGCATTACATCTCAGAGTAACAATTGACATGACACATCTCATGAGTCACTCATCCAATTATATTGGACTCAAAACACATCAAGGTATATTAGAATTGGGGTGTTGGATGTGATATATATCATATCTTGATGTATCACTTCCCTCAACACCTTATCTTACTTGAGATCATTCACTTAGCTTGTATTAGGGTATTTCCCATCTTAATACTTTATGTACTAGTTCATCACATTCATCATGTAATGTATTGGTCGTAAGTCACTCACTTAGAATATACAACCATTGCCAATGAAATGGCCTCATCCTTGAGTTAGGAACTATTGCTATAAGGATATCCATTAACAACCTCTCTAGGTGTTACATTTGTCAAAACATTACTTACTATTCCATTATTAGGAATAGTATTCTCCATATTTATAATTTGAGGATTCTCATAGCATCTCCCATAAATTTATGGATTTCATATAGTATTACTCTTCAATAAGAGTTTCACATAATCATCCTTCTATATCAGGGTTTCACCTAGTATTATGTGCATTTAAGATTTCACAACACATCACCCAGAGTTAAGGCTTCACATAGTATTAGAGTCACTACCCTATATTAGGGTTTCATGCACCTTTACCCCATTTTAGGGATTAAGGTTTACCATTCACATCCAAGTAAGGTTTCTCATACCTCATACCCAAATTAGGATTAGGATGTACCATTCCCATTAAATTAGGATTTCTCACATTGTTACACTAAGTTAGGGTTACATCATCACCCTAGATTATGATTTCACTGAGCTTTGCCCTAAGTTAGGGTATCACATAACCTTGCCCTAAATTAGGGTCAAGGTACATCAATCCTTTCAATGAGGATTTCATGATCTCATATTATGGATCAAACCCTGATTACACATTTATTCATAATGAGAGGATTAGGGCTTATTAAGTAAGCAATCATCTTTCCCATTTTCTCTCCATCTCATCCTCTCTAGGATGTTAGATACTCCAAGATTGATCTAGTTTAACTCTTCACTTAAGTACACATAGTTAGGGTTAACCTTCATAATCACCATTGGTCTACATAATTAATAATCAAGAAGTTAATTGACCTTTGATCATATAAGGTGTCCAAATGGTTTAACCAATTTGAACCTCAAAAGGTCTTGGTCACTTAGACCTCAAACGGTCTTGGTCACTTAGACCTCAAACGGTCTTGACCAATTAAGTTCAAATGGTTTGAAATTGTTTAGCAAAGTAGGTGCTTGAAACAGAATGAGCTTGAGTCTCCAAACGGTTTGAGACGGTTTGGTCTCAAACGGTCTTGAGACAGTTTGGTCCAAACCCTCTCAAAATCGAATGGACCAAAAAGGTTCTTCAACACTTAATCGATTCAAGGTTCCAATCCATGGACCAACTATCAATTGGACCACTAATGTATTCTTCAATTGAACCACTAAATCACCATTCAATTAGACCTTCAATTAGGGTTTTAAACCCAATTAAACTAGGGTTGATAATCAAGAAACCATCACTTAGGGTTTTGAAATCGAGGATCCGTCAATGGTTAACATTGTGGAACCTATTCAATTGAAATCAGTGAACCATCATCATTACATGATATGACCTGACCCCAACTGGTCTTGAATGACCCCCAAATGGTCTTGAGGTCGTTTGGATGATCTCCAAATGGTCTTGAGACCGTTTTCCCAATCCATCATCAAAATCCATGACATTCAATTAGGGTTTGGATCATTGGATTGATTATCAAATCAGCAATTGATTGCATTTCAATTTGGTATCTTTGGATCTTCAAATACCCAACCATACTCAACCCTAGACCTCAAAACGGTCTTGAGACCATTTGGATTATTCCCAAATGGTTTTGAAACCGTTTGGGTCAATCAACCCAAAACATCAACTCAATCAATTGCAAAATCAACACTTAGCCGATTAGGGTTTCTATTTGAAAGTTTGTCCATATGTTGAGTTAATCAATTGGAGTCATCGGATCATCATCCAACACATACTAGGGTTCAGAACTCAAATGGTCAACCCATCCAAACAGTCAACACCCTCATGTGGTTTGGGACTCAAATCACCAAACGGTTTTGAAAACGTTTGGTCTCCAAATAGTTTGGTGAAACCGTTTGGACCATTTTATTGAAACCGTTTGCAAGAGATATTTGGGGAGGTGTGTGCTTATGATTATGTTATCATCATCAAGCTCCAAACTCATGAAATGTTCTGTGATTTCCATGGTGATTGCATTAATCAACCAAAATAATTTCTGAGAATGAAGAAAACATCAACAATTGATAAGGAATTGAATGCAATAACAATTTAAAGGGTTCAAGTTATAAAATCCACCTCCAATTGAGCTCCAAAGCTCCAAGATCACGCCAACAATGGTGGATGAAACTCCTTTCACTATTCCAAGGCTCGTCCTCAAGCTTTGAGTGAAAAGAATTGGTTAGAATTGAAGAGGGGATCAAGTCATGAAGAATTCATGCATTGATTTTTTATTTTCACCATGTATTCAAGGTGAAAGGAGGTCAAGAAGCTTACCAACAGGTTTGAGGTCATCATCCTGCTCCTAAAAATCTCCTTGGTCGTTTTCCAAGCAAGGGGAAAGAAGGGAAATCCGAAAAGCCTTTGGCTTGGCTTGTAAAGGGTACTTTTATAAGAAATTCAAGGAGAAAGAAAATGCCTTTTAAAAATTCATTTAATCCCAAAAATAGTGCCGCCTCTTCCCCCTCAACTCCTTGGATCCGAGGCTATATTTTTTTCCTCTTATTCCTCTAAATTATCCATGATTTAAAGAAAAGCAAATTAAGCACCTCAAATCATATTATACTAATATCCATAAGTGAGTGGATATTTCTTTTCCTTATAATAAGGTGAGTGAGTTATCCACTTCCCTTGGATATTTTTGTGGCCTAGAAATCTCACAAAGGTGTTCACACTTGAGAAAATT
This sequence comes from Alisma plantago-aquatica, assembly GCA_963693085.1. Lineage (NCBI taxonomy): Eukaryota > Viridiplantae > Streptophyta > Magnoliopsida > Alismatales > Alismataceae > Alisma > Alisma plantago-aquatica. Next base: position 207,863,744 of record OY856410.1, on the reverse strand, counting down.
CAACCATATAGTTTTTGGTTGAAGGCCCTTCAATTATTATATTTATTTTTGCACTAAATTAAATTAGGATTTCAATTAGGATTAAATCTTGATTATTTTAATATCAAGATTTTCTCTCCTCCAACTTAATTCAAATGAGGCGCCCCTATCATTTTATTGCCTCAACATGATGCCAAGAAATATTAGGGACCTTATTGAAGTGGTAATTTGCATATTGAACCCGAGTTTTGGGTAAATTGCACATTACACCAAAACTAGGTTTTAATGCACAAACATTGTTTCATCTGCTCTTTCTTGGTACTCAGGCTACCATAAGCCATACCTCTGCATAATATCCAATTTCATGATGCTTCAACACATGAGGAACATGTTATCATGTACAATTTGCAATTTAACCCCTCAACTTGGGTAATTTGCACTTAGTCCAAATCAAGCATAACATTATTTCAACATTATACAAAAAGGACTAAAATTGAAATATAAGTTCCTCTTGAGTCCTAATTACTTTTCATAAGATAAGATTAAGCATCTACTCAACCTTATTAGGCAAATCATCTAGGGTTAACACATAACCCAGGTCAGGGATGTTACAAATTACAAACCCATAACAAGGATTTCGTCCCCGAAATCCCAGGAAAAAGGAGGGATAGATTTATTCATTAATCATGCCCTCAAGTCTCCACCTAATTTCTTAATGTTATGGAGATACCATAGATCTGTAATTCACACAAATTTCCTTTCACTAATTCAACCTTATCGATGTTTATGTTTATGCAGAGCATAAACCCCTAACATATGATGTCCATATTATGGATAAAAAACCAAAATAGCACACTTTGATAAAAATATGTACTGAAATAGCACCAAACCCATCTTAATTCCCGAAATAGCCCACTTTGTAGGGAAAGCGCCAACAATATTGGTGTTTTACTGTCGTTTTAGAGCAAAAGCACCAAAATGTATGGCGTTTTAGACCAAAAGCGCCACAACTTTGGCGTTTTAGAGCAAAAGCGCCAAAATTTATGGCGTTTTAGACCAAAAGCGCCACAACTTTGGCGTTTTAGCACAAAAGCACCAAAAGCAAACACAAAAGCGCTAAAAGTATGGTGTTTTAAAGCAAACCACAAGTGTAAGCGCCTAAACATTGGCGTTTACCTTTTTTTACTTTTAGATCCAAGTCATTTTAGCAATATTATGCACAAATTGAAATACTATAGAATTGGTACAAAGATTAGATGATTCTCAGTCAAATAAAAGAGTTATACTAAGTATAACAGAACTTAACAAAAAGAACACATCTTTGAAATGTATATGAAGTTTGGCACAATACATAAAGAAGAAGTTGGGCTCTGTATTTAACAAAATCAGTCTGCTACTAGAAAGAAGAACAAATTCTTCTACATTGTCAAACATTCAACGGTTCAACGGAGATAGAAACAAAGAAGTTAGCATCTGTATCTGATAAAATCAATCCTGGCATCTGATAACATCAACTCTGGCATCTAATAGCATCAACCCTGGCATCAAAATAAAAATAATTATTTAACTACATATAGTTCTTCTATAAGTAAAGAGTTAGGAAAAATTATGCATACCTAACGTCTCTTACTTCCTCTACCTCGAGTTCGTGGACCCGAAGAACGCCCTGGGTCTGGAGAAGCCTCAATTGGACTCAACTGTGACTGCTGACCTGCACGTGTAGACCTACTTGGAGGAAGTGGTGGTGTTAGTGGACGAGTGGATGGCATAGTTGTAAACATTGGAGGTGATCCTAAAAATGAAGAACAAGTTGATCCCGAAAATGAAGAAAAAAGCTACATTTTGGTATTGGCTAAAAGTTGGGTGGGACCAAGATAAGTTGGAAGGAACCCCAAAATGGTCAGATGATGATGAAGGATAAGAATAAAACATTCCAGGGATTGAGGAAGGTGAAAATTCCCTAGAGTGTCCCGCTATTGTGGACTGTCCTAGTGATGTGGAGTGTCCTGCTATTGTGGACTGTCCTAGTGATGTGGAGTGTCCAGCTGGTGTGGATTGTCTCGGTGAGGCTGAGTGACCCGTTGGCGTGGAGTGTCCTACTAATGTGGAGTGTTGTGCTTCTGTGCAAGATGGAATAGGAGAAGCACTAGCTGAAGCTCTGAAGCTGTCACAGGATATGAGAAACTCAAATTGGGCTGCAAGTGACTTGGCATTTGTTGAAACCATGCACTCTGAATATTATATATTTTGTCACGTGCTCTCATCCAATCCTCAACAGGTGTTTGATCTATTAATGTTTGCAATGATTCCCTGATATCCATTTGACTCTGGACCTGCAAATAACATAGTTTACTTTATCATATTTCATATACAAAGAGGTATATTTATTCATCTTAATGGATACTCATTACTTACATATTCTCTCTCCACGTAACCTCGAGGATAGTAAACATTTTGCGGCTCAGCTGGTCATTGTATGTGATACTCATGATTGTACCAATTAGGTACTTGTGTCACAGCTGAGGGGTCAGGAAGCTGAACTACATGAGTTTTCTTATCATTCCATATGTTCAGTTATGTACTGTATTGGTTCAACCAATCAGTTGTGCTTCGACCTCTACCATAAATTCTTTGGTATTCTGGAAAAGGTTGGGGTTGAGGTTGGATACGAGCACCAAACTGTTTTAGTACTCTATCAGGAACATGCCATTCCATTACTGTGAATGATATCATAGGAACACGAGCCATCCAAATTTCTCTACCTTCACGACATATGTCTGGCAAATTTGCCAACAATTCTTCACTATATGGTGTCCACATTAACTGTATTATAAGTTATCGTTACCAAACAAGTTTCATTAAATGGTAAAAGTTAACTTTTAGATAAAATATAAATTCTCACTTGACTAGACTCCTGTGTATCAAAATCATTAAGGTAGAATCTTACAGTCCCTTTTGGAACACGTACATGCTCCATGAGATGGTTCCATCTATTATCATGTTTGAAAAGATGATTAGGAGATGAAAACTTTTAATAGAATGTATTCAACATATAGATGGTAGCGACAAACATGTATCCTAATGGAGCATCTTGTGGCCACTCATGATCTTGATCCATGATCACTCTGCCTGGTCTACCAATATACAATCTTTCCCAAGACCACAACTGTAATAGGGGGACACACCATGAGATACGCTTCTGCTTAGAACCAGGACGACATCTATGCAATTGACGGTATAGAGTAGCTAAAACTGCACTCCCCCATGAGTACATGCCACATTGCTCAAAATTAACTAGAAGTGGAAGGTAGCGAAGATGGACTTCATTTCCAGTATCGTATGGCAAGAGGAAGCAACCAATTAGGTATAACAAGTATGCACGGGTGTACCGACGCTTGACCATGTCATCTGCATTTTCCAAATTCATATTTGAAAATGTGGAACGCAACCAACTCAGATGAACAGAACCTTGATCAAGTCCATCTGGATGTGACCCCATAATATCATCACAAAGGGCCGTCCAAGAACTATATTGGTCATCATTTGGCCCTATAGGATAGTGCGCTACAACAACATCACCATTAACCTTTAACCCTAGCAACACTGCGACATCTTGTAAAGTGATGGTTAACTCTCCTAGAGGAAAATGGAATGAGTTTGTGTTTGAATGCCATCTATGAACAAGTGCTGTGACCAAGGCAGAATAAAAAATGACTCTAGACAATTTCATGACAGATGCAAATCTAGCTGTGCGTACATAACCCAAAACATCTACATCTGTCAACTCCCACCTACCAACCTCAATGGAATGACATGTGATTCGCAAAGTCTCATCATCCTTCACCATTCCTAGAAAATAGCCAAATAAGGAGACCTTTAGTGAGCATAAATTTCAAATAAATATTATTAGCAAAGTTAAATTTCATACATCACCCTCTATTAGGGGAAGTCAGGAGGTAATTTTATTCATCCCGTCCTCCTCATACGAGCAATACAAGTAGAATTACATTCACGAGTTTTACATAATATCCTATCCTACTAATAAGTAGGATTACATTCACGAGGTTTACATAATATTCTATCCTACTACTAAGTAGGATTACATTCACAAGGTTTACATAATATCCTATCCTACTACTAAGATTCATAAGCATCATTTATTTTTACAAGTTCTTTCATTGTGGCCACGACCCCCACATTTTCCACATTTCTATGTAGTTGTATTGGGATCAATATCCATATTAGTCTTCCTCCTCTTCATCTTAGGCCGCCCAGCACGTGGAGTGAAAATTGGTGGCAGTAAAGGAACAACCCCAATGGATGGCTCAAAATCAGGCCAATACATCTTATCAGGAATGCCTCTAAATTGGGGAGCATGTGTCATTCGATATTTGGTTACAGTATACCAAGTACTGACTAACTGATGATGTCCGTAATGTATCGATTTAGTGGCGGCCAGTACATGTGAGCATGGCAAGTGATAAAATCGAGGTGCACCACAGGTACATGAACAACCAACAAGATTTTGGAAGAGATGCACTTGATAGTTGTTTTCATTTGGCCCTTCAACTGTAAAATCAAAATCATTTATCCTACAACTAACCCATAGTTTCCTTGCATTGGTCTCCAATTTAACCAATTTAGCAGATATTTTTGGTGTGAACGAACTAGTTAACTTTGCACCTAAGTTTCTTCTGTGAAAGAACATTGCTACCAAACGATAATATGTGCTACAAATAAGGGCTTGAATGGGAAGGTTGCGAGCACGCTTCAGAACTCCATTTATTGTCTCTGAATAATTGTTAGTTTTTATACCATATCGCAGGCCGCCATCACAGGAAAGAGCCCACATTCTTGGGTGTTCCTTCATGAGCCAATTGAAAGAAGAAGGGTCAATGGATTTTATAGTTGCTAGGAGCTTATCAAACTCAACCATTTCAGTCACCTTACCAACCTTCCACATTAAGTTGTACAACTCAGTGGACTTAAATTTCTTATGGAAGTTGTCCCTATAGTGCCTCAAACAAAACCGTTGTGTGCTGAGAGGAAAAACTTGTTGCATAGCATCCACAAGACCACACATCCTATCAGAAATGAAACAAAGATCATTCCTACGACTGACTATTGGAGTTTGTTGCTCCATGCATCTCAAGAACCATGTCCAAGAAGATTTGTTCTCCTTCTCAACAACTACAAAGGCAAAAGGAAACAATCCATCATTTGCATCAATCCCAGTCGCTATAAGTAGTGTCCCTCCATACTTACCATATAAGAAGGTACCATCAACACTTAGTACTGGTCGACAATGAGCCCAACCCGCAATACATGGCCCAAAACTCCAAAACACACGTTTAAACCGATATGACGTTCCATCATTTATTGTAGTGTTTTGAAAATTGTATACCGTTCTCGGAATCACTTGCCCTAAACATCTAAGAAATCTCAACACCGAGCCATATGACTCCTCCCAATCTCCAAAGATTGCAGAAATAGCCTTTCTACGTGCATGCCAGGCTTTTTTATAGGAGATAGTAACATTCAACTCTGCATTAACCTTTTCCATCACTTCTCGAGCACTCATGTCAAGTTTTTCTCTCAACATTGGCATTATCATCCTCGCAATATATGAGGACTTGCATTGTGAATGATCCTTATATAGGATTGCACTGTGACATGTGTGTTCACCACTATAACTTGTGATTTTCCACAAACCACCAACCCTCTTAGAAGCACATGCATGAAGCCTCTATGAGCACTGCTCGTTGTGTAAGCAGATTAAAGTGAGGTAAGTCTTATTGGATCGCTTTGTTTTGTATTGGACATTATTACTAATTGACCATGACTGCAACCTATGAAGGAGATTTGCCTTTGTCTCAAATATTTCACCTATACTGAAGACATGCACCACAACCACTTGAGCCTCTTCCATATCTATAGGGACTTCATATTCGTCCACCCAATCATCTTCTCTGAAGTATTCATAATTATCTGCATGATTTTGATCTACCCAGTCATCCTTCCATGTTTCTGGATCAATAAAAACTTCATGGTTACTGTCATCAATACGCAGTTGCAGCAATCTAGTGTCATCATTAATATCAATATCCTCATGCTCATCATCATCACTTTCACCATCATTATCATCATTATCAGCATCACCATCATTATCATCATTAATATCACCAGCGTTATCATCATCATCAATAGAAACATCATGATCATTTTGGAACTGACTCATTCTCTCATTTGGTAGATTATATCTCTCAACATAAAGGTCAATAATCCTCGCTTTTGATATACTAAGAAGGGTTTTCCAACTATCCTCATCAACGACATCAATAGGAAACAAGTCATAACTAGGACGCATATCTTTGGGAAAGTTATAGCTTAGACGAAGGCCGTACATCATTGACTGTATATTAAGAATCTGATGTGTGTATGCCATCATTTCAGAAAAAGTGGTTGTTGTCGCTATTTGAATAGGTATGCAGACCTCATTACAATACGACCCATCAGCCAATAAGTTGCCACCATAATGGATGACAAAGTTGGTTAAGACATTGGCCATTTTCCTGAATATTTTGAATAGTGAATGTTAGATATAATGACACAATTATTTAAAAACAAGTTAATTATGAATTTAAATATGTTATGGAGTTTTGAAAAAGATATTATTATAATGTTATGAAATTTTGAAAAAGATGTCTATTATAGTTTTGTCAAGATGGTAAGTAATTTTGGCATTGGGATAAACAAGATGTGTTCTATCACATCTTGTACCCCCATTGAGTCATGTGTTCGGTATGGAACAAATTCCTATAATTTATTTTGAAATATATTTTATTTTGAATTATTGTTTATTTTTAAATATAGTTACACTGCTATACCTACTCCTACTATGCAACAATTTACAGGCCCTCTAGTTGTTTGGACTTCACATTTTTCAAAAGTATTCAATCAAGACTAAAAAATCAAATAAAATTTCTAATTTTTAAAAATATCCATTCAAGATAATTAAATCACAGTTTAAACTACACAACCACCATTCAAGACTAAAAACGATCATCTCTAATTATCAAGAATATCCATTCAAGATAATAAAATCACAATTTTAAACTACACAACCACCATTCAAGACTAAAAACGATCATCTCTAATTATCAAGAATATCCATTCAAGATAATAAAATCACAGTTTAAACTACACAACCACCATTCAAGACTAAAAACGATCATCTCTAATTATCAAGAATATCCATTCAAGATAATAAAGTCACATTTAAAAAATAATTTCTTACGTCTTGGTGTTGATATATAAGATTTGAAAAATACCAAAACGACAACCTAAAATGATATATCTTTTGGAAAAAAATATCTTTGATTTGAAAATTTTGTTGGAGCTCTCAACATCGGCATTATCATCCTCGCAATAAAGTGTAATACATTGACATGTTATGAATTTTGTTGAAGTCAATTTTGAAAACTTCCCTTTGATATTTTACATATCATTTAAAAAAATAATTTCTTACGGCTTGGTGTTGATATATAAGATTTGAAAAATACCAAAACGACAACCTAAAATGATATATCTTTTGGAAAAAAATATCTTTGATTTGAAAATTTTGTTGGAGCTCTCAACATCGGCATTATCATCCTCGCAATAAAGTGTTATACATTGACATGTTATGAATTTTGTTGAAGTCAATTTTGAAAACTTCCCCTTTGATATTTTACATATCATTTTAAAAATAATTTCTTACGGCTTGGTGTTGATATATAAGATTTGAAAAATACCAAAACGACAACCTAAAATGATATATCTTTTGGAAAAAAATATCTTTGATTTGAAAATTTTGTTGGAGCTCAGTTTGAATACTTTTCCTTTGATATATTAGATTTTATTTTCAAAAATAATTTCTTTCAACTTGATATTGATATATAAGATTTGGAAAAAACCAAAGACAACAATCTGTACATATGATATCAAAATATCAAAACATCATTCATACATGATATCAAACCACACAATTTGCATAGATATGTAAACATTCAACAACCGTTTAGGACATAAAAGGAGCATTAAAAAACACAAAAAAGAATATAAAAATTTAACTAAATGATTACAGTCCAAGTTATATACAGTCCAAATTAATTACAATCTAAATAAAATATAATCTAAACTAATTATAGTCCAAATTAATATAGTCTAATAGTCCAAATTAATTACAATCAATATTCCAGTTCAAAAAATTCTCAATCAAACACAGTCCATATGAAACAAAGTCCACACCAAAAAAATCCAGATTATGTACAAATCAAATTACATATAGTCCTAATTTGTTACGGTCCATATAAATTATAAGATGAATATGTAAATTAAACTTACTGTCTGACACGAAGCTGTCGCAGACTAATGCTTCAAGAATCACTAGTACCCGTATCTTAAATGTTTTGCACTTCCGCAAGTTGTCTACTATATTTAAAATGTTAGAAGTTATTTAGTAATAGTCGAAATATAAGAAGGAATAATCACGTTAGATCAAAAAATATGTTGTGTGCGTAGGTAGTGTTGGTGCGTAGGTAGTGTTGCAGTGACAGAGCTAGAAATATATATTGGATGAAATTATGGTTTGAGTTATTTCTAACCAATTTAAACCTTACATATCTTCAGTATTAGAAAGTTTTTAAATGGTTGTCCATGATAGTCAAGTTTCTTTTTCTGTTCACATTTTTATAGACAGTAAAGAACTGGAATATGCCTAACATGCTACGGTGTGCGTTGTAGCAAAGAAAAGACAATTTTTATGGATAATGTAGTCTTCTTTGCAACAAACAAACAGAAAACCATAACCAACGTGACATAGATCCGTTCCTTTTTACCAAAACTTTTTAGGGTTCACAGATAGCAAACTTACTGCTTAGAGCAGGCCGCGTGCCTAGAATAACGGTGTTTGAAGTGAGATCCTCGTGAGGCAAAGTCAACAAGAACTTGAAAAATCTGAACGAGTTCATAATAACCAAAATGAGAACAAGTTCTAGATGAGATGGAATTTGAATGAAAAAGGGAAAAGCAGCAGTTGCAAGAGGTGGAAATCATGAGAAAATAGGAAGAACAAAAAAAATGAAAAAAATCACCTTTCAGCTACTCTCTCGCAGACAGAGGCTAACGGCCGCCACCAAGAACAGAAGAACGGCAACAGAAGAAGATCCCCCGGACATCGATCTCCAACTAAGATTGTGGTGCGGCTTGCATTAAAGAATAGCAAAAGAATAGAAAAGCAACCGAAGGAAGAGCACAGGAGGAAGATGAGAGGAAGAAAGACGCGAACTTACCTGTGCAGAAGAAGGGAAGATAATGAAGATGGCCAGAAAAAACAGAAGAACGGGCACTGAAGAAGAACCGAAGACCACCAGAGATGAACAACGGCGGATTCCCGGACAGCTATCTCCAACCACCACGACAGAGATGAACAGCGGCGGATTCCCGGACAGCTATCTCCAACCACCACGACAGAGATGAACAACAGCGGCTTGCACTAAAGAAGGACGAGTACAGGAGGAAGATGAGAGGAAGAATAGCAAAAGAAGAAAAGGAATCGAAGAGAAAGGAACCGAAGGAAGAGTACAGGAGGAAGATGAGAGGAAGAAAGACGAGAACTTTACCTGTACGGAAGAAGGGAAGACAATGAAGATGGATGGGTGTCGATGAGATCTATAAAGATTGTCAAAGCATTCAAAACACCCACCAGCCTTGTTGTGCCCCTACGGCTGCAACTGAAGGGACGTGACGGAGGCTTGCTTTGAAGGCTCGTGAGAAAGTGCCATATTTTTGGCGTGTTCACTTAAAAATGCCATCTTCCTGGCGCTTTCGGGCTAAAGCGCCCAATTTTTGGCGCTTTCGTGCTAAAACACCTAATTTTTGGCGCTTTCCATATAAAACGCCCAATTCTTGGCGCTTTCCATATAAAACACCCAATTCGTGGCGCTTTCAGTTCCTGGCCCATTAAAACGCTAACAGTTCTGGCGTTTTTGTACCAAACTGGGCTATTAAGGAAATAACTTTGTAATCATGCTATATATGTCAATATATTTATTAAACCGTGCTATTTTAGTTTATAAAAGAACATACTTCTATGATCACCAAAGAATATTTACCAAAGAGAAACATATATATCTAACAAACGTAATTCACTTAGTAATTCTTTATTTATTTGGGAAAGTTCACTTAGCACTTTGATTGGGGAAAGTTCACTGAGCAATTTATTTGGAAAAAATTCACTAAGAAAGTTCACTGAGAATGTTCACTAAGTAATTTGTTTTGGAAAAATTCACTAAGAAAGTTCACTAAGTAATTTGTTTGGAAAAATTCACTGAGAAAGTTCACTAAGAATGTTCACTAAGTAATTTGTTTTGGAAAAATTCACTGAGAAAGTTCACTGAAAATGTTCACTAAGTAATTTGTTTTGGAAAAATTCACTGAAAATGTTCACTAAGTAATTTGTTTTAGAAAAATTCACTGAGAAAGTTCACTGAGAAAGTTCACTAAGTAATTTGTTTTGGAAAAATTCACTGAGAAAGTTCACTGAGAATGTTCACTAACATAAAAACATAATTAACTAATGCGGAAGCATTCACTAAGTAGCGGATTACTGAAAATCACTAAAAATTAAAACCTTTTTACCAAGAGATTCATCAAAGGAAAACTTTCTCACATCGAACCAAAGTAACATATTTACATTCTCGTTTAAAGGTACATGTCATGTATCATCTCTTTCTGAGAATTACAAGCATCAACTGCTCTGGTAAACTAAACATAGGCAGTATAAAATCTCGAGGCACTGAGCTAAAATCTTGAAAGCACTAACTACTACTCCGAGGACCTGAGAGTACAAAGACAACACATAGGACTCTATATACATCTATACAAGGCATAACAACCAATGTCTCCACCTGAGACTTCACTACTATCCCTGCTGCTGCTGTCCTTCTCCTACTGAAGGATTCCTGCCTCCTCATCCACATCCACCTAAAAATGTGGTTCCCACGGGGGTGAGACAATTGTAAATTTCCCCAACGAGAGATATAACTCTCCGCCAAAACATTATTATTGTAGCTAAAGAAGATAAATATGAACAGAGGAATCATATTTGTTTGACAACAGTTAATTCAATGTCTAACAGATTAGAACATTATTCTTATCTAAAACATTGCAACTATAACTTGAAAGAGCAATATGTCACTTATCCATTAAGGAATATGAAGAACATGAATAACATTTATTCACTATAGAATCATTTCTACAGCATTAACTCTCTTTAGGCTTAGATCATATATCTAATGTCTGGCATTGTCATTGTGGAGTCATGGCATGTAGCCATACTCTTTTCACAAAGTGTTGGGATCTTAATCCCTCAACTCATGAAGTACATTTCCACTTCTTAACAAGTTCATTATCATGGTTATAGGTTATGGGTATTTGAACCCTTAACTCATCATAGAACACTTGTTACCACTTATTAGGTAACTTTATACCTTCAGGTCATCTAACCAAGGACATTATGAATCTTGTTACACAAAGTATTCCACATAGTTCACAAAACTCTTATCACCTTTAGTTACCCCTTAATAGGCAACAAGGCACATTATGGCTTATGAATCCATAACCAAATTCAATAAGTAAAACATCTTATAGTACACATAGCTCATAAGTTTTCATATTACTTCTCATTAAGAAATAAAGCATATGAAGACTCATAAGGCCTATGAGACATTTTCAATATATAGTGCATTATAGCTCATACCTGGCTATGCTCATCATCTCAACATACATGCATGTTTAGTACTCATGATAACAATTATATAACAGTACCATGCAATACAAGGGTTATCTTATTACATTCATAACTTCATCAATATGTATTAGAGCTTCACATAGGATTGCTCTGTTTTAAGACTTCACATAGCATTACCCTGTATTAGGGTTTCTCCTAGCATTACCCTGTATTAGGGTTTCACATAGCATTACCTGTATTAGGATTTCACATAGCATTACCCTGTATTAGAGTTTCATATGAATAACCCTATAGGTTCTCAAGATCATATTGTTAATGATCAAGTCCTATTTTATCGCTTCACACAGCTAGGAATCAATATGGATAACATTAGTATTCAATCATACTTATTTATTCTCATCATTCATCATTAAATGAAGTATCAATCACAAAGTATGAGTTTCTCTCTCATCTTTACCAGAATATGATTGCATCATAGTTTATTGATTTGGATTTAACCTTTTCATAAGGCATGTTAGCCTACCTTCTTCAAGATGCATTACATCTTAGAGTAACAATTGACATGACGAATCTCATGTGTCACTCATCCAATTATATTGGACTCAAAACACATCAAGGTATATTAGAATTGGGGTGTTGGATGTGATATCTACCATATCTTGATGTATCACTTCCCTCAACACCTTATCTTACTTGAGATCATCCACTTAGCTTGTATTAGGGTATTTCCCATCTTAATACTTTATGTACTAGTTCATCACATTCATCATGTAATGTATTGGTCGTAAGTCACTCACTTAGAATATACAACCATTGCCAAGGAAATGGACTCATCCTTGAGTTAGGAACTATTACTATAAGGATATCCATTAACAACCTCTCTAGGTGTTACATTTGTCAAAACATTAATTACTATTCCATTATTAGGAATAGTATTCTCCATATTTATAATTTGAGGATTCTCATAGCATCTCCCATAAATTTATGGATTTCATATAGTATTACTCTTCAATAGAGTTTCACATAATCATCCTTCTATATCAGGGTTTCACCTAGTATTATGTGCATTTAAGATTTCACAACACATCACCCAGAGTTAAGGCTTCACATAGTATTAGAGGCACTACCCTATATTAGGGTTTCATGCACCTTTACCCCATTTTAGGGATTAAGGTTTACCATTCACATCCAAGTAAGGTTTCTCATACCTCATACCCAAATTAGGATTAGGATGTACCATTCCCATTAAATTAGGATTTCTCACATTGTTACACTAAGTTAGGGTTACATCATCACCCTAGATTATGATTTCACTAAGCCTTGCCCTAAATTAGGGTTTCACATAATCTTCCCTAAATTAGGGTCAAGGTACATCAATCCTTTCAATGAGGATTTCATGATCTCATATTATGGATCAAACCCTGATTACACATTTATTCATAATGAGAGGATTAGGGCTTATTAAGTAAGAAATCATCTTTCCCATTATCTCTCCATCTCATCCTCTCTAGGATGTTAAATACTCCAAGATTGATCTAGTTTAACTCTTCACTTAAGTACACATAGTTAGGGTTAACCTTCATAATCACCATTGGTCTACATCATTAATAATCAAGTAGTTAATTGACCTTTGATCATATAAGGTGTCCAAATGGTTTAACCAATTTGAACCTCAAACGGTCTTGGTCACTTAGATCTCAAACGGTCTTGGTCACTTAGACCTCAAACGGTCTTGGTCACTTAGATCTCAAACGGTCTTGGTCACTTAGATCTCAAACGGTCTTGGTCACTTAGACCTCAAACGGTCGTGACCAATTAAGTTCAAACGGTTTGAATCTGTTTAGCAAAGTAGGTGCTTGAAACTGAATGAGCTTGAGTCTCAAACGGTCTTGAGACCGTTTGGTCTCAAACAGTCTTGAGACCATTTGGACTCAAATGGTCTTAAGACCATTTGGTCCAAACCCTCTCAAAACCTAATGGACCAAAAAGGTTCTTCAGCACTTAATCGATTCAAGGTTCCAATCCATGGACCAACTATCAATTGGACCACTAATGTATTCTTCAATTGAACCACTGAATCACCATTCAATTAGACCTTCAATTAGGGTTTTAAACCCAATTGAACTAGGGTTGATAATCAAGAAACCATCACTTAGGGTTTTGAAATCAAGGATCCATCAATGGTTAACATTGTGGAACCTATTCAATTGAAATCAGTGAACCATCATCATTACATGATATGACCTGACCCCAAACGGTCTTGAATGACCCCCAAACGGTCTTGAGGTCGTTTGGATGATCTCCAAATGGTCTTGAGACCGTTTTCCCAATCCATCATCAAAATCCATGACATTCAATTAGGGTTTGGATCATTGGATTGATTATCAAATCCGTAATTGATTGCATTTCAATTTGGTATCTTTGGATCTTCAAATACCCAACCGTACTCAACCCTAGACCTACAAACAGTCTTGGTTGACCTCCAAACGGTCTTGATACCATTTGGGTGATTCCCAAATAGTTTTGAAACTGTTTGGGTCAATCAACCCAAAACATCAACTCAATCAATTGCAAAATCAGCACTTAGCCGATTAGGGTTTCTATTTAAAAGTTTGTCCATATGTTGAGTTAATCAATTGGAGTCATTGTATCATCATCCAACACATACTAGGGTTCAAAGCTCAAACGGACAACCCATCCAAACGGTCAACACGCTCATGCGGTTTGGGACTCAAATCACCAAACGGTTTTAAAACCGTTTGGATCATTGGATCATCATCCAACACATACTAGGGTTCAGACCTCAAACGGTCAACCCATCCAAAAGGTCAACACCCTCATGCGGTTTGGGACTCAAATCACCAAACGGTTTTAAAATCGTTTGGTCTCCAAACGGTTTGGTGAAACTGTTTGGACCATTTTATTGGAACTGTTTGCAAGAGATATTTGGGGAGGTGTGTGCTTATGATGATGTCATAATAATCAAGCTCCAAACTCATGAAATCTCCTGTGATTTCCATGGTTATTGCATCAATCAACCAAAAAATTTCCGAGAATGAAGAAAACATCAACAATTGATAAGGAATTGAATGCAATAACAATTTTAAGGGTTCAAGTTATAAAACCCGCCTCCAATTGAGCTCCAAAGCTCCAAGCTCATGCCAACAATGTTGGATGCAACTCCTTTCACTATTCCAAGGCTCTTCCTCAAGCTTTTAGTGAAAAAGAATTGGTTAGAATTGAAGAGGGGATCAAGTTATGAAGAATTCATGCATTGATTTTCGATTTTCAACATGGATTCAAGGTGAAAGGAGGTCAAGAAGCTTACCAACATGTTGGGGGTCGTCCTCCTGCTCCTACAAAGCTACTTGGTCATTTTCCAATCAAGGGGAAAGAAGGGAAATCCGAAAAGCCTTTGGCTTGGCTTGTAAAGGGTACTTTTATAAGAAATTCAAGGAGAGAGAAAATGCCTTATAAAAATTCATTTAATCCCAAAAATAGTGCCGCCTCTTCCCCCTCAACTCCTTGGATCCGAAGATACCTTGTTTGCCTCTTATTCGTCTCAATTATCCATGATTTAAAGAAAAGCAAGTTAAGCACCTCAAATCATATTATACTAATATCCATAAGTGAGTGGATATTTCTTTTCCTTATAAAAAGGTGAGTGAGTTATCCACTTCCCTTGGATATTTTCGTGGCCTAGAAAAGGCACAAATGTGTTCACACTTGATAAAATTCAACCATCTCATTTTTGGTTGAAGGCCCTTCAATTATTATATTTATTTTTGCACTAAATTAAATTAGGGTTTTAATTAGGATTAAATCTTGATTATTTTAATATCAAGATTCTCTCTCCTCCAACTTAATTCAAATGAGGTGCCCCTATCATTTTCTTGCCTCAACATGATGCCAAGAAATATTAGGGACCTTATTGAAGTGATAATTTGCATATTGAACCCTGGGTTTTGGGTAAATTGCACATTACACCAAAACTAGGATTTAATGCACAAACATTGTTTCATCAGCTCTTTCTTGGTACTCAGGCTACCATAAGCCATACCTATGCATCATATACAATTTCATGATGCTTCAACACATGAGGAACATATTATCATGTACAATTTGAAATTTAACCCCTCAAATTGAGTAATTTGCACTTTAGTCCAAATCAAGCATAACATTATTTCAACATTATACAAAAAGGACTAAAATTGAAATATAAGTTCCCCTTGAGTCCTAATTACTTTTAATAAGATAAGATTAATCATCTACTCAACCTTATTAGGTAAATCATCTAGGGTTAACGCATAACCCATTCCCAACCCCACCATGGTCTGAGGATATGATCATTCGGGGTTGATCGCTCACATACTTTTATCACCTCTAACCTTTGTTTTATAGGAATTTTATTCTTATTTATTTCTTTTTTGCACATAGAAGTCGTGTTGTAAGAAAGCAAAAATTTTTGACTTCTTCGAGACTTATGATATCACAAAGGATTCGTGGGGTGCCTAATATCTTCCTTGTGTATAACTTAAGGCCTTAACTTTTTTCTCTACTTTTCATGTTTTCCTTATCCACTCGATTTTCCCAAAGTGCATGCTTAATGGTTTTCCTCATTTTTCACAAAAATGTGGTGGAGACTTAGGGTTGTAAATGGGTACGGGTAGACCCACAAACCCGCAAATCCGGACCCTTAAAAAAAACCCATGGGTCTAATTTTTTATACATGCATACCCTTGGACCCGCATATAAGCGGGTCCAATAATGGGTATGCATGGACCCAGACCTTCTAGACCCGTGTACCCGCTATACATAAGTAACTACCACTACAGAAAATGTAACTTTTTGTGAAGGATGATTCCTTCACAAATGTACATTAATTCCTTCAATAAAAAATTCGGTTGAAGGCCATTCCTTCACAAAAAGTCCTACTCTAAAAGCATCTTCACAAATACTTTGATGAGAGGCTCTAGCCTTCACAAATACTATTTTGAAGGACTATTTGACCTTCACAAATAAACTTCCCAGGCCTCCCAAATACATTTTTGAAGGCTACTTTCACAACTTTCAATGAGGTTCTAGGGCCTTCACAAATACTATTTTTGAAGGATTATTTTACCTTCACAAAAATAATTCTCGGGCCTCCCAAATACATTTGTGAAGGCTAATGTCACAACTTTCAATGAGGTTCTAGGGCCTTCATAAATATACTTATTTTATCATGAATTACAATTGTGATCTATATTTTTGTGGCTTCTATCAGGCACAAAGAATATTTTAATAAACTAATTTAGTTAATAAGACACAACAACCATAACAAATCACTCTTTTGAAACATTCCTTTTTATTTCACAGAGAAAAATTGTTCATTACATAGGGGAGGACATCAGCCTTTTCCCCTTAATCGATACAAATTTCAATGTAAGTATATATCGACATTTTGACTTTATCACTCATTTAGCCACTGACCAACTTTGATAATGTTGAGAGGATGCTTGGACATCAGGCCTCTGTCCAGCATAGAGTTCATGCTCCACTACGATGTCAATGTGGTGGCATGCATCTGTTTTTCCTGTGTGACAAATGCTTGCAACTTGAAGTGTAAGGGTGAAGAGGATTGCTGAAGGTGTGAAATGGGCATTAACATTGAAAGGTCTTGTGCTTTCTTCACTGCGTAGATCAACTGGATTCTTTGTAG
Organism: Alisma plantago-aquatica; assembly: GCA_963693085.1. Lineage (NCBI taxonomy): Eukaryota > Viridiplantae > Streptophyta > Magnoliopsida > Alismatales > Alismataceae > Alisma > Alisma plantago-aquatica. The sequence continues at coordinate 207,846,273 of OY856410.1, read as the reverse complement.
GCGTGTGGTCGTACTATTTTTGGAAGATGCTATTTCCTCAAAAATGCTTAGCATTGGAGTCACGCTTGATCCTCCAGCAATTAGGACCAAACTGTCATAGCTGAAATGCCACCAAGTTATACGTAAGCTCAAAATAATCTATCAAATAAAAACCACATTATCATAGTTAACTTACTCATTTAGCATTTTTAAAATATGTTCATTAATTGATAGTGTTACACTTAGAATTCATAATCACAGTTCAAATAATCAAGTTTTATTGCATGTTCTGTACAAGATATACATACCTCAGGAAGAGATTTGTCGAAGGTCCATATGGTTGGCACCTTTATGAACATCATGCTGGTTGCAGTGTACCTCAAACCTGCAATCAGAGATATCAACTTCCAATGAATAAATTTGAAAATGAAACCTTTTAAATCAGCATGCTCAATTACATACTTGGGTACTTTGCAAGAGTGAGCTGCACTGCTCTACATGGCAGCAGTCGGGCAGACATCAAGCATGCTGTGTGAAGAGAATTCCACTAAGGCATAAAAATTGAGTAGAAAAGGTTTTCAATATATCTTGAGGTGTTAAATCTTTCTCTTTATTAAGGCTAGCTTCAGTTGTGGTATCTTTTGGTAGAACACAAACATCTTTGCCCCTGCCTCTCCCTCTGCCACTGGCTCTAGCTGGTGTCGTCTTAACTGCACATACTTTGGGAAGGACGAGAGCAACAGCCTTGGCAGCACCAGTGGATGTTGGCACAATGTTGAGAGCAGCAGCTCTTGCACGGCGAAGATCACAGTGGCTAGCATCTAGCAGCCTTTGGCCCCCAGTGTAGGAATGGGTTGTTGTCATGGTTCCTTTGATTATACCTAAGAAAAAAGCCAAATAAGCACCTGTCAACATCCCTCACCATTTCTTACATCTTAACTATGACTAACTATAACTAGATGATGTTTACTGATTTATATTTATAAAATAACAGATCATGAGGAAAAAAGATCGCTCCAGAATACTGCCAACAGAAAGCTATTGACGTTCATCATATGCATTTTGTTCAGTTATGTGTCTTTAATAGGCCAACACAAAGCATTGCCTTGTCTAATATTATTCTAACAACTTAATTTATTTTTATTCTTAAGCAGCAGAAAGGACTATCTTGTCTCGATATGCATCTCATTAGGGACTATTGTCCCAAGTTAGAAACCTAATTAGTCATTCCTGATCTTTTTCTATCTGTCGGACACTCAAGCTAAAAATTCTCGATATGATGAACTACAATTTGGAGACATGTGAAGTGTTGTTCGGGAATGATGCTGCATAAATAAATATAAGTGAGTTGAAATTTGGATGACGTCCACGTGTAACGAAAAACATCTAACATCAACATTATGAAATGATATTTGCAAGACATTCTTTTTATCATTTATATGTTGGGTGATCGATATATAAATGATATATTTGTGATGTTTGGGAACGAACAGTACATGCGTGCACACACTGTCACTCACATTTCTTGTAGGAATCATTCTTCTTTTCAACGGTATGCACCAATCACTAAAATTATAACCGCCTAAAGGCTAGTGATATCTAATTTCAGTGGCAAGGACAAAACAGAGTCAACAACAGTCTAGTTTATATTACATATTCGAGATTATCAAACATGACATTCATTTTTTTAAGCTAGCACAAACTATGTTATCAGTTGATTATTTGTACTAGATTATAGATGTCATCTATAGATATAGAAACAGTAGATGCACATAATAACAATTGTGCTTCTACTGACGTCACAAAATAATGCTTTAATTGATTAATGTCCTGACGACATACATTTTGTGATTTTATTAATACCAACGAAAAGAACACTAATATGTCCAAGTTTAATGAATCCATACCAAACTTCTGTTCAAGAACTTTGACAAACGGAGCAAGGCAGTTAGTGGTGCAGGATGCATTGATGATGATGGGTTCATCGGGATTGTATAGGTCGGCGTTAACCCCAACCACGTAGGTGGGGATATCACCCTTGCCGGGAGCTGTGATAAGCACCTTCTTTGCTCCTGCTTGAATGTTCTTACCAGCACCTTCTCTATCTACAAAAACTCCAGTACCTTCGATCACAAGGTCAATGCCCATCTCTTTGACAGAAACAAATGTAAGTTTGAAATTACACAAAATGCTGAAAACTAATTGCATGATTTCTATATTTTTATATACATTAAATAATGGTATGCAAAACCAGAACATGTCGTTGCTTACTTCCAAGGGAGAAGTGCAGGATTTCTGTTTGAAACAATGATGATTTCCTTTCCATCAACAGAAATTATGTTGTCACCGACTGCCTTGACATCAACATCAAAGATTCCAAGAGTGGAATCGTATTTGAGAAGGTGTGAGGCTTGCTTAATACCTCCGGTGTCATTGATTGCGATAACATCAAGGGGAGAGTCCTTTCTCCCATGCCAGCACCTCAAGAAGTTTCTTCCGATTCATCTGAACCCATTGATTGCCACCTTCAACTTGGCTTCCACTACTCCTTTCTTGTACCCGTCGCTCTTAACCTTCAAGCATACAAGAAATACAACTTGTTTAAACTAAAGAAACACAACTTGTTTAAACTAATGTAACAAGCCTACATTTAAGTACATTGTTACATGGTAATGTGTGTCATATATATCAAAAGACTTTATAATATTATCAGAAAGATGACCGGCAGCAGATTTAGATGACACTGAAAAGCAAGTAAAGATGCAGGGTAGACCAATTAACATGTTCGGAAGAGAAGCGAAAAATCTTTCAGCCAGATCAGATGCAGTTCCCATTTAATGTTGACTCCTTTCACATGCTTAGTTACTTGAACAATTATCTTCTTTGAATGAAGACATGCGGGGAAAAAGATAGAACAGAACAAAGATTATGCATAAGCATTTCCTAACAAGAGCTTTCTATCCAGATCTTAAGATTATGGCTACTGTGATCGATACCAGGAAAGAAAGGCCAACAATAAGGAGGAGTTGCTCTGTCTCATTATATGAATCCAGGGGGTTCAAAAGCAACCAAAAAATAATAATAACTCACAATGTTTTTCCCATTATAAAGATAAAATTTAAGTCTCTTCGGAGACATCCAAAAAAAATAAGATGAAAGCCTAACAGCTATAGCATAGCAAAATGCAAACTTGCAAGGTTAATATTCAGAAAAATGGACAAATGCAGAGCATACAGACATGATATCTTTTAGATAGTTTTCGTAAAAATATGAAGAATAATAGTTTTATATCAACCTTACTTCATTAAAACTCAGTGACATATCATTCGCTTTATAAAACAACAGTTAATCATGCCAAGCGTCTGTCTTAAAATTATGCTAGATTCTGTCATTGGTATTTTAGCGTATATTGGAAGTTGTAGTTCACCGTGATGTACATGTAGAACTTAATTGAAAACAACTTAAGAATCAATCTTACAGCAATTTGCATTTTTAGACTCATACAATCTTGTGCGCACAAGTATCGCCAACTTGATCTGGCCACCTTGAGAAACATATAAAGCGCGTCCAGTAATGCACAGAGCCTCTTGTAGTCTACTTTTCATGTTCAATAACATGGAAGCACTTGTCATGTGGGCTCCCTAAAGAACAAATACAAGGAAGGCTTATGAACCATTTCATTGGTGTAGAGAACAACATGACAGGTTATCTAACCAAGAAAAATTTCATAATTACGAAACACTGTCAGAGAAACAGTAGAGACACAACTGAGGTACCCAACTGAAAATGCAAAAAAAAAACAAGTTTTCATCGATTCTGAAGTCAATCTTAATCAGAGGCAGACTTAAGCGAAAAGAATACAGTTTTCTAACGGGAAGCATCACATTAAGCACCACAAGCCCACACACTAAAGAAAACACAGAGTATAGGCAATGAGAAATTTCTGCTGCCAAGCTAAGGCCAAGGTGGGGTGCCCGTGTCTAGTAAGGCCAAGCTGGCACAGGGAATCACTACGCTGCAGAGCAGAAACAGTAGACAAATGCGAACGAGCTAAGCACAGGAGAAGAACGTACGGCGGGTGTACCACCTCGCCAAATATTAGCAAGGATTCCTCGACTATCGGCCCTTGTAGTTGCGTCTCTATGAACCAACAGGGTGTGATCGATAGCCTACAAATTGCTCTGAACGATCTCTCCTTCCTTGGTTGCCTACAAAACTTCATATATGCAACAGGGTGTGATCGATAATCGTTGCTTGGGTTGGGGTGTCGTCGCTTGGGCGCAGAGGCACTCCTTGTCTGAAAAATCTTCACGTCGGCGGTGGCTGTGAGGGGGGTCCTCTTACCGGCAGCTAGCTTCAGCGGAAGACGCTTGGGCACAAGACGCACCGTCGGGGCACAGTCGCTTGGGCGCAAGACGCTCGTTGTCCAGGGAAACGGAAACGCAGGGAACCGTTTCCACTAATCTAATTAGGTTAAGTTGTAATTAGTAAGTATTGGGGAAGGAATTTTTGGTGGGAACCATAAGGATGAAATTTTTGCATTCAAGTAGGATTTTAGACCTTCACTAATTGTCTTTTCTATATAGAATTCGACTGAAGGAAACAAGTTGGTTTGTGTAGGATGGTCCTTCACAAAAACTCAATATTTTTGAAGGGTTTTGGTCCTTCACAAATGACCTTCACTAAAAACCTATTTTTTTGTAGTGTACTTAAATAATATGTTTATGTATATCATACTTTACTAGTCTAACTAATATAATTCTTGAGATTATATCCTACTCTAACCACAATAATGTTGAGACTAGTCATACAATTAAGAATTAACTATTCTAGTTACAATAATGAACATCATATGTAAACTTAGAATCAAAATATCTACTAATTTACATTACTTTCTACATAAGTTAAATGTTATGATGATGATTAAAAATATGCAAACAATTAATTCAATTAATGTAAATGTATAAAGTAACACATTATCTAATATAACTATTACATGATAATATATTATAAAATAAAAATATGTTGTTGAATTAAAATACATAGAACATAGTCATCTTTCTTACATAAATAATATGATGTTTTATAGAACCTCTTACCCACATACCCGCTATTATTGTGAGTACGGGTATGGTGCGGGTCTAAGTTTTATATTATGCATGTCTAAAACTGGAACTGGACCTGCTAAATTAGATGGGTATGGGTATGGGTATGGCCAAACCCGCACCGTACCCGCACCGTTTACACCCCTATGGAGACTCCATTTTCCGGACCTCTTCATCGGCGTCCACCCCCAGGTTTCCTTCACACACTGGAACCGTAGTCATAGTGATGATTTTAGTTCCATAAGAGGATAGTGGAATGGATGGATGACCTCCTCCTTTTTTCTATAATAGGAATATGTATAACTTGGCAAGATTTGCAATTGATGATAAAAGAAAGAGCATCGTCCCCTCCCAATAAAATGATATGTTCTCTTCTTCCCCATTTCCAACACCACCATGGTGTGAGGATGTGAACATTTGGGTTTGATGATCACTCATATACTTTTATCACCTCGAACCTTTGTTTTTTAGAAAATTTATATGTATTTCTTTATTTTTTGCAAATTGAAGCCCCATTGTAACAAAACAAAACATTTTGACCTCTTTGAGACTTATGATGCCACAAAGGTTTCATGGGGTGCCGAATATCTTCCTTGTGCATAACTTACGATCGTACCTTTTTTCTCTGTTTTCCTTACCCACTTGATTTTCCAAAGCGCATTTTCAGGATATCCTCATTTTTTCACAAAGGTGTGGTGGAGACTCCATTTTTGCAACCTTTTCATTAGCGTCCACACCCAAGTTTCCTTCACACACTAAAACTACAATCATAATGATGATTGTAGTTCCTTAACAGGATAGTGGAATGGATGCATGATCTCTTAGTTTTTTTTTCTTGGAATATGTATAGCTTGGTAGGATTTGTAATCGATGAGGATTTCAAATAAATGTTAAAGGAATGTATATAACACTTGTCTTGCTTATCTTACTCATTTTGTTTGTGTATATTATTATCTAATATCTCGTGACTACATATCTCTCATTATTCGTCGCCTATTCAACATTGTGGTACCACAACTCCATCAATCGGGATACAATCACATTTTGCAATAATAATAAACTCAAGTGAGTAATGGATAAAGGTCCAACTACTTCGAGGGGTGCAAAAAAGGATCGACATCCAAATGGAGCAAAGTTTTTGTCTAGGACCCAAATCACACTCTATAAGAGTGGATAGTTATGACATTAATATATTACTCTAGCTTACATCCCATTTTATTAAAGGTTCCACTAACACACATAACTATATTACCCCTTACGGTTATACATCTGAAACAAGATATCACATTGATTGATATGTTTCATTTTCCATCCATTTTCATCATTCTGTCATCATCACATCACATTTTTGACATTCTCCTATTGAATTATTTAATCTTGAGTATTTTTATCTTACATTTGGTTGTATGTCATGAGAGCCATCATGTGATGATCATAATATGAATACATTGCATGTGATTTGATTATCAATAAAAGACAATTCTACTTGTTATGATTATTTTAAATAAATATAATGAATACATGTAACAATGTCCTAAGAATGTTTTGATTCAATGAATATGGTTTGAGGACCTAAACATGAGATTATATATATACTCACTATTATTCCTACATGTTGTGTTATTGGTCAGTTAATTGTGGATATTATAAGAAAATAATAATATATAAGAATATTGTGTATGTTGAATGATCTGTATGTCTCTTTAGTCATGATATTTGATGGTAACTTAAAATAGTTTGCTAATTGTCAAAGAACAAGTTGTACTGAAGACTCGCTTTGAAATGATAAATGGAATCTATGTTATGGCAGTCAGAGTCATATCTCAATGTGATAGTGGTGATTATGTTCTTAGACATGAAGTCACTATAACGATCACGTGATGTTTTGTGTACTTTAACACTACCCAACATGACTCTGAATAAGGATTTGCATATAGGTAGTGACTGGGTGTATTGTGAGACTTATGTATTATTTTGAGTTATGTAGATGGAATTTGTCTCGACTATCAGAGTGATGCTCAAGCCACTTGATAAGTGAGACTATGAACTACATATCCATGCTCATGTTAATCGATATATAATGTTGAGCTCGAACAATATCAGTAGTTTTCTATAATACAAGAAACATAGATTGAATATTAAGAGCAAGACTACATGTCTTGGGTTCAATTTGGATTTCCATGTCAAAGGGATTAGACATTCATGGTGGGATTGGTCACTTATAGGTTAAGTTATTCTCAACTTATCCTTATTACCTTGGTACTAATGACATGTTGCCAGATACTACTTTTTTATGAGGTTTGTTACATCACTGCCAATATAATAAAGAACCTACAGGGTCACAAGCATTAGGACGTTTATGGAAATTGAAGTTCAAAATAATACTTATGATTAGAAGGTTCAAAATTATGTACATGTTGATTTTCTACCCAACTAGTCAACTGTGTAAGCCAGTCACTTGATTATATGGTTCTGAACAATCAATTGATTGATTCTAATTGGTCAGTTGGTTACCGTACGGAAAACTAGCCAACTTTGATTGGATAAGCCAATCAATTGATTGGATACAAGTCAATAAACAATAAGGAAAAATGACACATGTTCAATTTGGAATGAAACTGGTCAATTTGACCATACAAAGACTAGGCAACCTATCAATTGGATGTATCAACCAGTCGACTAGGTGGGCCAACTAGTCATATGGATAATCAATCAATAGATTGGTAATTTTGTTTGAGTTTTCCTAGTCTAAATCTTGTTTTGATTAGTAATGGAGTTGGATTTTTGGAAATATAAGCCCATGACTCTCTTATGTAAATGAGTATACATAATGAAGACACATATATTGAGACACAAGTTGTCTAATAGTTCTTCCTCCTAGAGAGAGAGAGAAATCATCTTAAGGTTGATAGTCCAGAATAGGAGGAGGAGAGTAAGCAATGCTAGAGTGTCAAGGATCTGAGTTCCATTTCCTCTTGGTGACCAAGTTGGTGCACCAAGAGCTCTTGCATTTGTGTGGATGATGTAGAGATCGAGACCCTTATGCAAAGGCTTGGGAACAAGCAACTTCTCCAAGGCAAAGATGAGTTATTGTTGTAAGGACAAGGCAAAAACAAAAACTCTAGATCTGGATCCAGAAGTACAAGTTCTACATTGACATAAGATGTGTCTAGTTGTTAGACAACTAGTGTGTGAAAGGTGCATCGAATATCCCTTCTATTTCTTCAATATACCAACATTTTATGGATACGATGAATTCATTTCTTAAGGGGTATTTATGGGAAAGTTTGGTATCCTATTGTGCACCCTTCCCTCAAAGTTTTACGATGGTATCAGAGCAGATGTCATATGCTTTTAGTGGTGGTTTGGGTTTTGCACTATTTATCATTGTTGATTGGATAATTTTGCAATGTGTATCCACATATATATGATGTAAGAGTATCTACTTCTATAAATCAATTTGATGTCTTTGAATTTTTTTTCTTCTTTTTGTGAATGTAGATATGACAATAGGGCCGTTGCGGTGTTTGTGACCTGAAACATGTAAATTCATGGTTTTTATTGGGATGAAAATATATAATATGTATATGACTTGCATGTCATGTCCCCTCTCTCATTATCCATGCAAAACTTAATTCTTGCAATGAGATTAGGATGATTATTGATATCACTAGTGGACCATGGTAGAGAGAAGGATGTGGTCTGAATCCTACACCAAGAAGGGTGGTACTTGAAGGGTTTGTGTGAAGATGAAGTAACAAATCCATCAACAATTGAAAAAATACCCAAAAGGGAATCCAATTGTGGGACTAGCTTGCCATTAAATCGACTGGAAAACCTTGTAAATGTAAGAACTCATCCTGCTAATCAACCCCTAAATGATCATTGGGATGAATCCCCAAACTAAAATAATACTAAAACTAGAAACTTGCCAAAATGGAAATGATATTCTAAATAAAATGATATGTGTAATAATATAATTACTAAAGAGAATCATCATATACCACATAATGTCATATATAAGTGTAGTATTTTTCATTTAAATCAACCCACGAGTAGACAAGATAGAAAGACCAACTTTAATTTCTTCATTAAATTCAACAAATAGGTTATGATCATTACTCTATGCAGAGACAACAATATAAGACGTCTAAGTAGGTTACAACTTGTATTGTAGAGAAACATCAAGGAAAGAAACCCATCATATCCAAGATAAACTACCCATGCATCATAAAAAGTGAGAGTATAGGGACAATATAGATTCAACTATGTTATATCTTGTTACCTCTTGATCACCATGTCCTTTCCATTGTTCTAGCATGCTAAGAATCATGAGAGACTCTAAAAGAGTCCCTGTGAGATGATTACTCTCACCAAGAAATAAACATACATACATAGTGTTTAAGATGGATGACATATGATACATAGGAATTTGTTATTTATTTCAATTTTTAATTATTCATATCACTCAGTAATTCATACTAAGGAATATTTGTGATTACTATTTAAGACATTTAATATTACAAAAACAATTTTTTCATATTATAATCATCTTGAATGCAAGATAGATAACATTTCTTACAACCCTTTAGGCGGTCCCTACAATTATAGATAATTATTAAATCCTAAAAAAACTTGCATATAATGAGAGCACATTAGTGACATCCAATATGATTTACCAACAAAACCCTAACCAGATGTACTACACAACTGAGTTATATGTTCTATTAACCCTAGGATAATTTGGGGCATACCGCTCAAACTACTAGCTGAAAATTGTAAAGTTGCAATCATTCATGTATAAGATATTAGGATTACCAGACTCCTAAAGATATATTCCCCTCAATCACTATGAGTTACAAACTATCGTGGCACCACAACTCAACTACTAGTATGGGCACAACGAAAATCCACTAAACATGTGGTCTATCCTGGGTTCAAAGGCCAAAAAACAAAAAAACTAGGTATACAACCCTAGAATCTGAGTTACAAATTGTGCCTCTCTCAGTCATATGTAAATTGACACTACCATAGCTATCTCAAACACCTTGAAGTTAGGGTGATAGAGAAAACCCTCCCAACAACCTCACATAATAAAAAATATATGATTCTGAGCTACTTCTCATGATATGAGATTGTTACAAATAAGCTCACTTTAATGTCCATGAAGTTTAGACACTAAGACAACTCTATGGTCACATGACACTATTTGATTAGTGTTACACTTGATTAACTAAGTCGATTACTCATTTTAAATTGCATCAAAAAAGTTGCAAATAAGGCATACATATATAATTGTAAAAAATATTAAGTTTAACAATTGTATTAGATGTCAAATGTATCTACATATTCCAACCCACACAAAATATGATTCATGTTCCATCCTTGGCCAAAACAAGGCCCCAATTCACAAATTATAGGGCACAACAAGGCCGAAAATACCAAGAAGACCAAAATAGTAATAAAGTCCTTGTAGGAACCTCATATCCACTTGGAATTTTGGAAATATCTTCAAAATACAATAACCAAACATGATCCAAAACTTTAGGTCAAAAATTCAAAGGGTGCAATAGTTATGTTCAAGTCAATATTATGGTACAAGAAGGCCAAAACTAAGCATAGATGAGCCATCTTGACATATCAAGTTTATTTCAAAATAGCTTGCAGTAGCATAACTATTATGGAAAAACAATATACAAGATTAGTTGTCACTATTAAGGCCATCGCGTTTGATTTTTATTTTCAAAAATTTAACGTAAAGATATTTCAAACCACATCACATATCTCATATATGGACTACTTAATTGTTGTATAAAAAATCATATCATTTCAACGGCAAGTTTATCAACACACATAACCACATAAATTTCCATTAATATATCATAATATTTCCCATCATATTCTAATTTGTTCATAACCAATAATGGATTAAAATCTAACTATTTGGCCCTACCATCATCCAAATGATGGTACCCACATCTTTTTCTTAAAGGTAGAAGCCTCATGGCATCAAGTCTACCTCTAAATATTATATCCAAAAACACATCATATAATGTTACATTTTATGTCACTCTTATTCAATTTTATATAATTATAGGAAGATAATAGAAGAAAAGTATAGACAATAATTTGAGGAGGTGAGATATTCCATTAGGTGACACCTTTCATTAAGGTTGCCCTAAATTACATAAAGTTCATATTGAATTTGTAAACCCTCCTTTTTCAATCATGATCCCATAATGATAAATTATGCATGTAATCATTTTACTTCTATAATTATTTGTAACTTGGTTATGAGTATAAGGATCTTTAAAAGATTTAAATCATATATATATATATATATATATATATATATATATATATATATATATATATATATATCGATATCCATATAAAGAAGACGCAGTCATCTGTGTGTTGTTCACACCAGTCTGTATGTCTGCTTTGTTGTTTATTTTTTTTCCAGCCAATGAGATATCTTTTCTGCAGACCGACGCATAGCTATTACGTGCCCACACAAAAGCATATAGAAATTATCGGAGCTGTTGCGTGCGTTATTTATATACAACAACGCGTCCAAAATTGTAGTTTCCGTCTGTGAGTTCCTACTTTAGCTGTTCAATTAATCGTCATCGCATATCCGAAGACAAGAAGCTATTATCAATGCCATTATACACAGCTGTCATGAGTATGACTCGGTGATAAGCCAACACTCCAGAATTCAACAGCGACAAACAATTGTTCGTGTGCAACATAGCAGTAGAAGAAGTTCAAAGCTTACCGCATGACATTACGCATATTTTTTTCCTGCTCTTCACAGTGATTCTCTAGCAGCTTTGTACGTTGCAACTATCATCACCATTGTCTTTCTATAAACCATCGATGCCAACAACAGGATCAAGTTTGCCTCAAATAATTTTTGATATCCGTAGTGGTACTACGATCATTTACCGTTTCATTTATTTTCGCTACTTGATCAACAAGTAATTTATACACGTGGTGAAATTGAAAACAGAAAACTGTCAACCATACAAATATTGACCAAAACTTGCACTGACACCGATTAATTGGCCATATGGTGGACTGATGTGCGTGCATGTTCATTTTTCATAACAACGGTCCATTCCAGTAGTATATAATGTTCATGCTTCTGGTGCTGGCGTTGTTGTCAAATTGTGCAGGATATATGTATGCTAAGGTAGAAGGATTTATGAAAAATTTAGATCGCATGTATGCTAAGGTTGAAATATTGCTGGCATATTTAAATTACAGCTAGAAGCAGTGTGAAAGTTGTCGCAGAAATATTTATTCTGGATGGAGTATACATGTCAGCATCAACATCGTATAATAATTGGTGTACATGGTAGTAGTGTGTGGGGGGGTTTAAATTCGTTGTTCCGAACATGTTGTTCCAACATGTCTCTATTAATCTTATCCCTACACATACCCAGTGGCATAGCCACATGGTGGCCGGGGTAGGCACGGGCCCTACCCGAATTTTGTAATTACACATAACCACAAGAGAAATTAGGCAATATTTTCTACAAAATTGTATATAGTGCCCTACCTAATATCTCCAGCTGAGGTTTTATGTAATTGGTGCCCCCCTTGACTAATTTTTCTGGCTCCGCCACTGCACATACCTCATTATTTTTTTAGGAGTGAGTTTTTATAGGTAAATGAATGACAAAATTTATACGGGACACAACCAAGACAGCAAGTCCGGTACTGTAGATTTGAAGGCATGTGAGTGTAACAACACCAGAGAGGTCATATATTTTCTAATTTATGGAGGTAGACCGCATTCACACTGAACCAGATAGTAATGTAGTTGTAAAAAATAAAAGTACTGTCACTAAATTAATATTGCAGATAGAGTAGTAAGCAAATTGTGGCAGATTTATTTGTTAAAACAGATTATACATGTCACCAATGGCATTGTGTAATGATTCATATATCTGGTAGTCATTAGTATGGGCAGAGCTATTCGAATCAGTTTGAGTGTATATAGGATTTACATCTATGTATCTATATAGGATTTACATCTATGTATCTTTTCTTGGTATATATTGCAATTTGTTATTTTATTTAGAAAATTTTATACTTTCATTTGAATCATGTATTCTCCATATCATTTATGTTACCAGACAAATTTTCTAAAAAAATATACTTAAAAGCATTTTTTGTAAGAACACATAATTTTCATATAGGTATTCTATAAGCACATGTGTATACTACATATTGATTTCATTTAATAGTACATGTAATTTCATATAGGTAATCCACAAGCACATGTATACACTTTTTACAATCCATTTGGAAAATACAATAAAGGGTTTAATGATTATAGACACAATTTCTAGAAAATCATTAACTAATATTTTTCTTACTGTAGAGAGAATGAGGTACTCAGATTTACCAGAGGAAAAAAAAGATAATATTACAAAAAAGACAAAGAGAAAAGTATGCCAACCTTTCAGAAGATAAGAAGGCGGAAAAGCGTGAAAAGCGTAGACAAAATTATGTCAAGAGAAAACTTGACCGAAGTAATACAACTTTAAAGGAATCATGTTCAAACACAAGAGACACAATGGAATCATCTTCTATTGTGAGAACTATGTCTATTGAACACTTACGAGAACAATACTTACAACATGAAGTTATAGGAACATGGGAAATTGGATCTTCATCAACTTCTAAGGAAATGACCTCTGATTCGACCTCCTCAACAAGAATGCAGTATACACAAGAAAACTTGGTGAAAAACTTCCATTTAAATTTGTCAACACCAAACAAGGCTTATGTGTTACCTATTTGCAAAAATTGTGATCACTGCCATGCAAAGCGGTTTCCTTATGAAGTCAAGACATTTTGTTGCTATGATGGAGAAGTTGTTTTAACAACAAATGACATCCCAATGGGATTATGTTATCTCTATATGTCACCACAGAAAGAGGCCATTCATTTTAGACAATGTGTAAGGACGTATAATAACACTTTTGCTTTCACGTCCATGGGAGTGCATGAGGATACACTTTTTTCAAAGAGAAATAAAGGAATATACACTTTCAAAATTCAAGGACAGATATATCATTTCATAAATAACATGATACCGGAAGATGGGAACCCGTCACATCTGCAATTATACTTTTATGATACTGATAATGAGATAGAGCATAGACTACATCAATCATCAAGGTTAATAGAAGAAGTGATCAGAATATTGGTTGGTGCATTACAACAAAATCCATATTCAAAATTCTTTCGTAGCCTAAGAGATTTTGACAACTTTGAGAATATTCAGATATTTATTAAGTCAAATCCAAATGTACATCAAGCAGTTCAGAATGGACCAACATCTTCACAAGTGGCAGCAATATGGAGTGAAAATGAAGATGAAAATAGTAGTACTATAGATTTTCAAAGGGATATTCGTATTTATAGTCATGTTGGAAGATCTCACTGTGTGAACTACTACTATGGTTGTTATGATCCTCTACAATACCCGTTATTATTTCTGCATGGTGACATTGGATGGCATGAAGGAATTTTACGAATAGATAAAAAGACTGGTCAATGGATGATTAGTGGTTCCTCGGATCTATCACACTTTAAGGATATAGATGAACTTCTGCTGCAAGAGAAAAGAGGTAAAATAGAGATTAGTGAATGTATTTGCCTACTTTTTTATAATTATATAATTTAATAGATTCCATTGTTTTCATTTCAGTTCTACAAAATAAACAAAAATGAAGAAAAACAGTTTCATGTCGTGAATACTATTGCTATAAATTACAAATTAGAGAACATGACAAATCAATTCTATTGCATTCTGGTAGACTTCTACAATAATACATTTTTGATATGTATGTCAAACTTGAAAGTAGTCATTTAGACTATATTAGAAGAGATCAACAAAAAATTCGAGTTGATATGTATCAAGGTATTGTCGACAGTTATAATCATGGAAAAAATAGTAGACATGCAATTGGAAAAAGAATTGTTCTTCCATCTTCTTTTATTGAAGGTCCTAGAGATATGAGACAACGCTATCTTGATGCAATGGCATTAGTCCAAAAATATGGAAAGCCCGATCTATTTCTAACTTTTACATGCAATCCATCTTGGATTGAAGTAAAACGAGAGTTGTTGACATTTGAAGAAGCACAAAATAGACCAGATTTACTTGCAAGGATCTTCAAAGCAAAACTAGAAGAGCTGAAAGTTGATCTTTTCAAAAGGGATATATTTGGGCATGTTATTGCTTATGTTTATGTAATAGAATATCAAAAAAGGGGGCTTCCACATACATACTTTCTGATCATATTAGAAAAAAAACCAAAAGATTCTTATGCCTGATGTATATGACCAATATGTATCTGCTGAGATACCAGAGAAAGAATCTAACCCACATCTCTATAGTATGGTTCTGAAACATATGATACATGGTCCATGTGGAGTCTTAAACTCAACCAGTGTTTGTATGCAAAATGGACTATGTAAGAAGCATTACCCCAAGGAATTTTGTTTAGTAACAAGTCAGACAAAAGATTCCTACCCTTTATATCGTCGAAGACAAAGTGCTTCTATGGTAACAGTTGGTTCCAATGAAATTGACAATAGATGGGTTGTTCCTTACAATCCTTTCCTACTAGCAAAATACAATTGTCACATAAATGTTGAAATATGTTCTTCAATTAAAGCAGTAAAGTACTTACGGCATGTTTGGTTTACCGAAAAAGATTTGAATGGGATTCTCATGAGGATGGGATAGGACGGCATATGTAAAGAAAGGGAGATTAGATAATCACATCCTATGTTTGGATGTAACATGGATAGGACTAGTGATTGACTTCAGATTAATTATTTCTAGTAGCCCTTTTATTTATGTATTATATTCTCATAGACATTGACATTACTGGATATCACAAAAACTAGCAGGTTTAAATTCATTATGTTATAAAAAATTAAGATGAACCACAATATATGATTGATACTTTGATTAATACGTATATCCAGAACAACAATTGACTTATGTAAATGCTTGACGGAAAACATAATACAATGAGCATGAACAAATTTGATAATACTCAACATTATAACTATAGTTTAACATTGCCCACTACTCCTTTAATATAAAACTATACAATAATTTTATAATGTACCTTGTTTGTCTTTATTCGTGGAGGAAGAACACATAGAATATTGTGTTTGGTGTGGCAGCCGATGGCTTTTTTAAGCCGTCATTGTGGTAAAGAAAGGCAATCGTGGTCTGAAATCATTATGCCGTCGTGGCCGCAGAGAAAGCCAGTCGTGATCTGGAATCAATTACCTAATTGAAAAAAACTCTAGTAGTAGCTTTTTGGAACATACATGATCAACGTTGTAACAAAGAAGACCGAAAGAAGCTTATCCCTTGCGGCGAGAAGACGATGTGAAGCTTGTTGGTCATCATCATTACAGGAAACATGTCCTTCTTGAAGAGGAAGATAATACGAGGATATACGACCCTTTTTATCAGTCGTCTGGAGCCGTCTCCGGCTGTTCATATAGAGGTTGGAGACGCCGTTGCTGATATGTTTTGGGAGTGGGGTAGAGTTATCGAGGGGTGTAAAGAGACTTATACTGTCGAATACCTAGGGGGCTGCGGAACTGAAAAGTCCTGGTCATATGGGTTTCGTATCCCAAAAGGATTAGTATCCTTGTGTCATTTTTATTTAAACAAACATGGGATTAGGACTACCGGTGGTATTCAAATGCTATCCTAGCAATAATACTGTAAACCAAACGTGCCGTTATACAAGTACATATACAAAGGACATGATCGTGTATCTTTCTGACTAGATGACAAGCAGTCTAAGAATAAGCAAGATGAAATAGCTCAATTTGTATCTGGAAGATGGGTTTATGACCAATATGTATCTGCTGAGATACTAGAGAAAGAATCTAACCCACATCTCTATAGTATGGTTTTGAAACATATGATACATGGTCCATGTGGAGTCTTAAACTCAACCAGTATTTGTATGCAAAATGGACTATGTAAGAAGCATTACCCCAAGGGATTTTGTTTAGTAACAAGTCAGACAAAAGATTCCTACCCTTTATATCGTCGAAGACAAAGTGCTTCTATGGTAACAGTTGATTCCAATGAAATTGACAATAGATGGGTTGTTCCTTACAATCCTTTCCTACTAGAAAAATACAATTGTCACATAAATGTTGAAATATGTTCTTCAATTAAAGCAGTAAAGTACTTATACAAGTACATATACAAATGGCATGATCGTGTATCTTTCTGACTAGATGACAAGCAGTCTAAGAATAGGCAAGATGAAATAGCTCAATTTGTATCTGAAAGATGGGTATCTCCACAAGAAGCAGCTTGGAGAATTTATCAATTTCTTGTGAGTGAAATACATCCATCTGTAGCATCTTTGAAACTTCATTTGAAGGACAAGCACACTATTACATTCCATGAAAATATGCATTTGTCAACGATTGTACAAAATGAACAGTTTTCCAAAACAATGCTTACTGAATATTTTAGAAGAAATTCAATAGATGAAGAAGCTCATAAGTACCTATATAAAGAATTTCTAGAGCATTATGTTTGGGATAAAAGTTCCAAATGTTGGAATAGAAGAAAGCAAAGAAATTCTGTCGGAAGAATCATTTTTGCAAGACCTACTGAGGGTGAGCGCTATTATCTGTGTTGTTTACTCAATCACGTCAAAGGCACTAAATCATTTGCCTAGTTAAGGACTGTAAATGGAATTCAATATGATACATTTCAAGAGGTTGTTGAGAAGTTTGGATTATTGAAAGATGATAGTAACTTTGAAGAATGTCTTCATGAAGCAGTGCTATTTAAAATGCCCTCTGGACTTCAACAATTATTTTCTACAATAATAGTGTATTGTTCATCAATTAACCCTATATCTCTCTGGGAGAAGTTCAAAGATCAAATGAGCAAAGACTATTATGATGCCTGCAAAGGTGATTGGAAAAGTTCCTACAATAATGCACTAAAGAGCATTAACAAGTGTCTTGAATCAATGGGAAAAACTTTATCAGACTTCAAGTTACCATTGATAGTTGAAGATGAACATGAAAAGATATACAAAGAGGTAGAAGAAGAGCTAAAAATTGTTGTATCTACTGAAGATATTCAATCTATTTCAAAACTAAACTATGATCAAAGTTGTGCTTATAGAATTATTATAGACCACATAAATAGTGGAAGACAAGGAATCTTTTTTGTTGATGGTCCAGGAGGAACAGGTAAAACATTTTTATATCGTGCTTTACTTGCCAAAGTAAGATCCAATGGCCATATAGCACTTGCAACTGCATCTTCAGGTGTGGCGGCTTCTTTATTACCTTTTGGTCAAACTGCACATTCAAGATTTAAGTTGCCATTTAATTCTGAAGAGCAAAAGATATGTAATGTTTCAAAGCAAAGTAGTTTGGGTGAGTTACTTCGAATAACTAAGCTTATAGTTTGGGATGAAGTATCGATGGCAAAAAAACAAGCAATTGGTTCATTGGATCTATTGTTGCAAGACATGACAAGTACAAAAATAATTTTCGGCGGAAAAACAGTGGTATTTGGTGGTGACTTTAGACAAATTCTACCTGTTGTACCACGAGGAGGAAAAGAGCAAACTATTGATGCAAGCTTCATAAAGTCAAAGTTGTGGAAACATGTAGAAAAGTTAAATATCAAAGAAAATATGTGGACAACATCAAGTCCATCTTTTGGTAAGTATTTGCTTCATGTTGGAAATGGAACAAAGGAAGCTATCTTTCATGATCAAATTGAAGTTTCCAAATGCATGGTTATCCCATTTACTGATGAAACATCTTCAAAGTATAGATTAATACATGCAATATTTCCCAAACTTACAAATGATGAAGGCAACATCTATTCCTTGACAAACCATGCAATTTTGACTACAAAAAATGAGTATGTTGATGAAATGAATGAGTTGCTCATTGATATATTTCCTAGAGAAAAGATAGAATACTTCAGCTTTGATTCAGCTGTTGATAACACAAACCAATTTCAAGAGGAAGAATTTCTAAACTCTTTGACACCTATTGGTCTTCCACCTCACAGGTTGATACTCAAGAGAAATTGCCCAATTATGTTACTTCGTAATCTGGATCCATATTCAGGCCTTTGTAATGGTACACGAGTTATTTGTAGAAACTTCAACAAGAATGTTATTGATGCTGAAATTACAATTGGAGATAAGATTGGACAAAGAGTGTTCATACCAAGAATTCCTTTAATGCCAAAAGATCATGACAAGTTTCCATTTACTTTCAAAAGATTACAATTTCCAATTCGGCTATGTTTTGCAATGACAATTAGCAAATCACAAGGACAAACATTAGACAAAGTCGGAGTCTATTTACCTCAACCAGTGTTCTCTCATGGTCAGTTATATGTGGCTTTATCTAGAGTGAAATCAGCTGAAGATCTTAAATTTCTCATCAGACCATCTTCTTTGCACGTAGAAAACATTACAACAACAAGAAATATAGTCTACTCAGAAATATTATCTGCTACCGGGATAATTTAGGTACATATCAAGAACTTTGCATCATGATGGTATTCATTTACCAATCATTACTATCATAGTTTCCACATCTTAGTTAATTTCTATTATTTTATATTGTATGAACATGATGCAGAAACATCGCCAGCAATTACATCAAATCTATCAGATGAAAAGTCCTACACCGTCAACAAATTTGGAAACATGTACATTGTAGATCGAGATGTATATATGACAAGGTACGATGATAACCATAATAAATAACACTTTTATATTTCCATGAACTAAACATGCATGTTTATTTCATTTTAGGGAATGAAGATACAAGTTGTATTATTTGATGGTGATATCAAAAAGAGATATGTACTTGAAAATCATGAAGATCCAAAAAGAAGAGAAACAACTATATGTCATGTCCTTTATGTTGTATATATGCTCTTTTAGTTTGAAATTGAGACATATAGCTATGATTTCTATTTAATTGTCATATTTTTATCAGTTACATTGATCTAGATGTATATAAATACCAAATATATGTCACATATGTAGATAGATCATAAGGTCATGACTTATTTTACATATTGTTTCACTACATAGATGAGACTGATTACATGTACTGTCTTTCAGTATTTTTGTAATACAGTCAACAAGTTACAAAAAAGAGCCCTTCGTGCCCAATTTTTTACAAAAAAAACTATAATATAATTTTGTCACATATTTGACCTCTACAATAACACACAACAATTTCATGTAAACATATAATGCAATGAAAATCAATTTCATATACTCATAACATCTATAAATTTGAAACATTTACAATTTTCATAATGTTTCATGTGCTTAGCACGTGCCCTTTGCTAGTATATATATATATATATATATATATATATATATATATATAGAGAGAGAGAGAGAGAGAGAGAGAGTCAGGCTAGAATACACTCGAGTGTACAGATCACACAAATACACTCAAGTGTGTTTGCATATCAAAACTATTTTTTGCAAAATGTGAACCATTGATCTTCACCCTCATACTATAACTAGGCTACATACAAATTTTGAGCCCATTTGGATGAGTGTAAGTCATTCATCCAAGGGCAACAAAATCGACTCGTGAAACTAATTTGAAATGCATAATTTTTGCGGTCTTCATAACATGAGCTATACATATCCAAATGTGCTCAAATTTTTTGTATGAGTTGTTTACGAGATGTTTAATAAGATCAATGGATTAGATTTTCAAAAAAAAATATTGCATCATGAAAAACTACTTGAGTGTATTCCGCTCTGGATACACTCGAGTGTATTCTAGCCTGACTATATATATATATATATATATATATATATATATATATATATATATCAAAGTATCTATTAGGGAACAAAATATCATTCCTAGCCATAGTAAGGTTCAAATACTATTTAAGACATATCAATGTCAAGTTTACAAAGTGATTTCACATTAAGTTTCAAGGATTGAACCATGTAAAAGGTACAACAAATTATGTATAAAAATCATGGGAGTTAAAGAGGGTTCACACCATCCTACGAAGTACCAATTCATTACATAAAATGTCATTTTCAACTATAGAGAGATTCGACATTTATGAAGGCATAATTTTCATCATCTACTCTATATATTAAAGTCATGCACACCATACAAAGTTTATGGTCAAAATCCAAAGTATGAGTAAGTTATATCCAAAAAAAGATTAAGCTTGTAGATGTCATTCTTAAGTGTAGATGAGCTACTTTTAGGTATGTGACCTATGTTCAATAGATTTCCATCAACATCAAAGTTGAAGAAACATAATATATACACTCTCTACAACCATCCATATAGAAATAAAGATTGCATAGTTTTTTTAATCAGTATGGTAGCCTAATAGCCATAAACGAGTAGCTTTAGGAAAAAAATCATATATATTTCGAATTTTCATCCTTAAGACCACAAGAAGGCACCTTATTAAAACTATGAATCAAAATTAAAACATAGATGAAAGCAATATATTATGAGAAAATATTGTGAGGTGCACAAACTAGTCTACAATAGTCATACATTTAAGAATATTGAGCAAGATCTAGGTATGTTAGGTAAAATTTTAGTATTTCTCTCCTATTTAGGCTATGAATGCACGATTAATCAAGTAAGAAGTACCAGCCTGGAAAATATGTGTGAAGGAGCCTCCTCTTCCATTCCACATGTATCAACCTTTAAACATCACCATAAACCTTCCAAAGCTCCATCTAGGATCCATCTAGTTAAATCAAGTCTCAACTTGGTCAAAGAGAGAGAAATGTGGGATTTTTAGCTCTAGAAAGATAAAACTACCATAGATGACCATGCAGATTGGACAAGGAGAAGGAGAACAAAGATCAACAAGAAAAAAATAAAGAACAAAGAGATTATCTTACATGTTTAAGGCTATAAATGAAGCTATCGAGCTTTCGGATGTCCTATGGAAGCTTAATCATCAACATGCACAGACATGTATAGACATGAAAGCACATGCAAGCTTATTCCTCAAGATGATGAGCTTACTCGGAATATGAATTGGATATCTACACTAGAAAATCATGAAAACAACACCACATCTCAGGAAAGGCCTTCGAAAGGCTCCAAAGATGCTTTGGTTGTTTGGAGCAAGAAACACCATGGAAATCTATGGAGCTCGTCATAAGGAAGAAGATAATAGAGAAGCCAACAGATAAGATAGATTCTAAAATATATGATACATGATTGTGGGTGACAATGAAGATGCAAGGCAAAATATCCACCAAGGAAACTGCATCTCTAACATACCGCAAACATGCAAACACAAATCCATTGTCGTCGAGGTTCATGGAACTCTTGTAGGTTTCCAAGTTGATCCTACTCATCCTAGAAGTTCCTTTGGTTGTAAAATAGAAGAGTTGGTTGAGGGGGGTTGGTATAAATGAGTTAAGAGATCAAAAGACTAAAATAACCCACGATTTAAGTGAGACATCTAGACACAAGGCAAGGAGGGAAAAACTCGACCTTACTCAACTAGGCCCAAAAGAAGTAAAACTCATGAACTACAATAAACTAATAAAGGAAAATATGTATTTAATTAATTAGTACATGGGCTGTCTTTAATTCCTCAAATTTGGTGAAATTTCACATTAGTCCACAAATGCACATATAATAACAAGATCAAGGAAAATAATGTCCAATTAAAAGTCAGATTAGAATCATCTTTTATCCAGTTGATGTTAATGATCAAACAAGTATGAGAAGAAAAAAGCATATGTTTAGATACTTTTCACATAATTTGCAATAAGGCTTATACTATGATGAATTTACAATCAAAACCACGACTTGTAAGGAATCTTGGAACTAAGGAAAAGGAAGTACAATTTGAACAAAGTAAGGATTTATCTTGATCACTTGCTCTTAAAACTTAATCAAGCATATAGTTATTATCATAAATCAAGATTAGAGAGGAATTAAGGTTTTGGTGGGCTTAGGTTTTACAACCATAGTAGTGACGACCATCACCACACAAAGCAACATTACTCAAAACAAAGCACATAATTACCATTATCAACACTATTACTACAAAACAAAGTAAATTAAAACCCATTGCAATTCAATATCTTAAGCAAAATTATTTCATAAATAAGCATTCAACTTAGGCCACATGTATTCCATATATGCCAAAAGGTGATACATGTCATATTCAACAGCTGTCAAGCCACCACTATTACATATTACAACCTGATTATATGTACATACACTCATGGCACAAAGACAAAATCTACATGCCAATATATAAAATGACAAAATCTCCCCAAGGACCCGAGAGTACAGGGAAGACACATATGACTCTACTGTAAGATTCTAACTAGTAGCATATCCAACCTTCTCATAGCTAGTGATCTCCCTACTGCTCTGTACCGGCACCACGACCTCAACCTCCTTGTCTAGGACCACCTAAAAAGTTGTGGAACCCACAAAGTGAGACCAAATGTCTCAGCAAGAGATATAACTCTTCGCCAACGTCTATTATATGCACAATAATATAAAAGAGTAGTAAATAGAGCAGGTGTTACTATTTGAGTAGTATAAGCAATTCAACTAAGAAGTAGATCCTTTTATGTTTTTAGAAGAAATATGAAGAATATATATAATTGTTTGAAAATAAACATCACAAGAAATAAGGCATCGGTTCATCCAATGTGAATCATATTTGACCCTAAGCAAATATACTACACGAATGTTTAACCATTTTCATCATTATGCCCGGAGTACTTGAGGCGTACCACTCAAATCCAACCAACCACTTCTAAGTCGAAATCAGTACCATACAAGATCAATGGAAGAGTCAGACTCCATGATCATCACCATCACTACTCGATCAGTTCGAGTATGCAATGAAGTATCTTAATAGTCTCACTACTAAACAAAAACTTATAGTCATAGCTATAGTCATGTAGAGACAACAACTCATAGTCAAAGGTATGGTCCTGTAAAACAACTAGTCTGTCTTGGTACATGGCACAACACTAGGGAACAAACCCACACTTGGTCATTCTATAACAAAGTATTATACCACTAGAACAACAATTTAAGGATATAGGAAGTTACCTCCAATGATACCCCGCATATTCAATAATATATGCTCAGAGTTTCCTGTAGGAGTTACTCATTTCACCATCCAGCTAGATACTAACACTGAAGATGGATCTATGGTACAAGGCAACTACATGATTAGGGTTTCACTTGATTAGATATTCCAATTGGGTATCTTTAAATGCATCAATCAAGTTACAACGTATTAACCCTAAACAAACTCTACAAATTAAGGGTAAGATACAACTTCAGAAGATATAAAATGTATTGAGTGAGAACTTATCTCCTCATCACATCACTATGGAATATCAATCCTTCAATTTATGCACACAACACTTGCTAGGTCATTAGACCAATTCATATAACTCTTGCACTTTCAATATCACAGTATGCATCAACATTACCCATAAATACCACCCTATATCACATAGGAATCAACATAGCATTCTCATAGCTTTGACGTTCGTCTCACCAACAAGTTAGTGGTATACAATAAAGAGAGAGAGAAAGCACTATCACATAGTAATCACTTAAAGTAGGAAGAGTTCATGTATCATGTTATCACAAGCTTAGGGTTAGGGTTTATGTATAACCAATTAGGGTTTCATAATGTTATTTTCATCACTAAACCCTAATCCATCATCTCCCATATTTTTGGAGAGTATTCGTGTTAAGCATTATTGTTAATGATTAACCATTCATTATCACAACATCTGAAGTAGGTCATTACACAATATATAGATCATGCACATACTCATGTATAGGTGTCTCAACTATTCACAACACATATGACTCAACCCCTCATAACACATATGTCTCGACCTCCCAACACATGGGTGTCAACCTGACCAGCAATGGGGTGTCACGACCGAGACACAACACGTGTCTTGACTGAGACACAACCCCTGGTTACAACCAACTATTCAAATGTTACGACCGAGACGCATCACTATCATGACCAACAATTACACATGTCTCGATCGTCACCATAACTATGTGTCTCGACCCTAGACATCACAACCGCGCCACCACCCTGACATTGCATCATGATTAACACCAAAATAGAATGTCTTGAGCCAGCATTAGAACCAAGTGTCACAATCAAATCCAAGGGGATGTCTCAACCACGACTAAGCAATCTCATGACCACAACCCAAAAGTAGTGTTGTGACCGTCACACCATAGGTGTGTTGCGACCGCTACACTACAGGGTGTGTTGTGACCAAAGCATGCAACATGGTGTCACAGCCTTACATGCCAAGTGTTTCGACCCAAACACAAACATGTCTCGACCGCTACCAAGACCTAAACAAAGGTTACAACCTACACACTTAGCCATCACAGCTGCAATGTTAACCAACCAAGAAACTTGTGCATCAATGTTGCATGGTGACTAAAATGGTAGGTAACGACCAGTCTTAAGGTTAGGGGGGTGACAACTGTAAAGGAAGACTAAGGGACGTCTCGACCACATGCTCAATACCATGGCAAATCTAAACCAAGGTCAAAATAGATGATCAAACCAAGAATACCAACTGCCAACAGGGTGAACAACGCCCTATACTAAGGTGTTCAACAAACCCTAAGCATGATCATAGAAAATCATCAAAAGAGATATAATTAAAGGGATAAAATAGAGATTCTTGTGAATATATAGAAAATTAAAAGTTCTTGTTAGTTAATTACAACAAACCATATAGAACTAGTATAAGATCAAATTTAAGGTGCACATAATAGAGGTAGGAAAAGTTATAAGACCTGCATGATTTGGAGAGAAACAAACTCCCAAGATATAAAGATCTAAGATCCTTAACCAAGCTTAAACACCTCGAATCAAAGGATCACCTCTAGAAAGAGAGAAGAAAGCCATGGTCACAAGGAAGTTCAAGAAAGAAGAAAAAAACCTAGGCTGAACCAAAGGAGAAAGAAGAAAGATGAGATCTTCTTCTCACTTAAGTACTCTCATATCTAAACAGGATCCATGATTTTTGTGAAGAAAAGATCTCCAAGGGAAACCACCATGGATGGTCCATCGCCTCATGGCTGACAAGGAGGAAGAATATGAAGGAGTTTCAGAAAAGAAATGTGATCTAGAAAATAAGATCACTTACCAAAGGAAGATTCACCAAGAATCACCACCGAACGTTGTTTTTCGCACAAGATCTTCAACAAAGCAAGATGGATCAGACACCCAAGGTCCAAGATATGACCTTCCATTCTCCTGAACCTACGAGGATGATCCAAGGGAATAAGAAGATGTGTGGGGCCGAAAAAGATTGCTTGGGTGTGAAGAGAAGGGGTTATGTACCCAAAGGAGGAGAGAAGTAGAGATCTTTGAGGTGTCAACATATTAGATTGTCAAAGGACAAATGTTTTTCATAGGATTAACCTTTCCTCCAATCACATGCATAAATAGAAATTTCCATGGTTATCCAACAAATGTGTTGTGACCTCTAAGGTCAGTTACCCCTTTATCTCGGTCGAGACACTATCTTCTATACTTGGTCTCGACCCAAAACCCAAAAGCACCATATACACATGGTCGAGACACTAGAGGACAAGGTGCTTCGACCCACCCCTTTCAATCTTGTCTCAGTCACGACCCTCACAAAAAGTGGTGTAGGGGTCAAAACACTCAACCTTAAGTTAATCACTGTATCAACTAAGGCAAACCCCTAGAAAGCCTAGAATCACCATGTGATGTCACATCACCACCCATGATTCAAACAAAGCACCCCATTGCACCATGTTCTCTCTCATGATGTCAAAGTACAAGAAATATTCTCAACATGTGACATTTTGCAAGATAACCCTCACTTCATGGGTAAATTGCAATTTAGTCCAAAATAAGCACATATATTATAAGATAGCTCAAACATCAATCAAATTGGACTAAAATGAAAATATAAACACGTCACATGATATTAGGACTCTCACAAGATTAGATTATGATTTAAGCATCTCATTATGAAAAGAAATTACAATTAAGCATAAAGATAGGTCAAGAGTCTTACAATAATCCCTCAAGAGGATTTTGTCCCTAAACCAAGGCTAGGACAGTGAAAAAAATTCAACATCTAACCTATCATGAAAGTGCTTAGGCATGAATTATGTTACCTCATCATCATTAGTGTGTATTCATCATGATGTTTGTTCTGAACTCTTAGGGTTTCAAAGTCCATTTTCTTATGTATTATTCCTTATTGTATTTGGGATCTTTGACATGTGCTTAAGAATTAGTGATATGATCATATTCTATTCTTCCTTACCATTATATCTAAATCATTATTATATCCTTTTCTCTATCATTATATTTCTATATACCCATTAGGGGTGAATTCATCAGATTTTATACTCATTCTCATGTAAGCATTCTTCTTATCATATATTTGTTATTACGATATATTGTATTGAAGAAATTAATTAATGGTTCCTAAAAATCATCCAATAAATGGACACTTCATATAAACACAACTCTTTATCATGGTAACATTTGTTGGATTGTTATGACTTCATATAAACACAACATCATATGGGTACGTTCCACATTACCTCACATTTCCTCTTTATTACCACCATCATGGATTTGTTTTATGGATGAAACACATTCTTGTCGAATAGTCCTACTACTAAAAATATAATTCATACAATTATTTTCCTCTAATCATAGAAGGGGAATAGGTCAACATCATATCAAATCGTTAGGTCACCATTTATTCTTTTTTTGTTGTATCATTTTACTCATTTCATAATTTTTATAACATAATCTTATAGTTGTCCCTCTTTATGTCATTCACTCTCAATTTTTATCTTTATTATCCTCACACACTCTTGACATAAATATGATTTTGTATCAGATTAGGGATTTTATGGCAACCCGCTATGCTAAATGGGATTACTCAAAACCAAAATGTCGATCAACACTAATTAATCAAATTACCAAAATGGTGCGTAATTAAAACCTAATAAAATTTTCAAACATTTCAAAGAAATATTTATACAAATGTCCAATTTCACATGTATATTCACACCAGGTAACTTTACATAAGATCAGTTCCCTCAGCTACAACCTGTAAACAAAAGGTGTTGTCCAGATAATTAGAATATTTACATGTAGCACAGATCCTACAACCAAAATCTCGAGTCGATATACATTATATAAAAAAACCTACCCAAACTTGAGAGTACATGGATGACTCTAGGACTCTATACTAACCACACCAACCTCGCGGGTTCTAGTGATCTCCAAACTGTGCCTCCTCAACACCTCATTTCTGGCCACGTTGTATATCGCCTAAAAAGGTTGTGGAAACCCACAAGGTAGCACCCATGTCCAAACAATATGATATATCCTCTAATAACATTTATTGGTTAAAATCAAATTATGCAATTAAAGCAATTAAGGCAGATAGCATAACACAACTGGAAGACTATGCAATTTATATAAATGATCAAACATAGTTAGAGTTACAAGTACAGTTAATTACGCTTGTCGGGATATGAATCACATATAATGTCGGCAAGAAAAGCAAAGCAATAAATATCATCCAAAGTGGATCACAAAATAATCCTAACATATATGATATACAACTGGATTACACATTTTATTAAGCCCTGGGTAGTTTGAGGTGTACCACTCGAACTACTAGTTGACCACTACAAAGCTGCAATCAACCCTATAGAAAATTTAGGATGACTAAAATCCTAAATATCTCTTCCCCTCTGTTGGTAAGAGTAATAACCGTAGTGGCACACTGGACCAACTACTAAAGCAACCTAGTTTGTCATGGGTACACATACCATGACACCATAAACCAAGGTATAAATCCTTAAATCTAAATTAAAACCCTAGTCACTCTCAGTCACTTTAAAATCTAAGACACGTCCTCAATCGCTCTATAATACCTTGTAATTGGGATGAGAAGGATATACCCTCCCTGTACCCACATATACTCATCAATATATGACTCCAAGCTCCTTTTGTATTACTTGTTTCACTATCTAGAAAGTTCTATCACTAAGATAGTTCTACGGTCCATGACATTATATGATTAAGGTTACAATTGATTATTTAAGTCAATTACATATTTTTTACTGCACCAATCAAGTTACATACAAACATAGAATATTCTTATAATATAATTAGGGGATTGAAATTGTGATGACCCTTTTTCAAATTAATCATCTAATTAGAGTTTACTTGGATGATTGTATGCTTACCTAAGTTGATCATTGTTTAAAGCTTGATTAATGATGGTAGTTAAGTTTTGATATTTTAAATCTAATGAGAATCTTTAATCATACTTTTATTCACATAATTAGGATTTAAGAATTGAAAACCCTAATCGGCCACAATTAGGTTTTGATGACATATGAAGACAAAATTTGATAAGTATAGTGACTCACTAAATGATTTTTGGTATTTTATGTATAACTCTGATTTATTTGAAATTTGGATATGATTTTGATATCTAAAATGTGAGCACTCTCGAAAAATATCAGAATTTTTGAATAATTCTCTGACCTATTTGTCGGTCGAGTTTCCCCAAGAGAAACTCAGTCGATCATGTATTCATATTGAAATATAGCGGTCTGGTATTTTAATTTTATCTTTTGATCTCAAATTCTAACTGTAGTTGGGAAATTCCATTATAGACATACTTTTAACTTTTTGTAATTTTTTGATGATTTTTGATCTCTACAGTGAGGGGTGTCAGTCGAGTTTGTCCTGCTACATACTACAATATAGCAGTCTAGTATTTGTTTATTTATTGGTAACTCTAAATGATCTAAAATTTTAACTGTATCTTATAAACTTAATTTAAAAAATTGTCTTAAATTTTTATAATTTTTGGGCAATGTTTGAGTTCTAAAGAGTGTGGTGTCGGTCGAGTTTATAACTCTGCTGAAAAATTAGTCTGAGCAAAATAAAAATACATTGAAGGGCTTGTTGCCAATTGTTCTAAGCACCTCAATTCATCTATATGACTAACCTAACACACAAGGAGCTATCACAAATGGTCATTCCTGTCAAAGAAATGAAATTCTAGAGAGGGTTTTGAGAAGAGAAAGTGGTGGAGATGTTGACAGAGGGTTTTGAGAAGAGAAAGTGGTGAAGATGTTGACCTAGGGTTTCTCTATCCAAGATATGATGAAATCAAGTTTAGCTTCTTTGCATATCATTTCATGGTGAATCTTCTCTCACATGTCAAGATTTCGTCCCTCCTATAATTTGATTTGAAATCACATCAAATCTCCACCTTTTCTCACTCTTTCTCTTCTAATCCCCATTTCTAGGGTTTCCGAGTTTAGAGGAGAAAGAATTGGATTCATTTGCTAGAGTTTGATTGGGTTTCTAAAAATTCAGAGGTTGACCTACGTTTTTAAGGTACTTGGCACCTGAGGTGAGTGTTTTTATCCCTCCTAAGCTCTGTATTCACGTTGAAATCCTAATTCTATCCGGCTAAAATAATTAGAAACCTTACTTGTATATGTATGTGATTGGATATTGATTTGGAAAAGATATTCGGGGATCCAATTCTACTGATTTTGATTATTTCTCATTGATTGGAACTTGATTAGGTCATGATATATTGATTGAGAATTCATGGGTAATCTTATGGGTAGATGACTACATTATTTCATGTGAATTTTGCCTAAAAATCAACCCAAAGGCTGATATGCTTGGAATTGAATTGACATGTATAAAATCATATTTGAATTGTAATAGATTGTACTATACAAGTGTATTTTCGAATGTTAATGGAATCAAATATAATATATATATAAGGATCAATATGAGGTGACCACATATCCTGATTAGGGTTTGTGTTGAGGAAGTGAACCAAATGAGTCAATTAATCAATGCATACTTATGATTGATGAATGGAATATGTGAAAATGGAAATTAGGGTTTCCATGTGTGTGAATAGCCCTAATGAGCCTCTATGTATCATTATGAAATTACTTAGTGATATGTATCTTATGATGTGTTGAACTAAGGATGACTTCTTGAAAACCCTACATGTTTAGTATTAAGACGAGTATGAGTGATGAAGCTAGAACTTGTATATGATGTTGTAAATGTGATGAAATCCTGAATGTAAGTATTAATACTTCAATTAAAGATGATGAGTCTTACTAATATGATCTAAGACTAATGCATCTATTTTAGTACAATTTATGGAATAATCAGTAGCCCTCATATGAATTTGGGTCCTTTTATACAAGTTACATAACAATGATTTGTGAAGGATGATCAGAGATTATGATGTAAGAAGATGTAACGTAAACCAATCCTTTGAGCTAAAGTGATTAGTATAATAAAGAATGATCATTGTTGAATATGTAAATGACATTAGTAGTCAATGACATGGTACACTTATGTAAATATAAGAGACAATATGAACAAGATGTACTTATGGTGATTGCAAGTTAAAGATGAAACTAATGAAGTTAGTATGATGAAGTATTTTATCTTTTATTTTAATTACATGTGTCTTAACCCATATTAAATGAAATATACTAAGAACTGGACTTTGATAAATATTAAGTAGAAGAGAAGCATTGTATGTAAAGTGAATCAAGAAAGAATGGTCTAAATAATGTAATGAACATGAAATGAAAGAAGTTGAGACTACTAAATATAAAATGAAGGAAAAAGATGGGAATTAGTAGATGATTTTAATAATGTAATTCTTACCCTAAAATTATGAGTTTGATGTTGCTGGTGAATGAAAATCTCAAATGAGGGATTTGGGATGCACATAACTATAGTTGAATTCAACTAAAAGATTAAATTCAAGTATTTGAATTGATTTACAAGAATGTACACTTGAATTGTAACATGTACTCTGAGAATGGACTAATAGTACAAACTTCAAATGATAGTCAACATGTGTTGATTATAACGCCATTTGAAGAATGTGAAATAAAAGAAGAAGAGAACTAAGTGTGTTATGCATGTATATGCATGAAATTTATTTGTATCTATTGAGATTAGA
This sequence comes from Alisma plantago-aquatica, assembly GCA_963693085.1. Lineage (NCBI taxonomy): Eukaryota > Viridiplantae > Streptophyta > Magnoliopsida > Alismatales > Alismataceae > Alisma > Alisma plantago-aquatica. The sequence continues at coordinate 207,814,025 of OY856410.1, read as the reverse complement.
TGGAACAAGCATATATTGTATGCTAAATCTATTCTGAGTATGATGAATGATACACGATATCTATATTCTTTTACTATTGCTAGTTATAATGCCTCTGATAATATTTGTTAAGAATTGTGATATACAATGAACTGATAAGAAATGTGTTGAAATTGAATATAATATGCACTCCTTACATTTGAGAAACCCTGATAAGGGTAAATGTTGCATAATGAGATTATGTCTAGGGATGAGAGCCCCCTAATGATGATAAAACCCATATGGGGTAAATGTTGGACAATAAGATTATGTCTTGGGCAGAAAGCTCACTATTGATGATTGCTATGAGATGATTTAGAAGATAGAAATAATCATATTTGTTGTAATCTTCATATTTATTGTGCTTCTTTCTTTGATCATTGTTCTTATTGATAAACTTAATCTGTTTCATGTTATTCTAGTTACGCGATAATGCACATATATGATATATGATGTTTTGAATTCTTTTAAGATGATTAAAAGAGATCAACCACAAGTGAAATGATGGAACATCTAGTTAGGTTCCCTAAACACCGTGATTCCCCCTCGACGACCACACTGGGGAAACAAAATGGATCTCTGATAACCTCCCATTTTGTGATGTTATCTTACTAGTTTTTCTTAGTTTTCCATACTATTTCTTAGATAAATTAGATTGAATACTTAACTTTCTAGCTTTATTGTGAATATACCAATAGACTGATATTTCTCCTTTTCTTCTTATAGATAAATCCAAAAAAAATGCAAAAGTCCCAACCAAAATGGCCCCAAAACCATGAAGGTCCAACCGGTTCCAACATCGTGAGGACCCAAATGATCCCAGAATGATACATCTCCCATCGGTCCTAAGACCGAGTGAAAGCCTATCGGTCCCAAGACCGAGCGAAGTCCTATCGGTCCCAAGACCGAGTGAAGGCCTATTGGTCCCGAGACCGAGTGAAGGCCCATCGGTCCCAAGACCGAATGAAGACTCATCGGTCCCAAGACTGAGTGAAGGCCTATCGGTCCCAAGACCGTGTAAAGGCTACCAGTCCCATGACCGTGAGGATCCAAATGGTCTCCAGACCGTGAAGATCCAAACGGTCCTGAGACCGTTCAAGACCCCCTTGGAGCCTATAAATAGGACTCAAGGGGTCCTCATTTGACATCAAGTCTTAGATGCCCAAAGGCTATTTCCATCGTTCCAGAGCTACTTCATCCTACATCCTTCACCCCAAGATTTCTGGTCTAAGATCCACACTCCATCCATAAGCCTACTCTCTCTCTCTCACTAACATAGAAGGAGGGAAGTTAAGGATTCATCACCAAGGCAACCACGTGGTGTGAAGATAGTTTTTCTCTACTCCAAGGGGTCAACATTCCTCCCTCCTACGAGGAGATGATGTTCTCCTTCTCTTCTCCTATTACCTTCTTTGTTCTTTCCATGAACGAGTAGTTCTATATACTAGGGTGCGGGAAGTAGCCCCGCTACCCATGTTTTCATTCCATGCATTGTAATTCATGAGTTTGCAATAAAAAAATACTATCTTTTCAATTCAACATCAATCATTTAATGAATGTTAGTTGCTTGATCACCAACTTGCGTTACTTATTATCTGCTAGTACGAATTGTCTATATTTGTGCTTTTAGATTTGATTATCAATTGCATGTTGGTTCTTGATGTATGTAATCACCATATATCTATTTCGGTATCTAGGAGCACTTTTCAAGGAGTGGAGTAAACTCACCTCCATCGTTGTACTTTCATACTATGAAATGGAATCAGTTGACATATGAAAGTACACCTTTGATAGGTCGAGGAACACACTTTGTAAAGGGAGTGATGCAAAGTAAGTGACCATTTGTTCGGTGATGGTTGGCATTGCAATACTCCCACGTTTCTCATAGTTAGCTATCCAAAAGGAAGCTAAATCTACAAAGATACTAACTGTTTAGACTCTTATTGTAAGCCATTTTATTATGATGTATGTTATGATCCATGTGTAGTGGTGGTGAAACTCGATTATATCCTAGTGGTTTCCAAATATTGTTTACAACCTTAAGTTTACTTTCCTTCCATTTAATTTACATTTGCATATTAGTTTAATCATCAAATCAACACTTCGATCTAGATATCAACTCTTGTGTAGATAAGTATAATTATAACATTTTCCATCTTGTTAATCCTTAACAAGACCGTTGTCTCATGGATTCGACCCTCAACTTTATCCATGTACCTTAGCGTATAGGTGGATATCTTATTATAGCACACGCAAGGCTAAACTTAGAGACTTACTATCTCTAGGATTGTTAGTGGTGCATGTAACTTCACATGAGTGGAGGCTCCATCAAACATTGGCTCCGTTTTCGGGGACAACAAAACATTTTAATTTCATTTATCAAGTTGATAGTTCATATCTTTTTGATTCCATCATTTTTCCACACCATCTAAAGTGTGATTTTTCTTCTACTCATGTAGAAAACATGTATGCAAACTTCACATAACTGCAGATTCTCCCATGAACCAGAGTACAACTCTGAGGTAGAATGAAACTTCCACTGATGCATCAGACTCAACCGCCAACGAGCCAGACAGATGGTTGAAGAACAACACCAAGCCACCTTGATATTGGAAAGAGTCAACGCAGCTATAACACCTCAGAGAGCACAACTCATAGCTGATACACGTGCTCAAGTCCAAGCTGAAGTTTGAGCTGAAGAGCAAGCACGCATCCAAGCTGAAAATGAGGCAGCCACAACAGCTGCTCAGTTATTGATAAGGAACAAGCAGCTTCGAGACTACACTATTCCTAATAATTCTGAGGATAATCACCCAATTCAGCCTCCACTCATTAATGTTCCTAACTTCGAGATTCGAACATAATGGATCCAAATCATGTAAGGCATCTCATTCTCTGGAAGCACTGGAGATGATTGCATGGACCATCTGAAGCGATTCAAGGCACTCTACTGATTGGTACCACAAGCCGGAGCTACATTTGATGCCATCATGCTCTGACTTTTCCACTTCACTCTGTCTGGAATGGCAGACTCTTTAGATGGAGAGCCAATCACCACCTGGGCTCCCTTGGAAGAAAAATTTATGGAGATGTTCTTTCCTCCGTCGTTGACTTACCAGATTAGGGGACAGATCAACCAGTTCCTCCAACTTCCTAGAGAGTCACTAGCACAATCATGGGAAAGATTTAAGGGACTTCTGAGAAAATGCCCACATCACGTAATCTCACAAAACCAGCTCATAGAAACATTCTATAGAGGGGTAAGTGATGAAATAAAGAAGTTTTTGGATTCCTCATCTGGAGGAAAGTTCATGAGACAGAATTATGAGGATGCCTGGAAGATTGTTACACTCAGAGCCAAGAACCAATCTAATTGGGGAAGGCCATCTACAGGAGGAGTCCTAAAAGTCTGCAAAGCTGAAGAATCTGTAGAAATGAAAGCCGTTGTTGAAGCTCTGAAAAACATAGTTCATAAGCAGCAAGCCCTTGAAACATCATTTGGAGAATACGACAGGAAGAAGAACTCCCAAGTTCAACAAGTCAAAGTAGCTACTGAGACTTATGAAGCTTGTCATGCATCGGATCACCCCACATTATCATGTGGCCTCTTATACAATGCGATGATGAATCTGCAGACACCTCAACCACAATATGAACAAATCATTGAACAACTCGAGGATCAGTTGCCAGACCAGGTTAATTCTATCCACACCATACTGGGTCAAGCATACTATAATCTGAATCAACTGAGAAACCACCCTGGGTTTCAGTATGGGAATCCCATAGGAACTGCCAACCCCAACACCAAATACAATGTGGGTCTTCTAATAGACCACCACCTGGATTCCAGAGCAATTATAACCAAAACCAAGGAAACTATAGAGGTGGGTTTCAAAGATTTGTATACCCAAGAAATTCTTCTTCATACTATCAATACACTCACCCTTCGTTGCACCCACAATTGCAACAACCTCAGCTACAACAGCCGCAAATTCAACAACCTCAGTTGCCAGCACCTCAACAGCAGCAACCTCAAGGATAACAACAAATTACACAGTATCAACAAAAGAATGTTCCACCTCCGCCAACAGATGAGTTGTCTATGATAAGGCAAATGTTGCAATCTCAACAGACCATGCTTGCCAACCAGCAGGCTCAACAGAAAGCTGTAGAGACCCAATTGGCACAAATTGCAGCTCAGTTGAAATCTCTGGTGGGTACTTTTGCTGGTCAACCGAAAATAAATCTGAGATATGATCAACACAGACCAGAACAAATGAATGTAGTTACCACAAGGTCTGGTCATGTTCTTACTGAAGCTACCAAAGTCATTCAGGAAGACGAAGATACCTCTAAAATCATCCCAACTATAAGCATAAATCAAGAAACTGAAAAATTTGTAGAGACCGATAAGGAGAAGGAAAAAGAACTAGTTTCTAAAGAACCATAAGTCCCACCAACAAGCCTAGGATACCCTATCCAGGCAGATTGAGAGAGATTAAACTGGATATTAGATTCCTAAAGTTCAAGAAAGCAATGAAGAAGTTATATGTTAATATCCCGTTCTTTGACGCTCTCTCCGAAATCCCAGCTTGGTCTAAATATCTAAAGACTTTGCTATCAAAGAAATACATGACCGAAGAACAATAGATCATCAAATTAGCTCAGACTACTTCTGATATCATCCTCAACAGAATTCCAAAAAAACAAAAGGACCCTGGCTCATTCGACATCCAATGTTCTATCAAAAACACCTCTTGTAAGAAAGGATTAGCTGATTTGGGGGCCAACATATCTATTATGCCCTTTTCTATGTGTAAAAGATTGGGCTTTACCGATTTGTTACCCACAACAATGACAATCCAGTTGGCTGATTCTACCATTACTGCACCTTTGAGAATTATTGAAGATATCCCAGTGAGAGTAGGAAGAGACTCTTATGTCCCTTGTGATTTTATTGTCATGGACATAAAAGAAGATCTGAGATATATAATAATATTTGGCAGACCTTTCCTTGCGACAACCAGCGCACTAATTGATGTCGAAGAAGGCACAATTACCTTAAGGCTAGGGAAGGAAACTGTTCAATTTAGAGTCTTTGACAACCTAAAAAGTCCTAGCATCCACGAAGAAGTCTTTCTTCTTGAGGCAATTGATAAAATGTCCCAGCTGAAGCAAGAAACTCTCAAACCATCTGACGCTCTAGAGAACGCCTTGACGAATCCAGAAGCCGAATCTTCGACTGACGAACTAGTTCAACAATGTATGCAATATCTAGAGCAAGATGAAGAATACCTGAAAGATACTTTTGAGAAGTTGAAATCTGTCACCACTCTGGAGACTACTGAAGTGCCCAAGGCACCTGGAATGAAAGTCCTACCAGCTGGACTCAAACACGTCTTTCTAGATGAAGAAAAACTATATCCGGTCATTATCAGTTCCACTTTGATAAATGACCAAGAAGAAAGACTCCTTGTTGAATTAAGAAAACACAAGAAAGCCATTGGATATAAGATGACCGATCTAACCAGGGTCAATCCTGCTTTGTGCATGCACAGATTACCTATGGTAGAAGAGTTTAAATCATCATGGGAGCACCATAGGAAGCTAAACCTGAATCTCAAAGAGGTAGTTCACCTCGAGGTTCTAAAACATCTAAAAGCTGGTATTATCTATCCGATTTCTGACTCCCAATGGATAAGTCTGGTTCAAGTGGTCCCTAAAAAGGGGGGAACCATTGTTGTTTTGAATGATAAAAATGAACTGGTGCCCACCCGGACTGTTACCGGGTGGAGGATGTGCATCGACTATAGAAAATTGAATAAGACAACAAGGAAAGACCACTTTCCTTTACCTTTTCTTGATGAAGTCCTTGAACGTCTAGCTCACCAGAAATTCTTTTGCTATCTTGATGGCTACTCAGGATTTTATCAAATTCTCATACACCCTGAAGATCAAGAAAAGACAACTTTTACCTGCAATTTCGGAACTTACGCCTTCAGGAGGATGCCCTTTGGGCTATGTAATGCACCTACAACCTTCCAGATGTGTATGTCTGCCATATTTGCAGGTTTAACTGGATCTATCATGGAGGTATTTGTGGATGACTTCTCAGTCTATGGAGATTCCTTCGATAACTGTCTGCTTAATCTCAGTAATGTACTAAAAAGATGTGAGGAAACAAATCTAATCCTTAATTGGGAAAAATGTCACTTTATGGTGACAGAAGGTGTTGTCCTCAGGCATTGGGTGAGTGAATGAGGTATTGAAGTAGACAAAGAAAAAATAGATGTCATTTCAAAGTTGTCACCACCAAAAGACATCATAGGAGTATGATCTTTCCTGGGCCATGCCAAATTTTACCGAAGATTCATCCAAGACTTTTCAAAAATAGCAAATCCCATGACTCACATGTTAACTAAAGATGCGTACTTCAATTTTAATCAAGAATGTTTACACAGCTTCACGACTCTAAAGAACGCTTAAGTCTCTGCGCCTATACTAAAAGCTCCTGATTGGTCACAACCCTTTGAGATAATGTGTGACGCTAGTGACTATGCTATAGGAGAAGTATTAGGGTAGAGGATAGTTAAGAATCCCTACGTGATATATTACACATCAAAGACGCTTGATGAGGTCCAAAAGAACTATACAACTACAGAAAAAGAGTTCTTGATAGTCATTTTTGCTTTTGAGAAATTCTGTTCTTACCTGATCAGATCAAAGGTTACAGTTTACATAGATCATTCAGTAATAAAATATCTGATTCAGAAACAAGACGCCAAACCCAGACTTATTCGTTAGGTGTTGATGCTTCAAGAGTTCGACCTAGAAATATAGGACAAAAGTGGGGTAGAAAATGTTGTCGCCGGTCACTTGAGTCACATTGAGGCTCAAGATGACTATAATATACCTATCCGCGACTCTCTACCTGATGACCAACTCATGAAGGTCACCATTGGATTCCCCTGGTACACCGACATAGTAAACTATCTAGCTATGAGAATTTTACATCCTTCTACTTCCTATCATGACAGGAAGAAATTTTTCCATGACATCAAGCAGTATTTCTGGGATAAACCATACCTCTTCCACCTATTCGCAGACGGATTATTCTGCCGTTGCCTTCCTGAAGAAAAGATCATCCCAGTCTTGGAACACTGTCATTCTGGTCCCACTGGGGGGCACATGAGTTCAAAGAAGACTGCTCTTAAAGTCTTACATTCAGGTTTCTTCTGGCCGACAATAGCAAAGGATGCACATGAATTTGTACAATCATGCGATAAATGTCAGCTCTCTGGAGGGATATCCAAACATAACGAAATGCCACTAACTCTATGGCAGGAGATTGAACTCTTCGATGTATGGGGAGTGGAATATATGGGTCCATTTTCCTCATCATATGGATTCTCCTATATATTAGTCATTGTGGATTACATATCCAAATGGGTAGAAGCTATACCCATTGTATCTTGTGATTCTAAGCCGGTTATTAAGCTGTTTAAGGACATTATCTTTCCTAGATTCAGAGTTCCTAGAATAGTCATATCTGATGGAGGGTCTTATTTCTTAGAATGAAGCTTTGAAGCCCATTTGAGAAAATACAAAGTAAAACACAAGGTCGCCACACCTTATCATCCGCAGACAAGCAGTCAAGTTGAAGTCTCAAACAGATAGCTAAAAGCTATTTTAGAGAAGACAATTAACAGGAACCACACAGATTAGTCCACCAAGCTTCCTAATGCTCTCTAGGCATATCACACTGCTTACAAGACACTAATAGGAACAACTCTGCTCCATTTGGTGTATGGAAAGTCGTGCCATCTTCCAGTTGAACTGGAACACAAGGCTTGGTGGGCTATTAAACAGTTGAATTTTGATTTCAAAAGTGCTGGCGAATACAGACAACTTCAATTACAAGAACTTGAGGAACTAAGAATGTTTGCTTACCAGAGCGCCATGATTTACAAAGAGAAAACTAATATGTGGCATGATGGCCACCTTAAATGAAAGGATATTATAGTCAGAGACAAAGTCCTCCTTTTCAACTCCAGGCTCAAAATGTTTCCTGGTAAACTTCGCACTAAGTGGTCCGATCCCTTCACTATCAAGCACATATACCCAACTGGAGCCGTCATCATCTTGGATGACAATAGAGGAGAAAGGATAGTCAATGGCCACAGACTGAAGAGATATTATACTCCAGCTGATAAAAGTCCAAGGCAAACCATCGACATTCATGACCCCACTGCATCAACCTGATCGAGCCAGAATCTCATCGAGCCAGTGATGTAAATCCAAAGCGCTACTTGGGAGGCAACCCAAGGACTGAGTATCACCTTTCTATCTCTTTTAATTTCTTTAGTTTCTTTCATTAATTTCTTGCTCAGTTTTGATTAATTCTCTAGATTTATCAATTTCTTGCATAGATAGAATTTTCATTACTTAGTCATTTTTCTTTCATAAATATTGTTCAAAAAAATTAAAAATTAATATAAACAACCATACAAATATAAAAATATCAAAATCAATAACCAAAATAATCTTCTGCCAAACGGTCCTAAAACTGTTTGGACCCTCATGGTCTTGAAACTGTTTGGATCCAAACGGTCCTGAAACTGTTTGAAACCTCACGGTCTTGAAACCGTTTGGATCCAAACGGTCCTGAGACTATTTTCCCTAAGAGAATATGAGAAGCCACCCTCCCCTTTTCTATAAATATAACCCTACCCCTTCGCGCGCAATCCTCTCTCGCCAGACCCTGCTTCTGCCTCCTTGCCCCCTTCTAGTCGCTTGTAGTTGTGTTGCACCTCCTTCTTCACTGCAGTAGCACAGATCACCATCCGTGCCCGCCTCTATCGTGGTTGCGCCATTTCATCCTCGCATCTTCACCCTTTTCCGTAGTTGTTCACATTGCCAGGTAGGGAGGCACTTTCTGCCATCATCATCATCGCCACCATCACCGCAGTGCGTGATTTCTCTTCTTCGCCATCGCCGCACCTCTGGCCATCACCACATGCATCCATAACCGATGATGCCTTCATCGCCGCCGCCGCTTCACCTACCTTCTTCCATATCCAAACACCCACATGACCCCTCACGGTTTCGCTCCTCGCAGTCTTGAAACCGAGTGAATCTTGCCACGATCCTCAGACCGTGAGGCCTTTTCATGGTTTTGAAATCGTGTGACCCTTGTCACGGTCCTGAGACCGCGATGCCTCTTCACAGTCTTGAGACTGTGCTGCTTGCACCAATTTGCACACTCCTCACAATTCATACAATAATTCTATTAGCACTAAATCTCAATTATTTCTAATATATGATTTCTTGTTATCACATTACAGGATGGCCTCACCTGCAAAGGAAGTCAGTGAAGCAAGCCACAGGACCAAAGAATAGTTATTGGAACGCTGAGATAGGCTCCAACGCATTGTTGACATGTGTGCAAAGAGAGGCAAATCTCTAGTTCATCTGCCCAAGGTCATTCACGACCTTGAGCACGTCAACAAATGTCTCGCCGATGACCCAGTTGAGAACCTCATAGATCCTTCCTCAACTGATGAAGGCTCTGACTACGTACCAAACTCTGATGAGGAATCCCCAGCCAACAAGTCAAAGAGGAAGAGGAAGGCCCAAGAGGCTACAAAGGAACGACTGCCCAAAAGGCGGACAAGGAAGTAAGTCCAGCCCACGACCTCCAGGGAACTGATCCTGATAGAACAAGCTACTTCCCCTGCTACCACAGCCACAGCAGGACCAACTGATCTTCAAATTCAATACCTGGAGGCTGCTGACAAAATTATGTGGCCAACAAAGTATATCTGCTCCAACATACTGAAGAAGATGGGAGTCTACAACAGAGTTCTTGCCTTTCTCAAAGAGGCGGACCTCTCCAAGCTCTACTTCGTCACCGAGAATTCTTACCTTGAGCCCACACTTGAATTATTTACTTACCTTACCAAAGAACCAGTGGAAGCCAAAGACAAACCAAGAGACAGGGGTGAACTCAAGCTCGTAACCTCACTTTTCAAAAATCAGGTTACATTGACTAAAAACCTGTTAAACAAAATCTTTATTGACAACCCTGACCAACTGGAGAAGGCTATGGAAGTAGGTCTGGATCACCCACAGTTCAACAGGCATACATTCTAGAAGTCCCTGACTGGAATCTCTAGTTACGATTCTAAGACATGCAAAGCCTCCAACATTCACTCCTGTCTGGTGCAAACACTACACAGGATTATAATAGGTGCACTATTCCCTAGAACATAGAGTGGGAATGTTCTCATCTCTGACCTCTTCCTACTCTGGTCCATCTTAAAGGGGCAGCCAGTCAATATTGGACGACAATTGATACATAAACACACATCCTATGCCCCCGGGAGGGAAATCTGCATGGGTGGTCACGTGACTACAATCCTGGCATACCTCAAGATGGACGGACCACTACATTGATAATGGGTGATAACCTAACCAACGTGCAGATTCTAAAAAACACCTATATCATCAAAGAGAAGGATAAAAGGCTCCAATATGTTTTCTGCCCCACTGTCAAAGAAACAAGGACAATGTTACCTCTTATCGAGCTCATCGATTATGATAAAGACAAGTATCTCTTCACTGAATAGGAGCTTGCTAACCTACTAGCCTCTATAAAAGGGAAGGGGAAATAGGCGAAAGAAGGGCAAACGGAGCGAAGTGCTACTGCCCTCGTGACTAAGATAAAGAAAGTACCAGTGGTGTGGCCGTCCAAACTGTGAATACATAAGCAACAATAGTCAGAGACGCCCACCTCCAAGATCACCCCAGGGGCAGAGCACCCCCACAATGAGGACAACATCTTGAATCTAACATCAGACTCCTTCATATTGGGTCTGGATGTTGGGACCACCTCTGCATCCGCCTCCACCATCCTAGGGATAGACGGGTCGAGACCTCTATCTTCCACCACTCCACTATACACCACCATTCCACACCACACCACTCTTCCACCATTTTCCATTATACTATCCACCAGCATTCCATTCTCCACAACCACAACTTCTTTCACATCTTCTGATTCACTCCTTTTCTCAACCGGCGAGCCCATTTTCACCTCAATGCCCAATCTTACCTTCACCTCCACCACCTTCCCTCTTGCATACTCATTTCCACCTTTCATATCTGGGATGTCACCACCACTCTCATCCATCACCACCCCGATATCGCTAGTGACTCCCTCTACGGTCACCATGCATTTCACGGGTCCATCAATGGTGTCTCTCTCACAAGGCACCACTACCCTTCCACATGGACCCCAGCCACCCCACCCATCCTCCATTAGGGTCCCATTTTCACAAGTCGGAGAGGCATTCAGACATCAATTCGACGCTATTTGAACCCTCCTCTCCAATCCTTCTAACATCTTACACTCTATTTTTCTTGTGTGTAGGGGCTTACTACGTAGGTATCCAAAATCGGCGAGCAGACTCACGCCTTACCGAACCTTCTCACAAGCATTTCACAATGACAGGAAGTAGCGGTCTAGCAAGTCAACCTTGTTGATCAGATAATGAACTTAGACTCATCATTTCTCGTCTATATGCAGAGCATGATGAGCCTATTTTTCCTAAAGGGAATATTCTTGTAATGGCCGATGCACTCCGTGAGACTGTACAAGTGCAAGGTTCAATGTCTGTGAGCGTGATGGCTTCCTACCAATATCTTCTAGAATGGGACTTGCCTACGGTCTACATGGCGTCAACATACCTGAATGATGATTTACTTGGCACAAAGAACTTTAGAACCAAGGAAGCCCTTATCTCGTATCTTAAACATACGAATCAAGTTCCTTTTGTTTCTATTCCTTCACTCTGAGCATTGGATGCTACTGGAAACGCACCTACATAACAGAACTATAGTTATCTACAATAGTTCTGATAGCCAAATCAATCTAAACCAAAGAGAGTATGATATCATAGCAAACACACCCACGAAGTAAGTGGTGAAGGATTGTGTCGAACGACTACAAGATCTTCTCAGCGAACACACAAAGGTGTACAACAGAGAACATTTCAAGCACCCAGCCTTCTGCCACAGATGTCCCCGGCAAATTAAAGAATCAAACGATTGCATATTCCACATCCTTTACTGGATGTATACCCTCACCGTTCTTGGCAAACGTGTTGAGGACATGAAGGATGTGGACTATCACGCATTACGGGAGAAGTTCGCCACCAATCTTCTCTGTTCTCATGGAGCCAACAAGGGTTTAACAGAACATTGACACCCTTGCCCATGTACTTCTCAACCTATCACCTTGACACTCTGGGGACAAAGTGAGTGATAAGTTAGGGGGAGTACACTGGGCAAGGGAAGAGGTATTATATTCAAACCTTCTCTTCCCTCTCCCTTTTTCATTTACCTTTGTTTTTTTGAATTTGCACAGATTATTTTTTTTGACGTTTAGATTTTTTGATAATTTCTTTGATAGAATAATTTTTGTACATAAGACAACATTCTCTTTGGTAAGGGGACACCCCCAGCTAAGTTAGAGACAAAGTAGTCCTCAGAAGCACTTACATAGTAGCATTTAGTCATGTAATGGTGAATTAATAAATCACCTCCACACTTAATATCCATGCATTTGCTTCAGTTCTACATCAGACTCTCCACATGATAAAACCACGGCTGAAACAAGCCAAACGCTCTCAAGGACGGGAGGGAACCAGGTGAAATCCAAATCAAGGAACCTCGTAAGTGGACCGCCGAGTACGAAATTGGAACAAGTGCATGTCTGGAAACTCTAGGGAACAATTTTCTTATTTTCAAAAAGAGGCTTGGCGGCCCAAATAAAATCCCTAAATACCCAATTCCTAAGTCGATGAGCATATGAATAAAAGCCTGAGTGTTGAATAAAAACATGAGATTTGTTCCATGCATAAGGACTTATATGAAGAGTCAATAAAGGTCTTGTCCGATCGGTACATTCAGCTGCCCTCAGAAAGGAAGATGTGTCACGCCCGGTAGTGAGATCCTAAGGTCTCCAAATATATGAAAAGATGACAAAGGTCTTGCCCGACCGGTACATTCAGCTGCCCTCACAAAGGCAAATGTGTCGTGCTAGGTGGTGAGACCCTAAAGTTTAGATAGGCCCTCTCACCTTCGAAGGGGGAGTTACACAACAACCTTCAGCCAAACTTCATACCTGTTTTAGCTTCCAATAGGAATTTCAAAGAAGTATAAAATTGCTTAGAGTCAAAGACATGCACAGAATACTGTCAAGGAAAAGGTGGTCCCAATGTGAGTTACACGACACGGAAGAAACCTGAGGACCACACAACTTCTGATACCTGAAAGAGTTAGAGTAAGCAGAAGCCTCGACAAAAACCCAAGGGAAATCTCTGGTATAGAATTGAAGCAAGAGTATGGAAATCTTCACTAAATAAAATAGTCTCGCTACTACGTGACTTAGCTCTATCCATCTTAAGGACAAGCTAGACTCTAAGTTGGGGGGGGGGGTGATAACCTCCCATTTTGTGATGTTATCTTACTAGTTTTTCTTAGTTTTCCATACTCTTTATTAGATAAATTAGATTGAATACTTAACTTTCTAACTTTATTGTGAATATACCAACAGACTGATATTTCTCCTTTTCTTCTTATAGATAAACCCAAAAAAATTGCAAAAGTCCCAACCAAAACGGCCCCAAGACCGTGAAGGTCCAACTGGTCCCAAGACTATGAGGACCCAAACGATCCCAAGAACGATACATCTCCCATCGGTCCCAAGACCGAGTGAAAGCCTACCGGTCCCAAGACAGAGCGAAGACCTATCGATCCCAAGACCGAGTGAAGGCCTATTGGTCCCAAGATCGAATGAAGACACATCAGTCCCAAGACCGAATGAAGGCCTATCAGTCCCAAGACTGTGTAAAGGCTACCGGTCCCAAGACTGTGAGGATCCAAACGGTCTCCAAACCATGAAGATCCAAATGGTCCCAAGACCGTTCAAGACCCCCTTGGAGCCTATAAATAGGACTCAAGGGGTCATCATTTAACATCAAGTCTTAGATGCCCAAAGACTGCATCCATCGCTCCAGATCTACTTCATCCTCCATCCTTTGCCCCAAGGCTGCCGGTCTAAGATCCACACTCCATCCATAAGCCTACTCTCTCTCTCTCTGATCGACATAAAAGGAGGGAAGTTAAGGATTCATCACCAAGGCAACCACGTAGTGTGAAGATAGTTGTTCTCTACTCCAAGGGGTCGACCTTCCTCCCTCCTATGTGGAGATGATGTTCTCCTTCTCCTGTTACCTTCTTTATTCTTTCCATGAGCGAGTAGTTCTATACACTAGGGTGCGGGGAGTAGCCCTGCTACCCATGTTTTCATTCCATGCATTGTAATTCATGAGTTTGCAATAAAAAATACTATCTTTTCAGTTCAACCTCAATCGTTTAATGAATGCTAGTTTCTTGATCACCAACCTGCGTTACTTATTATCTGCTAGTATGAATTGTCTATGTTTGTGCTTTTAGATTTGATTATCGATTGCATGTTTGTTCTTGATGTATGTAATCACCAGATATCTATTTCAGTATCTAGGAGCACTTTTCAAGGAGTGGAGTAAACTCACCTCCATTGTTGCACTTTCGTACTATGAAATGGAATCAGTTTACGTATGAAACTACAACTTTGATAGGTCAAGGAACACACTTTGTGAAGGGAGTGATGCAAAGTAAGTGACCATTCATTCGGGGATGGCTGGCATTATAATAATCCCATGTTTCTCGTAGTTAGCTATCTGAAAGGAAGCTAAATCTACAAAGATGTTAACTGTTTAGACTCTTATGGCAAGCCATGTCATTATGATGTATGTTATGATCCATGCGTAGTGGTGGTGAAACTTGATCACATCCTAGTGGTTTCTAAATATTGTTTACAACCTTAAGTTTACTTTCTTGTCATTTAATTTACATTTGCATATTAGTTTAATCATCAAATCAACTCTTCGATCTAGATATCAACTCTTGAGTAGATAAGTAGAATTATAACATTTTCCATATTGTTAATCCTTAACAAGATCGTTGTCTCATGGATTCGACCTTCGACTATACTACGATAAGACTTCCACGTACCATAGTTGTAACACCTAAGCCCACTTCCTAAGGCTCTAGTAGAGTTTCAGGAATGACGACTGGCCCCACAGACCACCACTAGCCTTAACTGCGCACTTTATCCACACTCATGCACAAGTCGAGGTCAACTTCCCAACTGGTCACCCATCCTAGTACTACTCCAAGTTGAGCACGCTTAACTATGGAGTTCTTTAATAATGGGCTCCCAGAAAAGGTGGTGCGCCTTGGTGATATGGGTAGTTCAATCATTCCTTTTAAGGTCATTTTATCTGAGGCTTCAAATCCTGGGACGTTACAATCTCCCCCACTTAGACTCTTGACGTCCTCGTCAAGGCTCAACTATATGGCCTCATAATTTGACCCCATTTCAGTGCAGACCCACAATGGCCCATGGACACCCAACTCCTGATCATGGAATACCAGCACAAGGGTGGCTACGTCAACCATGGACAACCCTTTCCTACATGCCTGGACCGCACAGCTCACCACTAGCCTTAACTGCACGCTTTGTCCTCACTCACGTGCATGCCATGATCAACTTCCCGATAGGTCACCCATCCCAATACTACTCCAAGATGAGCACGCTTAACTATGGAGTTCTTAGTGATGTGCTCCCGGAAAAGGAGGTGCACCTTGGTGATATGGGTAGTTCAATCATTCCTTTTAAGATCATTTTATCTGAGGCCTTAAATACTGGGACATTATTTGTAATGACCAGGCCCACTGACCTAGGCTCTAGTAGAGTTTCGGGAATGATGATTGGACCTACAGACCACCACTAGCCTTAACTGTTCACTTTGTCCTCACTGACGCGCAAGCCAGGATCAAGTTCTCGACTGGTCACCCATCCAAGTACTACTCCAAGCTGAGCACGCTTAACTATGGAGTTCTTTAGTGATGGGCTCCCGGAAAAGGAGGTGCACCTTGGTGATATGGGTAGTTCAATAATTCCTTTTAAGATCATTTTCTTCAAGACTTCAAATCTTGGGACGTTACAATCTCCCCCACTTAGACTCTTGACGTCCTCGTCAAGGCTCAACTATATGGCATCATAATCTGACCCCATTTCAGTGCAGACCCACAATGGCCCATGGAAACCTAGCTCCCGATCACAGAATACCAGTGTAAGGGTGGCTATGTCAACTATGGACAACCCTTTCCTACATGCCTAGACCGCACGGATCAAGACTGGCATGCCACATTCCCATATGGGCCCCACCTAATGGAGGGGTTATGGCTCTGATACCAAATGTAACGACCCTGCCTTCCAGTAACCCCCACTTAAGGGAGACCAAGAGGTCAGGGCCATTATCCCAATTTTCTAGATCATAGGTTCAACAAATAAACATTAATAATTATCAAACTTTACCAGACTATGGAGTTTCAGGAATTATAACGTTTTCCATCTTGTTAATCCTTAACAAGACCGTTGTCTCGTGGATTCGACCTTCAACTGTACTACAATAAGACTTCCACGTACCTTAGTGTACGTGGGTGGAGATCTTATTATAGCACACACAAGGCTAAACTTAGAGACTTACTATCTCTAGGATTTTTAGTGGTGCATGCAACTTCACGCGAGTGGAGGCTCCATCAATCTCCTTGTAGTAATCGATGAATTATGAGAAGGATTTTTGGAGTGTGGATCGAGACCTTAAAGGTTAGACCACTAGGATTTAGGTGTGAGTCGTCTTAAGTGGCTCTGGCCCAAAATCCTTGTTGTGAAAGTTTATGTCCAGATGGAATATACTCTGATGAAATGAAATATGTGAAATGTGAAAATATGTATAATACGGTGATATGTGATATACTTTTTATTGGTTCCTATCTTGTGTAGAGATGGGATGTGAGACTCTTTAGGCAAGCCTGAGGTGGCTAGGTTCTGTTGTTGATATCTTAGGGTGGCCGGCTAAACCCTAAGATAGTGACGGTGAGTCGTTGACATGAGAATCAAGCATGGATACTTCTACTTGGTGAGGTACAAGCCAAGTAGTTTCAAGGCAAATGAAAAAGATGATAAGCCGTGTAGAACATTATTTGAATGGTTGTTACATTCCTTGTACTGCTACTTGATGATTTGTCATTGTTGATTATGCTTCTTGTTGTGGAAAATAATCATGTTGCTATGGACATTTTCTATTTCATATTATGATATGTCATGTTTACAAGTTATAAATGATGGGATTTATATCCATTCTGAATATGAGTTGGATTGCTTATTATTTGATAGTATTGTTTGGTAGATATATATTATGTGTAATTCAGCTTTAGGACTGCAGGATGTGTTCCTAGTCCGACTGGTGGAGTGTCACAAAGATAATGTTATTTTTATGTACTGATTCAAAATGCTTAGAACTTGACTTATTTCTCATGCAACAGGGTTCTTAATTTGAACAAAGAAGTATCTTCTGATTTGTTCATAGACATGCTCTAAAAGATGTTTCAAAGTTATAATTGGTTTAAGTGATTACCTTACATGTTGGATTAGATTACCACTGTAAGTTAGATATGACTTATGATAGAACTATCTACCAGACTTTTCAATATATGCATGTTTCTGTTAAGTTTATTATACGTAATCTGATTTTGATACATGTACCTAGCTTGAGTGGGAGGTATCCACTCACTGGGGCTCTATATGCGTCTCATGAGGTTGTTTCAAATGTTTTTAGGTATAATGCTATCTAACGGATAGGTCATGACAAAGAAGATATAAATAGCATAATCTAGATAGATTAGAATGTCCTTGTACTCTCTCTTTCCCGAGATGGGTTGTAGACTAAGTTTGTTCATCAATGTACATGTATCTGATGTAAACTGAACCGCATATGAGAATAAGATTTGATTCTTCTTTTCATGGAGTTGAATAGGATTTGTGATATCTAAATGTGATGTCCTTGACATGACATTGATTTATAAATTTGTGAATAAATAAAAAGGAAAAATTTATTTGTGTTTTTCATATATTTCTTAATTGCTTTTGTTGAGAATTCGTTGTTTTGTTTCATAATCTTGGTTTAGGTTTTGGGATTATATCTAATGGTCGGTATTTATGCTAATCAAAAGAGAGGTATTGACAACATGGTATCATAGCCTAGATTAGATGAGTATGCAGGTATAATAGGATCTAGGACTAAATGATAATGTGGATGTTGAATATAACATGAATGATGTGCATATTGACTGAACTCAGTATCTAGATACTCTGGTCAAGTATTTGGGTATTGAGCTCAGCTAGTATGGAGCTGTCGACTGTACTTCTTCTGGATGCCCTGACCAAGTATCCAGATGAACTTAGTTTGGTAATATAATAAGATGCATGGTGAAAAAGAGAATAATGGCAGAAAAAAATTGTGAAAAGAAAATTGATTTTATAATTCAATATAAAACCTACGAAAAACAAGAAAATTTCATACAATAAAGATAAAATCCTAATAAATTGTGTATACAAACTCTAATGAGTTTGAATTTGAGTGTGAAATCTGAAATTGTGAGAAAAGAAAAAAAAAACTATAAACTAAGAATGATGCAGGCTAAATGATCTTCGTTGTGAAGAAAATTGATGAATGTGGATAATAATATTGAATGAGTCATAATCTTAATCGATGAGATGCATAATCAAATTTTAAAATAATATGAAAGGTGATGTGAGTCGCATATTGATAAATGATGTATTACTAATATTTGTGATTTTAATGTTTGTAATACTCAAGAAGAGATATGATGATGACAAAGGATGAAATATCCATCTAATACAAAAAGAAAAAGATGTCATATGAAAGAAAGATAAAATGGAAGACTATCTAACTTGATGCAGAGAGAGATGAGCAATTAGATGATATGAATTTCTTCTAAATCTTTTCTTGGATTTCAGGACAAAATCCTAAAAGGAGGGAGAATTGGTAATCACCCATTTTAGATGACTAATGAAGTAAGATTCAAACATTATCCTCCAGTGCTCCAAGAAATATCCGAGAATGAAGTGTATCTAAGGCAAGAAAAGAAGAAAAGAAGGTTCTTCATCCACATGCACGAGTTTCTAGCAAGGAACACCATGAAACTCGACCATGAAGAAAGTGAGAGAAAGGATCAATAATAAGAAAATTAGTTTAAGAAAGAAAACCTTACATGAAGAAAATAAGAGCATAGTCAAAATTGTTCAGTTCGTCTAAGGAAAACTCATTCTAGCACATGCACCCACGAACAACATATCAACAAGCTCCAATGGTCCTTCGTCGGTCTCTAGCGATTCTCGTCTGGCTCCTCCAAATGCAACTAATACTCCACAAAATGAATGAAAGAATAGAATAAAGAAGGGAATATATATGTGAGCTAAAGATTGGCTTCCCATCGATCAGAAGACCTATCTGGCTATGGCTTAGAAAACTCGTCAATCGATGTATGGTCTTTGGTAAAGAACACACACAAAAACTTTGTCATCCACATAGAAGAAGAACTTTTTTGACCCCCAAAACTTGTCAGGCACTAAAAGTACATTGGTACATCGAACCAGACTAAAAATCACCTTTACCTACCAGCTATCAGCTTCATCGGGCGTCGAGAGTTCGCCGGCCTGACAAACTGGCAAGGTCCTTGTCGACCCACATGCAACAAACTGCCCATCAATCACCAAAAAATAAAAATTAACATTAGTCTGATAATACTTCTACCCCAAAGTACTCACCCCTAAATGAGATAGGAGAAACCGTCAACCATTGAGTCGTTGACCAATGAAAACATAACATTACTATTAACTAACTTATACATATATAGCCGACAAGGAGTGGCTCAAGTGGTCAAGCACGGTGTCCCCTCACGAAAGGACCCGAGTTTGAATCCCAGTTCCCGCCTTGGTTTACCACCCTCCCGGACGTTCGGCCTCCGTCACGGGCATGGGAGAGGGGGATAGAATGCCTCTCTTTATCCCAACTTATACATATATAAATCCCATGAAATTAAAGTTCAAAAGCATCCAAGGGAGAAGAAATTTTGCAAGGCTCTCAAGAAAACTATGAAACAACTTAAGCAAGTGTTAATGATTTATTTTTAGACCCTTGTAAGTGGATAATTTGCAAAAAGGTCCATAAGTTACATAAATTTGTATATCTTGAGCAAACAAGGTCTGATTTGATTTAATTTTAAACATAACATGATCAACGGATTATAAATGATATATTAAGTTTTACTTTCAAAAGTAACATCGAATTAAGCCAACTAATTATGTTTATGAATAAAGTAGGGTTAGGAGCCTGACAACCACAAACCCCTAACAAGATTTTCACCCCCAAAATCCTAAACAAACAAAGAAGTGTACAACTTACGCATCTCATCCTCTAACTCCCATGTGGCTTCCTATACCCCACGATGATGCCATAACACCTTAATTAAATCTATATTCTTCTTCATAAGCTTCAATAAATGCCTATCTAAGATTAACACTACACCCTATACATATGAAACATCCTCATGTAGCGCCACCTCTAAGGATATTCACTAGGGGTTCTACTAGAAAGAATATAAAGAATGATATGGTTATGTTTGTGTTAAAGTACTTTCCATGCCACCAAATTAAGATTGAGCATCTTGGTGTAGTTCTTCATCCCCTTGAAATACCTGGGCAGAAGTTGGAAGAGGTCATAATGAACTTTTGACATGTATTTTGAGGACTAAGTTGGGTATGATGTATTTTGGGTTTCCATTGATTGCTTGACTAAATATGCTCATTTCCTTCAATTCATGTCTAATTACAAGGTTGTTGGCATGGCTAAGATCTACTGAATTGGATTATGCATGTGCATTGAGTTTCTAAAGTGATTGTATCATATCCAGATCCTAAATTTACATCTTGATTATGGAAACAAATGCATGGAAAGATGGGTTTTGACCTTAGGCTTAGCACCGCACATCATCCCCAGATGAATAAAATATTAGGGTGGAGAATATAAATCTTAGATGCATTTCTATGTGCTTATGTGATGGATTCAGAAGGTTCTTGCGATAAGTATGCCTCCTTGTTGAATTTTTTTAAAATAACATTGACCATGTGTCAATATTGGGGAGGGGGAAACTTTTGATTCATTTTATATATGGTCCTACCCCCATCCATTGCAACGGGACAATGTGGGAAAAAGTATATTGGTGAACAATGATGACATCAAGATGATGACTAACAACATACAACTGATTAAGATAATGAAGTCTTCTCAAGATAAGCAAAAGAAGTGCATCGATAAGAAGAAGATTGATGTGATCTTCGTGGTGGTCACTATGTATTCGTAAGATTAATTGATCATATCTATAATAAAGACTAAGGAGAAGGGGAAGCTCAACAAAATATATATTGGACCTTTTAAATTTTTGATAAGGTAGGAGAATGTACCTATCTCTTAGAACTACCTTACACCTATAACAAGATCTATAATGTCTTTCATGTGTCAACTCACATGAAGTATGTAAAGGATCCCTCACATGTGATATTCTATTGAACATTGGAGATTCGTGATGAATTGACATATGAAGAGTTCCTTGTGATAATTGAAAGTTCTAGAAGGGTGTGAATAAAGATAATCTTAATTTTATGCAACTTAGAATAAAAATAGCTGCTGTGAGACTTTCTTAAGAAAAAATGCAATAGAAAGAGTCAAGCAAGAAATTGACAATATAAGCAACCACAAAAGTCAAAAGTGTTTATAGTGATTCTATCTTGAAATGGAATATCTCAAGTATCTAGTTGTTGCCAAATTGGATTTTGAAACTTGTAATTTATTACCTTTTCCATGCCAATACAAATTACAATTATTGGTGCTTTTCATGGATTGAGACCAATCTCCTTTTCTAGATCAAGAAAAACTATATCTTCTTTTTGGGAAAATACACGATCACCCTTTGGAGAAGATTGAAATCTACCTCTTTCACATTCAACTGCAACCTTCTCTCAAGAAGTACCTTTTAGGAATTTTGGCACAATCTTCACTTACAAGTAACACAAAAGTTTAAACAAAATAGGAACAAGATAGAAGAAGGAAATTACAAACAATATAATCAGATGTACAATTTATAGTGATAGGGAATAAGTTATGATAAACCTACTAGGTTTAGGCAAAGATATCTTTGATGGATTAGGACAATAGATCTGGACTAAAGCTTGGGATAACTTGGAAGTAGTTGAAGGTGGAAAACTAGAGTTCTAAGAATAGAGAGATAGCATGTAGATGCAATGCTCAAGGTATTCTATGGTGTGCATATGGAACTCATAGATATAGGAGAATATCCAAGACATCTTTCAGGAGTGTTAGTATAAGTTTAGTGGAAACTAGTCATTATAAAAAAGTGGGTGGGAGTAAAATGGCTAAAAGTGCACTAACAAAAAATGTGTAGAACTAAAATCAGTTGATATGTCATATGTGATTAGAGTTAATTGCATCTGGTCAAACTACAATTAAACTTAAACCCAGTCTTGGCCTTCATTGGTATGAAAACTATGTTTCAACCCAACTAGAGTTTGATCTGCATGCATTTCGAGCAAAACTTAGTATGTCTTAGAAAGTCAAAAATCTTAGAAAATATCTTACAAGATTTTTGAAATATAACCTACCTATGTTGATGGGTGTATACAAGTATAAAATAATGTATGGGATGGTGGTTGGTCATGCATTACTTGTTCTTACATCATTCATATCAGGTTGTACAATTTGCACCTATACAAACTTAATATAGGTACATCTTGATTTACAAGCATTGAAACTCATATGTTATTGCATATTCATTGAAACTAAATCTTGTCTAAGTTCCTTGATAACATGAAAAACTTAATGTACCATTAGTAACACAAAATGTGGAATATTTTCATCATCAAAATTAGAGTGCGGCGGATCCCAAAAAGACAATAATGTCCCCCTTTTGGATGATGAGAAGTATTTCTAAAAGCCAAATTAAGAAAATCACACCTTTGATTTGCTAAATAAAGAAAAATTGTTTCATGGTTTTTCTCCCCCTTTATCAAAGTCATACATGAGGATCTGAACACAAACTCTGCATAAATAAGTTACCCAACCCTAAAAAGTTGATCAAAAGGAGAGAGAACCACAAACCCAAGGAATAAGAGTATGACAATTGAAAATAACTACAGGAATGGTAAGGAATGATACACAAAAGCCACAATATGATCAAGGAAGAAAATGTAAAGATGTCCAACAACAAATGAGAGGAAGGTATTGTCCTCCATGATAAATATATCCCACTAAGTATAAAAACATCATGAAAGACACACAAATCCAATGATATTGAATGTGGAGTCCATCATTTTCACAGAGTTCCATGAAAAGAAAAAACCTTGACAAAGATATCTATAATAACCATACAAGAAATGTAAAGTCATCCATGATAGAGAGATGCACTAGTACAAAAATGACATATAACGTCACTTTTCATGGCGTCAGTTACACACAAAATACCGATGTCAAAGGACAACGACGCCGCTTAAATAAACCAACCGTCACCATATGTGAAGTTATGCCAATTTAGAAAAGACATAGGTGCCACTTTTATTTTAACGTCGATTTCTTTTCATAGAAACTGACACCTAAAATTACCCACAAAATGCAATTTTTCAGGTAAGAAAATATGCCTCTAAAAAATTTTCAGTCCGGCATCAGTTTTTATAATAGCTAACGACACATGTTTCATGCCAAGTCCCCGCGTAAAAATTTATCCCCTCATTAGTCATCGGCTCTAACAAAATAACTGACGACTAATCCCTCTTGGCAAGACAATTTTTTTAGGGGATGGGTCTATAGCATCAGTTTTGCAAAAGAAACTGACAACTATGTGTTTACTCGCATTGTCCCCGTAAAAAATCCCCCCCAATTTGCTCCGTCGTCGTTGGTTTTATTGGATAACCGATGACTATGGTCCTAGATGGATTTTTTTTTTGTATATGTATATAGACATTCATTTTTCTATTGGTAACCGAAGACTATCTCACAAATGTATCATCAATGCCGTCTTAAACCGACGATTATGACTCTAATATGGGATCTATTTTTTATTTTGTTTAGAATTTAGTCGTCAGTTCCACAAATAACTAACGGGGCAATTTTTTTTGTTTAGATTTGTACTTAGTCGTCGACTCTTCATAAGTAATTGATGACTATACTCCTAACCCAAGGGCAATTTTTTTAGGAGTTAGTCATCTGGTTTTCAAAACAACCAAAGACTATGGATAACTTAACAAAACCTATGTGAAATAAACTTTCTCCCCATTCTCTATTTCATCGTGATTTCCACCTAGGTCTCTAGTGATTCCATTGTCGTTGCTCAATTCATCGCCACTGCTATTGTTGCTCTTCCTACACTCACTACCACCACCATTGTCATTTCTCTTCCTCCACTCACCACCGCTCCACACTGTCACTCCACACTTTAACTATTGATTGATGCCTCTCTCACTATGCTCACTTTAGGAGCAGCTCGCCGCTAGGAGCTTGGGCTTGAGGATGTCGGAGGAGATACATTTCTAGCTGCTGGATGAGCTAGTATTTATAGCTTGGGAGGATGTTGGAGCTTGGACCTAATCTAGCCTCTACCACCTAGGTCTCTAGAGCTTCTACTGGAGCTACCCTCATCACTGCCAAAGCTTCCCCTACTGCTAGGTAAGCCTCCAAAATAGGTTGCACCTCACCTGCTTCCCACCTATAGGTAATCTTAATTTCAAAGATTCAACCCATGTTTTAAAGTTGAACATGCCTAATTATTTACGAAATATATGCACTAGAAAACAAAAATATGAATGAGCAACATCTTATTATTGTGAAAATAAGAAATATAGTTTTTACATGTGTGAATCACTTTTTATGGTTAGTTACTTATTGTTTTTGCATTGATTAGTGTTAATTAGGATTGATATATCTTATTTAGTATAATTCGTAGTTTACCTTAGGTCATCTCTCCCTCCCTAGGTCATGAATAATTTATTTGTAATGATTATCTTGGTGATGAACATGCATGTACATTGGAGATGTTGAAATCAATGTTATAGAATATGGTACCTAGACTAGGAAGAATGAATTGAATTAAATGATGTTACATAAAACCTAGGATATGAAAGTTGAAATTAGGATTATAGGTATAGAATGACAACATACATGTATTTTGTTGGCCTAGAAACCCGTATGGGATTTACTCACTATGAGTAAATCTTGGACAGTCCTCGATTTGGGACTATTCTTGAACACTTAATCTCACTTAGGATGTAACTGTATAATGTATATTTGGTTTTCAAGATGTTTCTTCAGCACTTTCCCGTTTGTTCTATAAGTACATATATTGGTGAACATTTACCCATCTACATCGGTGTACTTGGAGAACTGCGGTGAAATGTTTTTGAAATTTTCTTGAAAACCAAATACACATTATACACTTACTAGTGAGATTAGGTGTTCAAGAATGGGATAGGTGGTACACACATTCATTATTGAATCCTAAACCCTAATCTTTTAACCCTAAACCCTAATATGTAAACCCTTACCCCTAAATCTAAAACAATAAACCCTAATCTATCTGTAAATCCTTAACTTAATATGTAAACCCTAAGTCCTAATACTTGTTTTCTCTTTGATCATAGAATGGATAGATCATGGATGTCCATTCCAAATCGCTGCACCCCATAATTTATTGTTGGTCTTGATCAGTTTATTAGATTTGTGGAGGAACATAGGAAACAACCTAGAGATAGGTTCTATTGTCCATGTAGGCGTTGCGGTAAAAACTTGAATGCCAGCACTGGTGACGAAATAAAAAGTCATGTCATGTGCAACGGGATTGTATAGGGCTATATAGAATGGTATTGGCATGGAGAGATTTCAAGCTTGAGATCAGGAGATGTCGGTAGAAGTGCTTGTGTTAGAGAAGAAATTGTCGCTAATGACGTTGATGTGAATGAACTAATTCTGTTAGACATCATTGATGTGATGATGTATAGTTGTGGGGTAGATCACACCGATACACCTTCCTTGTTTAGAAACATTGTGCATGATGTTGAGAGACCGTTATACATAGGTTCTACTAAGTTTACGAAGTTGAACGTTGTGTTGAGATTGTACACACTACTACAAAAAATGGTTTTTACAACAGTTCATTTTTCCATTTTACAATGGGAGTCAACTGTTTTATTAGATCGTGTGGTCTTATGGGGGGGTTCTTTATACAATAGGTGTTGCGCATGTTGTAATATATGTATTTTATACAATAGTTATTACATGTTGTAGTTCATTGAACACACCTCTTGTAATAGGGGTGTTGTATATAACATGTTGAGATAAAAAGAAAATACATCTAGACACAAGGTTTCGAACTTGAGACCACTTGAAAGTAAGGCACATCTCAAACCGCTGAACTAGTTTCATTTTATGCAACACATATATTCTTTATTGTACATATACAACAAATAACGTGCAAACCTATTGTGTGGCAGTGGTCTATTACAACGGGTAACTATTACAATAGGTGAAAGCCTGTTGTGTAATTATAGTATACTACAATGGGTTATAGTATGTTGTGTAATGATGGTCTATTACAACGTGTTAACATATGTGACTATTACAACGGGTAGAGCATGTTGTGTAATTATGATGTTTTACAACGGGTTAGAGTATGTTGTGTAATGATGGTCTATTACAACGGGTTAACATACATGACTATTACAACGAGTTAGAACATGTTGTGTAATTATGATATTTTACAATGGTTTAGAGTATGTTGTGTAATGATGATCTATTACAACAAGTTAGAATATGTGACTATTACAACGGGTTAGGGCATGTTGTGTAATTATGGTCTTTTACAACGGGTTTGATTATGTTGTGATATTACAGTTAATTACAACAATTTAGCACCTGTTGTAGTATCACATATACTACAACAAGTTTGGCCCGTTGTATATAACTTGTGTTGTATAAAATATATAATTCACAACACACAAATAGACTTGTTGTAAAAGATATGCTAACTACAACACAACCAACATAACTGTTGTGTTTTTCCCGTTGTAAAAAGCATTTTCTGTAGTAGTGATAATTTGAAGGCTAACAATAGATGGAGCGACAAAAGCTTTACGTCAGTGTTGTTTTTGTTGAAAGAAAGTATTCTTAAAGGAAACAAGCTTCCAATCTCAACGTACGAGTTAAAAAAAATATTATGCCCAATGGGAATGAAGGCTAAGAAGATACATGCATGCCTGAATGATTGTGTATTATTTGAAAAGGACTATGTCAATTTGAAAGATTATCCAAAATGTGGGGCGTCAAGGTATAAAATGATGAGTTCAGGGAACTCCAAAACTAGCGCTCATGCTGAAGTGATGTGGTATCTACCTATAATACCAATGTTTCAACACTTGTTTGCCAACCCGATGGATGCGGACAGTTTAAGGTGGCATGTAGAGGTTAAGAAAAATAATGATGGGATCCTATGACATGCATATGATTCCTCACAATGGAATAAGATTGATTTATTGTAACTCAAATTTGGTGAAGAAGTCAGGAATCTAAGACTTAGGTTGTGTGCCCATGGGATGAATCCATACGACACATTAAGCAGCCAACATAGCACTTGGCCTATTATGCTTGTTATATACAATCTTCCTCCCTGGTTGTGTATGAAAAATAAGTACATTATGTTATCGTTGTTGATATCAGGTCCTAAACAACCTGGAAATGATATCGATGTTTATATTGAACCTTTGATTGATGACTTAAAGAAAATCTAGAGTGAAGTTGTGATGACCTATGATGCTTCGTGTAGAGAGACATTTTGTTTGCATGCTATATTGTTTTGCACTATTAATGACTTTCCAACATATGAGATTTTTTCTGGATACAGTGTAAAGGATCCAAAGAATGCCCTATATGTGAAGAGAATACTGATTTAATATGACTAAAACATGAAGGCAAGACTATATATCTTGGTCATCGAAGATTTCTTCCAAAATTTCATCTGTATTGAAGGTTGTGTAAAGTGTTCAATGATCGAATGACGAACAGAGTACCCCTAAACCTATACTAGGGGAGATTGTTTATGAAAGAGTAAAAGACTTTATCAATGAATTTAGTAAGAGATCACAATGTACCATTCCCACACAAAGTGACAAATATTTATTCAAGAATAAGTCAATATTCTAGGATCTCCCTTATTAGATTTTTTGGCAGTTAGGTGTTATATCGATGTCATGCATGTTGAGAAAAATATTTGTGATAACATCATTGGTTCTATGTTGAATATACCACGTAAGACTAAAGATGGCACCAAATCCATAATGGACCTATATGAACTGGAAATAAGGAAAGAATTAACATAAGTAGTTAGTAGTGATCGTAGAACATATTTACCTCCTGCTTGTTATATGTTGCCTAGAAAGGAGAAGAAAGCTTTTTACGACTACTTGCTTAATGTTAAGATACCACGAGATTACTCCTACAATAGTCGTAGATTGGTATCAATGAAAGATCTAAAGTTGGTAGGTCTTAAATATCATGATTGTCACACTCTAATGCAACAAATATTGCTTGTGGCAATTCAATATATACTGCCAAAGCATGTATGGTTTGCAATCACTAGACTTTGTTT
Source organism: Alisma plantago-aquatica (assembly GCA_963693085.1). Lineage (NCBI taxonomy): Eukaryota > Viridiplantae > Streptophyta > Magnoliopsida > Alismatales > Alismataceae > Alisma > Alisma plantago-aquatica. The sequence continues at coordinate 207,785,267 of OY856410.1, read as the reverse complement.
CTTCTTCAATAGTCTATATAGCAAAGTTATTGATCTTGAGAATCTTGATAAGTTGTAAAGAGAAGTGGTTGTTACCCTATGTCAGCTTGAGATGTATTTTCCTCCTTCATTATTTGATATCATGGCACATCTTGTTGTCCATTTGACTAGGGAAGTGAAAATTTTGGGTCCAATTTTCTTGTATTGGATGTATCCTTTTGAACGATACGTGAGCATTTTTAAAGGGGATGTTTGAAACCGTTATCGACTTGAAGGGAGTATTATTGAGGGTTATGTAGTGAGGGAGGTTATGGATTTTTACAATGAATTTCTGAGTGGTAATTAAACTCCTGTAAATGACAAGAATATTGAGGACTGTTCTGGAAAAGGGACTTTAGGAGCACGAATGAAATTAATCAGTCGTGAGTTCTGGGAACAAGCTCACTTGTATGTTTTATACAACTTTGACAGAGTGAGTGTTCATATCACGGAACATACCAATTTCATCAACAAACAATATCCTCGAGCCAATTCAATGTGGCTTGCTAGAGAGCATAAAAAGACATTTATTAAGTGATTTAAAGATAAAGTCTTACATCAACTATCTCAAACACCAAATTTATGTATACTGATCATGTATGGTAAATTTATATTACGTTAAGTTGTATATGTACATACATGGCAATTGATATGAAATTATATATGTAGGACAAAGAGAAGAAACCCGCTACAACTCATCTGCCTCCACCTCCACCTCTTCCTCAAGTATCTAGTTGGCTTGAAAATGACCTGTTCAACTTGATAGGCCCTCAATGTAGGGGTATGGCAATATGGATAGGCGAACATTCCAAAACTTCACCTATTGTTGTTTCTATGGAAGAGGATATTATAGGTCAATCACACGATAATAATATATTTCTACAAGATATTTTGGAATTGTTTTATTATGCTTGGCTGAATTCATCTATGATAGAACTATGGATATGGTGAGATATTATTTATATATGTATATACCTCGTTCTATATATGGTGATCTATTTTCTTATATATTAATGCATTAATAATATATGTTTTGCATCCACTTACATAGGTTTTGTAAAAAAATTTAATGACCCATGTGGCATTTCTAGTTCCATCCTTGATTAGTCTTGTAAATGAAGACCCTACATCAATTACCTTATATTGCTCTGTCGCTTTTAAATATTTTGGTGAAGTGAAAAAGAGTGTGATAATAGCTCTATATAATTTTGGGTAAGTTTACTTTGCTTATAATTTTGACTTAAGAAAATTGCATTTTATTGTGGATTTTGAGTTATATATTTTTACTTTCTCATCACTAGAGGTAAGCATTAGGAATTATTGGTTGTTGTCTCTGAGATGTTGACTGTTTATTATCTAGATCCTAAGGGGAACACATTAGATCGTTCAGGATACGATTTGAAAAGGTCATTATACACGTGAGAAGATTTTTATATTTATATCCATTAACAACCTTAATTACATGGCTATTTATTAATGAAATTCAATGTGTTACATTAATGTATAGAGCTTTAAAATATTTCAAAAATATTGGAGGAAATGTGGACAAGAAAAAAAAGAAATGGTAGTTTGGAAGAATGTGGATGTAGTTTTCTGACTCCAATGCATATTTTATTTATATAAAATATGCTTATTTTTATTTATTAACATTTTGTATGTTGAAATTTATAGTGTGTTGTATAAAACATTGGTTGGGCATGTGGATACTACATTATTTGGTATATGGACATAATTGTCAAATATGTTGCACAAGACATCGAAAACATACAAAATGTAATATATAGTCTCGATCATCATAAGTATAGTCTCATTAGATAATATAAAAATATCAAACTTATTAATTATATATACGTCATTATCTTTGTAGGTGTTTAAAACTAGTGACTTCAATATAGGAGAAAAGCTATTAGATGTACATATGCCATATATGATAGAACAATTGGATGACATAAGAGAATAATGGGAAAAATCCTTGAAAATGGAGGCAATTTTTTTATTATGATTGGGGTAATGATGATAAAATATGAAATTTCTAAATTTTGATGTCATTATTTCTGTACATGTGGTGCTTACATATACATGTGTGAATGATTTTTTTTTAATTGTCTTATTGAAATTTGATCTATATATATGTGTGTGAATGTGAAGATAAATGAATGAATTGTGTTTCTACATGTGTGTGAATGTGAAAATGGATGAATGAATAGAACTGCAGGTTTCTACATGTGTGTGAATGTGAAAATGGATGAATCAATGAAACTGTAGGTTTCTACATGTTTGTGAAATATGTGAATTAATTAATAATGTTTCTACATGTGTGTGAATCACATGATGTATATATAGTCTTGATATATAGATAGTCTTGATCATCTTGTTATTGTAGGTTTGTGGCATGTTGTTAGGCTAAAATCACAGGATGTTGTAAACATGTAGAACGGAACTATAAGCTCTGCATCCTGCTGACCAACCGGACAACATGCCTACAAGTTGATATTAAAAAAAGACACTTAGTCATCGGTTATTTAAAAGAACCGTCAATACATGCCTACGTCATCAATTATTTATAGCAAACTGATGACTATGTCCTAACCCGGGACAATTTTTTTTGTTCCGATATGGAGATAGGCGTAGGTCTTTGAAATCATAATCGATGACAATTTATAGTTGCATTATCGATTTTACTTTGAACTGACGACTATGAACCAGACATGAGATCACTTTTTGTTTGGAAAGGGAGTTAGTTGTTAGTTTTTACTGAAATAACTAACGACTACGACCATAACCCGGGTCAATTTTTTATTCGATTATGAAGATAGTCATCAGTTTTCTATAGATAACTGATGACTATGGCTCCTACCGGTGTCGGTTCTTTTTTGGCTGCAATTGGGGCAAGCTCTCTATCGTCAGTTTTGGAATTGACGCCTTAGGCATCTACCTTTAGTATCACCCACTTGGGTGTTACTTGGAAATCGACGTAAAAAGTTCCTTTTAACCGAAATTAAAGGTAGTATATGTACTAGTGATGCCACTAAATATGAAACGAAACAAGAAAGAATCTCTAAGTTGTAAGGAATGTGAAATTTACTATTGATATAGAAACACAATTAAAAAAAAACTTCAAAAGATAACACAAAATATCACAAGATTGAGCTTTCCTTTAAACCCATATATAAGATAATATAAGCTCAAATCAAAGAAACATATGCCAACAAAAATGTATCTAATAAAACACTAGAAACTCATATATTAAATGATATTTAAATCATTTTAGGCCTAAACGATCAAATAAACATGTAGCAAAACAAGCTTATTTACCAAAAAAGATGACCAAAATAAAAGCTAAAATGCAATATTTCTGATGAACTAGATTTTCAATGAACCATCCCTTGATCATATATATATATATATATATATATATATATATATCATGAGGGGAAGTTTGTTGGAAATTTTGAATCTAGCAAACATATGTTCTAAAAAAATGATAGATACATATATACCAATTTAAACTAAAAAGATGAAAGTAATATATACTAATTGTTAGTTAAACAAAAAATATAAGATCAAAATGATATCAATGAAGCTCATGATCACACATAACCTCATATAGGGATTGGTTCTTTTAAACTAATCATGTGTGTTGCCATGTTTCACTTAAAATGGCAAGAGAATGTATAGTGACCAAGTATCCCACAAGCAAGACAAATAAATTTGATATAGAAGAAGAATTTCAAACATTTGATATTGGAAAGATAGGATCATTCATCTTCTTATTCTAATGGTGATTCTGATTTCTTGGAACATATCCAAGACCACTGATGCCAACATGTATATTTTGAATATGCAAGTTACTTTCAAACTTGTTTCTACTACTTGAAAAACTAGACAAAGAATTTTAGGTTTTCATTATCACTAGCAAGATATAAAGAGTCTTTAGAGGTAAGAAAAAGGAAATTTTTAGTACTAAAAAGATTTTTTTAAATAGTCTCAACTTGATCAAGAAAAGCAACATTCTTTTGGTAAAATAGCATCATAATCATCATGAAATCATAAAAGAGGTTATTTCTTCATATCACTCATTTTATCAAGAAGATCTTAAACTTGAGTGTTTAAAGAAAAAACACAAGAAACAAGACCATCAACTCTCTTCTTTTGACTGGCATAGAGATCATTCAGCTCAATAAGCTAATATTATATAAAGAATAAGATTTAGTAGCCAATTACTTTCTCTTTTTATTAAATTTTTAATAAAAACTTATAAAGTGAGTTCAACAAGTTCAATGAGTTAATTTAGATTAGGTTGAACAATATACCTTACTATAATAAATGTGTGTGCCTCCACCTTCTTTATCATTATTTTCATCATGTTCAGTAACCAGTCATGCAAGCACATGATGGAAATATTCTTACTCGTAATTTAACCTTGGATTCAATAAGAATCCCTAGAAGTATGATATGCCTTCTTCTTTTCCTTAGAATTATTTTTATTTTTTGCTCCTCCTGAGTGTTGGGCGTTCATATTCTAGCATCCCTTTTCCTTGCAAGCATGGCATTTAGTAGAGAGAAATTTCTTGGAATTAATTATCAAAGTAAATTTGTCATACATTACATAAATGGATTCATGTTTTTTCATGTGAAATAACTCTACTTTATGACTAATAATATGAATTTAAGTAGCCTTGAATTGCTTGGTACCCCAAAATTCCTTCAATAGAATTAAGAAACTTCATAAGAGGATATTTTGTTGAACTTGTTAGGAGAAAAGGAAAGAATATAAAATACTCATAACCTTTGCATTTAGTGACACTTTTCCTCGTATCCACATCCCATTTATCAAGATGCCTTTTTTAGGGCACACATTGTTGGATGACCATCTTTTGAAGCTCAATTATGATCTCTTGGAAGAATGAATATGAACACCACTTTGAATAAGTGTAATTGGAACCGTCTTAAAGAGTTGCTCAGTCGACGTGTGCACCTTCAAGCTTGAGCGTCCCAAGATATTTTTCCCCATATTCAAGACTCATTGGAGCTCTTCGAAGATTCACTCTGCTACTAATGAAACAACATATAGATAAGAGATGAATAGATATAATTTAATATTTATAAATTTTAAATAGAAAGAAATTAGATGCAACTTTCTTAACAATATATGTATTGCAAAGAGTTAACCAAGAAATTCATAATATAAGAAATAACAAAAAGACAAGTGTTTGTAGTGGGTTATTCTTAAAATTTCATATCTCCACAACCTATTTATTCCAACAATGGTTTCTTAACATGTAACTTATTACCTTTCTTATATTGATACAAATTATAATTAGTAGTGATTTTTATAGATGAAGATCAACTTCCTTTTCTTGATCAAGGATAAACATCACCTTCTTTTCATGATATGTAAGATCCCCTTCCTAGAGGATCACAATCTACCACCTTCTCCTTCACTTACAACATTTTCACAAAAGTAGCCCAAGGCACTTTGACACAACTTTCTCCCAACTAGCACCAAAGATCTGAAAAAAATAGGGAACAAGAGTGAATAAGGAGAGCACAGTCAATATCACATAATATGCATTTTTTCAATACTAGATAAGTAATGAGCAACTTCATAATTTTTAGGCAAGCAGAAGACTAAATCTAGAGTAAATCTTAGGCTAACTTGGAAGTAGTTGAATGTAGCAAAAGTATAGTAGTTGAATATATAAAAATTAGAGCTCGAGAGATAGCATGTAGTAGAAATGCTCAAGTGTGTTATGGGTCTCCATATCAAAAGTCCTACATATAGGGAATACTTAAGAATAGCTAAGATAGATGTTGGGATTGGCTTGGAAAAGTATAGTAGACAACTACTCATTTTAGTAAAGTTGTTGGGGGATAAAACAACTAAAAGTGACTAACCAAAAATTCTATAGAATTACAGTCGCTCGAAATGTAATTGAATCTGATGGCATCTTGATTGAATTGCAATTTGACTAAAACTCAACCTTGACCTCCATTTGTCAAACAAATTGTATTGTTCAAAGTAGAATTTGATAAGCATGCATTTTAATAAAATTACGTTGATAATAAAATAGTATGTATGATAAATTCCTAACTTTTGGAGAATAATTCAACCAGTTTTCATAAAACCTGCCTATTCTAGTTGGTGTATACAAGTAAATAACTAGGTTTAGGATGGTCATGGTTGTGCATCACTTCTCATTACCTCATTCCTACCAAGTTGTAATATTTTCTCCTATACAAGCACAATTTAGAAGCAACTTGACTAACAAGCATCTAAACACATATATTATTTCACATTATTTGACATTGGATATTGTGTAAGTTCCTTGACTGTCTAGTACACTTAATGCGCACATTATAATGCAAATATGAAATATAAAATCAACAAAAATTGGAGTGTTATATAATCCAAAACCCAACACATATCATTGTACATTCTTTGATATTGGATGTTATCTAAGTTCCTTGATCATCTAAAACACTTAATGCATACATGAATAACACAAATGTGAAGAAAAATAAATAAAAAATGTGAGTGTGGCATAATTCAAAAATGCAACAAAGATTAAAGCTCTAGAGTGAACGAATTGAAGAATAAGCAAATATATTATTAAAGGTTCTCCAGAAACATCATGGTTTGGAAGAGAATACATGGGAGCTCAAGGATGATATGTTGTAAACTTGCCCCTCTCTCTACACTCAGGGTTTCATGGATGAAATCATTTCCAATAAGTGGCATGTTGTAACATCCATAAATCTAGGTATGTTCTCTCTTAGTGTTTTTATACATGCTTTCATTGAGTTACAAACCCTAGAACTATTTTTCCTTAATTTAGTTTCACAATGAGACACACAAACCCTAGGAAGTGTTTAGTCAAATAGTACCCTTAAGGTTGTATTTCTTACCAATAAAAATAAAATATGGTTTAATGGGGTTTATTATGCAATTTGGTTGGACGAGGATAATTTCTCAATAATGGTCCAAATAAATCTAGAAAAAAAATTAGAACTTACTTAGAAAATACAGATAATAAATAATACATGAAATTATATATGTAATGGGAAAGTCTAATTTATTGGAACTCCCAAAAGATAATCTTAAAATGCAAATTAAGGACATAATTGGTTTTTACTTAGTTGAGTTAATTTGGATGTCATATTTTATTTTATTTGGATAATGTTTAATGACTTAATATAATCAAATGAGATAATACATAAATATCTAATATTTACCTTAAAAGAACTAAGGTTTGTCATCGTTTAAATTGATATCTATTTGATAAATGTGACCTAAATTGAAGTGTGAGATAGTCCCTTCATATGTCTCTTATGTGGCCTTTGTTGGTGTTAAATCAAATATAGCAATCCTTCTAACACCTTCAACATCAAGATAGAATCTTGATTGGATGTGCTTAATTTGAGTAATTGTTTCTCATGATAACCTCCATCTAGTCTCCTTCTCCATCCAATGATTACAATACATTTATCTTTGTGACATTTTCTTTAAGCCAATGAGACCTAATGCTATAGGGATTCATGCAATGTTGAGCCATATTAAACATTAGTGGTTCGACATCATATTTTCCTCCTTCATCTTTAAGTCTAAATCCCTTGATGCCTTCACACACACACACACACATATATATAGATACTTTTGTCCAACTCACAAAAGCCTTTCAAAACCATCACATTATTTTCAAGTAAAGTGGAAAGCTCCTCATATCTCTTCCAACACATTAGAGTCCATCAATGCAATGTTGATGTTGGGACAACATATAAGGGTGCAAAGTTACTCTGGTGTCCTTGAAAAAACTCTCAGTTGAATTAATTCCTCAAGTAAAGGTGCAGGGAAAATTTCCCACTTTGTCTTTCCTTTTTATTGTACAAAAAAATATCAGCTTGATGTGGGTTTCCTTTCTCCTTTGCTACCTATATTTCATTTGTCTAGCTTCATTGTGAAATCACCATAGTTTTTAGAACATGTGTTTTGTCTTAAGTGTATCTCAATTCCAAGTTAATGTGTTGATCTTGCTACAACAGACATGGAGGGAGTTATATGGGCTATTCCGGCTGCCATAGGACATGCGCCTAGTGTCATTGGGGTTGTGCAAGAAAACTCCGTGGTGATTTTCATATTTGAGAATTGTGGCGCTCTATGATGCATAATCCATCGACTAAAGCCTCTTCAGCTGTGTACATCAAAAAGGAGGAAGAATATTTCCTTTAGTTATTTTGTGTGGGTGCCCGTCTGGCCTATTGAATGTCATTACACTTGACATGAGCAAAACAAACTTTTTATTGTCAATTTTAATCAATCTTATAGATGTTTTAAGTTAGATAAATGATTCACAATACTGTGCAAAAAATCTTCTATGGTGTTCGATACATAGTACTTTGGTTTCATATTTCAATAAATCAATTAAACCTTAAAAGTTCATAGTAATTTATCTGTATGTCATAGTAATATTTTAAAATATGTTCTAAGATATAAAAATTAATATACTTCGATTGGTATGGTCTTTTTAGATCAATTTATAAATCACATTTAGGTTTTCCTTATTTAATATAATTAATTGTAGTTAATTCTAAAAGTACCCAAATAATTAAGTGAGGTGTTTGATACTCTAAATAAAGGCTTAGGTTGGTGTGATATTTAAGATATATTAGATTTATGTTGTTAAACCTAATTTATTGGGAAAATTACATTTTGATTATGATGCTAATTTCTCATTGATAGTGGTAAAAGTTAAATAGCTATGCTCATCAATTACCTTTGCCAAATCATGTTTTCTTATGATTTTCCATCATTGTCATTGATAGAGATGTATCTCACATTGTTCATATTTGTCACACTACTTTTCCATTATGATATTAGAAATACACTTGAGATGATTGAACTATCTTAACTTCCTATTATTATGCATGTTGGACTATGTGGAATAGTACTATCTAATTGTGGTTCTATTTTCTAGGTATTGGTACCTAGGCATAACGATATTTAGGTTTAGGTTTCGGTTCTTTTCCATAGGAATTTGAGTGTTGGCACTCTCACCTTATTTATATAGTTTGATACATAGGATCAGGGTGTTGGATCCACCTTCCTATGGTGTTGTAGTTCTATATTTTAGAGTCTAACTAACTAATATACATGCATGTCCATTATTTTCATCATTCTCTTTATACACATTCTCTTATTTTTCCTAATAGCCACTTTAAAACCTTCTCTTGAAAGGGACAACTCTATTATTTATCCTTATCATTACTCATGTATTTGTCCAATATTTTGACTATCTAACACACCCCAGTTGTTACTAATAATCATCTCTACTATTCTCCCTATTTGTTTTTTGTTCCCCAAACAACCCATGTGCATGCATTTAGGGAGAGAAGACTTAGGAGGGGCCATGTCCTCAATAATATACATTGGACACATTGGAACGCCAGAATGCCCTCTACAAATTGGTCCTTATATTTTAGTGTAGTGTTTTAATTTTTAGTTATGCGACTTATGTAGGTAATGAGCTTTCTTTTATGGAACTATGTGATGGTTAGTTTTTATTTCTTTTGCTACACAGAAACATCAAATTTGTACTTGATAATTGAACTTGGATACAAGCTTTCTGTTATAGAACTTTATGTTGTCTTTAAAATGGGATGTGTGTTGTTATTTATTTATTCAATGAGTGGATCCCCTGACGAGTCCCACGCAATGACATGGTGGGTGCATTGATCTAATAAAATGTTGAACAAAAATTGAAAGAAGCGATCAATTGAAACAAGCAAAAATATATATACAAGCTACCACAACATGAGGCAAAATTTTTAGTGGTTCTAACTTGAAGTTTTGTAGATCCACTACCTATAAGGTCCCCCACTGGGGGTTTCTTAACTTAATAAAAACTTTGTATTAACTACTAAAAAGTCACACCAGTTCCCTTTTCATGTTAAAGGGAACTTTTCATGATACATTACTAGATTACTTGCAAACCTAGATTAGAAATGCTAATATCTTCATAATCATTTTCCTAAAATTTTGATGCAGCACTAACTCGTGTGTATAGTGTGGCTAATGATAACTAAAATTCTACCTCCAGATTAGTAATGTAGAAAACTTTGATGAATTTGGTTAATAGCCCTAGATGTCGATATCTGTGGCAAGTACTTAAGAACATGGTAAAATATAAATGATCAAGAGATGAGTCAAATATAAGTTAAGTGTTTTGATATAGTGAAATGAAGTAGTATGTGATTCAATACATATAGCACACATGGAGGGTGAGTTTACCCCTTAGTAAGGTTGAATGTAATTTATTTGACCTGTTGGATTAGTGAAAAAATTGACTAACAATGTTATTACACCCACATCGAGTCAAATTGTCATTATCTAGACCAATTAGTCGGCCAACTATTAATAAATTAGACCAAATTGTTGAGGTTTGACTGCCAAGTTAGTAATGCACTAATCACTTCTAGAGTTAGTTGGAGGGATAGTGCTCCAGTAGTCAGACCAACCATCAATAGTCAGTCTACCAATGAAGCCCGACTAGTGACCCCAATAGTGGCGATAGATATCGACCATGGTGGATAGAGGTAATGAACAACTCGCCAACCATTAGTCAAGATGATTAGTTGGAAGTCATTTGAATATTAATCTACCATAATTGAGGGTATTTATGTCTGAAAATTGAGACTAGGTTTGAAATATATAGATGATATATATCCTTCCCACCTCATATCATCCTACAAACCTCCTCCCACCATCTACTACTTCTCCACACTAGAATTCACATAAATCTAGGGATTTTTTACCATATTGTTCTCGAGAAAAATTATAGTTAGTATAGGGATTGATTTAAAGTTGTAACAGAAGTGGATAACCAAGTAAGTTATGGCTCATACGTCCTTATTATCCTTTTTTCTTCTCTCCTGCCTCAAGTTTGTCATGCCTTGATATGAAGAGCAAACTTCATACGAATTCTCTCTTTTTTCCATCTTTTCTTCATTTTAGGATTGGTTGGTAGGATCCTATGGTTGAATTCCTTATTCTAAAGAAGATGCTTCTATTTGATGAACTAGATACAAGGTGTGATGAATTTAAGACTTTTTGTACCGTACATCTGAATATACACACTTTAACTTAGAAATAACAATGAATAATCACTTCAGAGTAAACTAAAGCTTACAATCAAGTAATTCTTTTGTCGATGGAGAATCTGTAAATTTACATGAAATGTTATTGTTCTTCCTTCCTCTATGTTCATGCTACCTTGTGAATACCATAAGGATGAAGTACTAATCTCTCGTGAATTTAGTAGTCATATTTCTATAGTATGCATGTGTGCAATAAATGACAAAAATTGAGAAGGAAATAGAGGAAAGAAAAAGCTAAGTGCAATATCCTCAAATTTTGCAAAAATGAATTATAAATATAAGCATGAATTGATAGGTATTTTCCATAATAATATTATTAATGAAATAAATGTCAAGTTTTCAAAGGAAAATAAAGTACATGGTATTTTATATAATTAAAGAAATAATTATCTAGCCAAGAGTAGCAGCACAATGTTTGAGGCATCACAAATAACATTATCTTGACTTAACCTTTGTAAACTTGAAAATAATAATGGAAAGAAAGAAAATTCTAGAAATTGAGAGAAAGAAGATATATCATGGAATGGAATAATGGTAATGTTTTAAATATCTTTTAGAAGGAGCAAGTTTTGTATGAAAAAGACAACCCAATAAATAGAAATTACTAAATATAACTTGAAAAAGGATATTAGCGAGTTTTCTTGAAATAAGGATATTAAGTGGGAGGAATATCTTAAAGAAAGTGATAAAAGAATATTCTAGAACTCATTATCGAACTATCTGATGAAGTGTCATGTATTTACATGCTTTTCCTTGATGGCTTTTATTTTGCCGAAATAAGAAAGTAGTAGTTTCTCCTCGTGACTCCTATGGATTACAGAATAAAAATAAAGAGTTATTATATAAAAAGGAGGAATACATTTCATGACTCCCTAAACAAGATGCTTTGTCTTTCTCCTATTTTGAGTTGAAGACCAATTATTGAATAAAGGAGATGTATTTTATTTGGATAGTCATAAAAGGTAGTAGTTGGTGTTTATAGAGTGTGTTGCCTTTTTATGAGATTAGTTGGTGTTAAAATTGTGGAATAAAAAAAGGTGTCTTTTAATGTTATGGGAAGGTGGTAATAGGATGCCATAACATCAAAAGCGGTTTACCTTTTGGCACGTCTCGTGTATGCCAAGAAAAGGAAATGAGAAATAAGGAGGGTGTTATGAGCCTAGTCAGTAGTCACAAGATTCGGCGAACTATTGAAAAAATCGCGTATAATTCGCGCATTATTCCTTGGACGAATGCAACACCCGAATTGCGTCAAATTCCCGCACCTATTTCGAATTTTACGAATTTTTCACGAATAATTTGTGATTCCCGTATTTAACATGTATAAAACATAAAAAGCACACTTTTTCCCGATTTTTTTTTGAAAAAATTGGCCCTCTTCTCACCATTTCTCGCGACCCAGCTGACCCGTTTAACTCTAGCACCTCACCCCCTATCGATATCCCGATACGCATCTAAGCCCTAACCCAAACCTCCCGACACCACCAGGTAGCAGCAGCCCTGCTATCACCAGAGACGGAGGGAGCTGCTACAAGCAACAACACTAGCCAGAAAGCAGACTTCTTAGTGGTCGCGATTCGCGACCATCGTTGGTTTAGGTATCAATGGTGTTAGCCACTCCTGGACCAGCAGTGCCACCCATTCCCAGAAACAGCGGTGCCGACCATCAATAGAGCAGCGGCAACCTTCCCGGCTACGAATATTGGGATTAGATGTGCCATGTGTATATCATGTTTTGAGCTACGAATATATTTCTGTATATTGTGCACGAAGATGTATCTATATATATATCTATACTACTATAAAAAAAGTGAATAACTTCTAAAAATTACCGTAGTGCCATTTTCAACACCCACAAAACTATCCAGCCAATCAGAACACAACAAATTTGAAATACTCTCTTCTCCTTGACTCTCTCTCTTCTCAAAATTTTTCAAACTTTTTGTAAAAATAAAAATCGTATAAATTCAACCACGTTTTTAGTGAACGTTCCAAACTTCTTGCCCACGACTGCCATCATAGACCCTTAACTGCCCACGATAAAATGCACGTCCGTCAAACAAAAATTAATTCTTTTTTTCTATTTTCTCTCCATTCTATTCCTTTTGCCCGTGTCTGTCCTCCATATGCGGTGGTTAGCAACAAACTTTGACGTGCTTTACTTTATAAATTGTTTTTCTTTTGTTTCTTTTCCAAAATCAGTGCCTTTTTCAGTCTTATACATTTTTTAATTAAAAAACTTCCTAAACAATCAGATTCTAAAAATTCAAAATACAACTACTTCTTTACTCTGTCCGTTCTCACGATCTTTTTTCATATTTTTTTCCTTCTATTTTATTAGTTCTTTTTTCTCTCATTAAGTTGCAAACGATAAGGACGTGGAGTCCAGTTTTCGTTCCACTGATCCATTTAAAATCCCACGATCTACGGATAGTCATAACAAAAAGTTTGGAGTTATCATAACGTCTCCCCCACTATCTCCAATTCTCCATGTGTTACTTCATCTCTATGAAACACGAATCAACTGTTCTTTCTCTCTCAATGTTTACATTCTCTTCTCTGTGTTCGCTCGACATTCTTAACCAAGCGCAAGCATGCAACTGCACAAATAGACGAGAACGATGAACAAGTCCGCAACATTATTCCCATTGTGGTCGTCGACTTCTTGATGGCCATTTCCAGACCTAGGTGCAAGACTTCTCTGCCTAAGGTGCATAGAGAAGTACCGGCCAATATGAAGCCAAAGGCATCCATTTCTTTATGCCCACGCTCTTCGAATAAGATTTCGGTACGTTCGTATACTACATCTTCTTCCTCTTATGAAAGTTGGGCAACCTCATTCAAAGGTGTCAACCACATTCTCCAACAGGGCCTCCCCTGACCGTCGAGTAGTGTCAGAAGGGTAAACAATGACGAGCTGGCCATCGCCCTCCCGATCCATCAACACGTCAGCAGCTCTCTCGGAAAGGGCAGCCACAATCGATCGGTGCCAGAAGCTACGGCTACCAGCAAAGGACCAAACCTCCAGCAAAAGAAGCACCACCCAAACACTCTGGCGCCTATTAGGACGCCCACTCCGGCGGCGACCCCTGCGGCAGACAGAGTGATAGTGCAGGCATCAGTTAGACCGTGACTGGAAGCACCGGCTGTCGCTGCCAACACCGCCATCACCACGAATACTAACCTACAGCCCACTGGCCCCCCTAGCTCCCTACCTTCCATCTGTCCCAAAAGCACCGGCCCCGATGGCCAGATTATGTCGGCATTCCTGTACAAGTTTGACGACAAGGAGAAGTCTCCATCATTTGTGTCTGCCAAAGGAAATCCTTTACCCTAGCCGAGTTCTTCAGGTATGCCATATCCACAGATGTGGATAACCCACTCGGCACATCATCATGGTCGAGGAATCGCCTGAGCACGGAGTCCTGGTGTCTTCCGCCTGATAAGTGCTTGCATGAGGGGCTCTGCTACCGTGGTTGCCGTCACTCCCAGCGTCACATTCCAAACCACGTAGGCATCGACTGCGACGCCGACCTCCACAGTAGGATGCCAGTTTTCCTCAACTATGAGCATAGCCAGCAGCACCTTTGTAGCGGCCTGGGCCATGGAGGGGTCGACCATAGAAGTCATCACACTGGCCATGACCTCACTCGGACAAATGGCTTCGGTGTGATTGTGGATCTCCAGGCAGGGACAAATTCAGTAGGGAACGCCTGGAAGGCATGTTCTCATTGAGTTGGTTGGTTTTCATAAACCGTCATCCCAATATTTTCAAGTACTTGGATCAATCTCAACTTAAAATAATGCTTGATGAACTATCCAAACAAAAATAGTTATTTGTTTAATAGATCCAAACTACTGCATAGTATATACATACACTTTTGGATTTAGGATCCGCTTCATATCTGCGCTTCCCTATCTCTGAGCTTCTATTTCACTTTTATATACTACTATCTGGTGATTCCCTCTTCACCATATTGACTCTGACTTCCACTACCTACACCAATGTGCACTATCACTTGAACGACAACACCGAGTCTACAAATCGGGCTCACATCCTCTGATTTTGTGACTGTTTGCTCCACATATCTCAATCATACACTTTATCAAGAGGTCCACACAAATCAGATGTTGTGGGATAGAGGATGGATACAAAAGATCTAGACCCCCACAAATTTGAAAGAAATTCATAAGATAGTAAACCAATAAATTAATCTTTAGGTCTTATCTAAAAAAAAAGCAAATCCATTTATTTATTTAAGTCATCATAATCTCAATTTAGCTACATATCATTTTTCGAAATAAATCTCCATTAATAACTACACTGGTTACAATATCTCAACCAACTCATTACATAGTTTCCCAATGTCTAATCCATCCTTTTCATATATACTCTCGCTCACTCCGATTTCATTTCCTTAAACTACTATCTCTTTTTTGATTCTGTGAACAAAATTATTTTGGGAGTACTTCGTGAGTGATATGGAACAAATACCTTGTGGCGATACTAACTTCCACCTCCACTTATTTGGCCTAGTGCGATTCACATTGTATTATTCAGAGGACTGTCATGTCTTGGCCCAACATTATGTTACGAGTCATCTATATATTACATGGTTTATTAGAATATTGATTGATGAAGTTATTACCTAAATCATTAAGATGGTATGTTTGTTAATATGATGGAGCACTTGATATTATAGAGGGGAAATCCAAAAGCCTAGAAACATAAAACCTATAACTTTTTTGGCAGGGATTTACTTTCCACTTCCCATCCTAATCACGTGGATTGGGTTATTTTGGTTCTTTTTTTGGATCAACAAGAACATTTGATTTTCTTCCTATTGAATTAGTACATGCAACAATGTCCTCTTAAAAAAAATACCCATTCAAAATTAGGATTATTTCTCTCCATATACTTTGTCTTTATTGGTTTGACTATTAGTGTGCATGATGACTCACTTGTATTTTCTTATTAGACTATTATCTGGGATATAAAATGATATTTGTTTAAAAAGATATTTAATTTGGCTTTGTATTTTCTAATAAAGCATAATCAATTACCATAAGTCTTCTTAAAATTATATTTTATTCTTCTTTCTTAAAAAACGACTCATGGAGATAATTTAAACAAACTCATAGATAGATGCAACATAATTTTGATGTTCAAACTTATTACTCCATTGTGACAATTCCATTAGATTGTTTTTCCTATATGGGAAAAAGGGGCATGGGAAGGGAAGGGGAATATAATAAAAAAATTTCATATATTTTTTGCCCCTCTATTCCTAAAGAGATTACATCATATATCATGTCATCTTAAAAGTGTCTATTATTCTATTTTTATTATAAACTACTCTTAAAGAATTTTTTTTAAAGAATAATAAATAGATACAACACAATATCCTATATTCAAACTTACAACTCCACTTAGAAAATTAATTTGTCTAACTGAGTGAGATTATATTTCTTAATTGTAAAAAGAGAGATGGGAAGGGTAGGAGAATAAAATAAAAAGGAACATCGTATATTTTTAATCCCCTCTATTCCTAAAGATATTACATTGGATCAATTATAACACAAAGAATAACCAACAAAGATTGTGCGTGCAAATACACTCTAAATAAAATATAAAATTAACAGTCATTTAGATATGGGTCAATGTGTGTCAGTTCTAACTAAAAAGAAAAAACGTGTTTAGGAGGCTTATAATACATAAAAATGAATATGCTAACTGTCCTTATTATGTTAGAAATATCACTATCAATTTTTTATGTAGGATGTCGGGAATAGTACACAATGATCTTTTTTTCTTTTAAACAATCATCATCTAACGATTATTTATACTATAGAAATTGGTTGAAGTTCAATGTACAAATTATTTAGAATGACCAAACATATACAATTGCTAAATTATTTTTGTAATGATCCATGCAACCATACATTCACATCAATGAAATGCCAATGGTAGCTTATCTAATTTAATCATTAATTATAGATTAAGTGTTACTAATACTTGATGTTAATCTTAGTATCTAAGAAGAATATTTTATTATTTAATTACTAAAACAACATTATGATTTTCTTATAAAAATATATTAAATGCATTAATTTAACTTATACATTTACATATGAATACTATGGAAAATATTAACTAATATAAATATGATCGGTACAA
The DNA here is from genome assembly GCA_963693085.1 of Alisma plantago-aquatica. Lineage (NCBI taxonomy): Eukaryota > Viridiplantae > Streptophyta > Magnoliopsida > Alismatales > Alismataceae > Alisma > Alisma plantago-aquatica. Next base: position 207,767,917 of record OY856410.1, on the reverse strand, counting down.
ATGCCCACGTGCGTGGCACGTGTATGTTTACTAGTATATATATATATCCGAATTTGTGACTATGGTTATGGTTATGAGGAAGCGCAAGTGTATATATATACGAGGAAGGTCTACGCGTAGCCTTCATCCCTCTCCCTATCCCTCCTTCCAAGAGCAAGGGATCAACTTCACGGCAAGGCACACTCTAGAAACCTTCTCCGAATTATCTACGTCGACTAGATGACGTGGTGGTGGGAGCCTTAGATAGCGGTGTCTGGCGGAGGAGAAAGGCTCAAAGGGCTTGACCCCAGACGGAGGCGACACCTCCATAGCAGCGAGGAAGACGAGGACTGGGTGAGGAAGGAACGCCTGGCGGCGTCTGACGGACACCCCCTAGCCCGGCGGCAAGGTTCAGGTTGAGTCGCCTGTGGAAGTGAAGATGGGATCTGTGGGTTGAAGGCGAGGTCGCGCTCAGCCTGGGAGCAGACCGGTCGAGTCAAAGAGGAAGGAGGGCAGTGGACTCTGTTTCTTCGACGAACCCAGGTGCGGGGTTGCAGAAGGGCGTTGGTCGGCAGACTGGAGAAGTAGGCTGAGAAATAGCAGAGGGAGAGAGAGCGTGCAGTAGAGAGGGGGTCTTGGAGGAAGACCTCGAGCACCGTAGCGGCAGGAGGATGATCACTGCCTCAGCCGACACAGGGAACGTTAGGCCGACGACCGTGGGCGTCGTGTGTCCGTATCCGCGGAGACGCCTTCACGCGGAGAAGAGAACACGAGGTGGGCCAATCCCATTCGGGTCAGCCTAGAAAGAGAAATCAAGTAGTAACCCACTGGTTTGAGACCAGACCGTCCGCCAGCAAAGAAAAGCCTTGTCGCCGAGAAGAGCTCTATAGTGACAGAAAGCTCCAACTTTCCCCAACCTCACAAACATCAACAGCTATCTCCTTAGGCGCTAGCCCATTCCTCTAGAGTACCAACCGCCCTCTCCGACTGCGGATTAGAGCGCATCGATCTCTCGCGGAGCCTCTCAGGACACCATCAAGGCAGACATCTAGACTCTCTACGGGCCTGATCAAGTGAGCTTTTTAACCTAGGGTTTCTACTCAGGTGAGCTCTTCTAGCTGTTATTCCTCCAGATCGGAGCTGCTACATCTCTGATTTTGCAATCGCCCCCCCCCCCTTTCGAGTTGTCCTACACATGTTCTCGTCGTGCTATGATCATCCCCTTTACGTACGGGCCATTGCTCCCTGCATGCACGGCGTGATCCCTCACTCTTCAAGCGAGACTTTCTCTACCTTTAGCGATCACATTCTGCAGCATCTCTTACCATCGTTGGTGCCCCTGGAATTAATTGTTGTCCCTTTATTGTCCTCGAGCCACCCTCCCAATCTATATCTCTTAGAAACTTCAATATGAGGACCGGAGGTACCATCTCTACCTCTCTGAGCACCAACAAGAGGATAAAAAGGCAAGAAAATGATCTCAACTCTTTTCAAACATGCTATGTTGTATAAAAAAACCACTGACCCCTGCTAGAACAGATTACCCCCCGCCTGCTTTACCAAATATGGCTTCACGCTTCCCTTTCATGGATTACAACCTATCCAACCCTTTGTACCTCACCAGCATACCCCTCCTGAAAGTATGGAAATACCATAAATTCGACATCTCGCCTGGTCCTAACACTATCCTCATTGGAAACAAATCTTTCCCAGTCACCACAGAACTCATCGAAAAATCTAACCTCTACATCACTGAAGGTTGGGCAAGCATGATCACTGAGCTGAAGCTTAAGCAGGAGTGGACCATTGATTGTTTGGGTAAATGATTTCAACAACGAAACCCCCCAAGAACTATACACACTTTTCTTCAGCAAGGAAGAGCACATATCCTCTTCTACTTCTAGCTCAGTTGATCATCTCTTTGTGAGAAAAGAGCACCAGCCTCCCACTGGTTCAAAGTTCTGGCCCATCTCCCTATCATCTAGCCTCGATAATGAAGATATGGAAGATACAACTACATCATCATCTATCAGAAACACAATTGCAATAAGGTACAAAAAATCTTTCCCATCTGAGTTTTGTAGGATAGCTAGTAAACACCACGTTCAAAAAAAAAGATAACATCATCCCAACTGACCCTCACCAACTAAATCTTTCTTTTACACCTCTTAGACACCTCCCAACTATTGCTCTTACTCAGTTGTGCTTTGAGACAGAGAGAAACCCTCAAACTTGGGAACCAGCCCCTCAGAGGCGACCCTTCAGAGCCCTTCATTGCACCTATTGCCACAGCCCGCACCACTCACGACTTAGATGCACCAAAAAAGTGATATGCTTCAATTGCCAAGAAGGGGCCACACCTGGCGCTTCTACAAATCCACCCTAAATCATTTTCCAAAAAAACTTAGACACTTCCCAAGATCTCTTCCAGGTTACGATGCTCACAAACAGCCTGCTAAACACTTTTTCAGATATGACAAATCCCATAAGCAGAAGCATCCTAATCATTCTTTCTCGGTTCAAAAGAACTCTTTTGAATTTCTTACAGATCCACCTTTCCCTCCATCTAACCCCCACACACACGATAAACTCTTCTCATGTCCTCTTTTTAAGCCCTCTATGGCACCACCAGAAAAACCCACACCCCATCCTTTTGAACCCAATATAACCCCTTCTCTTCTTCCGGCAACCCAAACCCTCGTCGTGGCTCCTGCTGCCCACTTTGAGTCTATTATTCCTTTTGATATCCCAGCCAACTCTATGAGACTTCTGAAGGTCTTCACAACTAGAACTGTCCTGACCACTATAGAAAACAACCTGGATAACAACACAGTCAATATTTTGGATGTCACTAGAACTATTGCCCTGTTAATCCCTGGGCACACTGTGCTCAAACCAAAAATTCTCTCGCCCTCACAACTTTTATACTATGTCCCTGATGGTACAAAGATCAACCACCTTATCAGACAGATCCTCACAATTCCTTGTGGGGCGAGCTTTGTTCAAGCCAATCTCTCTAAATGGACATCTAGACAAGGGGCTTTTGAGGCCCAGTCGGGTGGGTCAGGGTGGGTCGCTATATCCAACCCCCCCCCCACACCTTTGGGGTATAGAGGTCTTCAGAGCCATTGCTCATGTTGTTGGTGCTACTCTCCAATACATCAGTTTGGAGACCTTACACCCCTCACAGTTTATTAAAGCTTACTACATATTCTCTGTTAAACAAACCACCTCTCTCCCATCTTCCCTGAATATCAGACTGGGAGAAATCATCTACAACATCAAACTCTCTGTAGAGCACCCCTCTGACATCAAAACCTCTTTCTCTGATCTTTCTGTTCATCCCCCTTCCTGGTACTCTTCGATCAACAACAAAAAATCTTACAATCCTATCTGCAAACCAGGTGAAAGGAACTTGGTATGGGAAAGAAAAACAACCACCTCAAAATCCTCAGCTGACTGAAACATTTCTCACAGTCTCAAAAATAAAGAACAACTTCTCCACCTGCTAAAAACTTTTTTCCCTCCCCCAATGACACATATCAACCTTTCTCCTCGATTCCAAAAGATGAAATTTTTTCTCTAAACATAGATCTGGATACTATCAAGAAGCTCAAACAACAATCATTGACGAGATTAAATCTTTACAGAGTCCAAAGAATAAGGGAAAAGGAAAGGACACGAGTATCATTAAGCCCATCAACACCATGCAATCCATCCCAGAAGGGATGCTCAGGAGAAACATCTTTACTGCTCCAAAAACAGGCACTTGTTTCTCTTATTCCTACTCAGATATTATTTCGAATTCTAGTTTATCATCATCCACCTCCATAGAAGATCATGATATTTACAATATTGAAGACTTAGCGTCATGGCCTAATATTCAAAGTTTCACCAGTTTTGCTAACAAAATAGAAATACAATTTGAAGAGGAAAACATAGAAAACATTGCATTGAATGAGATAGAAAAATTTATGAACTGGACAAACTGAAAGCCATTAGGAGAGACAAACTTGAAGATCAACTTATTGAGTATCACTTAACAACCTTTCTTTCTGAATCATCTTGATTTGTTTATCCTCTCTTTTGAACCAATGAGAATAACATCCTGGAATGTATGTGGTGCGTCCAATACGGGTAGAAGAAAAGAGATTAGAAACCACATCTACAAAAACAACATAGATATCATTACCATTCAAGAAACTAAAACCACACTTTCTCCTTTTGCTTTATACTATAGGAGCAAACAAGATTACTGGATGGTTTCAAATCCCACCAGATGGTTTCAAAGAGGGACTCATAGTGGGATATAACAAAAACACTTTCACTCTCTCTCACTGGGATCTCAACACATTCTCCATTTCTATCTCTCTGACAAACTCATATGATCACTTCAGTAAGACTTTTATTGGTATATATGGTGAGCCAGGACACAACAAATCTCATTTTCTATTGTAACTCTCAGAAATCATGCAAGCCAACTATCATAAACCATTGTTTCTTGGAAGGGACTTCAACTTCATTACCAGGGTCACCGACAAGCAGAACTTATTCTCAACAACATCAGCCCTTACTCAACCTGACAAAACCTTTATACACCTCCTCTCTAAACACAAAATGATTGACCTTCCTCACTCTAATGTTGGCTTCATGTGGATTAGAAATAATACCAGAGCTAGATTGGATCACTTCATCTGCTCCTCCTCTTGGGAAGAACATTTCCATATAGCTTCTATCCATATTGCCCATTGGCCTATCTCAGACCACTTTTCCTTATTCATTGACACCCATAGAGAAGTTTGGGGGGAAAATCCTTTCAATTCGAAAACTTCTGGCTTACAAACCCCCAATTTGTTAAACTCTGTGAAAACAACTGGATCTTGGCAGATCACAGAACTAGAAATTTGGGGTTCCACATACAGAGAACCACCAAACTCATAAAACACAAGATCTTAGATTGGAAACTCAGACAACCCCAAAACCTTGCAAACTCTCTTAAAGATCTTAAACAACAACATATTTTTGTTGATAGCGACCCCTCAGCTGATCCAGCTCTTGTTCTTACTATCAAATCAGAGACTAACCATATTAAAAATTGCCTGGACATCAAGTGGAGACAAAGAGCTAAAGTCACTTGGGCTAAGGAAGGTGACAAAGACGCAAAATTCTTCCATAAAGCTTGCAACAATAACCATAGGAGAAATATCATTGCATTTTTAAACATTCAAGGGGTCATCACCACAAACAAATACCTGATCATTTCTCACATTGTTGAACACTTTAGAAAGATATTTAATATCCACCACAGTCCATCCTTCCTTAACTCCATAAACTGGTAGATTCTTTGCCCGATTAAGATTGATTCTCCATCAAACTTAATCAAACCTTTCTGTTCTGATGAGCTTGATTCTGCTATGAAGTCAATCGGAAAAAACAAATTCCTGGGCCTGATGGACTAAATGTGGAATACTACCCTGCAAACTGGAACCATTTCAAGAAAGACTTCTTGGCTTTTCTTAGAGAAATCCACAAACACAACAATGCTCACAACATCCTCAAACATCCAAACAAAAATTTCATTGCTCTTATAAAAAAACGATCATCCTGAGCATATATCACAATTCCGTCCCATTAGCCTCATCAATACATCATACAAAATCATTACAAATAGATTGAAACTCTGCATCAACAACATCATACCTCTTAACCAGAATGCCTTTCTTAAAGATAGAAATACCCAAGATGCTTACCTGATGGTAAATGAGATGATTCATCTGTGGGACATAAATAAAACCCCTTTGATTGCTATCAAACTTGATTTTGAAAAAGCCTTTGACTACATCAACTGGAATTGTCTCATTAAAACATTGGCTAGTTTTGGTTTCCCAGAACCTTGGATAGACTGGATACATGCCTGCATTTCCACAAATCACTTTTCCACAATCATCAATGGCTCACCTTTTGGATACTTTAAAAACACTAATGGGATCAGGCAAGGTGACCCACTTTCCCCTTACATGTTAATAATTGTGACCATGATCCTCACAAAGATGATCAATCTTGGCTCTTCCCATGGGCTTATTACTTCCCCCTCTGAATGTAAGGAGAACATCATATAGTTTGAGGATGATACTATCATCATTGGAATCTTTTCATACATCTCGGGACTGAAACTTAACCTCCAAAAGTCTTCCATCTTTGGTGTTCACACTGATCATCACATCATCAACAGATATAAAACTCTCCTTAAATGCAAGCATGAAGAGTTCTCGATCAACTATCTTGTCTTACCCATCACCCCTCTAAACATCACTCATTCTATATGGGTTCCCATCATAGATAAGATCAACACAAAACTAAACTCATGGATAAATAACTTCCTCAATCTTGCTAGCCACTTGACTCTCCTAAATAGTGTCATTACCCCCATCACAACACACTACCTCAGATGCATTCTCTTACCTACCAAAACAAAAAATATCATTGACAAAATCAGGAGGAGCTTTCTTTGGAATAATCAAAATCACTCACATGCTAAAAGAAAACATTTCCACCTAGTTAACTGGATCACCATCTCAGCTCCCATGGACTTTGGTGGATGGGGCATCATCGACCTTGAAACTCATGCTCTATGCCTAGTGATTAAGATCATCCACACCTTGGTAAATAACAAAAACAAGATCTGGAGTGACCTCATCCAGCATAAATACTACAAAAAAATTCCACCATGGCATAAAACCACGAAAAGCATTGCTTCGCCTCTCTGGAAATACATTGATAGACACACCCCCCTGATCAGAAATATCATTCATACCTCTCCACACACTCATTGCCACATCAACTTCTGGAAAGACCCTTGGTTCCATCAAAAACATGCAACCACAATGGTCTATACCAAAAAAAAGTATCTTCCATTACTATGGCCAAAGCCCTCAGTCTCCTCACCAACAAAAAAACAAATGCTCTCAAGCGGCTCCTTCTCACAAACCTAGAAAACTTGGAAATAAACAACATCATTCATGAGTTGGAATTCAACACAAAAAATAAGATCTCATGGAGATGGGGGTTGTTATACACCCAAAAGGCAGCTTACACTTTCCTCATCTACAGAGGCATCATCCCTAACTACTCCCTCACATGGAAAAACAAATGGTCTCAGAAGCAAAAATAAATAAATTCTGGCTCATACAAAAAACCAAGCTTCTCACCGACCAAAACATTACAAAGAGAGGATTTGTTGGGCCTTCCAGATGCTATCTCTTCCTAGCCGATTCAGAAATAACAGAACATATCTTCAAAACTGTCCCGTCTCAAAACTTATCATCAAAAACTTTCTCGAAATTAGATCTAATAATTAAAATCTTACCGCTATACCTTTTAATATAAAACCTCTACACAGAGTAGAAAATTTCTACCCAAAAGACATCATTATCACCATCTTATGGCATTGGATAGAAAGAAATCATAGAAAAATTAATAACGCCAAAAATTCATTTCATATCATTTTATTAAAGATAACATCAGATCTCGCTATTCAACATGCTTGCAGGTCAGGTGTCGACGTCATCTAGGATGACTCCAGCAGAAGAAAGCCCGGAAAACAACACAGCTACAGGAGATGTCTTCTACACCCTGGAGGAGATTTTAGAGGAAGAATCAGACTTCTGATAGAGCGCTTTGTCTAGACCGGTAGATGTTTATCTTTAGTTTTCTTATCTCATGATTTTCATCTTTTAGAGGTTTGTATAAGGGGTGCCTCCTCATGGAACATTTTCTTCATCACAATTGTATCTCATCATATCCTTAGCTTCTGTTTTATACCAAACATGATCTCATGCATGTGCTAGCCTGCATATCTGTAGCTTTTTTGAATTTTAATAGAATTGCATGACCTTTTATCAAAAAAAGGGCAAAGAAAAGGGATCATGTTGACATGGCATGATATGATTGGCTCAAATAAGTATGGTTTATATTCATCATAGAAATTAACTGGTAACTCAAAAAATAGCGATATCATACACCAAAATGATCGGGAGAACGAGAGGAATATAAATAAAATATAATTAAGATCTAATAAGGCTTATTATTCTAAAAAATATTACAATATGTTCTAAAGTGGTGATTAATGTAGTTAAACCCTAGATTCGGGTATTAACATGTTGAATACATTAAAAACCCTTATTTTATGCTTTTATCTGATATCGTTGAATAAGATGAGAAATAAAGGTGATCTGATAATTATGATATGAGTTAGGTTTTGTAGAGTGAATGATCATTGACATGTGTCATTAAGATCTTGAACACCAATTATGAAATTTGCTACAACTTTAATGTGCCTAACTTGATCTCAGTGTTCATGATGTAATAATATGATAGATTTGATAATCATGGGCACACCTAATCAGAATTAGGGTTCTTAAGTTATAAACTCGACATGGGAATTGGAGTATCAAATATGACCATGATGATAACTATATAACAAGGTAACATAAACCATAGAATAGGACCGAGTAGGATTTAATATGACTAATTTGTGATGGTGACACTTTGGGACTTACATAGTGCAGATTATAAATGATGAATGCTTGATTTTCTTGGATTTGTTGATTGAATTGAATGAATATACATGAAGTATGATAATCTGCATGGCTCGCCATCAAGGTACGTGATTACGATTATGACTACTCATAATATAGTTTTCCGATATTTTTTGAATGATTTCTGAGGACTAATTTGATGAATAAAATGTTGGTTGTTTATATAATTCATGTTCAACTATAATGTCAATATGAGTATCACATAAGTAAAAGATAATATTCTAAACCCTAGGCTGAAGAATATCAAGGGGTGATGTACATGAGCCCTAGATGGGACAGTGATCATGCTCAAGATAATATATCCAGTAACGGTTAGGATATTAAAGAATATGTCAGTTCTTACTTGCAATATTTGATGCTTATTATGTGATAATCTTATTTGCACACATTGTGGTCGCACCCCACGTACACAACATAGTAATATGCTGACCGCATTTTGTTTGTCGGTGTTTTAGGTATATGTTTCACATGATAAAAGACATGAAGAATAAGATGAAAGATATCAAAGGTATTAAAGTTATACCATGGAAGACGAGATAGATGATACTTCTTCTCAATAGGTATTAGTTCCATGAGGTATATATTTTTACAAATTGTAAACGATATTTGAAATTTAATTGAAATTGTTTTCTATTATTTGTTATTTGACTAATCTAGATCCTTGGTAATATAGGTAATGGCTCTCAGCTTGAAGGTCTTTCCTTAATTGGGGAATGCAGAAAGTGAGGTTGTAACATTTGGTATTAGAGCACAAATTTTTCAAATAATATTTCATAGTTTATAATTTCAAGTAGTATGTAGAAAATATGAGGGAATTGTTAGAGCATTTTGTAAAGAGGATGGTGTCTAGAAGGGACCACGACCGGAGGTTGGAAATATTTTTCTCCGCATCGGAAGTCAGATTATGAGGACTCCCAAATCCGTGTATCCTGCCTGGACAAAGTCAGATGATTATGCTTGAAGTAAAATACCTTTAGGGTTATTTCTCAACTTGATTCATCTATTTATCATCCTCTTATTTAATAGAACTTCCCTCTACATCTGAAGTTAAGGTTTTTGAGAAGAAATAAGATTAATGTTGTTGGATCCTAGATGGGTGATTAGATTCTCTAGGGGGTGAATAGAGTTGAATGAACTTAAACAAAATTCATTATACCTTCAAGATATATCACAAAATAAAGTTGCTAAATAGGAAGTTTGAGTGCAGCTAAAACATGCATAGAAAGGGGGAGAGAGATTGAACATACACTAAAAGACAAGCTATTTAGAGTGGTTCCACACTTCAAACTAGAAGTGAGTCAGTCCACTACCTAGAGAGGTCAACCTCTAGGATTTCTTAACCTTGCACCTTCATTATATTCATTATAAGAGATACAATACATGACCACCAAAGGACTTATCCATCCAATACAAAGAGTCTTCAACCTTACCAAGGACTTACCCACTTTGCAAGGAATCTTCCACCTTCTTCCAAGGACTTACCTACTCTTGCACAAGTCTTCAGCCTTGCAGGGATTACCCACTCTCATTGGATCTTCTACCTTTGACTTTACCTTCACTCAGAGAAGCTTCCACCAAGGACTTACCCACTTGAGTAAGGAGTCTTCTGCCTTCACCAAGGGCTTACCCACTCTTGCTCCAAGTCTTCATCCTTGATCTTCACCAAGGGATGCCTTCCCTTATTCTTCTTCACCTGTCTTAGCCAAGAGAGAGATCCTTCATCTTCATGGTTGAAATGAGAGATAGGGAGGTGATAGAAGTGAGAGCCTCACAAGATATACATGTAGGACTAGCTCTCTTACAAATTTCCTACTCACTCTAATGAATGTATCAAGTGATTAAGCTTAGAGAGAGAGAGGAGGATGTAGGAAGCACTCAACTATAGAATAGGACCCTCACATAGAGTTTTGTATTGAATGCTCAACCTTGGAATGAAGCCCAAGGGATCCTATTTATAGCTGGAGATGCCTCTTAGCATTTGGGAACACTTGAGAAAGAAAACTAGATGTTTTTTGGCTTGCAACAAATATATTTTCACTTGTTGCAACTCCAAAATAGCTAGAAGCAGTTTTCTACACTTTCCTGTACAGTGCAATCGGTCGAGTTTCTTTAAAGGTAACTCAGCTGATAGAGTAAATGACAAAGTTGATATTCAGACCATCGGTCGAGTTTGTCCTAGGGAAACTATTGACCAATGAAAATTGAATTGGTCAGGTACTCCATCGGTCGACTTCTGTGAAGTGTAAACTCGACCGATCAAAAGTCATTTTTAAGATTCAATTAGGATCGATCAAGTTTGCAACTCGAACGATGAACAACCTGATGTGAATTTTGGAATATGGCTTTTGAGTGCTTAAACATTCGATCTAAGTGCTCCTGATTTTTTCCAAGCTTAATTACAGGTCATACAATCATTAGAAGTGATTTACAACATGATTCTAATGGATTTACATCATATTACAAAAATGTGCACTTGTATTGACTTTGACTTGTCTTTTCTCCAATTTGATATGTGCAAGTTAGGGCATTCGGAGTGTGTCTATACCTAATCTGAAATCATTCAAGTAGAGACATTAGACACAAATATGTGGAATGGTTAGTCATAATCAAAACACAGGTTTAGTCAATTTAGACGTGAGTCAACATTGACGTAATTGACCTTGAGTCAACATTCTCCCCCTTTTTGAAGATGACAAACCATTCCATAAATGTATTGAAAGCTTTTCAGTAAAACCATACCTTTGGAGAAACCTAGGGGTTTCAATAGGATTGAGCTCATATGCTCCCCCTCAATTGATGTGCATGGAGTTCTCATACACCCCCTCAATTTATGTTATTTCTCTTGCATTGTTAGCTTTCATAACATTTATAGAAACTATGCCTTCTACTCATATATGTTCTACATATATGTCTTCTCCCCTTTACCTACTCCCTTTACATGAACATACTTCTCTTCTTCATGTAAGACATGCCTTCTCCCTATTTTGTCAAAAGAAGACATACCTTTCTCCCCCTTTGTCATTTCAAAAGGTGGGGGTATGAATAAATAAGAAACACCACTTGTTAAAGGAAAGTAGATAACAAAAAGTTATATACAGAGAGTACAAGAGCACAAATAGGGTCTTGTCCAAACATAGAAAGAAAAGCAAGTTAAAGCATGTATTTGAACAACGCAAAATGCAAGATGAAGTGCTGTAGAAAAATAATAAAAATGCAATTTTAACCCTCAAGATGACAGAATTTTCCCAAAAGGGCTCATTTCTTGCTTAGAAGGTCATTTCTGCATGAAAAACACTAGTCTTGCATCAAAAACTAAAACTGGAACAGAATCTGCATAAAATCCAAAAATACTCCAATGTCTACATATAATGTAGATCTATGTACCTTGCATCGTAATGTTATGCAAGCAACTCAATATAGTAGATATTCAATTCAACGAACAAGCTTGAGCATGTATGAGACAAGATACAAGCATAACATATAGTGAAATACCACTAGATGAGCAAAGATACTAATTATAAACAAGGTTAGAACTACATGTAGTGAACTACTAGTAGATGCTATCACAAGTTAGGACTACTAGTAGGATCTAGATCATAGCAAGAGATACCAAAAGATACACAAGATAGATCAATCTATGAGTGGATGTAGAGATATATCCAAACAAAGAGATAAACAATTTTAGAAGCATGAAAGGATATAACTCACATACAAATATGCATCATTACCAAAGGATGATTACCACTAAGAACCTCAAGGTTGTATTAATACAAGATATACACCTATATAGATGTAGCAAGTTAGAGTACAATGGAAGCAATTTTAGACACAACCAAGAGATCCAAAGAGATCATCATCAAAGCTTGCAAAACAACTCAAAGCAAGTAATTGCAAGATATAGATATGCCAATTTAGAGTAATTAGAGAGATAGAGTTGTAAGCAAGATAGGCAATTTAAAGCATGGTAATATGCATATATAAAGGTACCAAAGGAGTGCCAACGAATAAGGTTATTGGTTGAGAAAATCTAGTTGAGAGGGAAATTCTCACTCAATAAGCCAAATGTATATTCTGCACACAGTGTTGTCAGTCGAGTTCTGTGTATTGACAACTCAACTGGTGACAGCTATTGGCAACACCCATTGGTGCCTATCGGTCGAGTTTCAAACAGGACAACTCGACCGACAAAGCTGTTGTCAAAAGGCACATATATTTAATAAAAACATCTTTAAAGGCATGCTAAAAATATAAACCATATCCAAACATGTCTAAGCAAATTAGTAATGCACTTTAGAAGCATTATAAATAGTTTTTGAGCAAGAGTGTGAAGATATTCCCAAAATACCACTTTTGACTCAAAAACCACATGCATAGTGCATACTAACTTGACAAAAACAAGTTAGATATGGTTATAAGCAAGAAAAACATTACCTTTGTTCTTACCATTCCTTCTTCCACTTGTTGTCACCCTCTACACATCTCACCTTTCTTCTTTCATGTGGATTGAGAAGTCAATTTACAATTCAATAACTCAAGTCAATCCATTTGCAAATACCTACAAGAAGAAAGATGAAATGGTCCCCAATCATGTTTTTGGGTCTCGAGGGGTTAGCTTAGCAACCCAAGTCCTATTGCTATTGGGTGATTTCCTAAAAGGACAACAAGTAGAATAATGACCACAATCATTGCAATAGTTGCATGTGCCCATAGTCTTGGAACTAGAGGATTATCCTTGGAATATTGGAGGTCCTTTACCTTTGTAGTTCCTTTGACTATTGTCATACCCTAAAACCATGTCTACCAATTTGTTTAGTAGTATGGTGTCGGATGTCATTAAGATTCTTTTTACCAACTAAGAATCTTTGCAAAAAAGATCTCAAACCATCATTATCATACATAAGAGAAGTAATAGTAGAAGACAAATGATTGATATTATCTCTAGCATGCAGAAGATCATTTTATAAGCAAAGAGCTTTAGTTAAATAAGAATCTCTATCAATATGAAGAGCAGCAACATCATTCTCTCTACCAGTAGAACTAAAACAAGATTCATGCATATTGATTTTAGCAAGCAAGGAGGCGTTATCTGTTTCAACCAAAGCAATCTTAGAAAGATAAACACCATTTTTCAATTCTAATTCTTGCAAAACAAAATCTTTGTCCTTGTTTTCAGATTTAAGAACATCAATATCATGCATGAGAGAATCAACAATTGAAGTATGCTCTTCATTAGAACTAGGCATGAGATGTTGAGCTTCTAGAAATCTAATCTTATCAAACAAACTAGAATTTTCAAGTTTAAGAGAGTCTACTTGGCTAAGAAAAGTATTTTTTTCATCAAGCAAGCAAGAATTAGCATGTTCAAGATCATCTAGTTCTATATGCAAATTTTCAAAAATTCTAGCAAACTTTTTCTTTTTCCTTTTATAAGACTTAAGAGAGGCACAAGTATCATGAATAATAGCAATCAAATATTTTTTATCTAAAGAGTTTAGATTTACCTCACTTGAGTCTTCACATTTTGATGCCATAAGAGCAAAATGACATTCTCCTTCATCACTAGAGCTTGAGCTTGATCCTTCACTTGAATCTTCAGTTGAGCTTGAGTTGGAGGAGTCATTTGAGCTTAAGTGGCACTTATCTTCTCTTTTCTTGTGATGATGGGTCTTTATAACTTGTGGGCAATCTATCTTGAAGTGACCCTTCTTTCCACACTTAAGGCACCGGATGGAGGAAGACTTGCCTTTGTAGAGTTTACCCATGGAGTACATGGCATCTTCTTTAACTTGAGAGGATGGAGGACCTTGTCCCATGATAGCTTCAATTCGAGCCTTCATTTCAGCCTTCTTCATTCTCTTTAGCTCTTTTTTCTCTTGTCTTTCAACTTCTTCTCTTTTGTCAAGTGTGACTTCATGTGCTTGTAGATTTCCAATGAGCTCTTCAATAGGGACATCCTTAAGAGACCTTGCTTCTTCAATGGAAGTCACCTTGGGTTCCCACCTCTTGGGAAGAGGTCTAAGGATCTTTGATTTTATCTCTCCTCTAGACATTGGATGACATAGAACCACAAGACCATTCCGAATGGTGTTGAGCCTTGAGTACATGTTGGCTATCCTCTCTTCCTTTCACATCTTGAAGTTCTCAAGAAGCCCTTTGAGCATGCAGACTTTGCTTTCCTTCACTTGATTTGTCCCCTCTGAAGTGATGCATAGCTTTCTCCATACCTCATAGGCTGTTTCAAATGAAGAAATCTGATTGAACTCGGTGGGGGTCATTGAGGCATAGATGATGTGCATGGCTCTAGCTTTCAGGGTTGCTTTTTTTAAGGTAGCATCATCCCATTCTTCAATCTTTGTCTTCGATAGATTGTATGGGTTGTTCACCATTTGCCACATCTCAAGAATTGATCCTTGGATGTAGAATTGAGGCCTTCTTCTCCAATAGAGTAAATTGCTCTCATCAAAGATTGGTAGCTGATCAAGTATGTCCCTCCTTGGTAGTCACCCATCTTCTCCTATTTGTTGAAATATGCTTGGAGAAGCCCGCTCTGATACCAATTGTTGGATCCTAGATGGGTGATTAGATGCTCTAGAAGGGGGTGAATAGAGCTAAATTCACTTAAAAAAAATTGTTAGACCTTCAAGATATATCACAAAATAATGTTGCTAATTAGAAGTTTGAGTGCAACTAAAACATGCATAACAAGGGAGAGAGAGATTGAACATACACCAAGAGACAAGCTATTTAGAGTGGTTCCACACTTCAAATTAGAAGTGAGTCAGTCAACTACCTAGAGAGGTCAGCCTCTATGATTTCTTAACCTTGCACCTTCATTATAAGAGATACAATACATGACCACCAAAGGACTTACCTATCCAATACAAAGAGTCTTCAACCTTACCAAGGACTTATCCATTTTGTAAAGAGTCTTCCACCTTCTTCAAATGACTTACCTACTTTTGTACAAGTCTTCAGCCTTGCAGGGATTACCCACTCTTCTTGGATCTTCCGCCTTTGACTTGACCTTCACTCGGAGAAGCTTCCACCAAGGACTTACCCACTTGAGCAAGGAGTCTTCTGCCTTCACCAAGGGCTTACCCACTCTTGCTCCAAGTCTTCAGCCTTGATCTTCACCAAGGGATGCCTTCCCTTGTTCTTATTCACCTCTCTTAGCCAAGAGAGAGATCCTTAATCTTCATGGTTGAAATGAGAGATAGGGAGGTGGTGGAAGTGAGAGCCTCACAAGATATATATGTAGGACTAGCTCTCTTATAGATTTCCTACTCACTCTAATTAATGTAGCAAGTGATTAAGCTTAGAGAGAGAGAGGAGGTTGTCGAAAACACTCAACTATAGAATAGGAACCTCACATAGAGTTTTACAATGAATGCTCTACCTTGGAATGAAGCCCAAGGGGTCCTATTTATAGTTGGGGATGCCTCTTAGCCTTTGGGAACATTTGAGAATGAAAACTAGCTATTTTGTGGCTTGCAACATATATATTTTCACTTGTTCCAACTCCACAATGGCTAGAAGCACTTTTCTATACTTTTCTGTACAGTGCAATCGGTCGAGTTTCTATAAAGGTAACTCGACCGATAGAGTAAAAGACAAAGCCGATATTCAGACCATCAGTCGAGTTTGTCCTGGGAAACTCGACCGACCAATGAAAATCAAATTGGTCAGGTACTCCATCGACCAAGTTCTGTGAAGTGTAAACTCGACCGATCAAAAGTCATTTTCAAGATCTAATCAAGATCGGTCGAGTTTGCAACTCGACCGATGAACAGCCTGATGTAAATTTTGGAAAATGGCGTTTGAGTGCTTAAACATTCGATCTAAGTGTTCCTGATTTTTTCCAAGCTTAATTACAAGTCATACTATCATTACAAGTGATTCACAACATGATTCTAATGGATTTACATCATATTACAAAAATGTGCACTTGTATTGACTTTGACTTGTCTTTTCTCCAATTTGATATGCGCAAGTTAGGGCATTTGGAGTGTGGCTATACCTAATCTGAAATCACTCAAGTAGATACATTAGACACAAAAATCACTCAAGTAGATACATTAGACACAAATATGTGGAATGGTTAGTCATCATCAAAACATGGGTTTGGTCAATTTAGACATGAGCCAACATTGACCTAATTGACCTTGAGTCAACATTCTCCCCCTATTTGAAGATGACAAACCATTCCATAAATGTATTGAAAGCTTTGAAGTAAAATCAAACATTCAGAGAAACCTAGGGGTTTCAATAGGATTGAGCTCATATGCTCCTCCTCAAGATGTGCATGGAGTTCTCATACTCCCCCTCAATTTATGCTATTTCTCCTACATGGTTAGCTTTCATAACATTTATAGAAACGATGTCTTCTACTCATATATGTTCTACACATATATGTCTTCTCCCCTTTACCTACTCCCTTTACGTGAACATACTTCTCTTCTTCATGTACGACATGCCTTCTCCCTGTTTTGTCAAAAGAAGACATACCTTTCTCCCCCTTTGTCATTTCAAAAAGTAGGGGTATGAAGAAATATGAAATTCCACTTGTTAAAGGAAAGGAGATAACAAAAAGTTATATAGGGAGAGTAGAATAGCACAGATAGGGGCTTGTCCACGCATAGAAAGAAAAGCTAGTTAAAGCATGCATGTGAACAACCCAATATGCAAGATGAAGTGCTGCAGAAAATAATAAAATGCAATTTTGACCCTCAAGATGACAGAATTTGCCCAAAAAGGGCTCATGGCTATGCAATGAGCCTTGCTTAGAAGGTGGTTTCTGCATGAAAAACACTAGTCTTGCATCAAAAACTAAAACTGGAGCAGAATCTGCATAAAATCCAAAAATACTCCAATTTTCTACATATAATATAGATCTATGTACCCTACATCACTGTGTTATGCAAGAAACTCAAGATAGTAGATATGCAATTCAAGGAACAAGCTTGAGCATGTATGAGACAAGATACAAGCATAGCATATAGTGAAATACAACTAGATGAGCAAAGATACCAATTATAAACAAGGTTAGAACTACATGTAGTGAACTACTAGTAGATGTTATCACAAGTTAGGACTACTATAGGATCTAGATCATAGAAAGAGATACTAAAAGATATACAAGATAGATCAACCTATGAGTGGATGTAGAGATATATCCAAATAAAGAGATAAACAATTTTAGAAGCACGAAAGGATATAACTCACATACAAATATGCATCATTACCAAATGATGATTACCACTAAGAACCTCAAGGTTGTATCAACACAAGATATACACATATGTAGATGTAGAAAGTTAGATTACAACGGAAGAAGTTTTAGACACAACCAAGAGATCCAAAGAGATCATCATCAAAGCCTACAAAATAAATCAAAGCAAGTAATTGCAATATATAGATATGCCAATTTAGAGCAGTTAGAGAGATAGAGTTGTAAACAAGATAGGAAATTTAAAACATGGTAATATGCATATATAAAGGTACCAAAGGAGTGCCAACAAATAAGGCTATTGTTTGATAAAATCTAGTTGAGAGGGAAATTCTCATTCAATAAGCCAAATGTATATTCTACGCACAGTGCTATCGGTCGAGTTTTGTGTATTGACAACTCGACCGATGACAGCTGTTGGAAACACCCATTGGTGCCTATCGGTCGAGTTTCAAACAGGACAAACTCCCGACAAAGTTGTTGTCAAAAGGCACATATATTTCATAATTACATCTTTAATGGCATGCTAAAAATACAAACCATATCCAAACATGTTTAAACAAGTTAGTAATGCACTATAGAAGCATTAGAAACAGTTTTTGAGCAAGAGTGTGAAGATAATCCCAAAATACCACTTTTGACTCAAAAACCACATGCATGGTGCACACTAACTTGACAAAAACAAGTTAGATATGGTTATAAGCAAGAAAAACATTACCTTTGTTCTTACCATTCCTTTTTCCACTTGTTGTCACCCTCTACACACCTCACATTTCTTCTTTCATGTGGATTGAGAAGTCAATTTGCAATTCAATAGCTCAAGTCAATCTATTTGCAAGTACCTACAAGAAGAAAGATGAAATGGTCCCCAATCATGTTTTGGGTCCAGAGGGGTTAGCTTAGCAAGACAAGTCCTATTTCTCTTAGGTGCTTTCCTAAAAGGACAACAAGTAGAATAATGACCAAAATCATTGCAATAGTTGCATGTGCCCATAGTCTTGGAACTAGAGGATTCTCCTTGGAATATTGGAGGTCCTTTACCTTTTTTGTTCCTTTGACTACTATCATACCCTAAACCATGTCTACCAAATTATTTAGTAGTATAGTGTAGGATGTCATTAAGATTCTTTTAACAACTAAGAATCTTTGCAAATAAGATCTCAAACCATCATTATCATGCATAAGAGAAGTAATAGTAGAAGACAAATGATTGATATTATCTCTAGCATGTAGAAGATCATTTTCTAAGCAAAGAGATTTAGTTAAATAAGAATCTCTATCAATATGAAGAGCAGCAACATCATTCTCTCTACCAGTAGAACTAGAACAAGATTCATGCACATTGATTTAAGCAAGCAAGGAGGAAGTTTCTGTTTCAAGAAAAGCAATCTTAGAAAGATAAACACCATTTTTAGATTCTTATTCTTGCAAAACAAAATATGTGTCCTTGTTTTCAAATTTAAGAACATCAATATCATGCATGAGAGAATCAACAATTAAAGTATTCTCTTCATTTGAACTAGGCATGAGAGGTTGATCCTCTAGAAATCTAATCTTATCAAGAAAACTAGTATTTTCAAGTTTAAGAGAGTCTACTTGGCTAAGACAAGCATTTTTGTCAACAAGCAACCAAGAATAAGCATGTTCAAGATCATCCAGTTCTATATGCAAATTATCAACAATTCTAGCAAACTTTTTCTTTTTCCTTTTATAAGACTTAAGAGAGGCACAAGTATCATGAATAATAGCAATCAAAGATTCTTTATCTAAACAGTTTAGATTTACCTCACTTGAGTCTTCACGATTTGATGCCATAAGAGAAAAATGGCATTCTCCTTCATCGCTAGAGCTTGAGCTTGATCCTTCACTTGAATCTTCACTTGAGCTTGATTTGGAGGAGTCACTTGAGCTTGAGTGGCACTTATCTTCTCTTTTCCTGTGATGATGGGTCTTTATAACTTGTGGGCAATCTATCTTGAAGTGACACTTATTTCCACACTTGAGGCACCGGATGGAGGAAGACTTGCCTTTGTAGAGTTTACCCTTGGAGTACATGGCATCTTATTTAACTTGAGAGGATGGAGAAGCTTCTCCCATGATAGCTTCAATTTAAGCCTTCATTTCAGCCTTCTTCATTCTCTTTAGCTCTTTCTTCTCTTGTCTTTCAACTTCTTCTCTTTTGTCAAGTGTGATTCATGTACTTGTAGATTTCCAATGAGCTCTTCAATAGGGACATCCTTAAGAGACATTTCTTCTTCAATGGAAGTCACCTTGGGTTCCCACCTCTTGGGAAGAGTTCTAAGGATCTTTGATTTTATCTCTCCTCTAGACATAGGATGAACTAGAACCGCAAGACCATTCAGAATGGTGTTGAGCCTTGAGTACATGTTGGCTATCCTCTCCTCCTTTCCCATCTTGACATTCTCAAGCAGCCCTTTGAGCATGTAGACTTTGCTTTCCTTCACTGGATTTGTCCCCTCATAACTGATGCATAGCTTTCTCCATGCCTGATAGGCTATTTCAAATGAAAAAAATCCAGTTAAACTCAGTGGGGGTCATGGAGGCATAGAGGAAGTGAATGGCTATAGCATTCAGGGTTGCTTTCTTCAAGGTAGCATCATCCCATTCTTCAATCTTTGTCTTGGTAGCTTGTATGGGTTGTTTACCATTTGCCAATCTCAAGACTTGATCATTGGATATAGAATTAAATCCTTCTTCTCCAATAGATGAAACTGCTCCCATCAAAGATTGGTAGGTTGATCAAGTATCTCCCTCCTTGGTAGTCACCCATCTTCTCCTACTTGTTGAAATATACTTGGAGAAGCCCGCTCTGATACCAATTGTTGGATCCTAGATGGGTGATTAGATGCTCTAGAGGGGGGTGAATAGAGTTGAATGCACTTAAACAAAATTCATTAGTCCTTCATGATATATCACAAAATAAGGTTGCTAAATAGGAAGTTTGAGTGCAACTAAAACATGCATAGCAAGGGAGAGAGAGACTGATAATACACCAAGAGACAAGCAATTTAGAGTGGTTCCATACTTCAAACTAGAAGTGAGTCAGTCCACTACCTAGAGAGGTCAACCTCTAGGAATTCTTAACCTTGCACCTTCATTATATTCATTATAAAAGATATAATACATGACCACCACAGGACTTACCTATCCAATACAAAGAGTCTTCAACCTTACCAAGGACTTACCCACTTTGCAAGGAGTCTTCCGCCTTCTTCCAAAGACTTATCTACTCTTACACAAGTCTTCAGCCTTGCAGGTATTATCCACTCTTCTTGGATCTTCTGCCTTTGACTTCACCTTTACTCAGAGAAGCTTCCACCAAGGACTTCCCACTTAAGAAAGGAGTCTTCTGCCTTCACCAAGGGCTTACCCACTCTTGCTCCAAGTCTTCAGCCTTTATCTTCACCAAGGGACGCCTTCCCTTGTTCTTCTTCACCTCTCTTAGCCAAGAGAGAGATCCTTCATCTTCATGGTTGAAATGAGAGATAGGGAGGTGGTGGAAGTGAGAGCCTCACAAGATATACATGTAGGACTAGCTCTCTTACATATTTCCTACTCACTCTAACAAATGTAGCAAGTGATTAAGCTTAGAGAGAGAGAGAGGAGGTTGTAGGAAGCACTCAACTATAGAATAGGAACCTCACATAGAGTTTTGCATTGAATGCTCAACCTTGAAATTAAGCCCAAGTGGTCCTATTTATAGCTGGGGTGCCTCTTAGCCTTTGGGAACACTTGAGAACGAAAACTAGCTATTTTTTTGCTTGTAACGGATATATTTTCACTTGTTGCAACTCCACCATGGCTAGAAACACTTTTCTGCACTTTTCCGTACAGTGCAATCGGTCGAGTTTCTATAAAGGTAACTCGACCGATAGAGTAAAAGACAAAGCCGATATTTAGACCATCAGTCGAGTTTGTCTTGGGGAAACTCGACCGACCAATAAAAATCAAATTGGTCAGGTACTCCATCGGTCGAGTTCTGTGAAGTGTAAACTCGACCGAACAAAAGTCATTTTCAAGATCTAATCAGGATCGGTCGAGTTTGCAACTCGACTGATGAACAACCTGATGTGAATTTTGGAAAATGGCTTTTGAGTGCTTAAACATTCGATCTAAGTGCTCCTGATTTTTCAAGCTTAATTACAAGTCATACAATCATTACAAGTAATTTACAACATGATTCTAATATATTTGCATCATATTACAAAACGTGCACTTTTATTGACTTTGACTTGTCTTTTCTCCAATTTGATATGCGCAAGTTAGGGCATTTGGAGTGTGTCTATACCTAATCTGAAATCACTCAAATAGAGACATTAGACACAAATATGTGGAATGGTTATCATCATCAAAACACGGGTTTAGTCAATTTAGACATGAGTCAACATTGACCTAATTGACCTTGAGTCAACATTCTCCCCCTTTTTGAAAATGACAAACCATTCCATAAATGCATTGAAAGCTTTTTAGTAAAATCATACCTTCAGAGAAACCTAGGGGTTTCAATAGGATTGAGCTCATATGCTCCCCCTCAATTGATGTGCATGGAATTATTATACTCCCCCTCAGTTTATGTTATTTCTCCTGCATAGTTAGCTTTCATAACTTTCATAGAAACTATGTCTTCTACTCATATATGCTCTACACATATATGTCTTCTCCCTTTTACCTACTCCCTTTACATGAACATACTTCTCTTCTTCATGTAAGACATGCCTTCTCCCTATTTTGTCAAAAGAAGACATACCTTTCTCCCCCTTTGTCATTTCAAAAGGTGGTGTTATGAAGAAATAAGAAACACCACTTGTTAAAGGAAAGGATATAACAAAAAGTTATATAGGGAGAGTAGAAGAGCACAGATAGGGTCTTTCCCATGCATAGAAAGAAAAGCAAGTTAAAGCATTCATTTGAACAACCCAAAATGCAAGATGAAGTGCTACAGAAAAATAATCAAAAACAATTTTGACCCTAAAGATGACATAATTTTCCCAAAAAGGACTCATGTTGAAGTAATGAGCCTTGCTTAGAAGGTCGTTTCTTCATGAAAAACACCAGTCTTGCATCAAAAACTGAAGCTGGAGCAGAATCTGCATAAAATCCAAAAATACTTCAATTTCTACATATAATGTAGATCTATGTACCCTGACTCACAATGTTATGCAAGCAACTCAAGATAGTAGATATGCAATTCAAGGAACAAGCTTGAGCATGTATGAGAGAAGATACAAACATAGCATATAGTAAAATACCACTAGATGAGCAAAGATACCAATTATAAACAAGGTTAGAACTACATGTAGTGAACTACTAGTAGATGTTATCACAAGTTAGGACTACTAGTAGGATCTAGATCATAGCAAGAGATACCAAAAGATACACAAGATAGATCAAGCTATGAGTGGATGTAGAGATGTATCCAAACAAACAGATAAACAATTTTAGAAGCACGAAAGGATATAAATCACATACAAATATGCATCATTACCAAAGGATGATTACCACTAAGAACCTCAAGGTTGTATCAACACAAGATATACACCTATATAGATGTAGTAATTTAGAGTACAACAGAAGCAATTTTAGACACAACCAAGAGATCCAAAGAGATCATCATCAAAGCCTGCAAAACAACTCAAAGCAAGTAATTGCAAGATATAGATATGCCAATTTAGAGCAATTAGAGAGATAGAGTTGTAAGCAAGATAGGCAATTTATAGCATGGAAATATGCATATATGAATGTACCAAAGGAGTGCCAACGAATAATTCTATTGATTGAAAAAATCTAGTTGAGAGGGAAATTCTCATTCAATAAGCCACATATATATTCTGTGCACAGTGTTGTCGGTCGAGTTCTGTGTATTGACAACTCGACTGATGACAGTTGTTCCCAACACCCATTGGTGCCTATCGGTCGAGTTTTAAACAGGACAATCTCGAACGACAAATTAGCTGTCAAAAGGCACATATATTTCATAAAAATGTCTTTAAAGGCATGCTAAAAATACAAACCATATCCAAACATGTCTAAGCAAGTTAGTAATGCACTATAGAAGCATTAGATACAGTTTTTGAGCAAGAGTGTGAAGAGAATCCCAAAATACCAATTTTGACTCAAAAACCACATGCATAGTGCACACTAACTTGAAAAAAACAAGTTAGATATGGTTATAAGCAAGAACAACATTACCTTTGTTCTTACCATTCCTTTTTCTAATTGTTATCACCCTCTACAGATCTCACCTTTCTTCTTTCATGTAGATTGAGAAGTCAATTTGCAATTCAATAGCTCAAGTCAATCCATTTGAAAGTACCTACAAGAAGAAAGATGGAATGGTCCCCAATCATGTTTTTGGGTCCGGAGGGGTTAGCTTAGCAACCCAGGTCCTATTGCTCTTGGGTGTTTTCCTAAAAGGAGAACAAGTATAATAATGACCAAAATCATTGCAATAGTTGGATGTGCCCATAGTCTTGGAACTAGAGGATTCTCCTTGGAATATTGGAGGTCCTTTACCTTTGTTGTTCCTTTGACTACTATCATACCCTAAACCATGTCTACCAATTTGTTTAGTAGTGTGGTGTAGGATGTCATTAAGATTCTTTTTACCAACTAAGAATCTTTGCAAAAAAGATCCCAAACCATCATTATCTTGCATAAGAGAAGTAATAGTAGAAGATAAATGATTGATATTATCTCTAGCATGCAAAAGATCATTTTCTAAGAAAAGAGCTTTAGTTAAATAAGAATCTCTATCAATATGAAGAGCAACAACATCATTCTCTCTACTAGTAGAACTAGAACGAGATTAATGCACATTGATTTTAGCAAACAAGGAGGCATTTTTTAATTTCAAACAAAGCAATCTTAGAAAGATAAAAACTATTTTCAAATTCTAATTTTTGCAAAACAAAATCTTTGTCCTTGTTTTCAGATTTAAGAACATCAATATCATGCATGAGAGAATCAACAATTAAAGTATGCTCTTCATTAGAACTAGGCATGAGAGGTTGAGATTCTAGAAATCTAATCTTATCAAGCAAACTAGCATTTTCAAGTTTAATAGAGTCTACTTGGCTAAGACAAGCATTTTTGTCATCAAGCAAGCAAGAATTAGCATGTTCAAGATCATCTTATTCTATATGCAAATTATCAACAATTCTAGCAAACTTTTTCTTTTTCCTTTTATAAGACTTAAGAAAGGCACAAGTATCATGAATAATAGTAATCAAAGATTCTTTATCTAAAGAGTTTAGATTTACCTCACTTGAGTCTTCACGTTTTGATGACATAAGAGGAAAATGGCATTCTCCTTCATCACTAGAGCGTGAGCTTGATCCTTCACTTGAATCTTCACTTGAGATTGAGTTGTATGAGTCACTTGAGCTTGAGTGGCACTTATCTTCTCTTTTCTTGTGATGATGGGTCTTTATAACTTGTGGACAATCTATCTTGAAGTGACCCTTCTTTCCACACTTTTGGCACCGGATGGAGGAGGACTTCCCTTTGTAGAGTTTGCCCTTGGAGTACATGGCATCTTCTTTAACTTGAGAGGATGGAGAAACTTGTCCCATGATTGCTTTAATTTAAGCCTTCATTTCAGCCTTCTTCATTCTCTTTAGCTCTTTCTTCTCTTATCTTTCAACTTCTTCTCTTTTGTCAAGTGTGACTTCATGTGCTTGTAGATTTCCAATTAGCTCTTCAATAGGGACATCCTTAAGAGACCTTTCTTCTTCAATGGAAGTCACCTTGGGTTCCCACCTCTTGGGAAGAGTTCTAAGGATCTTTGATTTTATCTCTCCTCTAGACATAGGATGACCCAGAACCGCAAGACCATTTAGAAAGGTGTTGAGCCTTGAGTACATGTTGGCTATCCTCTCTTCCTTTCACATCTTGAAGTTCTCAAGCAGCCCTTTGAGAATGCAGACTTTGCTTTCCTTCACTTGATCTGTCCCCTCTGAAGTGATGCATAGCTTTCTCCATACCTCAGAGGCTGTTTTACATGAAGAAATCTGATTGAACTCGGTGGGGGTCATTGAGGCATAGAGGATGTGCATGGCTCTAGCATTCAGGGTTGCTTTCTTCAAGGTAGCATCATCTCATTCTTCAAACTTTGTCTTCGGTAGATTGTATGGGTTGTTCACCATTTGCCACATCTCAAGACTTGATCCTTGGATGTAGAATTGAGGCTTTCTTCTCCAATAGAGGAAATTGCTCTCATCAAAGATTGGTGGACTGATCAAGTATCTCCCTCCTTGGTAGTCACCCATCTTCTCCTACTTGTTGAAGTATGTTTGGAGAAGCCCGCTCTGATACCAATTGTTGGATCCTAGATGGGTGATTAGATGCCCTAGAGGGGGGGTAAATAGAGTTGAATGCACTTAAACAAAATTTATTAGACCTTCAAGATATATCACAAAATAAGGTTGCTAAATAGGAAGTTTGAGTGCAACTAAAACATTCATAGCAAGGGAGAGAGAGAGATTGAACATACACCAAGAGAGAATATATTTAGAGTGGTTCCACACTTCAAACTAGAAGTGAGTCAGTCCACTACCTAGAGAAGTCAACCTCTAGGATTTCTTAACCTTGCACCTTCATTATATTCATTATAAGAGATACAATACATGACCACCAAAGGACTTACCTATCCAATACAAAGAGTCTTCAACCTTACCAAAGACTTACCCATTTTTCAAAGAGTCTTCCGCCTTTTTCAAAGGACTTACCTACTCTTGCACAAGTCTTCAGCCTTGTTGGGATTACCCACTCTTCTTGGATCTTCTGCCTTTGACTTCACCTTCACTCGGAGAAGTTTCCACCAAGGACTTACCCACTTGAGCAAAGAGTCTTCTGCCTTCACCAAGGGCTTACCCACTCTTGCTCCAAGTCTTCAGCCTTGATCTTCACCAAGGGATGCCTTCCCTTGTTCTTCTTCACCTCTCTTAGCCAAGAGAGAGATCCTTCATCTTGATTGTTGAAATGAGAGATAGGGAGGTGGTGGAAGTGAGAGCCTCACAAGATATACATGTAGGACTAGCTCTCTTATAGATTTCCTACTCACTCTAACAAACGTAACAAGTGATTAAGCTTAGAGAGAGAGAGGAGGCTGTAGGAAGCACTCAACTATAAAATAGGAACCTTACATAGAGTTCTGCATTGAATGCTCAACCTTAGAATGAAGCCCAAGGGGTCCTATTTATAGATGGGGATGCCTCTTAGTCTTTGGGAACACTTGAGAACGAAAACTAGTTGTTTTATGGCTTGCAATGGATATATTTTCATTTTTTGCAACTCCACAACGGCTAGAAGCACTTTTCTGCACTTTTTCGTAAAGTGCAATCGATCGAGTTTCTATAAAGGTAACTCGACCGATAGAGTAAAAGACAAAGACGATATTTAGACCATTGGTCGAGTTTGTCCTGGGGAAACTCGACCGACCAATGAAAATCAAATTGGTCAGGTACTCCATCGGTCGAGTTTTATGAAGTGTAAACTCGACCGATCAAAAGTCATTTCCAAGATCCAATTAGGATCGGTTGAGTTAGCAACTCGACCGATGAACAACCTGATGTGAATTTTGGAAAATGGCTTTTGAGTGCTTTAACATTCGATCTAAGTACTCTTGATTTTTTACAAGCTTAATTACAAGTCATACAATCATTACAAGTGATTTACAACATGATTCTAATGGATTTACATCATATTACAAAAATGTGCACTTGTATTGACTTTGACTTGTCTTTTTCCCAATTTGATATGAGCAAGTTAGGGCATTTTGAGTGTGTCTATACCTAATCTGAAATCACTCAAGTAGATATATTAGACACAAATATGTGGAATGGTTAGTCATCATCAAAACATTGGTTTAGTCAATTTTGATGTAAGTCAACATTGACCTAATTGACCTTGAGTCAACATTCTCCCCCTTTTGAAGATGACAAACCATTCCATAAATGTATTGAAAGCTTTTAAGAAAAATCATACCATCGGAGAAACCTAGGGGTTTCAATAGGATTGAGCTCATATGCTCCCCCTCAATTGATGCACATGGAGTTCTCATACTCCCCCTCAATTTATGCTATTTCTCCTGCATGGTTAGCTTTCATAACATTTATAGAAACTATGTCTTCTACTCATATATGTTCTACACATATATGTCTCCTCCCCTTTACCTACTCCCTTTACATGAACATATTTCTCTTTTTCATGTAAGACATGCCTTCTCCCTATTTTGTCAAAAGAAGACATACATTTCTCCGCCTTTGTCATTTCAAAAAGTGGGGGTATGAAGAAATAAGAAACACCACTTGTTAAGGGAAAGGAGATAACAAAAAATTATATAGGGAGAGTAGAAGAGCACAGATAGGGGCTTGTCCAAGCATATAAAGAAAAGCAAGTTAAAGCATGCATTTGAACAACCCAAAATGCAAGATGAAGTGCTATAGAAAAATAATAATATGCAATTTTGACCCTTAAGATGACAGAATTTGCCCAAAAAGGGTTCATGGCGAAGCAATGAGCCTTGCTTAGAAGGTCGTTTCTGCATGAAAAACACTAGTCTTCATCAAAAACTGAAACTGGAGCAGAATCTACATAAAATCCAAAAATACTCCAATTTCTACATATAATGTTGATCTATGTACCCTGCATCACAATGTTATGCAAGCAACTCAAGATAGTAGATATGCAATTCAAGGAACAAGCTTGAGCATGTATGAGACAAGATACAAGCATAACATATAGTGAAATACCACAAGATGAGCAAAGATACCAATTATAAACAAGGTTAGAACTACATGTAGTGAACTGCTAGTAGATGTTATCACAAGTTATGACTATTAGTAGGATCAAGATCATAGCAAGAGATACCAAAAGATACACAAGATAGATCAAGCTATGAGTGGATGTAGAGATATATCCAAACAAAGAGATAAACAATTTTGGAAGGTTGAAAGGATATAACTCACATACAAATATACATCATTACCAAAGGATGATTACCACTAATAACCTCAAGGTTGTATCAACACAAGATATACAGCTATATATATGTAGCAAGTTAGAGTACAAGGAAAGAAATTTTAGACACAACCAAGAGATCCAAAGAGATTATCATCAAAGCCTGCAAAACAACTCAAAGCAAGTAATTGCAAGATATAGATATGCCAATTTAGAGCAATTAGAGAGATATAGTTTTAAGCAAGATAGGCAAATTAAAGAATGGCAATATGTATATATAAAGGTACCAAAGGAGTGCCAACAAATAAGGCTATTGGTTGAGAAAATCTAGTTGAGAGGGAAATTCTCATTCAATAAGCCAAATGTATATTCCGGGAACAGTGTTGTCGGTCGAGTTCTGTGTATTGACAACTCGACCGATGACAGTTGTTGGTAACACCCATTGGTGCCTATCGGTCGAGTTTCAAACAGGACAAACTCGATCGACAAAGTTGCTGTCAAAAGGCACATATATTTCATAAAAATATTTTTAAAGGCATGCTAAAAATACAAACCATATCCAAACATGTCTAAGAAAGTTAGTAATGCACTATAGAAGCATTAGAAATAGTTTTTGAGCAAGAGTGTGAAGAGAATCTCAAAATACCACTTTTGACTCAAAACCACATGCATAGTGCACACTAACTTGCCAAAAACAATTTAGATATGGTTATAAGCAAGAAAAGCATTACCTTTGTTCTTACCATTCCTTTTTCCACTTATTTACACCCTCTACACATCTCACCTTTCTTCTTTCATGTGGATTGATAAGTCAATTTGTAATTCAATAGCTCAAGTCAATCCATTTGCAAGTACCTACAAGAAGAAAGATAAAATGGTCCCCAATCATTGCAATAGTTGGATGTGCCCATAGTCTTGGAACTAGAGGATTCTCCTTGGAATATTGGAGGTCCTTTACCTTTGTTGTTCCTTTGACTACTATCATACCCTAAACCATGTCTACCAATTTGTTTAGTAGTATGGTGTAGGATGTCATTAAGATTCATTTTACCAACTAAGAATCTTTGCGAAGAAGATCTCAAACCATCATTATCATGCATAAGAGAAGTAATAGTAGAAGAAAAATGATTTATATTATCTCTAGCATGCAGAAGATTATTTTCTAAGCAAAGAGCTTTAGCTAAATAAGAATCTCTATCAATATGAAGAGAAGCAACATCATTCTCTCTACCATTAGAACTAGAACAAGATTCATGCACATTGATTTTAGCAAGCTAAGAGGCATTTTTTGTTTCAAGCAAAGCAATCTTAGAAAGTTAAACACCATTTTAATATTCTAATTCTTGCAAAACAAAATCTTTGTCCTTTTTTTCAGATTTAAGAACATCAATATCATGCATGAGAGAATCAACAATTAAAGTATGCTCTTCATTAGAACTAGGCATCAGAGGTTGAGATTCTAGAAATCTAATCTTATCAAGCAAACTATCATTTACAAGTTTAAGAGAGTCCACTTGGATAAGACAAGCATTTTTGTCATCAAACAAGTAAGAATTAGCATGTTGAAGATCATCTAGTTCTATATACAAATTATCAACAATTCTAGCAAGCTTTTTCTTTTTCCTTTTATAAGACTTAAGAAAGGCACAAGTATCATGAATAATAGCAATCAAGAATTCTTTATCTAAAGAGTTTAGATTTACCTCACTTTTCACATTTGATGCTTTAAGAGCAAAATGGCATTCTCCTTCATCACTAGAGCTTGAGCTTGATCCTTCACTTGAATCTTCACTTGAGCTTGAGTTGGAGGAGTCACTTGAGATTGAGTGGAACTTATCTTCTCTTTTCTTGTGATGATGGGTATTTATAACTTGTGGGCAATCTATCTCGAAGTGACCCTTCTTTCCACACTTGAGGCACCGGATGGAGGAGGACTTGCCTTTGTAGAGTTTACCCTTGGAGTACATGGCATTTTCTTTAACTTGAGAGGATGGAAAAGCTTGTCCCATTATAGCTTCAATTTGAGCCTTCATTTCAGCCTTCTTCATTCTCTTTAGCTCTTTCTTCTCTTGTCTTTCAACTTCTTCTCTTTTGTCAAGTGTTACTTCATGTGCTTGTAGATTTCTAATGAGCTCTTGAATAGGGACATCCTTAAGAGACATTGCTTCTTCAATGGAAGTCACCTTGGGTTCCCACCTCTTGGGAAGAGTTATAAGGATCTTTGAGTTGATCTCTCCTCTAGACATAGGATGACCTAGAACCGCAAGGCCATTCACAATGGTGTTGAGCCTTGAGTACATGTTGGCTATCCTCTCCTCCTTTCCCATATTTAAGTTCTCAAACAGCCCTTTGAGCATGCAGACTTTGCTTTCCTTCACTTGATTTGTACCCTCATAAGTGATGCATAGCTTTCTCCATACCTCATAGGTTGTTTCACATGAAGAAATCTGCTTGAACTCGGTGGGGGTCATGGAGGCATAGAGGATGTGCATGGCTCTAGCATTCAGGGTTGCTTTCTTCAAGGTAGCATCATCCCATTCTTCAATCTTTGTCTTCGGTAGCTTGTATGGGTTGTTCACCATTTACCACATCTCAAGACTTGATCATTGGATGTAGAATTGAGGCCTTCTTCTCCAATAGAGGAAATTGCTCTCATCAAAGCTTGGTAGGCTGATCAAGTATCTCCCTCCTTGGTAGTCACCCATCTTCTCCTACTTGTTGAAGTATGCTTGGAGAAGCCCACTCTGATACTAATTGTTAGATCCTAGATGGGTGATTAGATGCTCTAGAGGGGGGTGAATAGAGCTGAATGCACTTAAAAAAATTTATTAGACCTTCAAGATATATCACAAAATAAGGTTGCTAAATAGGAAGTTTGAGTGCAACTAAAACATGCATAGCAAGGGAGAGAGATTGAACATACACCAAGAGACAAGCTATTTAGAGTGGTTCCACACTTTAAATTAGAAGTGAGTCAGTCAACTACCTAGAGAGGTCAACCTCTACGGTTTCTTAACCTTGCACCTTCATTATATTTATTATAAGAGATACAATACATGACCACCAAAGGACTTACCTATCCAATACAAAGAGTCTTCAACCTTACCAAGGACTCACCCACTTTGCAAGGAGTCTTCCATCTTCTTCCAAGGACTTACCCACTCTTGCATAAGTCTTCAGCATTGCTGGGATTACCCACTCTTCTTGGATCTTCCGCCTTTGACTTCACCTTCACTCGGAGAAGTTTCCACCAAGGACTTACCCACTTGAGCACAGAGTCTTCTACCTTCACCAAGGGCTTACCCACTCTTACTCCAAGTCTTTAGCCTTGATCTTCACCAAGGGACGCCTTCCCTTATTCTTCTTCACCTCTCTTAGCTAAGAGAGAGATCCTTCATCTTCATTGTTGAAATGAGAGATAGGGAGGAGGTGGAAGTGAGAGCCTCACAAGATATACATGTAGGACTAGCTCTCTTACAGATTTCCTACTCACTCTAACAAATGTAGCAAGTGATTAAGCTTAGAAAGAGAGAGGAGGCTGTAGGAAGCACTCAACTATAGAATAGGAACCTCACATAGAGTTTTGCATTGAATGATCCACCTTGGAATGAAGCCCAAGGGGTCCTATTTGTAGCTGGGGATTCCTCTTAGCCTTTGGGAACACTTGAGAATTAAAACTAATTTTTTTATGGCTTGCAATGGATAGATTTTCACTTGTTGCAGCTCCACAATGTCTAGAAGCACTTTCTGCACTTTTCTGCATAGTGTGATCGGTCGAGTTTCTATAAAGTTAACTCGATCGATAGAGTAAAAGACAAAGCCGATATTCAGACCATCGGTTGAGTTTGTCCTGGGGAGACTCAACTAACGAATGAAAATCGAATTAGTCAGGTACTCCATCAGTCGAGTTCTGTGAAGTGTAAGCTTGACCGATCAAAAGTCATTTTCAAGATCTAATCAGGATCGGTCGAGTTTAAAACTCGACCGATGAACAGCCTGATGTGAATTTTGGAAAATGGCTTTTGAGTGCTTGAACATTCGATCTAAGTGCTCCTGGTTTTTTCCAAGCTTAATTACAAGTCATACAATCATTACATGTGATTTACAACATGATTCTAATGGATTTACATCATATTACAAAAATGTGCACTTGTACTGACTTTGACTTGTCTTTTCTCCAATTTGATATGCACAAGTTAGGGCAATTGGAGTGTGTCTATACCTAATCTGAAATCACTCAAGTAGAGACATTAGACACAAATATGTGGAATGGTTAGTCATCATCAAAACAAGGGTTTAGTCAATTTATACGTGAGTCAACAAATGCATCCTCCGTCAATTAATGTACATGTAATATAGAAACGATAATGTACATGTAATGTAGAAATAATAATTTACATGTGATGTGGAGATAATGATAAAATAAAGAGAAAACGTTATATGGGTTTTCCCTAGGAGGCTAACCCTAGATGGTACTAGGGTTATCTTAGAAGAATACTAGTGGGTCAAGGGACATGGAAACCCTAAGAGGTAGGGTATAGTCCCTAACCCTAACCCTAACCCTAAAACCCTAATCTTGAGAAATATGAATAGTGCGGTGATATGGTATCCTACCCATATGAACCCAATTAGGGTAACAAGTTAGAGAGAATATAAATGTTCTAGTAACTCATGCATGAGGAATGTATGTGAATGAATATGAATATAAACGAATTAAGTGACTCAGCCTCACATGCATGTGTCCATGTGTGACAAGGCATTAATAAAAAAAATTAAGAAACTTATGAGCAACATGTGATATACTACAAAAAATAGAGTTTTAGTGAAGGTCAATGGTGAAGGAAGAAAGGCCTTCATAAATAGTGAATATTTGTGACGGATTGACCTTCTCAAGTAAAATCATTTCCCTCAACCGAAATTGCAAGAGTTTGGTAGATCTTTTACAGGCCCAAGTCCCTCATGAATAGATATATCCTTCACAATTAATCTTGGAATGCTTCAACCCATGTCCCTCCAAAATTTTCCGCTGGAAGGTGGTAATTAGAAAATAGAAATAGCACCCTAACAAAACCCAACCCTAAAAACAACTCTCTCATCGATCACAAATAGCCTTCTATTTCCGAATAACTTCTTAAGGAGACGATCACCCGATCTAATTATTCAGTGGGATGTGGTCAACAAGCAGGAACCTAGTTCACAGAATTGCTATCGGATGGCCTGAGAAGAACATGAGGATTCTAGTTATTTATGTGGACATAAGCAACGAGCATTGTCTACTCCATGAGTGGATACTTGTTTTGCTTCAATTTGTCTAGTCCTATTATCATATATCGATGAATCTATATATCGTATATGCCTACTCTACCTCAATCTTGAAACTAGAAGCATTGTAGGTACTTATTATCTTCCTACGCTATCGTCCAACACAAAGACAACACATTCACATGATTTTTTTCCATCAACCAAATATTCTCATTTCCACCTTTTTATTTAAGAGTGTTTGACCTCGGTCAGATAAGCCATTCTCAACTTGAGCAAATTGTGTGATCATTACCCATGTTTGGTTTTAGGACAAAGGGTGTTGGATCTTGAACAACGAGTGGATCATTTTATTTTTTGGCAATTGTTGATCACAACATCACATGTGCACTAATATCTTTTCAAAGAAATTTATGTACTTGTTTTTCAAAAATATAAATCAGAGTCTAAAATTAGGTATATATTATTCCCTTTAGTTCAACTAAAAATTGGTTATGAAATATCTGACTCTTAGTCTTTGCTCAAATTTAGATAGTAGCCAATACTACTCACTTGCTTAGAAATGAACGAGTAGTGCCTATAGATTGTAGTTTATTTGAGAAATTCAAATATCAAATATCATCAAGAAAAAAATCAAAATGATATATTTTGATAAAAAATACTTTCGAATATATCATATCTGCAAAAATATTTTCCAAAACAGCCTACTTCGGTGAAAAAATGCCATCCAAAGTAGTGATTTCTAAGTAAATACATGTAAAATGCCAAGAGACAGAGCATTTTAGTTAAACATATAAAAAAAAGAAACATATGAAGTGCCTAATATCAATGTTTTCACCCTTATTTCTTTTTTTCATAAGATAAAATATTACTTCTCTCAAAAAGGTGTATAGGGGAAAGGACAAAATCTCTGTATATTGTACAAAGGTCTAGAAAAGACCCCACATCGTAAGAACCTCGGGTTTCACCCCTCTAAGGGTGTCTGGGTTATCTCCAGAGGACATAGTTAGACTATTTACAATCTTGTCAAAAACTATAAGGTTGTCACAACCTCTTAAGAACCTCGGGTTTCATGCCTCTAAGGGTGTCTGTATTATCTCCAGAGAACATAGTTAGACTATTTACAGTCTTTTCAAAAACTATAAGGTTGTCACAACCTCTTCTACCATGCATTCTATTGTTTCTTTCACTCCATACATGGAAGATAAGACATGAGAAAATTAGGCCAGAGAAGCTTCTCCAACCAAGGTTTCATCTCGTGTTGTTGAACATCCAAAGTAAGACTTCATCGATGTTGACTGGTGGTTGATTGCGTCTCGAGAGGGCAGTCGAACTTTAAATTTATAACCAAAAACCTTCAAGGACCCCTGCAACTTTTATGGGGTCGAGGTAGATATACGGGGTCGAACACAAAGACGTGGGGACGTTTAGGACGCTTAAGACCTCGCTCTTAAGTCAGTTAAGCCAATCTGATGGTTGATAAAAGTATGGAGCTAGAACTAGTCTAGCAGGTTGTCACGAAATAAAATAAAACAAAGAAAAGAAAAGAAAAATAGAGTCTATAGGATTCTACTAATCAGAGAGAAGGAGTTCCTGGCTATGTAACCACAAGTTGGGCAGTCTATGCACCCGTTCTCGGGTGTAGACAACCCTCGAACACCTCAATAAGTAACCTACATCCAAACATAGTACGTACTGTGGTATCTATTTCTTTGGGATCATCCCACTCGCTTTCGCACATCGTGACTAAAATCCATCAATGATATGAAACCTCTCTTGA
Organism: Alisma plantago-aquatica; assembly: GCA_963693085.1. Lineage (NCBI taxonomy): Eukaryota > Viridiplantae > Streptophyta > Magnoliopsida > Alismatales > Alismataceae > Alisma > Alisma plantago-aquatica. The sequence continues at coordinate 207,732,096 of OY856410.1, read as the reverse complement.
GGATGAAAAATCAACACCGTAGAATATTCTAGATACCCTCTCAGGCCGAGAATATTTTGAGATGCTAGGAACAGGTGTGATCTGAGCAGAACCTAGTAGTGGGCCCGACCGTGCCAGGCTGGGCCCGGTCGTCCCCATGTTTAAGGTTCTGCACATATCACCTTGAATTGTCCTCCTTTTGAGTTCTGACCCAAACTACCTTATCTTATCTATTTCTACAATGAATCTCTTGATATAGGAAGAAATAGAAGTTCAAAGAACAAAGAGATCAACCAAACTAGAAATCATAACCAGATTGAGAAGATAGAACATGAAACGTACTAGATCTGGAATAAAACTACTTGCTTAAGGTAAAAGTACATAAACATGCCCAAAACAGGCTACATAGCCAAGGAGGGGCTCAACTAGCCATGGACAAGCTTAGTTGGCACCGAACAAAGATGGAAGAACATTATTTATACATGAACAAAGGAGAATAATAGAAGAAAGGAGAAGAAGAAGAGATTTAACCCGTAGAGGAGAGGTGGCTCTTGCTCCTTAGCCTCTGTATAGGCCGCATCTTGTCTTTGGGTCATCCTCATTGGTCTTCTGGACTCTTTGACCTCCTTTCTCTTTGATTCTGCCCCAAACAGCAGCTTCATGGGTGTATGGAGGTGGAAGATGGCTGGAAATGGTAGGGTATGGGCGAATGGTGGTGGAAAATAGTGGTAGATGGAAGAAAACTAGAGGAACAGACATAGGATGAGCACTTCAACCTTTTCGGACCTTGGAACTCTCCCACAGGGCTCTGGGAACCAAAATAAGATGGAACCAAAATAGACTGGAACCAAAATGTGGAACCTCCAAAAATTCGAAACCTAGAACTCAGGTCACGAGGGGTGGGTATTTATAGGTGAAGGTGGAAGATGGTCGTGGAACCTACCTTGGTCGCGGCCCTAGTCTCGGCCCAACCATGTTGGGCTGGACACGATTGTGATGAGGGTCACAGTTGACGCAGATGCCTCAGTCGAGGTGGGTCATGTTGTGGCCGAGGTTGAGGTTCCTCGGTTGCGGTCGTGCCACGGTCGAGGTGGTCAGGCCACGGTTGAGGTGTTCAGATCGTGGTCGAGGTTGATGTGCCTCGGTTGTGGCCTCGGCCTGACCGTGTCAAGCCTCGACCCGATCGTGCCAAGTGTCAGTCGACACAACGTCTTAGCCTTGGTCACAACATCATGGACCAAACCCATCCTAACGGGGTGGGGTGCTATTACTAGTGATCGATGGGCCCGTGTCAATGAGCCTTCTTATTGGCAAGGAAGCATTCTGATAAAGGTCTGGCCATCAAAAATAGGGTCCAAGACATCAAAAGTTTCTTGGGCCTGCTAGTCGGTTAGCGGGACCACCGTCTCTTAAGCTGGTGCACATAGTGCAATGCTTAGTCTACCGCGGTCGCGATGAATAAAAGTCTAGCTACTGCAAACACCGTGTGTTGGGGAGAAATCTTGGAGAGTATATGTCTTTTCAGTTTCGGTTCCTATAAGTCCCAAAATTGGTTAGTTGAGCAACTTTATCTATGAAAAGATATAAATTACTAAAAGATAAGGATCTAGGGTTATTATGGGCATATTAAGGCTATAATGACACAAAACTATAAATAAATACTTAGCATATATGCCTAAATTTGGGTGTTATAAGTGGTGTACCCCCCACCCAAGCTTGAGAGAGATTCTACTCTACAGATAAAGAGAGTATGTACAACTGAACAACAGAAAATTAGTTGATTAAATTGTTTATATATATCTAGTTATTGTTATAATGCTTGAATTACCTAGAATATCACGTTCTTATTTTTATTTGAAGTTTACGTATGTTGTTCATGATTGTAAGTAGAATACTTAGTTCTCAATTAGATTAGTCTTAACTTATTATAAGTAGAGTCAGATATAATCTCAAATATTATATTAATTAGACTAAGAAAATATTATTTAAATTACATATATTAAAATAATTATTTACGTTTAGTGGGTACATGGGTCTAGAGGGTATGGATCCAAGCATACTTATCAATGGACCCGCTTATATGTGGGTCCACAGACATGCATGTACACGAGTATGTAGATACAAAAATTTAAATCCCTGACGGGTTTATAAAGGGTCCATATTTGCAGATCTGCGTGTCTCCCATACCCATTTATAGTCCTACAAATTGGACTATTTCATAAAGTATATTTACAAATCTGCTATACCCGTAAATATTTTTGTCAAAGTATACCATGTTAGTTTTTTTCCTATCATCAAAGGTCTGGTCAAACGAATGTGTGGACCAGGATATGTGCCTTCTAAAGATAATCGATAATAATAATAAGGTGTGTGAGAGGATGTTATCGATTAAGGCATCATAGAGATGATTGTTGAGTATTCGTAATTTTCTTCATTATGATCAGCAAATTGAAGAGATCGGTTAACTAGCATGGATATATTTTCTTTTTTTTCTTCTGAAAATCAGACAACATATTTTTTTAATTACTTTACTATTGTAGTACATAGTTCTCTCCAATTATTGTTGTTAAATATTACATGCCTTTAGGCTTCTAATCGTTGAATGAACAAGGAAAATACTACGTGTAGAAAAGAATGATGAACTAAGAAATTAGTGAGGAGTGATATGATTCATCTTCAAAAAAATTCTTGTCCATTTAGTTTCTCTTCAGTATAAGGGGATGAAGATATCCACATCTTATACTGTTACAATTATTGCTTTCAAGTTTCAACTATAGGAAACTTTGATACCAACTATCCTTCTGTTGTTAAGGTCATTCTAGATTATTTTTTGTAATTATTATTGCCAAAGTAATAGTTTTTATTATTTTAAAAATACTTTGAATTACGTAGTCATCCCAATGTATGGAATCACATTGATGAACATATTAGAAAAGAAGTATCAGTGTGGAGGGCATGTATAAAGAAGGATACCAATAAAAAGTACAATCCTGGTAGAGGATTGATGAAGAAGATAGTTGAGAAAATGCATCAATAGATATGAAACAATTTAAACATATTATAAATGATTGGGGAACCAAAAATTCCAAAGTATAATATTTTTGAATTAAATTCATTTCCATATTTATTTGTCTATTTCATATAATTATCAATTTCTTATCTGCTTAGAAATTTTTGAGATCAACAAGGCAAATAGAGAAAAAAAAAGTGATGGATCACACCACAAGGTCCAAATCATGGAGATGCTACCAAGCAGAAATTGTATTTTGTTAACATTGTTTCATGAATAGCCTTAGATCTTTTAATATGGACAACAAATATTTTATCAATCATGTATAGGTCAGTGAAGAAAAACCTAATTGCCCCTTAATTTTTTTAAAAGGTTTATGACAAAGCCCACAAGTGTTTAGACTGTATGAAATTTTGATTACCTTCATTTCTAGAAAGCTTCATATGTTTTCTTATCTCAATTTAATTTTTCTTTAGTTCTTTATAATTAAATCAAGAAGTATCTCAAATTGTGAAAGATCAAGTAGCAAACCAAGAAGAATCACATGAAACTTCTAGTTGGATGTTCTATCTCGATGTATTACTATATTCTTATGACACGGTTGATTTGTTTGTTTGAGGGTGGTGATGTTAATACTAGGTGTGCAACAGAATACCCCACAAATTTGGGCAACACTAATGGGTTTTACATTTCATGTGCTACAAACAGGGCAGATGCATGTGTTTTACATATGCAAGGTGACACAAATAGACCAAGTGTAGGTTCATTTCAAACACAAGAATATACAATTGGTGTAGATGTAGCCATGTTTCCCAGACAACAAAATTCAAGTGGTGTTGCCTTAGTCATGCTTCATAGACAAAGTGATTCAATTGAGACTAGATTGGGCATGTTTCACATGCAAGTTAGTCAAGCTAGATCTACTATAAATATGTTTCAAATGCAAGGTTTTGAAAGTGGGTTTTTTGGAGGCACGTTTCCCACACAAAGCGCTACAAATGCACACCCACCAAGATTTCAGCCACAAGTACCTTACAACAACTATAGAGTAATTTGCATGTTGTTAATCACATACAAACATTGAGATATAAGTGTACTTTCTTAAAGGCAAATGTTGAAAGTTGGTGCCCTCCTTTTGATAAAAGTCCACAAAGTAACTCTCAAATGCAAAAAACACAAAGCACATCATCTTCAATTTCTTTCACACCTAGAGTTCACAATTCAAATGAGGTATTCAACAGTCTCTAAAAAATGCTCTTTCATATTCCATATTTTAGTACATTGTGTTTCATCTACCATTTATATGCAGACCTCTATTCCAATGTAAATTTACACACACAAGACTTGAATGCTCATTGTTGCACATGATTGGATAATCATATCATGAAGACAAATCACTTTAAAGATCTATGTAAAATTTTAATTTGGTTATCTTCATTATTCTTAAGATACAGATGAATGATTGGCTTATCTTTTTTCATATTTATATTTGTAGGCTATGTTTGCTTTTAAAGATGGATTTCGACCCTCAACTCACCTTGGATTACACCAAAATTGAATTATGAAGGTACTTTTTGTACTATAATTCATGTATTTATCATACTTTCAACTTCTGTTGATATAATATTGGTATCATTTTTTGGAGAAATGTGGAGTTAATCGTATGAGGGATGGCATTGATGAAGAGCACCAAAACCATTTGAAGGAATTTGAAGACATATCAATATTAGGATTTCCTAACATGATGTGTTGATTACTATCAATATCAAAATTTATATATCTTTAGTTCCATTAACATTTATCACATAGTGTATGGATGATAATTTGATTTAATTATAAATATTGATGTTGGTGATTTAATATTCTTGTGTGAAACTTTAGTGTGTAAATTTCGTTATGATGTCATATGAATATTATATGAATATTGCTTGGGATTTAAATTTTAAAATTTTTCATCTAAAATTTGATATTTGTTAGAAAAATAGTTACATAATAAGAATTAAATTGAATTAAGTGAAGAAATAAATAATATATATTAGTCTCTAATAAATATACTGATGAAGGTTTTTAGTCCCTCAAAAATGTAGTGAAAAAGAAAAACAAAACGTCCATAAAAATTGTATTGATGAGGGCCATAGCCCTTATAATGACATTAGTGAAGGCATTATCCCTTCAAAAATATATTTGTGAGGACATCAAGTCCCTCAAAAATGTAATTGTGAGAATTGAATAATCCCTCAAAAATGTATTTGTGAAGACTAAATAGTCCCTCAATATAACATTTGTGAGGGTCACCTAGTTCGTGACAATTGTATATTTGAGGGTTACTGGTATTTTTCATAGGGGTTCTCTTCACGGACCATTTGTGAGGGATAAACCCACAGTCGTTCCTATTTGTGAGGGCTTGTAGAGAGGAAGTTTGTCACATGATTGGATCGTGAAAAATGCTATTGTTTTTTTAGTACTTTCTCAACTGACTCTAATGGATGTATGCAATACATGTGGGATGTATGATCAAGCCTATCTAATCACCTTGGATCAAGGGGGCATATGTATGGTCCCTATGGTGGTCGGTAATCTAGACCAGAAAAGATAATCACCTCAGGCAAAGGCCTATGTATGATTGACACTATAGTGATATGATTGGGCCAGGGCTTCTGTATGATGTCCACTACAGGAACTTACCCTAGAGAGAGGGTTCCCTACATGAATACTCCAAAAAGGGAGTGTCCCATAGAGATTAAGTTGAGAAGTTAGAAAACAAATACATGAGTATATGCATGATAAACATAAGTAACCAATGGTTTTACATTAATGAAATGAAAATTTAAGTGTAACTTGATCCAACCCCCCATGCTACCTATGGGATTTTGGTTATGGAAAGTAAGTCATCAAGATCAAGACCCAGATTGGGAAGATCACAAAAGGTCAAGCCCCAGATTGGGAAGACCAGTACGTCACCAAGCCCCAGATAGGGAAGGTGGCATGAATTCACAGTGTAGACGGCCAAGCCCCAGATTGGGAAGGTCATGAAGCGGTCAATCCCTAGATTGGGAAGACCTGTATGGCACCCAGCTCAAGATTGAGAAGGTGTCCCAAGTCCACTATGTAGATGACTGACCAAGCCCCAGATAGGGGAGGTCACAAAGGTCAAGCCCTAGATAGGGAAGGTTGACATGGCACCAAGCTCCAGATTGAGAAGGTGGCCCAAGTCTAGTACATATACAAAACCCCATGAGAGGGTATCCCAGATATTGAGCAAACAAGGGTTGAGGAGTTATTATAAAAACAATGCATAAAGATGAAAATATGAAACCTTTAGGGCTTGTGTGCCAACCTAGGATGGGTCAACCCAAGAGTGGGAAAAGGACCTATGGGGGAGGTAAAATGTTAGACCTCTGGTCAGGTTGTGGCTAGAGAGCCTAACTTTCTCTTGTGAGCCAAGAAGGCACCCTAGGTTAGGACCTTCCCTATAAAGGTAAGTTGATCATATCAATTTAAAGATTGAGGTAACCATGAATGTCACCTAATATACAAGATGAAAGCACATATATTGAGTATGATTCTTGAACCCAAGTATGCCACCTCTGAGGAATATGAGGAAAAATCACTATGGAAATGGTTGACCGTATGAGATCGAGTCCGAAAAAGAAATGTTGCCATGAAATGTTGCCATGAGTCCAATGAGAGGAAATAAAGTGAGAATGAGCATCATAAGAGATGGAGGAAATCAATTCAAAGAATTGCATACAAAAATAATGTACTAGTGATGAACTCTTGGGAAGGGTAGAGCCCGAAGTCAGTCCTAGAGTCAAGTAGGGAGCATTAAAGGTACATGGACCGATGGGATTTAGGAGTTGATTGTTCCCTGAATGCACAAGACCTCTGGTCGGGAGGTAACAACTATGTCTCCCCAAAGTCTATGACTCAAGGGATTAGCTACCTTCATGGTGTTCATATGGCTAATGGGTGAATGTGAGGGGCACTCCCTAGATGCATAAGGATGAGAATACTCCAAAAAGTACCTATACCCCTATAGACATCAAGGAAGTGTCTAAGGCTCATAACACATGAGGTGAAAATGTAAATGATATAAGAAGTCATGTAATAATGAAAGGAGTTGTGTACAAACTCAAGAGTGAAAAAGAAATAAATAGTTGACTTCATAAAATATAAGAAAGTTGTGGAATTGAAAAGCGTGTATGGTTTAGAGTCAGGTTGAGAATGGTTCAACCTAAAATGTGAAATTTCAAGATAGTGTGTGGATACATCATCTCTGCTCTTGGAATGGGATGAACTTTGTATTTGAATTGCAGTCAAATGCTTATTTCATCTCATTATGAGAGAGAGATTGGGTAGACATATATTATGCTTAAAGTTGAGATATGTGATTGAATATACTAAGTTGGAAATTAATGACATGACCTAGGTTTTGAGGGTCCCTTCACCCTTATGTCAAAATAAATGAATAATATGTTGAAAATCTAGGTGAAAAGATAATCACCAAGTGAAATTGAAATCATAAATGAAAATGAAATCATTAAGAGATGATATTATGTAAATACTAAGGATGTGGATGTACCTTGAATTGAATTCAAGTACCAATCTTAGTCATGATGTGAGGATTTGCATACCCATAAAATATATTTAGGATATGTAAGTAGGGTTGATAACCCTAAGGTTTGAAACAAAAATGAGTTATCTTTCACCGCGACCTTACTAAGTTTGAATTTTGGGGACAAAAGTCCTTTTAAGGAGGGGTGAATGTAATATCCTCAATTTTTGCAAAATTGGATTATAAATATAAGCATGAATTGATAAGAATTTTCCTCAACAATATTATTAATGAAATAAATTTCAAGTTTCCAAAGAAAAATAAAGTACATGGTGTTTTAGATAGTTAAAGAAATAATTATCTAGCCAAGAGTGGTAACACAATGTTTATGGCATCACAAATAACATTATCTTGACTTAACCTGTGTAAACTTAAAAATAATAATGGAAAGAAAGAGAATTCTAGAAATTGAGAGAAAGGGGATATATCATGGAATGGAATAATGGTAATGTTTTAAATATCCTTTAGAAGGGGCAAATTTTGTATGGAAAAGACAACCCAATAAATAAAAATTACTAAATATAACTTAAAAAAGGATATTAGCTAGTTTCCTTGAAATAAGGATATTTAGTGGGAGGAATATCTTAAAGAAAGTGATAAAAGAATATTCTAGAACTCATTATAAAACTAACCGATGAAGTGCCGTGTATTTGCATGCTTTTCCTTCATGACTTTTATTTTGCCAAAATAAGAAAGTAGTAGTTTCTCCTCGTGGCTCCTATGGATTATAGAATAAAAATAGAGAGTTATTATATAAAAGGAGGAATATAATTAATGACTCCCTAAACAAGATGCTTTGCCTTTCTCCTATTTTGAGTTGAAGACCAATTATTGAATAAAGGAGATGTATTTTATTTGGATACTCATAAAAGGTAGTAATTGGTGTTTATGGAGTGCTTTACCTTTTTATAAGATTAATTGATGTTAAATTTGTTGAATAAAAAAAGGTGTCTTTTAATGTTACGGGAAGGTGGTAATAGGATGCCATAACATCAAAAGAGATTTACCTTTTGGCATGTCTCGTGTACGCCAAGAAAAGGAAACGAGAAATAAGAAGGGTGTTATGAGGAAGCGCAAGTGTATATATATGTGAGGAAAGTCTACGCGTAGCCTTCATCTCCATCCCTATCCCTCCTTCCATGTCCCTTAACAACCAACCTACCAATCCCCATACCTAGTCCGATGTAAAGATAGGATACTCCCATGCCGAGACGTTGGCTGGGACTGTAGCCATGGTCGAGGAGGCCAGGCAGAGTGTGGTGATATGAAGGAATTGACCTCAAGGTTTGACCGCAAGGGATCAACTTCACGGCAAGGCACGCTCGAGAAACCTTCTCCGAATTATCTACGTTGACTAGATGACGTGGTGGAGCCCTAGATAACAGTGTTTGGCGGAGGAGAAATGCCCAAAGGGCTAGACCCCAGATGAAGGCCACACCTCCATAGCAGGGAGGAAGACGAGGATGGGGTGAGGAAGGAACGGCTGGCGGCGTCTGACGGACACCCCCTAGCCCGGCAGCAAGGTTCACGTTGAGTCGCCTGTGCAAGTGACGATGGGATCTGTGGATTGAAGGCGAGGTCACGCTCAGCCTGGGAGCAGATCGGTCGAGCCAAAGAGAAAGGAGGGCAGTGGACTTTGTTTCTCTGACGAACCCAGGAGTGGGGTTGCAGGGCGCTGGTCGGCAGACTGGAGAAGTAGGCTGAGAAACAACGAGAGAGAGAGAGAGAGAGAGCGTGCCGTAGAGAGGGAGTCTTGGAGGAAGACCTCGAGCACTGTAGCGACAGGAGGATGATCACTGCCTCGGGCGACACAGGGAGCGTTAGGCAACGACGACCGCGGGCGTCGTGTGTCTGTATCCGCGGAGACGCCTTCACGCGGAAAAGATAACGTGAGGCGGGCCAGTCTCAGCCGAGTCAGTCCAGAGAGAGAAATCAAGTAATAACCCACTGGTTCGAGACCAGACCGGCCGCCAGCAAAGAAAAGGGATCGTGTTGACGTGGCATGATATGATTGGCTCAAGTAAGTATGGTTTATATTAATCATAGAAATTAACTGATAACTCGAAAAATAGTGATATTAATTACCACAATGATCGGGAGAACGATAGGAATATAAATAAAATATAATTGAGATATAATTAGGCTTCTTATTCTAAAAACAGTATAATATGTGCTAAAGTGGTGATTAATGTAGTTAAATCCTAGATTCGGGTATTAATATGTTGAATACCTTAAAAATCCTTATTTTATGCTCTTATCTGATATGATTGCATAAGATGAGAAATAAAGATGATCGTGATAATGATGATGTGTAGAGTGAATGATCATTAACATGTGTAATAAAGATCTTGAACACCAATTACGAAATTTGCTACAACTTCAATGTGTCTAACCCTGATCTAAGTGTTCATGATGTAATAATATGATAGATTTGATAATCATGGCTACGCCTAATAAGAATTTAGGTTCTTAAGTTATAAAATCAACATGGGAATTGGAGTATCAAATATGACCATGATGATAACTCCATAATAAGGAAACATAAACAATAGAATAGGACCGAGTAGGGTTTAATGTGACTAATATGTGATGGTGACACTTTAGGATTTACATAGTGCAGATTATAAACGATGAATGCTTGATTTGCTTCGATCTGTTGATTGACTTGATTGAATTTACATGAAGTATGATAATCTGCTTGGCTCACCATCAAGGTACGTGGTTATGATTATGACTACTCATAATATAGTTTTTCGGTGTTTTCTGAATGATTTATGAGGACGGATTTGATGAATAAACTGTTGGTTTTTTATTTAATTCATGTTCAACTATAATGCCAATATGAGTATCACATCAGTAAATGATGATATTCTAAACCCTAGGTTGACAAATATCAAGGGGTGATGCACACAAGCCCTGGATGGGACAATGATCGCACCCAAGATAAATTATCCAGTAAGGGTTAGGATATTAAAGAATATGTCAGTTATTACTTGCAATATTTGATGCTTATTATGTGATCATGTTAGTTGCACACAGTGTGGATGCACCCCACGTACACAGTATAGTAATATGTTGACCGCATTTTGTTTGTCGGCGTTTTAGGTATATGTTTCACATGATAAAAGACATTAAGAATAAGATGAAAGATATCAAAGGTATTAAAGTTATACCATGGAACATGAGATAGATGATACTTCTTCTCAATAGGTATTAGTTCCATGAGGTATATCTTTTTACAAATTGTAAACGATATTTGAAATTTAATTGAAATTGTTTTCTATTATTTGTTATTTGACTAATCTGGATCCTTGGTAATATAGGTAATGGCTCTCATCTTTAAGGTCTTTCCTTAATTGGGAAATGCAGAAAGTGAGGTCGTAACATTTGGTATTAGAGCCCAAATTTTTTTAATAATATTTCATAGTTTATAATTTCAAGTAATATGTAGAAAATATGAGGGAATTGTTAGAGCATTTTGTAAAGAGGATGGTGTCTAGAAGGGACCACGACCGGGAGCTGGAAATATTTTTCTCCGCATCAGAAGTCGGATTATGAGGACTCTCAGATCCATGTATCCTGCGTGGCCAAAGTCGGACAATTATGCTTGAAGTAAAATACCGTTAGGGTTATTTCTCAACTTGATTCATCTATTTCTCATCCTCTTATTAAATAGAACTTCCCTCTACATCTGAAGTTAAGGTTTTTGAGAAGAAATAAGATTAATGTTGTTGGATCCTATATGGGTGATTAGATGCTCTAGGGGGGTGAATAGAGTTGAATGCACTTAAACAAAATTCATTAGACCTTCAAGATATATCACAAAATAAGGTTGCTAAATAGGAAGTTTGAGTGAAGCTAAAACATGCATAGCAAGGGAGAGAGAGATTGAACATACACTAAGAGACAAGCTATTTAGAGTGGTTCCACACTTCAAACTAGAAGTGGGTCAGTCCACTACCTAGAGAGGTCAACCTCTAGGATTTCTTAACCTTACACCTTCATTATATTCATTATAAGAGATACAATACATGATCACCAAAGGACTTATCCATCCAATACAAAGAGTCTTCAACCTTACCAAGGACTTACCCACTTTGCAAGGAATCTTCCGCCTTCTTCTAAGGACTTACCTACTCTTGCACAAGTCTTATGCCTTGCAGGGATTACCCACTCTTCTTAGATCTTCTGCCTTTGACTTCACCTTCACTCAGAGAAGCTTCCACCAAGGACTTACCCACTTGAGCAAGGAGTCTTCTGCCTTCACCAAGGGCTTACCCACTCTTGCTCCAAGTCTTCATCCTTGATCTTCACCAAGGGATGTCTTCCCTTGTTCTTCTTCACCTGTCTTAGCCAAGAGAGAGATCCTTCATATTCATGGTTGAAATGAGAGATAGGGAGGTAGTGGAAGTGAGAGCCTCACAAGATATACATGTAGGACTAACTCTCTTACAGATTTCCTACTCACTCTAACAAATGTAGCAAATGATTATGCTTAGAGAGAGAGGAGGATGTAGGAAGCACTCAACTATAGAATAGGAACCTCACATAGAGTTTTGTATTGAATGCTCAACCTTGGAATGAAGCCCAAGAGATCCTATTTATAGCTGGGGATGCCTCTTAGCCTTTAGGAACACTTGAGAATGAAAACTAGCTGTTTTGTGGCTTGCAACGGATATATTTTCAATTGTTGCAACTCCACAATGGCTAGAAGCAGTTTTCTGCACTTTTCTATACAGTGCAATCGGTCGAGTTTCTATAAAGGTAACTCGGCCGATAGAGTAAATGACAAAGCTGATATTCAAACCATCGGTCGAGTTTGTCCTAGGGAAACTCGATTGACCAATGAAAATCAAATTGGTCAGGTACTCTATCGGTCGAGTTCTGTGAAGTGTAAACTCGACCGATCAAAAGTCATTTTCAAGATTCAATCAGGATCGGTCGAGTTTGCAACTCGAACGATGAACAACCTGATGTGAATTTTGGAAAATAGATTTTGAGTGCTTAAACATTCGATCTAAGTGCTCTTGATTTTTTCCAAGCTTAATTACATGTCATACAATCATTAGAAGTGATTTACAACATGATTCTAATGGATTTACATCATATTACAAAAACTTGCACTTGTATTGACTTTGACTTGTCTTTTCTCCAATTTGATATGCGTAAGTTAGGGCATTTGGAGTGTGTCTATACCTAATCTGAAATCATTCAAGTAGATACATTAGACACAAATATGTGGAATGGTTAGTCATAATCAAAACACAGGTTTAGTCAATTTAGATGTGAGTCAACATTGATCTAATTGACCTTGAGTCAACATTCTCCCCCTTTTTGAAGATGACAAACCATTCCATAAATGTATTGAAATCTTTTCAGTAAAATCATATGTTCGGAGAAACCTAGGGGTTTCAATAGGATTTAGCTCATATGCTCCCCCTCAATTGATGTGCATGGAGTTCTCATACTCCCCCTCAATTTATGTTATTTCTCCTGCATGGTTACCTTTCATAACATTTATAGAAACTATGTCTTCTACTCATATATGTTCTACATATATGTCTTCTCCCCTTTACCTACTCCCTTTACATGAACATACTTCTCTTCTTCATGTAAGACATGACTTCTCCCTATTTTGTCAAAAGAAGACATACCTTTCTCCCCCTTTGTCATTTCAAAAAGTGGGAGTATGAAGAAATAAGAAACACCACTTGTTAAAGGAAAGGAGATAAAAAAAAGTTATATATGAAGAGTAGAAGAGCACAGATAGGGGCTTGTCCAAACATAGAAACAAAAGCAAGTTAAAGCATGCATTTGAAAAACCCAAAATGCAAGATGAAGTTTTGTAGAAAAATAATAAAATACAATTTTGACCCTCAAGATGACAGAATTTTCCCAAAAAGGGCTCATGGCGAAGCAATGAGCCTTGCTTAGAAGGTCGTTTCTGCATGAAAAATACTATTCTTGCATCAAAAACTAAAAATGGAGAAGAATCTGCATAAAATCCAAAAATACTCCAATTTCTACTTATAATGTAGATCTATGTACCTTGCATCACAATGTTATGCAAGCAACTCAATATAGTAGATATGCAATTCAAGGAACAAGCTTGAGCATGTATGAGACAAGATACAAGCATAGCATATAGTGAAATACCACTAGATGAGCAAAGATGCCAATTATAAACAAGGTTAGAACTACATGTAGTAAACTACGAGTAGATGTTATCACAAGTTAGGACTACTAGTAGGATCTAGATCATAGCAAGAGATACCAAAAGATACACAAGATAGATCAATCTGAGTGGATGTAGAGATATATCCAAACAAAGAGATAAACAATTTTAGAAGCACAAAAGGATATAACTCACATACAGATATGCATCATTACCAAAGGATGATTACCACTAAGAACATCAAGGTTGTATCAACACAAGATATACACCTATATAGATGTACCAAGTTAGAGTACAACGGAAGAAATTTTAGACACAACCAAGAGATCCAAAGAGAACATCATCAAAGCTTGCAAAACAACTCAAAGCAAGTAATTGCAAGATATAGATATGCCAATTTAGGGCAATTAGATAGATAGAGTTGTAAGCAAGATAGGCAATTTAAAGCATGGAAATATGCATATATAAAGGTACCAAAGGAGTGCCAACGAATAAGGCTATTGGTTGAGAAAATCTAGTTGAGAGGGAAATTCTCACTCAATAAGCCAAATGTATATTATGTGCACAATGTTGTTAGTCGAGTTCTGTGTATTGACAACTCCACTGGTGACAGCTGTTGGCAACAACCATTGATGCCTATCGGTTGAGTTTCAAATAGGACAAACTCGACCGACAAAGCTGTTGTCAAAAGGCACATATATTTAATAAAAACAACTTTAAATGCATGCTAAAAATACAAACCATATCCAAACATGCCTAAGCAAGTTAGTAATGCACTTTAGAAGCATTAGAAATAGTTTTTGTACAAGAGTGTGAAGAGAATCCCAAAATACCACTTTTGACTCAAAAACTACAAGCATAGTGCACACTAACTTGACAAAAACATGTTAGATATGGTTATAAGCAAGAAAAACATTACCTTTGTTCTTACCATTCCTTTTTCCACTTGTTGTCACCCTCTACACATCTCACCTTTCTTCTTTCATGTGGATTGAGAAGTCAATTTGCAATTCAATAGCTCAAGTCAATCCATTTATAAGTACCTACAAGAAGAAAGATGAAATGGTCCACAATCATGTTTTTGGGTCCGGAGGGGTTAGCCTAGCAACCCAAGTCCTATTGTTATTGGGTGCTTTTCTAAAAGGACAACAAGTAGAATAATTTTGGTCCAAGACTATGGGCACATGCAACTACCTTAGCAACCCAAGTCCTATTAGTTGCATGTGCCCATAGTCTTGGAACTAGAGGATTCTCCTTGGAATATTGGAGGTCCTTTACCTTTGTTGTTCCTTTGACTACTGTCATATCCTAAACCATGTCTACCAATTTTTTTAGTAGTATGGTGTCGGATGTCATTAAGATTCTTTTTACCAACTAAGAATTTTTGCAAAAAAGATCTCAAAACATCATTATCATACATAAGAGAAGTAATATTAGAAGATAAATGATTGATATTATCTCTAGCATGCAGAAGATCATTTTCTAAGCAAAGAGCTTTAGTTAAATAAGAATCTCTATCAATAT
Organism: Alisma plantago-aquatica; assembly: GCA_963693085.1. NCBI lineage: Eukaryota > Viridiplantae > Streptophyta > Magnoliopsida > Alismatales > Alismataceae > Alisma > Alisma plantago-aquatica. The sequence goes on along the minus strand of OY856410.1, from coordinate 207,716,793 downwards.
GAAGAGCGGCAACATCATTCTCTCTACTAGTAGAACTAAAACAAGATTCATGCACATTGATTTTAGCAAGCAAGGAGGCATTTTATGTTTCAAGCAAAGCAATCTTAGAAAGATAAACACCATTTTCAGATTCTAATTCTTGCAAAACAAAATATTTGTCCTTGTTTTCAGATTTAAGAACATCAATATCGTGCATGAGAGAATCAACAATTGAAGTATGCTCTTCATTAGAACTAGGCATGAGATGTTGAGCTTCTAGAAATCTAATCTTATCAAACAAATTAGCATTTTCAAGTTTAAGAGAGTCTACTTGGCTAAGAAAAGCATTTTTTTCATCAAACAAGTAAGAATTAACATGTTCAAGATCATCTAGTTCTATATGCAAATTATCAACAATTCTAGCAAGCTTTTTCTTTTTTCTTTTATAAGACTTAAGAGAGGCACAAGTATCATGAATAATAGCAATCAAAGATTTTTTATCTAAAGAGTTTAGATTTACCTCACTTGAGTCTTCACATTTTGATGCCATAAGAGCAAAATGACATTCTCTTTCATCACTAGAGCTTGAGCTTGATCCTTCACTTGAATCTTCAGTTGATCTTGAGTTAGAGGAGTCATTTGAGCTTAAGTGGCACTTATCTTCTCTTTTCTTGTGATGATGGGTCTTTATAACTTGTGGACAATCTATCTTGAAGTGACCCTTCTTTCCACACTTGAGGCACCGGATGGAGGAAGACTTGCCTTTGTAGAGTTTACCCTTGGAGTACATGGCATCTTCTTTAACTTGAGAGGATGGAGAAACTTGTCCCATGATTGCTTCAATTTAAGCCTTCATTTCAGCCTTCTTCATTCTCTTTAGCTCTTTCTTCTCTTATCTTTCAACTTCTTCTCTTTTGTCAAGTGTGACTTCATGTGCTTGTAGATTTCCAATGAGCTCTTCAATAGGGACATCCTTAAGAGACCTTTCTTCTTCAATGGAAGTCACCTTGGGTTCCCACCTCTTGGGAAGAGTTCTAAGGATCTTTGATTTTATCTCTCCTCTAGACATAGGATGACCCAGAACCGCAAGACCATTCAGAATGGTGTTGAGCCTTGAGTACATGTTGGCTATCCTCTCTTCCTTTCGCATCTTGAAGTTCTCAAGCAGCCCTTTGAGCATGCAGACTTTGCTTTCCTTCACTTGATATGTCCCCTCTGAAGTGATGCATAGCTTTCTCCATACCTCAGAGGTTGTTTTACATGAAGAAATCTGATTGAACTCGGTGGGGGTCATTGAGGCATAGAGGATGTGCATGGCTCTAGCATTTAGGGTTGCTTTCTTCAAGGTAGCATCATCTCATTCTTCAAACTTTGTCTTCGGTAGATTGTATGGGTTGTTCACCATTTGCCACATCTCATGACTTGATCCTTGGATGTAGAATTGAGGCTTTCTTTTCCAATAGAGGAAATTGCTCTCATCAAAGATTGGTAGGCTGATCAAGTATCTCCCTCCTTGGTAGTCACCCATCTTGTCCTACTCGTTGAAGTATGCTTGGAGAATCCCGCTCTAATACCAATTATTGTATCCTAGATGGGTGATTAGATGCCCTAGAGGGGGGGTAAATAGAGTTGAATGCACTTAAACAAAATTTATTATACCTTCAAGATATATCACAAAATAAGGTTGCTAAATAGGAAGTTTGAGTGCAACTAAAACATTCATAACAAGGGAGAGAAAGAGAGATTGAACATACACCGAGAGACAATATATTTAGAGTGGTTCCACACTTCAAACTAGAAGTGAGTCAGTCCACTACCTAAAGAAGTCAACCTCTAGGATTTCTTAACCTTGCACCTTCATTATATTCATTATAAGAGATACAATACATGACCACCAAAGGACTTACCTATCCAATACAAAGAGTCTTCAACCTTACCAAAGACTTACCCATTTTTTAAAGAGTCTTCCACCTTCTTGAAATCACTTACCTACTTTTGCACAAGTCTTCAGCCTTGTAGGGATTACCCACTCTTCTTGGATCTTCCACCTTTGAATTCACCTTCACTCTGAGAAGCTTCCACCAAGGACTTACCCACTTGAGCAAGGAGTCTTCTGCCTTCACCCAGGGCTTACCCACTCTTGCCCCAAGTCTTCAACCTTAATCTTCATCAAGGGATGCCTTCCCTTGTTCTTCTTCACCTCTCTTAGCCAAGAGAGAGATCATTCATCTTCATGATTTAAATGAGAGATAGGGAGGTGGTGGAAGTGAGAGCCACACAAGATATATATGTAGGACTAGCTCTCTTATAGATTTCCTACTCACTCTAATGAATGTAGCAAGTAATTAAGCTTAGAGAGAGAGAGGAGGTTATAAGAATCACTCAACTATAGCATAGGAACCTCACATAGAGTTTTGCATTAAATGTTCAAACTTGGAATGAAGCCCAAGGGGTCCTATTTATAGTTGGGGATGCCTCTTATCCTTTAGGAACATTTGCGAATGAAACCTAGCTATTTTGTGGCTTGCAACAGATATATTTTCACTTGTTCCAACTCCACAACGACTAGAAGCACTTTTCTGCACTTTTCTGTACAGTGCAATCGGTCGAGTTTCTATAAAGGTAACTCAACCGATATAGTAAAAGACAAAGTCGATATTCAGACCATCGGTCGAGTCTGTCCTGGGGAAACTCGACCGACTAATGAAAATCAAATTGGTCAGGTACTCCATCAGCCGAGTTCTGTGAAGTGTAAACTTGACCGATCAGAAGTCATTTTCAAGATCCAATCAAGATCGGTCGAGTTTGCAACTCCACCGATGAACAGCCTGATGTGAATTTTGGAAAATGGCTTTTGAGTGCTTAAACATTCGATCTAAGTGCTCCTGATTTTTTCCAAACTTAATTACAATTCATACAATCATTACAAGTGATTTACAACATGATTCTAATGGATTTACATCATATTACAAAAACGTGCACTTGTATTGACTTTGACTTGTCTTTTCTCCAATTTGATATACGCAAGTTAGGGCATTTGGAGTGTGTCTATACCTAATCTGAAATCACTCAAGTAGAGACATTAGACACAAATATTTGGAATGGTTAGTCATCATCAAAACACGGGTTTAGTCAATTTAGACGTGAGCCAACATTGACCTAATTGACCTTGAGTCAACATTCTCCCCCTATTTGAAGATGATAAATCATTCCATAAATGTATTGAAAGCTTTTAAGTAAAATCATGCATTCGGAAAACCTAGGGGTTTCAATAGGATTGAGCTCATATGCTCCTCCTCATGATGCGCATGGAGTTCTCATACTCCCCCTCAATTTATGTTATTTCTCCTGCATGGTTAGCTTTCATAACATTTATAGAAACTATGTCTTCTACTCATATATGGTCTACACTTATATGTCTTCTCCCCTTTACCTACTCCCTTTACATGAACATATCTCTTCTTCATGTACGACATGCCTTCTCCCTGTTTTGTCAAAAGAAGGCATACCTTTCTCCCCCTTTGTCATTTCAAAAAGTTAGGATAGGAAGAAATAAGAAACGCCACTTGTTAAAGGAAAGGAGATAACAAAAAGTTATATAGGGAGAGTAGAAGAGCACAGATAGGGGCTTGTCCAAGCATAGAAAGAAAAGCTAGTTAAATCATGCATTTGAACAACCCAAAATGCAAGATGAAGTGTTGCAGAAAAATAATAAAATGCAATTTTGACCCTCAAGATGATATAATTTGCCCAAAAAGGGCTCGTGGCGAAGCAATGAGCCTTCCTTAGAAGGTGGTTTCTGCATGAAAAACACTAGTCTTGCATCAAAAACTGAAACTGGAGCAGAATCTTCATAAAATCCAAAAATACTTCAATTTCTACATATAATGTAGATATATGTACCCTGCATCACAATGTTATGCAAGGAACTCAAGATAGTCGATATGCAATTCAAGGAACAAGCTTGAGCATGTATGAGACAAGATACAAGCATAGCATATAGTAAAATACCACTAGATGAACAAAGATACCAATTATAAACAAGGTTAGAACTACATGTAGTGAACTACTAGTAGATGTTATCACAAGTTAGGACTACTATAGGATCTAGATCATAGCAAGAGATACCAAAAGATATACAAGATAGATCAATCTATGAGCAGATGTGGAGATATATCCAAACAAAGAGATAAACAATTTTATAAGCACGAAAGGATATAACTCACATACAAATATGCATCATTACCAAAGGATGTTTACCACTAAGAACCTCAAGGTTGTATCAACAAAAGATATAGACCTATATATATGTAGCAAGTTAGAGTACAACGGAAGCAATTTTAGACACAACCAAGAGATCCAAAGAGATCATCATCAAAGAATGCAAAACAAATCAAAGCAAGTAATTGCAAGATATATATATATGCCAATTTAGAGTAGTTAGAGAGATAGAGTTGTAAACAAGATAGGCAATTTAAAGCATGGAAATATGCATATAGAAAGGTACCAAAGGAGTGCCAATCAATAAGGCTATTGGTTGATAAAATCTAGTTGAGAGGGAAATTCTCATTCAATAAGCCAAATGTATATTCTACGCACAGTGCTATCGGTCGAGTTTTGTGTATTGACAACTCGACCGATGACAGTTGTTGGCAAAACCCATTGGTGCCTATCGGTCGAGTTTCAAATAGGACAAACTCGACCGACAAAGCTGCTGTCAAAAGGCAAATATATTTCATAATTACATCTTTAAAGGCATGCTAAAAATACAAACCATATCCAAACATGTCTAAGCAAGTTAGTAATGCACTATAGAAGCATTAGAAATAGTTTTTGAGCAAGAGTGTGAAGATAATCCCAAAATACCACTTTTGACTCAAAAACCACATGCATAGTGCACACTAACTTGACAAAAACAAGTTAGATATGGTTATAAGCAAGAAAAACATTACCTTTGTTTTTACCATTCCTTTTTCCACTTATTGTCACCCTCTACACATCTCACATTTCTTCTTTCATGTGGATTGAGAAGTCAATTTGCAATTCAATAGCTCAAGTTGATCCATTTGCAAGTACCTACAAGAAGAAAGATGAAATGGTCCCCAATCATGTTTTTGAGTCCGGAGGGGTTAGCTTAGCAACCCAAGTCCTGTTTCTCTTAGGTGCTTTCCTAAAAGGACAATAAGTAGAATAATGACCAAAATCATTGCAATAGCTGTATGTGCCCATAGTCTTGGAACTAGAGGATTCTCCTTGGAATATTGGAGGTCCTTTACCTTTGTTGTTCCTTTGACTACTATCATACCCTAAACCATATCTACCAATTTATTTAGTAATATGGTGTAGGATGTCTTTAAGATTCTTTTTACCAACTAAGGGTCTTTGAAAATAAGATCTCAAACCATCATTATCATGCATAAGAGAAGTAATAGTAGAAGACAAATGATTGATGTCATCTCTAGCATGCAGAAGATCATTTTCTAAGCAAAGAGCTTTAGTTAAATAAAAATCTCTATCAATATGAAGAGCAGCAACATCATTCTCTCTACTAGTAGAACTAGAACAAGATTCATATACATTGATTTTATCAAGCAAGGAGGAAGTTTCTGCTTCAAGCAAAGCAATCTTAGAAAGATAAACACCATTTTCAGATTCTAATTCTTGCAAAACAAAATATGTGTCCTTGTTTTCAAATTTAAGAACATCAATATCATGCATGAGAGAATCAACAATTAAAGTATTCTCTTCATTAGAACTAGGCATGAAAGGTTGAGCCTCTAGAAATCTAATCTTATCAAGCAAACTAGTATTTTCAATTTTAAGAGAGTCTACTTGGCTAAGACAAGCATTTTTGTCAACAAGCAACCAAGAATAAGCATGTTCAAGATCATCTAATTCTATATGCAAATTATCAACAATTCTAGCAAGCTTTTTCTTTTTCCTTTTATAAGACTTAAGAAAGGCACAAGTATCATGAATAATAGCAATCAAAGATTCTTTATCTAAACAATTTAGATTTACCTCACTTGAGTCTTCACGTTTTGATGCCATAAAAGAAAAATGGCATTCTCCTTCATCACTAGAGCTTGAGCTTAATCCTTCACTTGAATCTTCACTTGAGCTTGAGTTGGAGGAGTCACTTGAGCTTGACTGGCACTTATCTTCTCTTTTCTTGTGATGATGGGTCTTTATAACTTGTGGGCAATCTATCTTGAAGTGACCCTTCTTTCCACACTTGAGGCACCGGATGGAGGAGGACTTTCCTTTGTAGAGTTTACCCTTGGAGTACATGGCATCTTCTTTAACCTGAGAGGATGGACAAGCTTGTCCCATGATAGCTTCAATTTGAGCCTTCATTTCAGCCTTCTTCATTCTCTTTAGCTCTTTCTTCTCTTATCTTTCAACTTCTTATATTTTGTCAAGTGTGATTCATGTGCTTGTAGATTTCCAATGAGCTCTTTAATAGGGGCATCCTTAAGAGACCTTGCTTCTTCAATGGAAGTCACCTCGAGTTCCCACCTCTTGGGAAGAGTTCTAAGGATCTTTGATTTTATCTCTCCTCTAGACATAGGATGACCTAGAACCGCAAGACCATTCACAATGGTTTTGAGCCTTGAGTACATGTTGGCTATCCTCTCCTCCTTTCCCATCTTGAAGTTCTCAAGCAGCCCTTTTAGCATGTAGACTTTGCTTTCCTTCACTTGATCTGTCCCCTCATAAGTGATGCATAGCTTTCTCCATAACTCATAGGCTATTTCACATGAAGAAATCCGGTTGAACTCAGTGGGGGTCATGGAGGCATAGAGGATGTGCATGGCTCTAGCATTCAGGGTTTCTTTCTTCAAGGTAGCATCATCCCATTCTTCAATCTTTGTCTTGGTAGCTTGTATGGGTTGTTTACCATTTGTCACATCTTAAGACTTGATTATTGGATGTAGAATTAAAGCCTTCTTCTCCAATAGACGAAACTACTCCCATCAAAGATTGGTAGGTTGATCAAATATCTCCCTCCTTGGTAGTCACCCATCTTCTCCTACTTGTTGAAGTATACTTGGAGAAGCCCGCTCTGATATCAATTGTTGGATCCTAGATGGGTGATTAGATGCTCTAGAGGGGGGTGAATAGAGCTGAATGCACTTAAACAAAATTCATTAGACCTTCATGATATATCACAAAATAAGGTTGTTAAATAGGAAGTTTGAGTGCAACTAAAACATGCATAGAAAGGGAGAGAGAGACTGAACATACACCAAGAGACAAGCTATTTAGAGTGGTTCCCCACTTCAAACTAGAAGTTAGTCAGTCCACTACCTAGAGAGGTTAACCTCTAGGAATTCTTAACCTTGCACTTTCATTATATTCATTATAAGAGATACAATATATGACCACCAAAGGACTTACCTATCCAATACAAAGAGTCTTCAACCTTACCAAGGACTTACCCACTTTGCAAGGAGTCTTCCGCCTTCTTCCAAAGTCTTACCTACTCTCGCACAAGTCTTCAGCCTTGCAGGGATTACCCACTCTTCTTGGATCTTCCACCTTTGACTTCACCTTTACTCAGAGAAGCTTCCACCAAGGATTTACCCACTTAAGCAAGGAGTCTTCTGCCTTCACCAAGGGCTTACCCACTCTTACTCCAAGTCTTCAACCTTGATCTTCACCAAGGGATGCCTTCCCTTGTTCTTCTTCACCTCTCTTAGCCAAGAGAGAGATCCTTCATCTTAATGGTTGAAATGAGAGATAGGGAGGTGGTGGAAGTGAGAGCCTCACAAGATATACATGTAGGACTAGCTTTCTTACAGATTTCCTACTCACTCTAACAAATGTAGTAAGTTATTAAGCTTAGAGAGAGAGAGAGGAGGCTGTAGGAAGCACTCAACTATAGAATAGGAACCTCACATAGAGTTTTTCATTGAATGCTCAACCTTGGAATGAAGCCCAAGGGGTCCTATTTATAGCTGGGGGTGCCTCTTAGCCTTTGGGAACACTTGAGAATGAAAACTAGTTGCTTTGTTGCTTGCAACGAATATATTTTCACTTATTGCAACTCCACAATGGCTAGAAGCACTTTTCTGCACTTTAATCATGCAACATTAATAATCATATATGAATATACTACTTTTCTCAACAAATGTATGATGTGAAGATGGTTGTTCAACATAATATCTTAATCATTTTACATTTATTTCTCTTGTGTAATGAGGTTTTAGAGTTTAAAGGTCAAACGTTGTGAATATAATACAAACATAAATGTTTATGAACTACATGTTTTAATATGAGTAAGGGATCTAAATAATGTAGAACCCGTCCTAAATCACATAGTTAGGATACTTGGACATCATAAATTTACCCAAATGCACGTGATGGGGATTAAAATGGGTTTATTCTCTATTGTATTTTCTCCATGGGCTAAATTTAGAGTGATTTGTATTGTGCGAGAATTAAAGGGACCCACAAGGAGTGGCATAGAGGCCTCAATTACCTAGATATGAATACTAATAGATAAGGGAAGGTGAGACCCAATAATTGTGAAGCCAATATCGATACTGAATATAGAATGATGTGAATATGAAACTATAAAAAGAGAGGTGGGATAATGTATGTTGTAAAAGAGGTGTGAAATGACTCATCTCACTAGTAAGGAACACATATGACATGTGAGGATTATCGAGGCACCCATCTAGCCATATGTCATAAATGGGTTGTGTTGTATACCTTAGGATTTTGTCTTAACCTTAAGGTATGGATGAGAATTCATACATGTGCTCTTATTGTGGTGAACTCTACTTGTTTAAGTGCATACCTAGTAGTTTAGAGGCACTACATGTGAAATGTGGGTAGTTGAAGTACTTACTTTTTCATTGGTATTTGTATTCATTATATCTACTTAAGTAAAAGAAAGAGTATATATGGTCATGTGTGTGATCTATATAGTTCCTATACTAAGGAAATTTTCAGACACATTCGATCATAGTTTTAATTGTAATGTGGTTCGTATGATTGATATTATAGTGTTTTAATGTAATGCTTATAAAGATATAATAAATGATAATTGAAAATAAATCTAGCAGTGTGGTTATAAACTTATAATAATGAGAATAATTTGTGGTTGTAGATGTTGTTTGATTATATTTTAAGTTTATATTTTTCTGAAGTAATCTTTTAAAATAGTTTTCTAAATACTTTCCACTTTCTAATATGATGAGGGTACACTTCAGTGAGGGCAAATTTCTAACTTTACCTTAATATATTTCATAATGAGTCATTTGTTTTTTTAATAAAATTTATTTCCTTTATGTTGAATATTATTAGAAATCTTGGATTGATATGGTAGTTTAGTGAGAAACCCTAGTTGGTTGAAATAAGGGTTTTGGGATATATTCAATATGATTGGTTGCATGGACTGCATTGATTACAAAACCATAAGTTTAATATAATTATAAAGTGACAATAAGATGATTCAGTCATCTAAATATACAAAATACATACTTCAATATATGAAAGTTGGAGCATGAATTGAACTAAAAAAACAACCAAAAGAATTAACACGGTTGATGAATTTCCTCTGAATAAATTCAGTATAAAGGCTTTAGGAACTTAAATTACATGTGTCAATTGAAAAATAATTTAGTCAATTCTCTCCATTTATTTATTTCAAGGTTCTTGAGTAGAGAGCATCAAGAAAAGAATTGAATGCTTGAAGTTTAAATTAGATTTCAGGATTTGTGTTTGTTGAGATACGAGATGAGGTTTCTGATACCTTAGGTGGGTGTTTTAGGTTCCTTTAAAAAATCATATTAAACATTAACCCTGATTAAACCCAATTATATCAAAGTTTTGAAAATTAAACAGCTTAAAAAATTTTAGGGATATCTTACTTGCTTGCTCTTGCATATGATTCTCACTTTGATATTCAACAAAACAAATGTTCTTAATTATTTTTCATTAGAAGTGTGTAATCTAATTGTTTTTAAATCAAGCTAATTATTTATTTGTTTATCTATTAAATAATGTCAAATTTTGAAAAATACCATGGATTTCTAAACTACATCAATGGTATTGAAAGTGGTCAAGATACGGAAGGATAGGGTGGTCCATCTTACATATTCATTGAAAAACGTCAAATTTGAGGTGATCACACAAAGTAAGGGATATGTATGTGTTTGGTGATATTAAAAAGAACTTTGTGATGTTACCCATTACATAAAAATTGACTGATATTAATGAAAGGTTATTGATAGAGGAAGAGAAATAACTTAGATTAATTTTGGACTAGGAGGAATTGATGTGGATATAGAATTCTAAGATACGATTATTTTAAGATGGTGATAGAAGAATGAATTTTAATCACACGTTGGTCAAGCATAGTAGTAAAAGAAAGAGAGTCAAACATATTCTCCTTGATGGCAATTTGTCTGTTTGTGCTTAGGAGGACATGAATTATGAAGTATCTTATTTCTTTGAATCTTTTGATGATTGTGTGTATGAGAATCAATTCAAATTGAATTAAAGATCTTTTCTCATCTCATGTTCCTTCTTAGAACATATGATAATTATGTTTCTCTACGATTTAGTGAGGATGAAATCCTAACCACGATTTAGTATACAGATCACTATAGTATGTTGGACCCAGATGGCTTCACCATAAATTACATTTTGATACTATAGACCATTATCTGGAATAATTTTATAGATTTGGCTGATAATTTCTTCTATCAAGGTGTTTTACATAGATTTTTCTATGTACACCATTTTAAATATTGATTATGGCACATCTCTATGCTCAATTTTTGGACCAATTTTAGTTTAGAAAAGTGTGAATGAGGATAATGGCCCATATTTTGAACAACATAGTGGTGAGGTTGCTTCCTTGTCTTATTTTATGTGAACAATGGGCCTTCATTAAAGAGCTAGACATTGTTAACCACATCAATCTCTCCACAGATATTGTTCATAAACTTCAGTGGAGGGACTTAAAGAGAGTGTCGTAATGTAGAGAGATATGACGAAGGCTTATGATCTGGTGTAGTAAGGTTTACTAAAGATAGCGTTTAGGAGATTTCGCATGATTAATTAGATCATTGAGATCTACCCCTTTTTTCGGGGGATGTTTGCTTTTGGTCATGGTCAATGATGAATTGTCATGGTTCTTTCTCATGAGGAGAAGCATAGTGAAGGGAGGTCCCTTTATGTACTTGTTTATTGTTTCTTGAGGGATCATTATGTAGATTGTTTAAGGTGCCATGGATGACGACCATGTTACTCTCCTCAATCAACTACCTTTATTGATGAGTTATTTTATGGGTATGTACATTGCTCAAGACAACAAATATATATGATAAAATCCATGTTACTCCTGCTTAGTCTTCTTTCCAAGGCATGAATGAGGATTCAGAATACTATGAAAAATCAGCTTATGGAGAAGTCCTTCTAGGTTTTGAGGGTCTGAATTATATGAGACCGCACAAAATCATCCCACCTTACCTTCCTCTTGAATCATATTCACTTGAAAGTGGCATCTCGGACAATTCAACTTATATCCTTTCTGGAGTGGTCAACCTTAATCAAGCATACATTGGCCTCCATCCCACTATATACTCTAGCTTCCCTCAATTTGCCACTAAAGACCATGTGCATAATTTATGCTCCATTTTCTAGGTTTTTGTAGAGCACCCAAGATGGCTCTTCTCGAAAGTTATGGGTTGCATGGACCAAGAAAAAAAATGTTCATTGAGGAGGCCATGACTTCATTTTGGTGCAAGAAACATTGAAGGCAATCTTAATGAAGACATGGTGGGATATAATCACATAGAAGTCTAGATGGGTGGTGTTTATTGGGATAAATACCACCACCTATGTATGAGGCATGACCCAAATCATCCCTTCTTTCGTCAACTACTACTAAATCCATTACTATTATGAAGTAAGCTTAAGGGTTTACTCCCTAGCTTGATGTCACAACTTAGATGGTAAGTGGGGGTTGGAAATATTCTCTTTCGAAGGGATGGGTGATGCTCCAGTCCTTTGTTTCCCTTTGCATGATGACCTTCCAAGACTGATAATCACCCCTATGTTATTAACTTGTGGATCAATGGTGAAGGATAATGTTGAGACTCCATTTCTATGATCCTAAATGATGAATAAAAATCAAGTACATCTCTCTCTCTTTATCCATGCCATCTAACATGAGGATTATTCTACTGTTTAACCCCTTACTTCTAACACAATGTTCTCCTTTTAATCATTTGAGGCATTGATGAGTGACGAGATGACTGATGATCCTATTGTCAACCCATTCCTATGGCTCAAGAATGGTGTTCCTCATTCTAATGCACTTATGTGGAAAATCCTATACAAATCTAATATAACATATGATAATATTTCCAGATGTTTGATAACTTTAGTCCCCATGTGCTCATGTTGTCACCTTCCTATGCTTAAAATGTTGGACCATCTCTTCTTGCATAGAGATATTGCAGTGGTGTTGGGATCGTCTTGGAAGTTTGATGAAATGTATCTTATCCATGAGCAATCACTCAATTTCTAGTTGGGCTTCCTTTCTTTTTAACACAATGCATGAAAGGGAGTACAACAATTGGCTAATGTCCCTAATCTCATTCTACAGATGATATGGAGGCCATGATGGAACATTATTTTTGTGGTATGTAGGCAAACATCCATTGGCATTAAAATGAGATTACAAATATAATAAATGTGAAAAAAAAATCTTTTAGGAGCATGGGGAAGTAGAACCCGATGCAACATGCATGTTAGCATCTATGGAGAAAACATTGATTCCACTATCTTTTGGAGGATGTAAAATGGCATCGACCAAATTTTAGGAATCTAAAAGGTTAAACTTGTTAGAGAGAAATGCCCTAATTTGTAGGTCAAAGTCGACAGACATAGTCTAAAATGTGGTTTAGGCCCACTTTTATTTGCTTAGTCTCCTCTGATTATTGCCTTTTGCTACATAATGAACTTATAATTACATTGTTAGTATATATATGTGTGTTTATGTCATCTTCAATAATTGGATTTCGTATGGAGACCTGATGAGATAGGGTTCATATGGATATAATATCACCATATATACCTACCATGGGGCTTTAAGTTCTTCAATTCAAACTTCTCATAGTCATACATGACATGTTCTACACTAAGCATGATGTGTCTTAATCTAGGAACTGGTCAATCCCTCCCACCAAAGACATGATGTGACTTCACGAGGACATGTCCTATATATCTCCAAGGATTTGGTTTATTTCAACATCAATTAACCCAATGTAAGTTGTGTCTCGCCCCAGTAGGAATTGGCCAGGTCAAATTTGAGCACACACGTCATGTTTGCGCAACAACACTATGTGAATCATCATCATCTCGTCTAATAATCACTAATATTCTGTGTTTTACCTGTCGATTCATCGTGATAAATGGTTATGAACACCAACGCTAGAAAATTATCATGAACATGACATGTTTATGCCTAGACACAACATGTTTATGCCTATACATGATGTGTCTCCTCAGATTTTTATAAAAATATAAAGATCAAGATAGTGGTCATTTGAGGATATATTTCATCATACAAAGTTAAAACTTTGGGAGAGTAAATCTAGGAGAATTGAGAGTGATTATACTTGGGGGGGACAGAAAGGGAAAACAAATAATCTTGAGGGGTGAACTTCCCCCTCTTGGAGGAGGAAGCTTTCTTGTGAATCTTCATTGTATAGAAATCCTTTATTGCAGCTTCTTCCTCTTTTATGATTCGTTCCTCTATATCTAATCCTTCTCATTAGTAGAGAACATGATTTACATGCCATTTTATTAATCTCCCATGCTCATGGAGTATTTTTTCTTATATTTGGTGCCTACTTGGAATCTACTGCTCGTGTGATGAACAACAATTAATTTAATTCCATTTTTATTCTTTACTTATCTATATTGCTTGCATTGTATATACGGGTATCCGATAAGGTCCCATACCTCTCTTGATTTGGCATGCTCGAGAGATATATGAATTTGGTGATTACAAATTAGATCTCCAACTACCTATTACATGAGAATGAATATGAGTTATTGCATGATTATCTCCCTAATGATAAATGTTGGTTAGTAACCATTTTATTAAATATATTTAGCAAATCTCTTACTATGTGTATGTCTAATATTTGATAGACCTCGCTCACATTTTTATAGACTGGAAATTAATCAATTTTTGGCATTGTTGTCTAGAAATCAGTTCTTTTTCGGCAAATTTGAGATTAATCTTGTTTTAGTTAATTGTAATATTTTGTATGATTAATTTCTTGCACTTCTTTATTTCTTGCATTTCTTATTCATTCTTATGAAGCCAAACTTCTTTTTTCTTATTTAGAACAAACCATGCATGATTCACACTCGGTCTAGTTTGGTTTCTTGTCTGAGATCCCTAACAACCCTAAGGTGTAGTTCATCAATAGGAAACCTTATGCAAGGGAAAGATAAAATAAAGAGAAAGCTAGTTCAAGTGAAGTTGCAAAGACAACAATGACATTGGAAAGAAACATTAATAGACTACACCTTGTGTGACAGAAACAGACCCTTCCTTCCCAAAACCCTATGGGGCCTCAGAGGACAAAGTCTGACATTGTCATACAAACATAACATCAAAATGTGAACGTGGAAACATAAAAATGCTTAGCATACATTAACAAACTACTATATGCTTACACCAAATACAATATAAACATTGAACATGTATATTATTACAACATTGGTTATTACAAAGTTACAACCACACATTGAAAACAAAATTGTACAAGTTTGAACATGTATACTAACTAGGATCTTTTACAAAAGTTACAACATGAACACTTTCTCACAAGTCAAATTTTCTCCCATGCTATCTCTAAACCTAAAGCATATAATAAACAAGCACATAGACTTACATGGTGTTAGTACATGGGTATAAAGATACATGTATTTAAGGTTTTCACAATTTTAAAATATTTGCATAATTAAAAAAGGAAGAGAAACAAATGATTGTTACTTATCAAAATGAAATCACATATTTAGTCATTGTACTCCATTACACTCAATGAATCGTAATCATAAGGCGTTGGGCATCTAACTATCATAATGGGTCGATAAAGGTGCTTAAGGGTTAAATCCATCATCTAACTAATGTGTGTGTTATTGCACATGCAAATTTACTTAAGGAAAAGTTCCTAGGTTTTTACCTAAACAATGTACAATAATCACCATCTGCAAGTAGACAGGTCTTATCACGATATAGTCAAGGATCGAACTAAAAATACAACATATCTATGAAATGGTTAATCCATCTAATCAAACTAAGAAGCGCATATATCACAAGGATTGTTGGTTGTTGATCACAACTACATTAAATAAAATTGAAATGAAGTCCAACATTATCAGTGTACGAGAACACTACGGTGAGTGGGTTTTAACTCCACCACATATGTTCTCTCTCCCACTACATTACAAACAAGTATGAACAGTAACATTGAGGACATGTAAATCCCCCTTTTTCCATTAGGATTATATATGGAAAAATATCAAGCTCATTGTTGCATTACATAGATATTCTATAACTGTCACCCTAAAAAACACATATCCAAGTTATCATAAGGGGTTTACAAGAACCATTTGATATCCTTGATCCTTGGTTCAAGTTTTCTACACCCAAAATCATGATAGACATGTAAACATGTTAATAAGACAAGAATATAAACACGAAATGATTGGTTCAAAATGCAATAAGGTTCATACATATTCAGTTGTAGTAAAAGAACAAAAGTAGACAATCTGGATGATCATGAGTTGTTGTATTTAGGGGTGATTCATTTTTTTAGCAGTAAAAGTTGGTGGATTATCTTAAAGATGGATTGGATTCTCTGACCTTTAGCTCTCATTAGCAAACATGGATTGTTGAATGTCTCATGCAAGAATGAAAATAGCTCATCGCCCCACAAGGGGACAAATAAGAACTGACCTAGAGAAAAAGTTCGTCTGACGTAATGGCAGAATAGACAGTTGGTGGAAGTAGCTTATGCAAGATTTCTCTGATTCAGCTCTAATACCCACACCCTAGCATAAGAAATTACTCCATGCGAGATCAAAATAAACAACAAGGAAAAGTTATAATATATCCATCATCATTGTGAGTATAATATATGCAACAATAGAGTGCACCCAAGTCTCTTGATGGGTGATCCTTCTTCTTTGTTGTCCCACTTGCTTGGAATCAATATATGGATGAGGAAGTAATAGGTGAAAAAGTAGTGGTGAAGGCATCATAAATCTTCATCTTTCAAGGTTAGGTGGCCTAGCCTAAATGGAGTGGTGGTTGTCAGTTGATGTGGTCGTCAATCATGGAAAACCACCGATGAGGATCATCTTCTTTAGGGTAGATTTTATATTATGGCAACCTGACTGCTGAAGAAGAAATATCTACCAATGGAGGCTGGAGGCTTGTATTTATATGATGTCAGTTAGGGTTGGTGTAAGGAGTGGGACCGGAGATGGGATTCACTAACTTACTTGAGTGAATAATAAAAGACCATCCAATGCCAAGCGTGATATTGATTTTTCACAAATGATAATAAAGTAAGATTCAAGCATAAATTGTATCATTTACCAAAAATATATCAAAAAATATAAAATACCTACTATTACAATATTTGTTTCTAACATTGTTCTTTGCCACATAGGGTGCACATAAAATAAAACCAGAGGAAATAAGTTTTGCAGGGCAAACCAACTACTTCAATCTACCACCCAAGAAAGATGAGCTACACCTTGATAAGTCCTGGTTAAATTTGATCAACGCCTCCTTGCTCTCTACCTAAGGGGTTGGAAGCATACCCCACAAGAGAAGACAATGGTTCTTAGACCTGAAATCACTGCACTCATCACATGTCATTGGGTACACTTTGACATCTTCAAATACAGTCTCGAAACATGGGTTGTTATAACGGTGATGATTGGGTGACTTTGGCACATGGGGATTGACTATGAGTGATAGACATGGAATTTGTCCCTCCGATAGGAGTATGATATCCAAGGCCTCTTGATTAGTGAGACTAAGAAAAGTATGGCCATACACATGTGAGTCAATATGTGATATTGAGCTTACATATATCTCATGCAGTCTGCTCTAGTTCAAGGAACAAGGTTGAATAATAATGAGGATGACTACTCCATGCCTCTACTTCTATCTGGATATCAGTGACAAAGGAACTATACAAATAGTGTAACATTGTACATAGACTGTAGGTTGAAGTTGCCCCCCAACTTTCCATTCACTTGGGTAGCAATGATGTGTGAATAGGCACCACTCTTTGCTTGTGATGTCATAAACTAGTTATGGACATTCACTGCCAATGTGATATGGGACCTATAGGGTCACACACACACAGGAACTCATCTAGAAGATGAGTTTGATCTTGAATGATGATTGAATAGATTACTAAAGTGTTTAGGTATTTCAACTCACGCAACATATCAGCTAACTAGATTGCCAAATGATCAGTTCAAGTGTTGAGAGTGTTCTTTGGAGTGTCAGGGTGATGGTATTGTACATTTGTTGGAATTTTCCCTGATCTGGGCTGCGAGATGCCCATCTTGCTTATGTGAAATGGTCGTATGGGTTGGTGTGAGATGCCCATCTCAGTTGCACCAAACACCCATCTGGCTTGGTGTGAGACGTCCGTCTTAGTTGCACCAAATGCCCATTTCGGGGTACGTCAAGTTGAGTACTAATCAGAATTGAATTGCCAACATATCTGCATAATTGGAAGGTGTGAAACGACCATTTCACGTGTGAGACCACCGTTTTGTCACACACAGGTTGTGAAACTTGCGTAAAAGTTGCAAAAATTCAAGATCTTCTTGTCCATTCCACTCCCACTTTAGTCCTGCATTGGCTGGGGACTGGGAACCCTAACCCTAACTCCTCCTATATATATAGGGGTACTAGGGGCTTCCCAGAGCACAACTAATACACATACAATTGAGAATGAGTTGCTCTGACAATTGTTGTCCTCTCTGGTTGTGGTAACCACGAGAGCCCAGGCAAGTCCTACCCAACTAGGGAGGGATAGCCATGGGAGAGAAACAATTGAGGATCATTATTGTGGGAGAGTATGTTGGTGATTACTACACTAATGTGAGGGACAACTCATTCATGTCTGTTCTCTCACATCGACATGAGTTCTAGTTGGTATGTGTGAACTACTCTAGAGGCAGGAGTCCTTTGGCTACTGCTAGGAGGGCAACATCAACTCGTAGTTTGTGGCAAGTTCTGAGGAGCCGCTGCAATAGTTGTCCGAGTTTGATGTCCATGAAGGAGTAGTCAGATGAGTCTGAGTGTGACTAGGAGCTGCTCAGACACCGTCCAAGATAGAATACGCATCTACATCGATGAGGATTGTTGTTGGACTTGCTCCAAGACCATGTATATCTTCGTAAAACCATCCTTCTCATTGCATAGTTATTGACGTGATCTGCTGGTTAATGGGAAATATGTCAATAACATTTTTGTTTCTACTGCCTATGTGATGTCATATTTTCCTACAGTGGTATCAAAGTCATGTCAATTAATTATATTTTGGGATAATTGATATGATCGGATTTTGGTTTTACTAAGTTTATTTATTGCACGCGATGTGAATATTTAAATTGGTTATTATGCACGTCCATCTAAATCACCACATAAAAACCCAAATAAATATATATATATATATATAAATATATGCAATTTACATGTGTCACCATAAAATTGGTTTTCATGGTGGATGTAAAACATGGTTATGGCCAAAACTCCATATTTGTGTGTGCTTGGTTGTGATCGTTATTTCTATTGTGAATCGGTCTGCATAGTGAGATTCTCTCTCCTTTCCAAATATAAATTAATGCTCTTCTTCCTATTTCCCCTCGAATGTAACATATACAATGTAATAAGAAATACGATAGTTTTAATTTATGTTTCGACGTGATATGACAATTTGCACAAAGACGAAACGACCGACTCGTGATACGACCCAGTCGACTGGAGGACCGAGGAGGCCAGACAATAAGAGGATGAACTGATCAACCGACTGGAGGTGTCCAGACACTACTTGGACTTGAGAACCAAATGACTGTTTCATAAGAGCCCAACCAAGCAACCAGAAGGCGAGCTGACCGATTCAAGAGTTGAACCGATCAAGTCGGATTCATTCGAGCACAAGATCTTTATAAAGAAGCGAAACCACTTCTCTACTAAAAATTTGAACAATAAAACCTCCAGTCCAAACACACCTTCAAGGTATCTTGGAGTGGGTCTAAAATTTTCAAATCATTATATAATGGTAATAAAAAGACCAAAGTGTAGTAGCGGAATAAAAACATGACTATATCCAATTATAAAATAAGGGAACATCTTAAACTTACATCACAAGGATCCATATACACTACAAAAAAAGATGATTTAGCTACAATTGTTTAAGTTACATTTAATTTATGTGTAGCGAGAGCTATTTTTACTTATAAAATTTAATTGTGTAACTTAAATAATTGTAGCCACCTCAATAAATACGATGTAGCTACACATTTTTACTCTTTTTAATTGTATCCAAAAAAATGTAACAGAAGGCCAGACTAAAGGGGGGGAGGGAAATCCCACACTCTCTCGGTCTCTCCCCATAAACGCACGTGCATTGTGAAACAGTTTGAGCATATCCCAACCCGCGTGACCCTGTCACATGAAGCCAAGGACTCTCGTGCGACACCACAACTTCCCGATCGCCAACTCCAATTGTCGTCTGCCTCCCCAGACACTGCTGATCCGAGCCCAACTGTCGATCGGAGCCCAGCAGCCAAGCAGCCCAGCAGTCGATCGAGCGCCTCCATCAACCCCCCCCCCCCCCACGGCGGACTTCCCTTTCTGAGTCTCCCCACAGCGGACTTCACTTTCTGACGGCCGCCTCCCAGCCTCCAACCCGACCACACAAAGCAAGGTTCATCTTCGACACAACGGCTCCCCCGATCGCTTGCCTCCCATTGAGTCTGAAAGAATTAGCTGCTACTTGAATACCTTGAAAGAGATACACCTTATACTGACATCCCACTAGCTGACAAGGTAAGAACAGCATATCTTTTTAGTGCAAACCACCACCACCACCACCACCATGCCATATAAAATGAACACCTGATTTGTAAGGGAACTAGTGCTTTCTATAAAAGGGAATCCATAGAGGCGGTTGTCTTCTGAGAAGATTGAAGTTTTAATCAACTAACCATAGTGGCAGTTTCAATAATTCAAATTGATATGCTGCAATAAATATACATCTATGGAAATTTTGCATGACATATCTTCAAAATCAAGTACTTATTAGGAAACTTCAAACAATTTAGAAGGGTGGTTTGGGGCTTCTTGACTTATATCTCACTATGGACACTTAATAGTAGCAAGTCTTAATAGTAGGATTCTCAAATCCGTTCATTTGCAGCAGCTATACTAATCAGGGAGCTACTACTTCCCCCGAGCCGAGCTTCTCCACTACAAGGTATCTATAATATTCAACTTCTTACCGTTCTTAAAAAGACCCAACTAATTTGACTAGCATAGCCTATCCACTGCGCTCATTTGGTTTCGATTAGGTGTTGTTTAGTAGGAGGTAGCTATAGTTCATTACAATTAAATGTCCAATTTTTGGATCAAAATTTTATTTGGTTGGGTGTTGTCGGCTATAGTTAGGCCATGTTTGGTACGATGTGCTCCAGTGTAGTTCGAGGAATTTAAGAACGAATAAAATACAATCCTATGTTTCAAACTGCTATGTTTCTATTTGGTAGGATGTGTAATAAACTCCACATTTATGCTCCCATTCATTTGGTACGTGAATTAATTCACACAGCAACCGGTGGTCTTAGTAAAATCTGCCACAACAGGTATCTTCGACTGGTGTCGTGTGGTCTGTGGTTGTCATTACTTGAAATAAAAGGTAGCATAGAAGGAAAGAACTGTCAAAATGACAGGAAAGTCACTCTGCACCTGACCGCACCCGAAAGGGGCGCAGCACCAACTCACTGCTTTTGGGGCAAAAAGTGAAGACGGGTGTAACTATAAATTAATGAATTAGACACCAATACAACTACCCAAATAAAAAACATAACTAAAAAACAGCCAATTGAATGTTAAGAACTGCAATTACACCCTACCAAACTAGCCCTTAATTGAATTCGTTATGCATCCGAAATAGTCATTTTTCTTCACGTTATCGGCAATAGGGCATGGGGGTTCCAGAATGGGGAGCGAGTCCTATGTTTGCATTTTGTATGTGATTTGGCGGGTATGAGAAATCATAAAAAAAGGAATTTGGGGAGGGGTCTTCCTGAGCTAGTTGCATCCACCGCGTCTTTCTCCTCTCTGCATTTGATTTTTCTTTAGTTAATCCTTACATTGCCCCTTCTTCGGCAGTCTATGAAGTCAGGTGTTGGTAGTCCATGAAGTCCGGAGCTAGAATAAGGGATATGGGTTGGTAATTGAGAGGAGAAGAGGGAAGCAATTTTCAAGCAATGCCGTAAACACCTAGAATATATTGGTGAGTTACGATGATGTCAAAACTGGAAAAGAAAACTGAATATGACAATCAACATTTTGCTAGTTCAGAGGGCCCATGAACCAGGGAGAGTTGTGGCAAAACTACTGGGAATGGAAAAATAATCAGGACCAAGATACATATACTTCACATAATTCTGTATGAGGACTAGATTATAGAGCATTAAAATTATGTCTGTTATGTAGAGCTTATTTGGTATTTACCATATTCCAGTTATTCTATTTTTGTGTTGTATTGTTTCTAAATAAAAGGAGCCACACATGTCATATATGTGTTTGAGTTGTATACTAAGATTATATGAGACTTTTGGTTGGGTTACAATTGACTATTACCATGGCAAAAGTATTGAGAATTATGTTTAAATTGTAGAATTTTTGTACTTCAAATGATCAATGACCTGAAACTACATGACTGATGGGAATCTACAATAGCACATAGTTACAAAACATCTTAATGAACAGTTTATATAAGAGCCTTTAGTATTGAAACTAAGTTATGTAACGACTTTTAATACTTTGTATTCTTATCCTTTTTTTCCTTAAGTGTTATAGGTAGTCATGATAGATAAAAGTTGGATCCATGAGGAACACAGAACAAGAACAACATATTTACTTGGGATGGTTAAATTTATAGAGCATGCATTTTCAAAATCCAGTAGGGATGGGACTATCTTATGTCCTTGTAAGTAGTGCTTAAATGTGCATAGGCAGAATTGGCAAGTCGCAACTGAACACTTGTTATGGAATGGATTCTTGACCACCTACACAAATTGGATTTTTCACGGTGAGGGTTCATTTGATAGCCCTGAGGATTCACAAATACAAAATGACATGTCCAAAGATGACATGAGAGACATGTTGCATGATGTGTATGGTGTATCACAGGATGGAGAGAATATGGAAGATGACGACCATCGATTTGTATTTGTTGATGATGCAGAAGCTGAGCAATTTTACAAACTATTAGAGATTGCTGCACATGAATTGTACCCTGGAAGTAAGAAGTACTCTAAATTGTACACTGTTGTGAGGTTGTTTCACATAAAATGTGTCAATAATTGGAGTAATAAGTCATTTTCTGAGCTACTTGAGCTTTTGAAGGAATTGCTTCCAGAGGGTGAGACGTTGCTCGACTCTTATTATGAATTTAGGAAAATAATCAGGGACCTTGGATTTGACTATGATAAAATTGATGCTTGCAAAAATAACTGCATTTTGTATCGAAAGGATTTTGCAGATAAGACTTCATGTCCAAAATGTAGTGCTTCTATATATAAAGAAATCGAAATTGACAAATTTGGTGTAGAAAACATTCATACAAACAAGAAAGGAGTTCCTTGTAGAGTCCTACGCTACTTTCCCTTGACTCCTAGGTTTAAGAGATTGTTCATGTGTTCGAAACGGTCACCCCTAATGCGGTGGCATGATGAAAGTCGTACCAAGGATGGGATTCTACGACATCCAGTAGATTCTCCAGCATGGAAGACGTTTGATAATATGCATGCTGAGTTTGCTTTTGATTCTCGCAATGCTCGCCTTGGATTAACTTCTGATGGATTTAATCCCTTTCGCCTCATGAGTCTATAATATAGCACTTGGCCCATCGTATTGATTCCGTACAACTTGCCACCATGGTTGTGCATGAAGTCTCCCAATTTTATCATGTCGATGATTATTCCTGGTCCAACTCAACCCAGAATGGACATAGATGTCTACCTGCAACCATTGATTGAGGAGTTAAAAGAACTGTGGGAATCTGGTGCTGATACTTATGATGTTGATCGTAAAGAGGTTTTCAAGTTGCATGTTTCCTTACTGTGGACGATAAGCAACTTTCATGCATATGGTTATCTATCTGGTTGGCAAACTAGTGGGTATCTTGCATGTCCTTTCTGCAACAAAGACGCGTACTCATGGAGACTACCATATAGTAAGAAAGCATGTTTCATGGGTCACAGGAGGTTCCTCCCAATGGATCATAAATTTTGTAAATATGCTTCATCATTTGATGGAAAAGAAGAGTTTAGAAGTGCTCCTAAGATGTTGTCTAGAAGTCAAGTTCTAGATCAAACTAGAGATGTAGATAATTTACCGTACAACTGGAGAAAGCAAAGTATATTTATTGAGTTGTCATACTGGAAGCATAACCTTATACGTCATAATTTTGACATGATGCACATAGAAAAGAATGTATGTGAGAGTTTGATTCTCACACTGCTAGGAATGGAGAAGTCAAAGGACGCTGAAAATTCCCGATATAACCTCGAAGAGATGGGCATAAGGAATAGACTTCACATTTTCAAGGACGGAAATAAAAAAATCATCCCGCCTTCATGTTTTACTTTGAAGGAGGAAAAAGAATTTTTATGTAAGCTATTGAAGTCTGCTTGAGTTCCTGATGGGTATTCTTCTAATATAGCTAGAAATGCACGCGTCAAAAAAAGAAAGCTGATGGCATTGAAGAGTCATGATTATCATGTATTGATGTAACAATTTCTCCCATTAGCTTTACAAGTAGCGTTGCCCAAAAAAAATGTTAGATCTGTTGTAATTGAGTTGTCCAAGTTTTTTAATGACTTATTCTCTAAAGTCATAAATCCAAATACTTTTGAGAAGTTGGAATTCAGAATAGCAGTTACTCTTTGTAACCTAGAGAAGATTCTCCCACCATTATTCTTTGATGTGATGCAGCATGTGGTCATTCATCTTCCACAAGAAGCGAAGATAGCCAAACCGATATTCTATCATTGGGTGTACCCAGTGGAGAGGTAATCTATCTAACAATTAAATTTGTTCATACTTTGCATCTGATCGTCAGTGATGTTCTTACAAAGTCTTTTCTTCTTATTAATGTAGACACTTACAAACTTTAAAAAGATATGTGCAAAATAAAGCTGCTGCATAAGCTTCTATAGTAGAAGGTTACTTGGCAGATGAATGCTTAACATTATGTTCGAGATATCTCTCAAGAGTTGAGACAAGGTTCACTAAATTGTCTAGAAATGATGTGGAAGATGAAGATATGGATAATGATGAAGAGTGGTCTATATTCTTTCATAAAGGGCGTTATAACATCCCTAACATGGGCTATGTTTAAACATAGATGTTTTGCTTAATAAAGTTGATTATATGCTTTCTATTATCTCTTGAAAAGTAATTAAGGCTCAAGAGGAACTTATATTTCAATTTTAGTCCTTTTTTAATAATGTTGAAATAATGTTTTACTTGTTTTGAACTGAAGTGCAAATTACCCAAGTTTAGGGGTTAAATTACAAATTGTGCATGATAATATGTTACTCATGTGTTGAAGAATCATGAGAATTAATATGATGCAGAGGAATGGCTTGTGAAATCCTGAATACCAAGAAAGAGCTTATTAAGCAATGTTTATGCATTAAAACCTAGTTTTGGTGTAATGTGCAATTTACCCAAAAACCAGGGTTCAATATGAAAATTACCACTTCAAAATAGTACCTAATGTTTTTTGGAATCATGTAGAGCAAATAAAATGAGAGGGGCGCCTCATTTGAATCATTTTGGAAGAAAGAGAATCTTGATATTAAAATAATCAAGATTTAAGCATAATTGGAACTTTACTTCAAATTAATGCAAAAATAAATATATTAATCGAAGTGCTCTTCAACCAAAATGATCATGGTTTAAATTGGATAAGGTTGGACGAGCATGTGCCTTGCAAAGGCACGAAAATATCTAAGTGAGTGGAGAACCCACTCACATTAGTTAAATCAAAAGTAATATCCACTAAAAATGGGATATTAGTATTATATGATTTAAGGTGCTTAATTTGCTTTTCCTTAATTCATGGACAATGAAGAGGAATTAGAAGGAGGGGAAGATGGCTTTGCATGCAAGGAATTTATGGGGGAGAGGTGGCACCAATTTTGGAATTAAAAGGATTTTATAAAATATTTTCTCTCTCATTGAATTTCTTATAAAAACACCTTTTACATCTCAATTGAGAGGCTTTTTCGAAACCAATTCCACTCTTTGCTTGCAAAAACACCAAGTGAGCTTTGGAGGATCAGGAAAACGACCCCCAACCTGTTGGTAAGCTCCATGACCTCTTTTCACCTTGATTCCATGGTGGAAATTGAAAATCAATGCATGATTTCTTCTTATCTCCATTCCATCTTCAATTCTAGCCATTCCTTTTCACTCAAAGCTTAAGGACGAGCTTAGGATAGTGGAAGGTGTTTCTTTAACCATTAAAGACATGGAGGTTGAAGCTATGAAGCTCAATTGAAGGCGGGTTATATAACTTGAACCCTTGAATGTTATTATTAATTTCATACCTCTATCAATTGTTGATCCTTTCTTCATTCTCAAAATTTTATTCGATTGATTGATGCAATCACCATGAAAATCATAGCAAGCTTCGTGGTTTTATAGATTGATTATGATGACATCATCATAAGCACACACCTCCACAAATATCTATTGCAAATGGTTTCAAAATTTTGAGTCCAATCGGTTTCAATAAAGTTAGCCAAACAGTTTCATCAAACCGTTTGAAACCAAACGGTTTCAAAACCGTTTGGAATAGTTGACCACAGTTGACCATTTGGAGTTCATATTCTGATGTTGATGGTTGATGACCCATTAAATCCAATTGATTGGTTTCAAAGGGTTCATCAGTTAAAGGTCCATCAAGTATCAAACCCTAATCGGGTTGAGTGTTGAAATTCTCAATTGTTTGATTTTATTTTTGGGTTGACTAACCCAAATGGTCTCAAGACCATTTGGAGGTCACCCAAATGGTATCAAGACCGTTTGGAGGTCAACCAAGACCGTTTGGAAGTCTATGATGAAGTATGATTAGATGGTTGAAGATCCAGTGATATCTAATTGAAATACAATCAATAGCTCAATTGATGATCGATTCTATGATGCAAACCCTAATTGAATTTTACAAATTTCAATGATGGGATTAGTCAAACGGTCTCAAGACCATTTGAAGGTTAACCAAACGACCTCAAGACCATTTGAGGTCAGGTCATGACATGGCTAAGTGGTGATTCAATGGTTTCAATAGAATTAGTCCTACAATGTCAACAATTGAAGGTATCTCGATTTTAAACCCTAATTCAATTAGGTTAAAACCCTAAATGATGGTTCAATTGAAGGGTGATTTAATGGTTCAATTTATGTTAATTCAATGTTTCAATTGATAGGTGGATTCAATAGGTGAAACCCTGAAATCGATTTAGTTGATGGATATCTTTTTGGTCCATTCGGTTTTGAGAGGGTTTGGACCAAACGGTCTTAAGATCATTTGAATCCAAACGGTCTCAAGGCCGTTTGGGATCAAACGGTCTCAAGACCATTTGGGACCAAATAGTCTCAAACCGATTGGAGACTCAAGTTCATTCGGTTTCAAAATGTTTTGTCTAAACGATTTTATATGTCCAATCGGTTTCAACCTGATTTGGCTAAACGGTTTCAAACCGATTAGACGATCAATGTGACCAAGACTGTTTGGAGGTCTAAACACTCTTAGACCATTAAGAGGTCATTCAAGCAAGATCATTTGGGGTCTGGTTGGTCAAGATCGTTTGGGGTCTAAGTGACTAAGATCGTTTGGAAAGTATTTAACCAAAACCGTTTGAACACTTAAGGTGATTAAAAGTCAATTATTTAATTGATTATTAAATGATGTAAATCAAGGGTGATTACATTAGTTGTACCCTTAATGTGATAGGGTGATTAGTACCCTTGAAGGGTTAATCTTTGGAGATTGTGAAAGCAAAATCTCATCACCCTACACCAACCCTGATTGGATGTATTAGAATAAAGAATTGACTTATTGAGTCAATTATGAGGTACTCATCATCCCAGAGAGGGAGAGAGAGAAAGTAATGCTTATATGTAAGTATCAAGCCTCAATTCATTCATCATGTGTAAATTATGTAATTAGGGATTGATCCATGATAATGAGATCATAAAACCCTAATTGAAAAGCTTAGTGAGTCTTAACCCTAATACAGGGTAATGCTATGTGAAACCCTAACACAGGGTAATACTATGTGAAACCCTAATTTTAGGGAATGTTATGTGAGACCTTGATATAGAAGGATGTTATGTGAAACTCTAATGTAGAGTGATGTTATGTGAAACCCAAATATGGGGAGATGTCATGTAAACCCTAGTTGATAAAGATGGGAAACCCTATTCCTAATAATGGAATAGTGATTAATTTATAGATAAGTGAAATACCTAAAGAGGTTGATAATGGATATCTTTATATCAATACTGCCTTAACTCAAAGATGAGTCCATATCATTAACAATGGTTGCATATTCTAAATAAGTGACTTATGACCAATACATTACATGATAAATGTGATGAACTAGTGCATAAAGTATTAGGATGGGAAATACCCTAATACAAGCTAAGTTGATGAATTCATGTAAGACATAGGTGATGAGGGAACTGATACATCAAGATATGATAGATATCACATCCATCACCCAATATTGATATTTCTTGATGCATTTTAAATCCAATATACTTGGATGGGTAACACATAAAGTGTGTCATGCCAATTGTTACATTGAGATGTAATGCACTTTGATAAGTGTAGGTTAACATGCCTTATGAAAAGGTTAATCCAAATTTAATAAGCAAGATTAAATTATTATGATCTCAATGTTGGCTCATAGTTGTGTGAAGCAGTGAAATAGGGCTCGGTCATTAGTAATATGATCTTGAGAACCTAAATGATTATTTATGGAAAACCTTGATGGAGGGTGATGATATGTAAGAGAAATCCTAACCCTAAAAAGGGAATAATGGTATTACTTTGTGTTGCATGGTGTTGATATGTAAGCATTATAATTGTTATCAGGGAGCACTAACCATGCAGGTACCATGAAAAGATGAACATAGCCAGGTATGAGCTATGATGTTTCTTTTATTAAAGTTTTTAATGAGCCATAATATGCCTTGTTGCCTACTAAAAGGTAACAAGAGGTGAAATGAGCTTTGTGAGCTATGTAGAATGCTTGTGTAGCAAGAATCATGATTACCTTGGTCAGATGATCTGAAGGTATTAAGTTACCTAAAAGTGGTAACAAGTAATCTATGATGAACTGAGGGTTTGAATACCCATATTCTATAATCATGACGATGAACTTGTTGAGAAATGGAAATGTATCTAATGAGATGAGGGATTAAGATCCCAATATTTTATTAAAAGAGTATGGCTACATGCCATGACTCCAAAAAGCAATACAAGGAATTAGCTATGTGATCTAAGCCTAAAGAGAGTATATGCTACGGCTATAACTCTATAGTGAAGGTGTCAATATACCCTGGCAAGCTAATTGTAGTTTGACACATGATGTCTCTACCATATAATCTCGTACTGACCGAGAAGGTTGATGTTACTCTACTTAGCATATCCTAGAAGGATAAATGTTATACATGTACTTTAATTCCTCATTGAATAAGTATCATGTTGTCTTATCAAGATATAGATGAAATGCCTTGAATAAGAATATTGCTCTAATCTATTTAGACATTGATCTATCTGTTGCTGAATATATAATTCCTCTGCACAAATTTATTCAATTAAACTACAATAATAATGTTTTGGCAGAGAGTTATATCTCTCGCTGGGGAAATTTACAATTATCTCACCCCTGTGGGATCCACATTTTTAGGTGGACGCGGACGAGGAGGCAGGAACCCTTCAGTAGGTGAAGGACAACAACAGCAGCAGTAGAAGAGAACGGCAGTGATTTCTTAGGTGGAAACACCGGCTGTCATATCTTGTATATAGGTATAGAAAGTCCTATGTGTCATCTCTGTACTCTCAGGTCCTCGGAGTCAGTAGTGGTTTTAATAAATCAATCTGAGATTTTGGCTTGATGCCTTAATGTTCTTATGCTGTCTGAATACAGTTTAACAGAACAGTTGATGTTGTAATCTTTGAGATGGGATAATCCAAGATATGTACTTTAAAACCAGAATGTAAATGTATTACTTTGGTTCTATGTGAGAGAGTTTTCCTTTGTTGGATCTCTTGGTAAGAAGGTTTTAATTTTTAGTGATTTTCCATAATCCGCTGCTAACGAACGCTTCCACTTAGTTAATAACATTTTATTCGAACGATGCGTCACAATTTAGTGGTATCAGATCTCTTGGTTCGTTGAGTCTACAGAGACATAGGACTAAGATGTTGAGTCTGTTCTAGTGTCTTCTAGTTTATCTGATAGTAACTTATGCTCATTTAGGAGGAGAAGAAAAACTTGAAGATGTCTGGAACGCGTGAAGAACATGCTGCTGATAGCAGTGTTGCTGCACGAGGAGGAGGTGCAAGAGACCATATTAGGGAAGGGCATGTACCTGAACAGCCCCACATTGACCCAGTTGTGATGGAAAACCCAGCCCTCCATGCTCTATTTGGGAAATTCCTGACAACCATGACACACATGACAGACAGGATGCCACCACCTGCACCTAGGGCACCAGCCCACAATGAGGGATATGGAGTCGGCAAGACTTTTGAGAGACTTCGCCGGGTTGGAGCCATAGATTATGTTGGTACAGCTGATCCAGCAGATGCTAATTTGTGGCTGACGGAGCTGGAGAAGGCTTTCAGGATCCTTGATATTCCTGAAACCGAGAAGGTAAGACATGTAGTGTACCTCCTAAAAGGGAGTTCTGGTCACTGGTGGATTATAGAAGAAGACAAGAGGCCAGGTGAAGAGGTTGGATGGGAGGTATTCCGATGAGAATTTGTCAGTAAATACTTCCCTAAGACATATCTAGACAAGAAGATCTCTCAAATTGAGAGGATCAGACAAGGACAAATGAACATTAGCGAGTATGAAGCTAAGTTCATGGAGCTTTTGCAGTTTTGTCCGCATATGGCAGTTAATGATGAGGAAAGAATTCGGCATTTTGAGAAGGGGTTGAACGCTGAACTGAACACTCCTATGTCTGCTTTAGAGAACAGGGAGAGGTTTTCCACTTTTGTGGAGTCGGTAAGGAGGATAGAAAGGTCTGGAATCGATAAATGACAGACCATTGTTAAGAAGGTGTACGCACAGTTTCAAGGACAAAGATTTGAAAGTTTTAAGAAGCTGAGATTTTCTGCATCGGCAGCACCATTGTGATTCAATACCCAGATGCAATGGACATCAAGTAGGGGTAGGGACCGTAGTATTGCTCCAAGTAGAGCCCCCAGTATAGCATCAACATGGGTGACTGAATCTCACAGACCCTATTTTGCAACCAGGGTCTGTTACCAATGTAGACAACCGAGACATCTAGCAAAGGATTGTCCATACGGGAATTCAATGGTGACTCAACCCCAGAGGTAGAGTCAATAAGGCTCACAAAGGAGGCAGTTTTCTAGTAACAATAGAGGATGTGGACAAGCGTCCCAAGCTGGTTCATCAACACCTAACAATCGAGTACAGGGTCAACAACAAGCAACTGTGAGGTTCTATGCAATGAATCAATCTAATGCAATAGTCAACCCTCGAGGTGTGACAGATCAGATGAAATAGATTCATTCTGATATTTCATTTCATGATTCTATGTGTTAAAAATAAGAAAGTAGTTGTTTTTTAGTTTCCTTTGATTAGTCCTAAAAGGACATAAAGGAAGATGAGAACTTACATTTTACTTAGTATTTATTAAAATGCTTTATAATCTCTCTTATCTGTGTGATAAAAGATGAGATATAGAAGTGATGCCTGAAGAAAATCCAGGAATGAAAAATCATGTGTTTATAATGATATGAAAAGTGAGGAATATGATAGTAAATAAAGCGCATACTACCTAATCGCAATACTTGTATACCCTGGCCAGGTGTATGATTATTGGAGATAGGGCAAGTATGGAACTCTTAGACTGTTATCTTTCTTATTACTCTGATAAAGTAGTCATTATGAAACAATCTAGTGAGTATAATGAAAATTATATAGGGATTGCTAAGTGAACTTTCCCAATTACATAGGGATTGCTGAGTGAACTTTCCCAATTACATAGGGATTGCTGAGTGAACTTTCCCAATAATATAGGGATTGTTGATTGAACTTTCCCAATAACATAGGGATTGCTAAGTGAACTTTCCCAATTACATAGGGATTGCTGAGTGAACTTTCCCAATAACATAGGGATTGCTAAGTGAATTTTCCCAATAACATAAGGATTGCTAAGTAAACTTTCCCAATTACATAGGGATTGCTGAGTGAACTTTCCCAATAACATAGGGATTGCTAAGTGAACTTTCCCAATTATATAGGGATTGCTGAATGAACTTTCCCAATAACATAGGGATTGTTGAGTGAACTTTCCCAATTACATAGGGATTGCTGAGTGAACTTTCCCGATAACATAGGGATTGTTGAGTGAACTTTCCCAATTACATAGGGATTGCTGAGTGAACTTTCCTAATAACATAGGAATTTCTAAGTGAACTTTCCCAATAACATAGGGATTGCTAAATGAACTTTCCCAATTATATAGGGATTGCTAAGTGAACTTTCCCAATAACATAGGGATTGCTAAGTGAACTTTCCCAATTATATAGGGATTGTTAAGTGAACTTTCCCAATAACATAGGGATTTTTGAGTGAACTTTCCCAATAAAATAGGGATTGCTAAGTGAACTTTCCCAATAACATAGGGATTGCTAAGTGAACTTTCCCAATTACATACGGATTGCTGAGTGAACTTTCCCAATAACATAGGGATTGCTAAGTGAACTTTCCCAATAACATAGGGATTACTGAGTGAACTTTCCCAATAACATAGGGATTGCTAAGTGAACTTTCCCAATTACATAGGGATTGCTAAGTGAACTTTCCCAATTACATAGAAATTGTTGAGTGAACTTTCCCAACCACATAGGATTTTCTAAGTGAACTTTCCTAAATAAATAAAGGATTGCTAAGTGGATTACCTCCGTTAAATATATGTTTCCTCTTTGATGTATATGGATTAGAAATAATCTGTTGATGGATACTTAGAAAAGTATCGGTTTGCTTTGGACTTTGGTTCCAAGATAATGATATATGGAACAAGCAATGTCCTAAAATAAAAGAAATACCTTGTGCATGTGTACCTTTGGTGGTAATAATAGAGAAATTAATATGATAAGGATGAGATGTGTTCTCAACACATATGATGAATAACAAAGTAAGGATTCTGGTATCTGAGAAATAATAGATGATTTATGTTGGTTATTTACATTGACCAACTATGAAATCAATCTAGTGACATAAAATAATATGGACATCATATGTTAGGGTTTTTTTCTCTGTATAAACATAACATTGAAAGAGGAGTAATAATTGAAGGAATAATTATAGAATTAGTTGAATAATTAATAACACTTCTTTGACATAGAAGGTGTTACTTAACACAGTATTCATATTGTAAGACAATAATAAAAAAGGCAATTAAATATATGCTTTGTATGATAAAGCCAAGATGATAAATCTGTGTGGAAGAACCTGATACTGGATAAAGCTTAATACAATCTTCATGACATTGAGATGATAATTAGAGACTTGATGACATGAGTAACAACTATCTTCTATTATCTGGGATTTTGGGGACGAAATCCTTGTTAAGGGTTTATAATTTGTAACATCCCTAACATGGGTTATGCTTAAACCTAGATGTTTTGCTTAATAAAGTTGATTATATGCTTTCTCTTATCTCTTGAAAAGTAATTAATGCTCAAGTGGAACTTATATTTCAATTTTAGTCCTTTTTGAATAATGTTGAAATAATGTTTTACTTGTTTTGGACTAAAGTGCAAATTACCCAAGTTGAGGGGTTAAATTGCAAATTGTGCATGATAATATGTTCCTCATGTGTTGAAGCATCATGAGAATGAATATGATGCAGAGGAATGGCTTTTGAAAGCATGAATACCAAGAAAGAGCTGATTAAGCAATGTTTGTGCATTAAAACCTAGTTTTGGTGTAATGTGCAATTTACCCAAAACCCAGGGTTCAATATGCAAATTACCACTTCAAAATAGTCCCTAATTTTTCTTGGCATCATGTAGATCAAAGAAAATGAGAGGGGCACCACATTTGAATCATTTTGGAAGAAAGAGAATCTTGATATTAAAATAATCAAGATTTAAGCATAATTGGAACTTTACTTATAATCAATGCAAAAATAAATATGCTAATCGAAGTGCCCTTCAACCAAAATGGTAATGGTTGAAATTATATAAGGTTTGATGAGCATGTGCCTTGCAAAGGCACGAAAATATCTAAGTGAGTGGAGAACCCACTCACATTAGTTAAATCAAAAGTAATATCCACTAAAAATGGGATATTAGTATTATATGATTTAAGATGCTTAATTTGCTTTTCCTTAATTCATGGACAATGAAGAGGAATTCGAAGGAGGAGAATATGGCTTTGCATGCAAGGAATTGATGGGGGAGAGGTGGCACCAATTTTGGAATTAAAAGGATTTTATAAAATATTTTCTCTCTCATTGAATTTCTTATTAAAACACCTTTTACAACTCAATTGAGAGGCTTTTTCGAAACCACTTCCACTCTTTGCTTGAAAAATGACCAAGGGAGCTTTGTAGGATCAGGAGGACGACCCCCAACCTGTTGGTAAGATCCATGACCTCTTTTCACCTTGATTCCATGGTGGAAATTGAAAATCAATGCATGATTTCTTCTTATCTCCATTCCATCTTCAATTCTAACCATTCCTTTTCACTCAAAGCTTAAGGAAGTGGAAGGTGTTTCTTTCACCATTAAATACGTGGAGGTTTAAGCTTTGAATCTCAACTGAATGTGGGTATATAACTTGAATCCTTGAATGTTATTATTGATTTCATACCTCTATCAATTATTGATCCTTTCTTCATTCTCAAAATTTTATTCGATTGATTGATGCAATCACCATGAAAATCACAGAAAGCCCCGTGGGTTTATAGATTGATGATGATGACATCATCATAAGCACACACCTCCACAAATATCTATTGCAAATGGTTTCAAAATTTTGAGTCCAATCAGTTTCAATAAAGTTAACCAAACGGTTTCATCAAACCATTTGAAACCAAACGGTTTCAAAACTGTTTGGAATAGTTGACCACAGTTGACTATTTGGAGTTCATATGCTGATGTTTATGGTTGATGACCCATTAAATCCAATTGATTGGTTTCAAAGGGTTCATCAGTTAAAGGTCCATCAAGTATCAAACCCTAATCGGGTTGAGTGCTGAAATTCTCAATTGTTTGATTTAATTTTTGGGTTGACTAACCCAAACAGTCTCAAGACCGTTTGGAGGTCACCCAAATGGTCTCAAGACCATTTGGAGGTCAACCAAGACCATTTGGAAGTCTATGATGAAGTATGATTAGATGGTTGAAGATCCAGTGATGTTAAATTGAAATACAATCAATAGCTAAATTGATGATCGATTCTATGATGCAAACCCTGATTGAATTTCACAAATTTCAATGATGGGATTAGTCAAATGGTCTCAAGACCGTTTGAAGGTTAACCAAACGACCTCAAGACTGTTTGAGGTCAGGTCATGACATGGCTAAGTGGTGATTCAATGATTTCAATAGAATTAGTCATATAATGTCAACAATTGAAGGTATCTCGATTTTAAACCCTAATTCATTTAGGTTAAAACCCTAATTGATGGCTTCTTAAATTTAAAATCCGAATTGATGGTTAAATTGAAGGGTGATTTAATGGTTCAGTTGAGGTTAATTCAATGTTTCAATTGATAGGCGGATTCAATAGGTGAAACCCTAAAATCGATTTAGTTGATGGATATATTTTTGGTCGATTCAGTTTTGAGAGGGTTTGGACCAAACGGTCTTAAGACCGTTTGAGTCCAAATAGTCTCAAGGCCGTTTGGGACCAAATAGTCTCAAACTGATTGGAGACTCAAGTTCATTCAGTTTCAAAATGTTTTGTCTAAACAGTTTTATATTTCCAATCAGTTTTAACTTGATTTGGCTAAACGGTTTCAAACCAATTGGATGGCCAATATGACCAAGACCGTTTGGAGGTCTAAATGGTCTTAGACCATTTAGAGGTCATTCAAGCAAGACCGTTTGGGGTCTGGTTGGTCAAGACTGTTTGGGGTCTAAGTGACCAAGATCGTTTGGAAAGTAGTTAACCAAAACTGTTTGAACATTTAAGGTGATTAAAGGTCAATTATTTAATTGATTATTAAATGATGTAAATCAAGGGTGTTTACATTGGTTGTACCCTTAATGTGATAGGGTGATTAGTACCCTTGAAGGGTTAATATTTGGAGATTGTGAAAGCAAAATCTCATCACCCTACACCAACCATGATTGGATGTATTAGAATAAAGAATTGACCTATTGAGTCAATTATGAGGTACTCATCATCCCAGAGAGGGAGAGAGAGAAAGTAATGTTTATATGTAAGTATCAAGCCTCAATTCCTTCATCATGTGTAAATTATGTAATTAGGGATTGATCCATGATAATGAGATCATAAAACCCTAATTGAAAAGCTTAGTGAGTCTTAACCCTAATACAGGGTAATGATATGTGAAACCCTAACACATGGTAATACTATGTGAAACCCTAATTTCAGGGAATGTTATGTGAGACCCTGATATAGAAGGATGTTATGTGAAATTCTAATGTAGAGTGATGTTATGTGAAACCCAAATATGGGGAGATGTCATGTAAAACCTAGTTGATAAAGATGGGAAACCCTATTCCTAATAATGGAATAGTGATTAATTTATAGATAAGTGAAATACCTAAAGAGGTTGATAATAGATATCTTTATATCAATATTGCCTTAACTCAAAGATGAGTCCATATCATTAGCAATGATTGCATATTCTAAATAAGTGACTTATGACTAATACATTACATGATAAATGTGATGAACTGGTGCATAAAGTATTAGGATGGGAAATACCCTAATACAAGCTAAGTTGATGAATTCATGTAAGACATAGGTGATGAGGGAAGTGATACATCAAGATATGAAGATATCACATTCAACACCCAAGATTGATATACATTGGTGCATTTTAAATCCAATATACTTGGATGGGTAACACATAAAGTGTGTCATGCCAATTGTTACATTGAGATGTAATGCACTTTGATAAGTGTAGGTTAACATGCTTTATGAAAAGGTTAATCCAAATTTAATAAGCAAGATTAAATGATTATGCTCGTAATGTTGAATCATAGCTTTGGGAAGCAATGAAATAGGGCTCGATCATTAGTAATATGATCTTGAGAACCTAAATTATTATTTATGGAAAACCCTGATGGAGGGTGATGATATGTAAGATAAATCCTAACCCTAAAAAGGGAATAATTGTATTACTTTGTGTTGCATGGTGCTGATATGTAAGCATTATAATTGTTATCAGGGAGCACTAACCAAGCAGGTATCATGAAAAGATGAACATAGCCAGGTATGAGCTATGATGTTTCTTTTATTAAAGTTGTTAATGAGCCATAATATGCCTTGTTGCCTACTAAAAGGTGACAAGAGGTGAAATGAGCTTTGTGAGCTATGTAGAATGCTTGTGTAGCAAGAATCATAATTACCTTGGTCAGATGACCTGAAGGTATTAAGTTACCTAAAAGTGGTAACAAGTAATCTATGATGAACTGAGGGTTTGAATACCCATATTCTATAATCATGATGATGAACTTGTTGAGAAATGGAAATGTACCTAATGAGATGAGGGATTCATATCTCAATACTTTATTAAAAGAGTATGGCTACAGGCCATGATTCCACAAAATAATACCAGGCATTAGTTGTGTGATCTAAGCTTGAAGAGAGTATATGCTACGGCTATAACTCTATAGCGAAGGTATCAATATACTCTAGCAAGCTAATTGTAGTTTGACACATGATGTTTCTACCATATAATCTCGTACTGACTGAGAAGGTTGATGTTACTCTACTTAGCATATCCTAGAAGGATAAATGTTATACATGTACTTTAATTCCTCATTGAATAAGTATCATGTTGTCTTATCAAGATATAGCTGAAATGCTTTGAATAAGAATATTGGTCTAATCTATTTAGACATTGATCTATCTGTTGCTGAATATATAATTCCTCTGCACAAATTTATTCAATTAAACTGCAATAATAATGTTTTGGTGGAAAGTCATATCTCTCGCTGGGGAAATTTACAATTGTCTCACCCCCGTGGGATCCATATTTTTAGGTGGACGCGGACGAGGAGGCAAGAACCCTTCAGTAGGTGAAGGACATCAACAGCAGTAGTAGAAGAGAACGACAGTGATTTCTTAGATGGAAACATTGGCTGTCATATCTTGTATATAGGTATAGAAAGTTCTATGTGTCATCTCTATACTCTCAAGTCCTTGGAGTCAGTAGTGGTTTTAATAAATTGATTTGGGATTTTGGCTTGATGCCTCAATGTTCTTATGCTGTCTGAATACAGTTTAACAGAACAGTTGATGTTGTAATCTTTGAGATGGGATAATCCAAGATATGTACTTTAAAACCAAAATGTAAATGGATTACTTTGGTTCTATGTGAGAGAGTTTTCCTTTATTGGATCTCTTGGTAAAAAGGTTTTAATTTTTAGTGATTTTCCATAATCTGCTGCTAACGAATGCTTCCGCTTTGTTAATGACGTTTTATTCGAATGATGCGTCATAAGCGTCGTCTAGGAAAGAAAACTCCTATTATGCTTGATAGAATAATGCTCAAAGTTGTGCATCAATATATTTTAGCCAATTGTGATGTAGTTGATCCATACGTGAAGTAAGATCGTTGTTTACTTTTCAGTATGTGATTTCATATTTACGTCTAGGTGTGTCACACGTATTTGTTGGCATGGAGTATATCTGATACTTGAAGAAAATAAATCCACGTGCACGACAATGGGAAATCAGTAATCTTCATATGAATAGTTTCACTGAATGGTTTAAGAAACATGTAAGTTTAAATAAATTATTTCCATTAGCATAATAACAAAAATATATAAATAATAAAATTTATAATATTTTCAGATTGAGGAGAAGGTAAAGTCGACAACTGTGTCACCAAACCTTTTAGTGTTGGCTCGAGGACCGCAACAAATGACAATGGAATATGCGGGATATGTAACAAATGGTTATAGATTTCGCACCAAGGATCGAGAATGCGGCAGAAAAACACAAAATAGTGGAATTATGGTGTACGCTCAGACCGAAAGTTTTGCCAGCTCCAAGGACAAAAATCCTACAACGGGTCAGGTTACGTACTACGGGGTGGTAAGGGATGTTTTCGAGATCAGTTATTATGAGCAACTTAAAGTTGTATTGTTCAAATGTGACTGGGTCAATGCAAATAGAGGCATCAAAAATATGAAAATGACTACACAATGGTCAATTTAAAATGTATTGATGTGACGGATCATCCATTTGCATTGGCCTCCCAAGCACAACAAGTGTTTTATGTGAAAAACATAAGTAAAAAAAATTGGAGCTTTGTTGTGCACACTACACCTCGTGATACTTATGACATGGAGGAGAATCTTCATGATAATTTCATGGATGGAACCTGCTTATCAGAAGATAAATCTCCAAGTGATTTGGAAGATATCTTAAGTGACGTTTGTGATGACGTTAATTTAGTCAGAGAAAACATGGAGGGTGTGATCTTTTATGAAGGGGGTCATGATCCACATCATTGATCTTATGTAACTCATTTTATTTTATTAATTGTGTCAATTACTGGAAACACTCATGTTATCCTTTTATTTCTAAAATGGTCATTTATTCTTTTACATAATTATACATTTGTTGCGCAATTTTTTTTTGTTTTGGGTTAATCTACTTAATGAGTTCGCTTGTTGGATGTTGGCTTCATCAGCAAAATAAAAATATTATTAAAATTTTTAATTTTATTTGAGGAACACAATTACAGAATGTATGCCGTGATTTCAATTTATAATTGAATATTTTTTATATCATTTGTCTTTTTAGGAGAATGAAAAGATGCAGTCAACTATTGTCTCCACTTACTGATGATGTCTGCAATGAAGGATTAACTCATGGGAGTATGACAAGTAAAATAAAAAATTACATCATTGAATATCTTTCTTAGAACTGCTCATATCATCATTTTAGTTGCAGGTATTTCCAAAAGACCAAAAGGAGGGTATCTTGGTTCGATAAATGCTGATTGGGGGTGTTCAAATGCAAAAGAAGGATTTAGAAATAGTAAAATCGTGGCGGGATTAGCTGCAAACAACAACAGAAGTTCTTCTTTGAACCTTACAAAAGAAAAAAAATCCCTCTGTGTCAAATGATGGAGTTGGTACCGTTGGTAAAAGTCATGTGGTGGCAAACTCAAATAATGTAAGAGAAGGAAGTCATTCTAAAAGACACTTTGAAAAAAAAAGTCATCAAGGAGTTCCTATAAAAGCAAGTATGCAACGTTTGGTAAATGATGTCAGTAACAATTAAGAGGTTGAAATTGATAAATTAGATAATGATCAACATTTTGTTGTTGATTCTCCTACTGTTGATCCTGGGCAGAGTGAAGGTAAGAAAATTTAGATACAAAGATGCATTACATTTTTTACAAACTATTATTTAATTATATGTGTAATATGTATATTCTTGTAAATGTTTACATCATATTCGTGATTTTATAGGGGGAGATACAAATAAAAAAACAAGGGGCTATTCTAAGTGTATCCGATTATGGGGTAAGACAGGGGATAAAAAGCTGCCAATTACTTTGGATGAGAATGGAGATCTAATAGGCCCATGTCAGAATGACATGTCTTCCTTTTTGGGAACTGTTGCTAGAAATTTTGATCTTGCACCATTAAACTATCTTGATTGGCGACAAGTACTTTTGGAAAATAAAACCGCTATATGGAATTATGTTGAGGTAATTCTAGTCTTAGAGATATAATACAATGTTGTAAATTTTTATTTAAAAATTATTCTTTTATTACAGACCAAGTTTGTCAATGACATAAAGGGGAAGAATTCAGTTTTGTGAACAGTGAGGGATTGTTGGAGAAACTTCAAAGTAGATATTAAAAAAAACCACTACATGCGGCACAAAGAAAAATCTGACCGACTTAATGATTGCCCCTCCCGTGTTGATCCTGATCAATAGAAATTTCTTGTAAATTTTTGGGATTCTAATGACGGAAAGGTAAAATAATTTATTCCTTAATTATGTAGAATTTAATAGTGTATATTGTATATAATTATATTATAATGCATTGTATGTAGTTAAGGAGTGCTAAAAATGTTATGTGCAGAATGTTCATAACGACAAGACATACATTGAGATCAACGTTGTATGCTTGTGTGAAGGCTAATGTGAGTTATCTTCTGGTTGAAATGTGCATTATACTTTCTTAATACTATGCTCATATATGCTACTATTGTTACAAACAGTTACAAAAAAAAGAAAAACGGTGGCAATGTTAGCATATTAGACTTGTTTAAGGCCACCCATTTGAAGAAGGATGGTATTGTTGTGGATGCAAAATCTGCAGAATTGATTGTAAGAAATCATTTAACAAATTTATTTTTTATTTAATGAAAACATTCTCATTAATATTGTATGTAGGACAAGATGAATGTGGCACTTGCAAGTAATGATGAAAAGCTCGATGAAGACGAGATATTTGATCATATTTTGGGCCCAAAGAAGATTCCTGTGAAACATGCGATTCATGTGTCTCATAATGTATATGAAAATAAAATCACAGACTTAGAAGTGGTTGTTGATGCTCATACCCAGATATACGAGGCTCAACAAAAGGAGTTGTTAGAAATGAAGAAAAAAATTGAAAATCTTGAAGCTATGATGCTGAGAAATTCTAACCTGAGTGCTTCGTTTCAGTCGAACGAGGTAAATCTTCAAATTCTTATAATGTGATTGCATAATAAAATTGATTTTCTTACAGTAAACTATTTATTTTGTAGAATATCACAAGGACCACCAATGAAAGATCAAGTAGTCATTCTGAAACAATCTAGTGAGTATAATGAAAATTATATAGGGATTGCTAAGTGAACTTTCCCAATTACATAGGGATTGCTGAGTGAACTTTCCCAATTACATAGGGATTGTTGAGTGAACTTTCCCAATAACATAGGGATTGCTGAGTGAACTTTCCCAATAACATAGGGATTGCTAAGTGAACTTTCCCAATTACATAGGGATTGCTGAGTGAACTTTCCCAATAACATAGGGATTTCTAAGTGAACTTTCCCAATAACATAAGGATTGCTAAGTAAACTTTCCCAATTACATAGGGATTGTTGAATGAACTTTCCCAATAGCATAGGGATTGCTAAGTGAACTTTCCCA
Organism: Alisma plantago-aquatica; assembly: GCA_963693085.1. Lineage (NCBI taxonomy): Eukaryota > Viridiplantae > Streptophyta > Magnoliopsida > Alismatales > Alismataceae > Alisma > Alisma plantago-aquatica. The sequence continues at coordinate 207,674,849 of OY856410.1, read as the reverse complement.
ATTACATAGGGATTGCCGAATGAACTTTCCCAATAACATAGGGATTGCTGAGTGAACTTTCCCAATTACATAGGGATTGCTGAGTGAACTTTCCCAATAAGATAGGGATTGTTGAGTGAACTTTCCCAATTACATAGGGATTGCTGAGTGAACTTTCCCAATAACATAGGAATTGCTAAGTGAACTTTCCCAATAACATAGGGATTGCTAAATGAACTTTCCCAATTATATAGGGATTGCTAAGTGAACTTTACCAATAACATAGGGATTGCTAAGTGAACTTTCCCAATTATATAGGGATTGCTAAGTGAACTTTCCCAATAACATAGGGATTTTTGAGTGAACTTTCCCAATAACATAGGGATTGCTAAGTGAACTTTCCCAATAACATAGGGATTGCTAAGTGAACTTTCCCAATTACATAGGGATTGCTGAGTGAACTTTCCCAATAACATATGGATTGCTAAGTGAACTTTCCCAATAACATAGGGATTACTGAGTGAACTTTCCCAATAACATAGGGATTGCTAAGTGAACTTTTCCAATTACATAGGGATCGCTAAGTGAACTTTCCCAATTACATAGAAATTGTTGAGTGAACTTTCCCAACCACATAGGATTTGCTAAGTGAACTTTCCTAAATAAATAAAGGATTGCTAAGTGGATTACCTCCGTTAAATATATGTTTCCTCTTTGATGTATATGGATTAGAAATAATCCGTTGATGGATAATTAAAAAAGTATCGGTTTGCTTTGGACTTTGGTTCCAAGATAATGATATATGGAACAAGCAATGTCCTAAAATAAAAGAAATACCTCGTGCATGTGTACCTTTTGTGGTAACAATAGAGAAATTAATATGATAAGGATGAGATGTGTTCTCAACACATATGATGAATGCCAAAGTAAGGATTCTGGTATCTTAGAAATAATAGATGATTTATGTTGGTTATTTACATTGGCCAACTATGAAATCAATCTAGTGACATAAAATAATATGGACATCATATGTTAGGGGGTTTTTCTCTGCATAAACATAACATTGAAAGAGGGGTAATAATTGAAGGAATAATTATAGAATTAGTTGAAGAATGAATAACACTTCTTTGACATAGAAGGTGTTACTTAACACATTATTCATATTGTAAGACAATAATAAAAAGGGCAATTAAATATATGCTTTGTATGATAAAGCAGAGAAGATAAATCTGTGTGGAAGAACCTGATACTGGATAAAGCTTTATACAATCTTCATGACATTGATATGATAATTAGAGACTTGATGACATGAGTAACAACTATCTTCTGTTATCTGGGATTTTGGGGACGAAATCCTTGTTAAGGGTTTATAATTTGTAACATCCCTAACCTGGGTTATGCTTAAACCTAGATGTTTTGCTTAATAAAGTTGATTATATGCTTTCTCTTATCTCTTGAAAAGTAATTAATGCTCAAGTGGAACTTATATTTCAATTTTAGTCCTTTTTGAATAATGCTGAAATAATGTTTTACTTGTTTTGGACTAAAGTGCAAATTACCCAAGTTGAGGGTTTAAATTGCAAATTGTGCATGATAATATGTTCCTCATGTGTTGAAGCATCATGAGAATGAATATAATGTAGAGGAATGGCTTTTGAAAGCATGAATACCAAGAAAGAGCTGATTAAGCAATGTTTGTGCATTGAAACCTAGTTTTGGTGTAATTTGCAATTTACCCAAAACCCAGGGTTCAATATGCAAATTGCCACTTCAAAATAGTCCCTAATTTTTCTTGGCATCATGTAGATCAAATAAAATGAGAGGGGCACCTCATTTGAATCATTTTGGAAGAAAGAGAATCTTGATATTAAAATAATCAAGATTTAAGCATAATTGGAACTTTACTTCAAATTAATGCAAAAATAAATATGCTAATCAAAGTGCCCTTCAACCAAAATGGTAATGGTTGAAATTATATAAGGTTCGATGAGCATGTGCCTTGCAAAGGCACGAAAATATCTAAGTGAGTGGAGAACCCACTCACATTAGTTAAATCAAAAGTAATATCCACTAAAAATGGGATATTAGTATTATATGATTTAAGGTGCTTAATTTGCTTTTCCTTAATTCATGGACAATGAAGAGGAATTCTAAGGAGGGGAATATGGCTTTGCATGCAAGGAATTGATGGGGGGGAGGTGGCACCAATTTTGGAATTAAAAGGATTTTATAAAATATTTTCTCTCTCATTGAATTTCTTATAAAAACACCTTTTACAACTCAATTGAGAGGCTTTTTTGAAACCAATTCCACTCTTTGCTTGAAAAACGACCAAGGGAGCTTTGTAGGATCAAGATGACGACCCCCAACCTGTTGGTAAGATCCATGACCTCTTTTCACCTTGATTCCATGGTGGAAATTGAAAATCAATGCATGATTTCTTCTTATCTCCATTCCATCTTCAATTCTAGCCATTCCTTTTCACTCAAAGCTTAAGGACGAGCTTAGGATAGTGGAAGGTGTTTCTTTCACAATTAAATACGTGGAGGTTGAAGCTTTCAATCTCAACTGAATGTGGGTTTTATAACTTGAATCCTTGAATGTTATTATTAATTTCATACCTCTGTCAATTGTTGATCCTTTCTTCATTCTCAAAATTTTATTCAATTGATTGATGCAATCACCATGAAAATCACATAAATCTCCATGGGTTTATAGATTTATGATATTGACATCATCATAAGCACACACCTCCACAAATATCTATTGCAAATGGTTTCAAAAATTTAAGTCCAATCAGTTTCAATAAAGTTAGCCAAACGGTTTCATCAAACCATTTGAAACCAAACGGTTTCAAAACCGTTTGGAATAGTTGACCACAGTTGACTGTTTGGAGTTCATATGCTGATGTTTATGGTTGATGACCCATTAAATACAATTGATTGGTTTCAAAGGGTTCATCAGTTAAAGGTCCATCAAGTATCAAACCCTAATCGGGTTGAGTGTTGAAATTCTCAATTGTTTGATTTAATTTTTGGGTTGACTAACCCAAATGGTCTCAAGACCATTTGGAGGTCACCCAAATGGTCTCAAGACCATTTGGAGGTCAACCAAGACCATTTGGAAGTCTATGATGAAGTATGATTAGATGGTTGAAGATCCAGTGATATCAAATTGAAATACAATCAATAGCTCAATTGATGATCGATTCTATGATGCAAACCCTAATTGAATTTCACAAATTTCAATGATGGGATTAGTCAAATGGTCTCAAGACCGTTTGAAGGTTAACCAAACGACCTCAAGACTGTTTGAGGTCAGGTCATGACATGGCTAAGTGGTGATTCAATGATTTCAATAGAATTAGTCCTATAATGTCAACAATTGAAGGTATCTCGATTTTAAACCCTAATTCAATTAGGTTAAAACCCTAATTGATGGCTTCTTAAATTTAAAATCCTAATTTTTTTTTCGAGAACGTCGGAATTAATTATTAGCAAGAAAAATACAGAAAGGGACCTCTGGCCTGAGCCACGAAGGCTTTAGGGTGAAGTCTACAGCTAACGTTGTCTCCTTTACATGCCTTGCGATGGCATCAACAACTAAAGTAAACTTCCTAGGAAGGTATTGGAAAACAAAGGAAGATAGTTGGTCATCCGACCATTGCCTGAAGATGGACTTCAGACAGGGAGGCGCCTCCTCCGTGTTCTGAAAGAAGGAGATGCCAGATTTGGAGTCGGAAAGGATGATCGGCCTCAAGAGACCTTCCGCTCGACAAGTGTTTACAGCGTGGGAGATAGCTTGGACTTCCACCTCAACAGCGCTGGCAGCGTATCCGGGGAAGCCTACTCCACGAATGAGAGCTCCTTGGGTAGTAGTAATGTAGACTCCAGTGGCACAGATCTGAGACGAATTGTGGTAAGAAGCGTCAACAAAGACGATGCAGTCCCTGTTAATGAAATTGACGGACGGCTTGGTGTCAGAGGTTTGTTTGAAAATGTAATCTGGGAGACCAGCAATAGTATCCGCATGGGCCTTGATAAACTTGATTTTCACCGGAGGAGGCACTGATTTCTGGGAGTGAACATAATCGTTTCTAACCCGCCATAGGTGCCAGCTTGCAACGGCATACAGGGGGTTTGAAGCAGCGGAAGCGATGATGCGTGAAGACCAGGCATCGACGTCAAGGGTGAAGAATGTGAGATCCACATCGAGAGCCTGCCACACTACTCTACAATAGGGGCAATCACAAAGACAATGGAGGAGCGTTTCATCATCAGCGTTACATTGGGGGCACAACCTTGACGTCTGCAGGTGTCGCCTGTCCTTCTCCACATTAGTTAAAAGGGCTTTGTGGAGGAGCAGCCATAGAAAGATTTTAATACGATGAGGGAGCTTAGCTTTCCATATAGCCGGCCAATCTCCCTCACAATTGATCTCTTTAGGATGCCTAATCCAGTTGTAGGCCGAGGCAGCAGCGAATCTGCCTAAGGAATCATCAGACCAGACCCACCCATCAGGGCCAGCCGACGGAGCAGGAGTAGGGATACACCTAATCCGAACCCAAGTAACAGAGGGAATATAATTTATGATGAAATCCCAATCCCATGAGCCATCCAAAGAGATCATGGAGCCGACCGTGAGGTCAGCGAGGCTTTCAGGGATGTTCAAGTTAGGATGCAGAGTCACTAGACTTTTGTTACTGAACCAAGCATCAGACCAGACGTTGGTACCGGCTCCGTTGTTAACAATCTTGTGACAGTTAGATTTCACGTCACCTAGAGAGGAGCGGATGAAGGACCAGGCCGGCGAACAAGGTCCCTTCTTAATAGTCCCCGTCGGGCAGTACTTGCTTCTCATGACTTGGACCCAAGGCTTCTCCGGGCTAGTCAAGAACGCCCAAGTGTTCTTCAGCATGAGCAATGTGTTTTGGTCGGCCGCATCTCTAATGCCCAAACCCCCATTCTTTTTACAAGACGAGAGTTTCTTCCAGGAAACCAGAGAAAGCTTGCGTTGATCCCCGGGGCCTTGCCATATGAATCTCCTGATGTGTTGGTTAATATCGTCGCACACGCTGCAAGGAAGGCACACAGATTGCATGGTGTAGGCTGGAATGGATTGCATGGAGGACTTCGCAAGAGAGACACACCCAGCGATCGAGAGGTGACGTTGAGACCACCCGTTCATCCTGTTCTTGATCGAGTCCACAATGGACGTGTGTGTGTTTCTGTTGATCCGCTTGTGAAGAATGGGCACTCCCATATATCTGCCTAGATCATCCGAGGTGGGAATGTTCAGCCGCCGAATGATGCGAGCCTACGACGATGTCGGGGTATTAGAAGAGAAAAAACATTTTGATTTGTGAGACGAAACCTCCTGCCCAGAGACAGTCGAGAAATCGAGAAGGATACGGTTGATGCACTTAGCTTGCTTGACTGAAGCTTCCGCGAATAGGATGATATCGTCCACAAACATGGCATGCGAAATAGGGTATCCATTCTTGCTCGCAACCAGGGTCTTCCAGTCCCCTCTCTCCACGGCAGCAGCAATGGCCTGATGGAGCCGTTCCATATAGAGAACAAAGATATAGGGGCTTAGAGGATCCCCTTGCCTCACACCTTTAGTAGCCTTGATAGGGGGAAGGGGGGACCCATTCCAGAGGATAGAAGTATGCCCCGACATGATGATGCTCATGATCAGCTTGATCATAGAATCAGGAAGACCCACCCTATAGAGGGTGTCTCTAATGAAAAGCCAGTTCATTTTGTCAAACGCCTTAGACAGGTCGATCTTCACCGCCATCCAACGCTTCTTGCCTTTCTGAATACGCATGGAGTGGATAGCTTCTTGAACGAGTAAGATATTGTCTGTAATCTTCCTCCCCGGAATGAAGCTGGGCTGGGACTGAGCAATCCATCCATTCAGGTGGGGTTTAATTCTTTCGATAATCACTTTGGAGATCAATTTCAGACAAGTGTTATTAAGAGAGATCGGCCTCAAGTCACTGCAGGATTCCACATTGTTGGATTTGGGGATGAGGACCATATGGGATTGAGCAAGCTCATGGTGAACGGTAGTTGAAGAAAACACCTGCCGAACTGTTGAGACCACGGAGGGGCCAACCACAGACCAGTTATTCTAAAGAAAATCAGTATGAACACCATCAGGGCCAGCTGCCTTCGATGGGGACATCTTGAAGAGAACAACTTTAATCTCGTCTAGGGAGGGAAGAGCCGCCATCTTGGAGAGGGTTCTGCCACTGATTCCAGGGAAATTGCCCACATACATTGTGCAATGCTGAGAAGTGTGCGAAGGTGATGCAATAAGATCGTTGAAGTGTGACCAAATTAAGGATTTGAGGTCATCATCATTAGTGACCCAATCCCTGCTGGAATCTTTGAGCTTGCTGACAAGGTTGTGTTGCCGCCTAGCTTTCACATAGGAGTTGAAGAATTTCATATTGTTATCTCCTAATTGAAGCCAATCGATATGCGCCTTTTGCCTCCAATCCGCCTCCTCACGCATGAGAATGGATTGAAGCTGTTCCTGGAGATCAATGCATCTAAGCTCATTAGCAATAGAAGGAGAGACGGGAAGAGATACCTGCAGAGAGTCCAACTGATGGAGAATGCGGTTTTTCAGTTTGTGTTGCGACTACATCTTGTTGTTAGCCCATCGCATGATAGCTGGCGAGAAACTCTTAAGAGCCTCAGTATATGGCAAGGAGGGGTCCCAAAGGGAAGCAACTTGGGCGGGAAAATCTATGTGGAACTGCCAGCTAGACTTAGTCCTGAAGCCGCCGCCGCACCGGCTATTGCCTGACCTGCTGGTTATCAACAGGGCATTGTGATCAGAGATGAAACGAGGGAGAATAGAAACTGTAGATGTTGAGTTAGCATCCAGCCAAGCAGCGTTAGCTAGGAGCCTATCAAGGCGCTCGAAGAGGTGGCCTCTATGGAACGTGAACCATTAGCCGAATGCAGGAATCTCTGCGAGTCCAGCAGAAAGGAGGGTCTCGTTGAAGGCAGAGTTGGCTGCATGATCAAAGAAATGGCTTCCTTTTTTCTCGGTGGCCAAGAGCATGGTGTTGAAGTCTCCTACGATGGCCCATTTTCCAGTGACATCGTTGGATATGTTAGAGAGATGCTTCCATAGTAATTTCTGCATAGACGGGTTAGGGCTGCCATAGACGAAGGTGACCAAGGAGCCATTAACACGACAGTGTATGAATTTCCTATGGCTCAGAAGAACGTCAAGAGATGTAGTATTCTGGTCCCAAAGAAGCCAAATACCACCTAAGAAACCAATGGCCTCTACCCTGTGTGAGGATGAGAACCCCATTGATCTGATAATTTTATTCGCCCTTGCTCCACTGCAACGAGGTTCAGCAATGGCAAAGACGTTTAGCTGGAATCTTCGCTTGAGGTAACGAATGAATTGAATCTTCTTGTCAGAGCAAGCGCCCTGGATTTTCCAGAAGGCGTAATTCATTAGGAAAGATGGATTAAGCAGAGTTGTGCTGCCCAATGGTTGGGTCGGGATCATCTTCGTCTACTGGAACAACGTTGTCGGCCTCCGTGTTTGCGGCTTGGGGAGGTGAGGTGTTGAAAAGGCGACAAGCCTCAGTTGCCTTTTCATTATTCGTGACCTCACGTGACTTCCCTTTTTACGAATTCTATTAGGGTTGCTAGGCATCATCGTGTTGTAGATGATACGCCTATTCCTCAATGAGACACCACGTCTCTTATCGCTGGTGCCGCCGAGGCCACCTGTTGGTTCCGACGATGAACCAAAGTTGTAACTGAATTAAAAAGGAGGACCCTCGTTATGCTCCTGAACTCTCCCAACGAAAGTATCATCGCCGACGAGATGCACATCAGTGTTCGAGGGGGGAGAGCCCATAGTGGTCTCCTTGTTCTTGTTGGAAGAAGACATGTTACTAGCCCCAAAGGGGTTCTTTCTATTCCTCCTATTGGTTACGGTTTGCCATTCTTCAACCGACCCATCCTCAGGGCCAGAGTGGTCAGGAGGAGGGTTATGGGCTTGGGGGGCGTCTCAGAAGAGTTGCGAGGTGGCCACCTTTCAGGTTTCTTAGCATGCATCGCCGCGGAGAAAGGAACAACGGGAACTAGAGGAGGGTTCGTCGAGGAGGAAGCGACGACTGACTGAGGGCAACGTGCTTCCTCATGGCCTATGTGACCACATCAGATGCATAGGGTTGGGAGGTTCTCATATTCAATCTTGAAGATCTCGCCGTTGATGAAAACAGCAGGAAGAAGGGGGTGCCGGGTGTCGATCTCCGTTGCGATTCTTGCGAACTTACCCCTATTGCCTTGTGCAGTAGTAGAGTCTATCTTTATCATCTTTCCAACAAGATTCCCAATACCAGCAAGGAGTTTCATTTGATAGAGGTGAACCGGCAGATCTGGGACCCTAATCCATACTACTAATTTGCTAGGGATCGGATCTGAAGGACAAAAGTGCGGAGACCAAGTTTGGACGGAGAGATAGTTGCCAAACAAGGTCTAGGGGCCATCGGTCAGAATTTTCACGTAGTCCTCATTCGAGAAAAGTTGAACAACGTAGTAACCATTATCCAGATCGATGATATGGAAACCATCATGAATGCCCCAAAGGATGGATATACGATTAACCAAGGTTTGGAAATCGATATTCATACCAATGGCCTTGATAACGATAGCAAACTTCCATGGTTCCAGGAGGGGGTAACAACTTCTTCACAGATGGAGATCGCTGGGATCGCGCCGCTGCGGTCTATGACTACATCTGAGGGTTTCAGGAGATCCGGCGAGATGATTGGGTAGCCGTCGAACCTATTCGGGCCCTTGACAGTGTCCTTGTAAGATTTCTTCCCAGGCGGCACTTCCGGAGCGTCGTCACGAGGGACCACCGATTGCTCTAAATCTTCCACCATGCAGACATCTTCGTCTCAAACCTCAGAGGTTTCAGCCCCCGTTATCCCAACAACGTCACCGTCGACTCCATCGTTGTTGCTAACTGGATCATCTGGCGGAGGACGAGCGTGACCAAAGCCACCCCGACCTCCTCGTCCTCCCGATCGCCCAGAGCCGCCGCCTTTCATAACCCTAGTTACGGAAGTTTGGATTTAATTTAAAATCCTAATTGATGGTTCAATTGAAGGGTGATTTAATGGTTCAATTGAGGTTAATTCAATGTTTCAATTGATAGGTGGATTCAATAGGTGAAACCCTGAAATCGATTTAGTTGATGGATATCTTTTTGGTCCATTCGGTTTTGAGAGGGTTTGGACCAAACGGTCTTAAGACCGTTTGAGTCCAAACAGTCTCAAGGCCGTTTGGGACCAAATAGTCTCAAACCAATTGGAGACTCAAGTTCATTCAGTTTCAAAATGTTTTGTCTAAACGGTTTTATATGTCCAATCGGTTTCAACTTGATTTGGCTAAACGGTTTCAAACCGATTAGATGGCCAATGTGACCAAGACCGTTTGGAGGTCTAAATGGTCTTAGACCATTTAGAGGTCATTCAAGCAAGACCGTTTGGGGTCTGGTTGGTCAAGACTATTTGGGGTCTAAGTGACCAAGATCGTTTGGAAAGTAGTTAACCAAAACTGTTTGAACATTTAAGGTGATTAAAGGTCAATTATTTAATTGATTATTAAATGACGTAAATCAAGGGTGATTACATTAGTTGTACCCTTAATGTGATAGGGTGATTAGTACCCTTGAAGGGTTAATATTTGGAGATTGTGAAAGCAAAATCTCATCACCCTACACCAACCCTGATTGGATGTATTAGAATAAAGAATTGACCTATTGAGTCAATTATGAGGTACTCATCATCCCAGAGAGGGAGAGAGAGAAAGTAATGTTTATATGTAAGTATCAAGCCTCAATTCCTTCATCATGTGTAAATTATGTAATTAGGGATTGATCCATGATAATGAGATCATAAAACCCTAATTGAAAAGCTTAGTGAGTCTTAACCCTAATACAGGGTAATGCTATGTGAAACCCTAACACATGATAATACTATGTGAAACCCTAATTTCAGGGAATGTTATGTGAGACCCTGATATAGAAGGATGTTATGTGAAATTCTAATGTAGAGTGATGTTATGTGAAACCCAAATATGGGGAGATGTCATGTAAAACCTAGTTGATAAAGATGGGAAACCCTATTCCTAATAATGGAATAGTGATTAATTTATAGATAAGTGAAATACCTAAAGAGGTTGATAATATATATCTTTATATCAATATTGCCTTAACTCAAATATGAGTCCATCATTAGCAATGGTTGCATATTCTAAATAAGTGACTTATGACCAATACATTACATGATAAATGTGATGAACTGGTGCATAAAGTATTAGGATGGGAAATACCCTAATACAAGCTAAGTTGATGAATTCATGTAAGACATAGGTGATGAGGGAAGTGATACATCAAGATATGATAGATATCACATTCAGCACCCAAGATTGATATACATTGGTGCATTTTAAATCCAATATACTTGGATGGGTAACACATAAAGTGTGTCAGTGATCCAACCCTATTCTAGGGTTGTATCTCGTGTCATTTTGTACTTTTATCACATTCAAATGCATTAGAATTACAGGTTATTCTCCCCAATATGAGTATCATTGCAAATACGCTTATGGATGTTCTTTGCACTATTTTTCAGGTACTTGGACCATGCTTAGATGGATGAGAGAGAGGGAGGAACCCAAATAAGGCCCCAAACTCTCCCTCAACCTACCTCCAGTGGCCAAGAATCATCCTCGAGCAAAGACATCCGAAATTGACAAAGTAAGAAGCAAAATCAAGAAGTCAAGCCTCACCACGGTTGTGGCCCCAATGCCACGGTCGTGGCTTTATTGCCAAATTCCAATAGGCTGCAATAGGGAAATCCACAGAATCCCACGGCCGTGGCCAGCTGCCACGACCGTGGCCCTTGAAGACACCACGGTCGTGGCCATCAGAACGGTCGTGGTCAGTAGAAGAGAACACGGCTGTGGCACCCTGCCACGGTCGTGGGAATTAAATTGTGAAAAATCAGTTTCCAACAGGGAAGTTGCCCAGAAAGCCACGACCGTGGCCGATGTTGGTCAAGACGCCCGTGGCCCCTCCCCGCGGTCAGCCTGACTCCTCCAAAACGGCCGTGTTACCCAACACGGCCGTGGTGCATGCTACCCACCACGACCGTGGCACTCCGCCATGGCCGTGGCCACCACCCTACTTTGCTTTTTCACCACTGCCTTCACCCCACGACCGTGTTCACCACCCCACGATCGTCCCCCACTACCCTCACCACGGTCGTGGCACACCCACCACGACCGTGGTGATCACATACCCTACATAACTTTCCACTGTTATTCCTATTCTACCCCCACTTAACCCTAGCTCCTATATAAGCACTAGTTGCTTCTAGGGCTCGAGGTTAAGCACCCCTAGCCGACCCTAGCTGCTTCCTTGCCTCCATTACTCCAATCCACCTACTCCCTTGCATCTAACCCCATTTCTACCCACTTTCCACTCATTTCCACCATAGAAACCTAGTTTCTCTAGGTTTCTATCCATCCATCCCACCATTTTCATGCACCCCTGCACCTTTGGAGGAGGGAGGTCATCTGCAGCTTCTTGGAGGTGAAGAAGGGGGCCACTACATCGAGCTTCATGGCGTTTTCCCTTCTTCTATCCCCTTCTTTTCCTAGTTTGATCATGTATAGCTAAGCCCCCTTGGGTGGGCTGTTTGGGGCAAAAATGTGACTTTGATACCATGTTGGGAGAATTTAATTTGTAATGAACATATTTCATTTCTATGATGATTGCCTTTATTTATACCTCATTTCCCATTACTTGTGCATGTGGTTGTTGTTTAATTACATTAATTGCTTGCCTTGTGGTGTTTGAAGACATTTGTCTCTAGGATGTTTTGGTTTCTATGTAGCTATCATAGGATTGGCTCCTAGGTCCTTAATTCGGATCCCTAGCTAGCCCCCTATCTTCCTACATAATCACCTTCTTCCTACATGCAAATGTGAGTTCTAAGTGACTAGTATAAGTGTGATTAGTGCAATTGCCTAGGATTTCCTAAAGGCTGAGGTGGCTAGTGGCATGAGGTCAAATACCCTCATCTCTACTCCCATCCTTACCCTTGGTCCTCAATTGACTAATACCACTTATCCTAGAGACCTAGACTTGGTACGTCCTATGAGAATTACACCTAACCCTAGTTCTCCAATTAGTAGCTTAGGGTACATTCTCATAGCACCCACCTTGTTGTTTGGTTTGGTAATCTAGAATGAGATATGTTAATTTCTTATTATGGTGACATCCCCCAACTAATGTCAAGGTCACATTCCCAAATGGCCCACCTCCTTCGTCTAATTGCTTAAAACCCTAATTGCCTAGTTTGCTTGTTAATGCTAGCTTAGTTCAATTGCTTTAGTCTGACTTAGTCAATTGCCTCGTTTTGTTAGCTAGTGTTAGTTTAGATCTTTCATCTTGCTTAGTGGTTAACTTAGGCTCTAAATTGTTAGTTGCCTGCTTAGTTTGGTATAATTCGTTCTTGCTCTTGGTTAGATAGCTTGTTAACTTAGATTGCTCACTTAGCCTATTGATAATTTAGCTTTCATCTCGCATTTCTTAACTGCTCTATTAGTTAATCAATCAACAATCAACCTTAAAACCCTAAAAACCCTACTCTCCGCACTAGGAACGTAGCTCATGCCATATAACTCTAGTTCCCCCTTTATCCTCGCGGATCGACCCCGTACTTGCCACCTCACCTATACTACGACACGACCCCGTGCGCTTGCAGGTGTAATGTCTTAGTAGAAGTAGGTAGTTAGTGTGGGACCATACAAATTTCGAAAGCAAAGATCCCATCTCATCCCGTGCCTCCCGACCTCGTGGATTGCACTTGTTGCAAGCCTCTAGCGGGAGCGCACCACCTGCCAATTGTTACATTGAGATGTAATGCACTTTGATAAGTGTAGGTTAACATGCCTTATGAAAAGGTTAATCCAAATTTAATAAGCAAGATTAAATGATTATGCTCATAATGTTGGATCATAGCTGTGTGAAGCAATGAAGTAGGGCTCGATCATTAGTAATATGATCTTGAGAACCTAAATGATTATTTATGGAAAACCCTGATGGAGGGTGATGATATGTAAGATAAATCCTAACCCTAAAAAGGGAATAATGGTATTACTTTGTGTTGCGTGGTGTTGATATGTAAGCATTATAATTGTTATCAAGGAGCACTAACCAAGCATGTATCACGAAAATATGAACATAGCCAGGTATGAGCTATGATGTTTCTTTTATTAAAGTTGTTAATGAGCCATAATATGCCTTGTTGCCTACTAAAAGGTGACAAGAGGTGAAATGAGCTTTGTGAGCTATGTAGAATGCTTGTGTAGCAAGAATCATGATTACCTGGGTCAGATGACCTGAAGGTATTAAGTTACCTAAAAGTGGTAACAAGTAATCTATGATGAACTGAGGGTTTGAATACTCATATTCTATAATCATGATGATGAACTTGTTGAGAAATGGATATGTACCAAATGAGATGAGGGATCAAGATCTCAATACTTTATTAAAAGAGTATGGCTACAGGCCATGACTCCACAAAACAATACCAGGCATTAGTTGTGTGATCTAAGCCTGAAGAGAGTATATGCTACATCTATAACTCTATAGCGAAGGTATCAATATACTCTAGCAAGCTAATTATAGTTTGACACATGATGTTTCTACCATATAATCTCGTACTGACTGAGAAGGCTGATGTTACTCTACTTAGCATATCCTAGAAGGATAAATGTTATACATGTACTTTAACTCCTCATTGAATAAGTATCATGTTGTCTTATCAAGATATAGCTGAAATGCTTTGAATAAGAATATTGGTCTAATCTATTTAGACATTGATCTATCTGTTGTTGAATATATAATTCCTCTGCACAAATTTATTCAATTAAACTGCAATAATAATGTTTTGGTGGAAAGTCATATCTCTCGCTGGGGAAATTTACAATTGTCTCACCCCCGTGGGATCCACATTTTTAGGTGGACGCGGACGAGGAGGCAAGAACCCTTCAGTAGGTGAAGGACATCAACAGCAGTAGTAGAAGAGAGCGGCAGTGATTTCTTAGGTGGAAACATTGGCTGGCATATCTTGTATATAGGTATAGAAAGTTCTATGTGTAATCTCTGTACTCTCAGGTCCTTGGAGTCAGTAGTGGTTTTAATAAATTGATTTGAGATTTTGGCTTGATGCCTCAATGTTCTTATGCTGTCTGAATATAGTTTAACAGAACAGTTGATGTTGTAATCTTTGAGATGGGATAATCCAAGATATGTACTTTAAAACCAGAATGTAAATGTATTAATTTGGTTCTATGTGAGAGAGTTTTCCTTTGTTGGATCTCTTGGTAAAAAGGTTTTAATTTTTAGTGATTTTCCATAATCCGCTGCTAATGAATGCTTCCGCTTTGTTAATGATGTTCTATTTGAACGATGCGTCACAGGCGTCGTCTAGGAAAGAAGACTCCTATTATGCTTATTAGAATAATGCTCAAAGTTGTGCATCAATATATTTTAGCCAATTGTGATGTAGTTGATCCGAACGTGAAGTAAGATCATTGTTTACTTTTCAGTATGTGATTTCATATTTACGTCTAGGTGTGTCACACGTATTTGTTGGCAGGGAGTACATCTGATACTTGAAGAAAATCAATCCACGTACACGACAATGGGAAATCAGTAATCTTCATATGAATAGTTTCAATGAATGGTTTAAGAAACATGTAAGTTTAAATAAATTATTTCCATTAGCATAATAACAAAAATATATAAATAATAAAATTCATAATATTTTCAGATTGAGGAGAAGGTAAAGTTGACAACTGTGTCACCAAACCTTTTAGTGTTGGCTCGAGGACCGCAACAAATGACAATGGAATATGCGGGATATGTAACAAATGGTTATAGATTTCGCACCAGGGATCAAGAATGCGGCAGAAAAACACAAAATAGTAGAATTATGGTGTACGCTCAGACCGAAAGTTTTGCCAGTTCTAAGGACAAAAATCCTACAACGGGTCAGGTTACGTACTACGGGGTGTTAAGGGATGTTTTCGAGATTAGTTATTATGAGCAACTTAAAGTTGTATTGTTCAAATGTGACTGGGTCAATGCAAACAGAGGCATCAAAAATCTGAAAATGACTACACAATGGTCAATTTAAAACGTATTGATGTGACTGATCATCCATTTGCATTGGCCTCCCAAGCACAACAAGTGTTTTATGTGAAAAACATAAGTAAAAAAAATTGGAGCTTTGTTGTGCACACTACACCTCGTGATACTTATGACATGGAGGAGAATCTTCATGATAATTTCATGGATGGAACCTGCTTATCAGAAGATAAATCTCCAAGTGATTTGGAAGATATCTTAAGTGACGTTTGTGATGACGTTAATTTAGTCAGAGAAGACATGGAGGGTGTGACCTTTTATGAAGGGGGTCATGATCCACATCATTGATCTTATGTAACTCTTTTTATTTTATTAATTGTGTCAATTACTGGAAACACTCATGTTATCCTTTTATTTCTAAAATGGTCATTTATTCTTTTACATAATTATACATTTGTTGCACAATTTTTTTTTGTTTTGGGTTAATCTACTTAATGAGTTCGCTTGTTGGATGTTGGCTTCATCAGCAAAATAAAAATATTATTGAAATTTTTAATTTTATTTGAGGAACACAATTACAGAATGTATGCCATGATTTCAATTTATAATTGAATATTTTTGATATCATTTGTCTTTTTAGGAGAATGAAATGACGCAGTCAACTATTGTCTCCACTTACTGATGATGTCTGCAATGAAGGATTAACTCATGGGAGTATGACAGGTAAAATAAAAAATTACATCATTGAATATCTTTCTTAGAACTGCTCATATCATCATTTTAGTTGCAGGTATTTCCAAAAGACCAAAAGGAGGGTATCTTGGTTCGATAAATGCTGATTGGGGGTGTTCAAATGCAAAAGAAGGATTTAGAAATAGTAAAATCGTGGCGGGATTAGCTGCAAACAACAACAGAAGTTCTTCTTTGAACCTTACAAAAGAAAAAAATCCCTCTATGTCAAATGATGGAGTTGGTACCGTTGGTAAAAGTCATGTGGTGGCAAACTCAAATAATGTAAGAGAAGGAAGTCATTCTAAAAGACACTTAGAAAAAAAAGTCATCAAGGAGTTCCTATAAAAGCAAGTATGCAACGTTTGGTAAATGATGTCAGTAACAATTAAGAGGTTGAAATTGATAAATTAGATAATGATCAACATTTTGTTGTTGATTCTCCTACTGTTGATCCTGGGCAGAGTGAAGGTAAGAAAATTTAGATACAAAGATGCATTACATTTTTCACAAACTATTATTTAATTATATGTGTAATATGTATATTCTTGTAAATGTTTACATCATATTCGTGATTTTATAGGGGGAGATACAAATAAAAAAACAAGGGGTTATTCTAAGTGTATCCGATTATGGGGTAAGACAGGGGATAAAAAGCTGCCAATTACTTTGGATGAGAATGGAGATCCAATAGGCCCATGTCAGAATGACCTGTCTTCTTTTTTGGGAACTATTTCTAGAAATTTTGATCTTGCACCATTAAACTATCTTGATTGGCGACAAGTACTTTTGGAAAACAAAACTGCTATATGGAATTATGTTGAGGTAGTTCTAGTCTTAGAGATATAATAAAATGTTGTAAATTTTTATTTAAAAATTATTCTTTTGTTACAGACCAAGTTTGTCAACGACATAAAGGGGAAGAATTCAGTTTTGCAAACAGTGAGGGATTGTTGGAGAAACTTCAAAGTAGATATTAAAAAAAACCACTACATGCGGCACAAAGAAAAATCTGACCGACTTAATGATTGCCCCTCCCGTGTTGATCCTGATCAATAGAAATTTCTTGTGAATTTTTGGGATTCTAATGACAGAAAGGTAAAACAATTTATTCCTTAATTTTGTAGAATTTAATAGTGTATATTGTATATAATTATATTATAATGCATTGTATGTAGTTAAGGAGTGCTAAAAACGTTATGAGCAGAATGTTCATAATGACAAGACATACATCGGGATCAACGTCGTATGCTTGTGTGAAGGTTAATGTGAGTTATCTTCTGGTTGAAATGTGCATTATACTTTCTTAATACTATGCTCATATATGCTACTATTGTTACAAACAGTTACAAGAAAAGAAAAATGGTGGCAATATTAGCAGATTAGACTTGTTTAAGGCCACCCATTTGAAGAAGGATGGTATTGTTGTGGATGCAAAATCTGCAGAATTGATTGTAAGCAATCATTTAACAAATTTATTTTTTATTTAATGAAAACATTCTCATTAATATCGTATGTAGGACAAGATGAATGTGGCACTTGCAAGTAATGATGAAAAGCTCAATGAAGACGAGATATTTGATCATATTTTGGGCCCAAAGAAGATTCCTGTGAAATATGCGATTCATGTGTCTCATAATGTATATGAAAATAAAATCACAGACTTAGAAGTGGTTATTGATGCTCATACCCAGATATACGAGGCTCAACAAAAGGAGTTGTTAGAAATGAAGAAAAAAATTGAAAATCTTGAAGCTATGATGCTGAGAAATTCTAACATGAGTGCTTCGTTTCAGTCGAACGAGGTAAATCTTCAAATTCTTATAATTTGATTACATAATAAAATTGATTTTCTTATAGTAAACTATTTATTTTGTAGAATATCACAAGGACCACCAATGAAAGACTACCCAAACCAAATCAATCGAGTAGTGAAACGCCCATTACTGAAGGACATGTTATTATATCCAAACATTTATTGATTAATTTTTTCAATCTGATTTTTAGGTATAAACAATGTTTGACACAATCTTTATAAATTTAAAGGTCGTTTCCTTATTAAGTTTTAAGGATGGGAATTCAATTGTAGCACAAGGACATGTTACTTCTATAAGTACAACTTATGTCGTAGGAGGAGCACTGTTGGGGTACTCATTTGCTACTGTGTCCATTACTGTACCAATCCAACCTCAAGAGCAGTTGATTAGGCCTTTTGGTCAACATCAAGTCATTGAGGATGTTATTGGGATAGTGATAGCTTGGCCAGAGAAATTACTCATTGTCATGTAACATTTTATAAATTAATCTCTATACTAGAAGTACACTTCTTAACTATTTATGCATCGTTGTAGGTGAACCATTTGGAGACGTGGAAACTAAGAGTAGCAGTCATTTGATCAACATAGAGATTCACATATCATATGAATTCATAGGATTTAGTAAAAATAGAAGTCGGCCATTCTTTATTATATTTAGTTGGTTTTCAATAAATGTGGATGTCACACATATTGTAGTACCATTCATTATTTCATTGTCTTGGTTTTAAATTCAAAGGAAAAATTCTTATAGATCATTTACTATCTATTTCCCATGCATCAAATGATTACCATGTTATTATAGTTATTGAACAAGTGGCATGTATGGTTCTGGTTGAAGAACAATTTGTTGAGGCCAAATCGATAGTAAACTTTTTTATCTATTTGATGCCTATGATTTAGCAGTCCTACTGATCTCTGATTACATTTTTTCTTTATGATGGCTTTGATGTTGCATTTGCAAAGGATTTCTATCTGATATGTTTATAGCATTGATGGGACTATACAGTTGTGTTTGCTGGTTTCTCCCTGTTCTCGGATTCCCAAGTGTCTAATATAACCAATCCTTTTGATATGTGATCTTCTGGAGCTTTTCTTTGATGATCAGAAATCACATGCAAAGGGTTGTTGTCTATTGTTGGTTAAAGCCTTACCACTTTATGTTCTAGGGACTAATTGAGTGATCTGTTTATGATTTTAGACGTCATGGGTGCTTTATGATCCATTTTTCATGTGAAAAATGCCAACTGTATAATGCACATGGTTGATAGCTTCATGCTGAATAGTTCCATAGTACAAAATCGTTACCTTTGTGTGTTATCATTTTATCCCACTGAAGATCTCTACTACTTGTAAATATTTATGGATCATTTGAGTTTTTGTACAGGTGGTTAGTATGATCTGTTGAACTATGTTATTTCTCAAGGGTGGTCTTATTTAATCGTTTGGACTTTATGTGAGGTCTAACCACACTTGAGTTTCTTAATATATGGCCATTTTCACCGGCTAAAGCCCTGAGAGGCCTTTTTCGTACGTGGTTTTGGGTAGTCTAACAAACATGGATGAGTTAATTATGATCTTCTTTGCTTTCTCTATTTTTATGCACCTATCTATGATATCTTGTTGTAGACGTCTATATGTTAATGGTTGCTTGTTCTGATTGCCCCCTTTTCATGGCATATGATGTTGTTGATCTTCCTTGTGAGTTGAAAACTAGTAGTGGAGGTTCAAGTGATGTGATTCAACAAATTGTAGGTGATGGACTTGTAGGTGAGTTCTTGGTATGGTAGGTTTTCTATACCTTCTATACCATGCATCTATTGTAGAGTTTTTTGCTTGTAAAACGTATGTGGTTCATAAATGATCGTTTCACCTCTTTTCACCTATGATGAGGTTTGTTTGTGACTGAATTTGTCTCTTTTTACTTCTGTTGAGGTTTGTTTGGGAGGCTGTAAGTGGTGCTTTCTGGTTTGAACTGGGGCCTCCAAAAGCTGCCTGTGTTCCTTTATTTCTATGTGTTGCCGAAGATCTATGCCGAGGTATGTGATTTGGGGGGGGGGGTCACATGTATTTTTCATCAAATATGTTTCCCTATTGCAATGTTGAGAAGTTGGTTTGATAGGTGACTAGAATTGTGGTTGATTGCATATGTCTAGAATTGCATATTAATATTGAGGAACAAGTTGGCTCAGATCCTACAACAAATGACGGTAGCCAAAAGAGGATAGCATGTAATCATATACTAAAAGTGAGGTAAGAATGTTAAAATAGATAGCATGTAATCATATAAAAGTAAAAAGTCCCAATAGTTATTGTCCTGGAATAAAGTGACAGTATATTATGGCCATATAAATTACATGTACTAAAAGTGAGGTAAGAATGTTAAAATAGATAGCATGTAATCATATAAAAGTAAAAAGTCCCAATAGTTATTGTCCTAGAATAAAGTGACAGTATATTATGGCCATATAAATTACATGAGAGATTATTCAGAATAAAAAATCAAATAGAATCATATATTATTTTCCTAACACTTGCATGTTAATAGTTACTCATAAGTTTAGAGTTTATTTATGGGAATGTTGGGCCTCCTTTATTATCATGATCAGTCTCCAATCATGTGTCCCAGGTGAAAAACCATCCTTTCTGTCATGATCAGCAGTGAATCAATGGTGGAAGGGCAATGTAGATAGCATTGGCGATGAAGACCTATCAAAGATGAACAACTATCCTTGCACGAGTAAATAATAGACATTGATAAATATGAATATCAGTTGGTTGTGTACAAATAATTTAAAAAGGTAGTCTGCAATTGGTGATTATTAATAACTGAAGGTAAATCCAATTTC
Organism: Alisma plantago-aquatica; assembly: GCA_963693085.1. Taxonomy (NCBI): domain Eukaryota; kingdom Viridiplantae; phylum Streptophyta; class Magnoliopsida; order Alismatales; family Alismataceae; genus Alisma; species Alisma plantago-aquatica. The sequence goes on along the minus strand of OY856410.1, from coordinate 207,654,259 downwards.
AAAGCATGATTCTAGTGATATTGGTGATTATTAATCATTGAAACATTGTATGGAACAGCCTGCAATTTTTAGATTATTGTATAGCTGAACTATTGTACATTAATCGCTGAACTATTGTATGGAAAACCTAAAATCTAGTGCTACTGCTGATTATCATTGTTGAACTATTATATGTAGATTCTCTTGATCGACAACACCCTCAACGTAGTGACCAAGCTTTAGACTTCATAGCTTCTTACAAATACATTTGTCATTACATTATCATAGCTTCGTTGCTATAATTTTCTCACTTCATTCAATCTACTCTTTGATTTCTCCTCTATATTTTTGTAGGAGGTTTCTTGTGCTGACAATGGCTATCTATTGCCTCATCTGAATTCTTGGGAAGGATTGCTTTTATTATATAGTAATCTAGGTTGTTCTCTGAGGCCACATTGGATTAGGCCCTTGATGTCCCAATGTAAGCTCAGAAGGGAGATTTTGATTTGTTCTTGAGGGTTATTATGACTGAACTCATCTATGTATCCTACTATTGTGTTGAAATGATAATATAGATGGTATAGCTTGCTATCACCAGCATCTTTTTTAGAATTTTTCTGCTAAAACGTTTATGGTTTAGAGTTTGGATACAACCTGCTACATGCATATACTTCCTTGACACATGATTATAAACTTCAGTATGTATCCCTCTTCTAGAGGTAAGGCTATGCTGGTTCACTGATATTGTATACACATGTAACAATGATTAAGTTCACATTTGGATTCCTAGAACCCTTTCTTCCATAGATATCTATATGTGATATTTTCCACATGTACAAGATGGAAACCCCCAGGGGAGGGAACATTCATGGTAGAACAAGCCTTAATATAGCAGTTGCATTGGCTATTCATTTGGAAAAATGATTTCCTTCATTTCTCCAGAATGGACCAAGTGGCTTTCCTGCCATGATTGTACTCATGTTTTTTCAACTGCTCTGTTGTTTGCCTAGCATTGTTGATAGTTAGACCATCAGAACCAAGTCTTTATTTGACAACTGTATCAAGTGAAGTGTAACTGCATGGCTGAAGTGGAGTTTTGGTTAGCTCATGCAACAAGAACTTGGTTCATGTGCTAAGTGATACACTCTACTATGAATATGACTATCTATCTTGTAGTAAGTTGTAGAACATGCTTGACTTATTCTATGGAAGTCTCCATTCTCATCATCTTTCTTCTTCTTTAACATATTGCCTCTATGGAAAAGTATTTGAAGTTGATGTCATGTTGTAAATGGTTTAATTTTCTAGGATGTAATTAACTACCAGTACCAGATGTTTGTACTGCTATAAAAATGAAGCCTATTTTTTCTTGTCATTCAACTCCGTTGAGGGATTCTCTAGTGGGTCTTCCAGGAGTAAGTGGACTATCAACTGAACAAAGGAAAAGGCTGACTATTGTTGTAGAGTTGGTTGCTAATCCCTCCATTGTTTTTATGGATGAGCCAACATCTAGTCTTGATGCTAGAGTTGTATCTATTGTCATGAGAACAATGATAAACACTATGGAAACTGGACGTACTTTGTTTGCACTATACATCAACCTAGCATTGACATATTTGAATCATTTAACGAGATTTTTTTGCCCCCTTATTTCTGTGCTTGAGCTACTGCAAGCTCTGTAGCTGATTTAATAATTTTGCAGCTATTACTAATGAAGACTGGAGGGAGAGCCATCTATGTTGGAGCTCTTGGTCAGAATTCACATTATTTGATTGAATATTTTGAAGTGAGTTCGTTGTTTTAACATTACCTGTTTCCACTCAATCTTTCCCGACCTCCAAAATCAAGAGGTGAACCGTACACAGTTTCTTTAGTTGTCTCCAGTGATCACCATAGTCAGACAGTAGAATGGTCTGCTCCCAGTACGCCAGCGCCTTCGTGGCACTCTTGACCGATGGTCTGCTAGCAAAGACAGAGTCCTGGGGTGCCACCACCTAAGATTGAAGTCAAGTTTCTTCAAACAAAGTGAGGTATCGTAGACAATTGATCACCTTATGCAATAGAAAGTGTATGCTGCCCTATACATTGGTAATAAGTGCAGCATATATTCATTGGTCATGTCCTTGTAGACACATTGTTACTCCTTTTTAGGATGATTTAATAAAAGAGCTCAAGCTATAACTGCAAGTCTTGCCTACTATATCCCGTATAATGTGGAAGCATGGTAGCAACAAATTCCATTCATTTAAATTCATTAATGCTACAGTTTAAGAGTTTTTTCAGATTTAATTATAAGACCAGATTTTAAAGGGCAATCACCTACTCCTCTGCTAGCGGGTCTTTTAGTTTCTAATGTATCATATATTCGTTATAATAAGGATTTTTCTAGTGTAGTTTTCTGTTAAATTTTAGAGTGCGGATGATAATTGGTGACTCAACACTGGTGGAAACAGACCAGTTAATTTAACAAATTGAAACTTTGAATGCTAGACGAGGTGAATTCTTTCTTCATTTTGTTAGAAATATGATAAGACTTTTATTGATATTAATATTGGCTTTCCATGAGGATTCCGATGCAGATTGTGAAAGTATAGAGGCTCCTTTCTTGGGGCGTCATCCCATTGAATGCTTCTAGGAATATTTCATCATGACCAAAATCTTTTCCATGACTGCTCGGTGCTTATTTGAGTTGATTATGGTAAAATTTGATTAGTGTGAGTGGTATTAAAAGGAGGTCTCTCTTCGAGTAGTAGTTATCAGTGTCAATTCTCCTAGGAAAAATGCCACTGGGTTTTAAAGTGTTCATTTTTGTTATTTGTTTTGAACTACTAGTAACATCTTGATTGCAATGACCACAAAGACCTAGAGGAGGACAAAGCTAAAAGAAAAAGTGATGGATCATGTTTTTGAGAACATGGTAATGACTTCCCCACTCATACCAAACAACATTACAATACTTTTAATACTCTCACTCACATTGGTTTGTCTTCCCTACTCCCTATCGTTGAGTCTAGTTTTAGATTAGCAAGGGATTAGAACTATTTTTTCTAAGATAAAATGTTTGCATGATCCCTACTTATATCTCCTTCTAAACCATTTGTCTTCTTGGAAATGTCCCAAAGGGTTCAACTAAATTCTCTTGCAAGAGTGATGCATTTTCCTAGAACAATATGAAGATGTCGTGGAGATACTCAACCTTCCATGCAACTGTCATTTCCACACAAGATGACAATCAAGTAGCTCTTTAATAACGCAACATGCCAACTCCGTAAATATAATATTAATATGGATCCTCTCTTTCAAATTGTTGGTGTAGAAAATGTTTGGCGTGTAGTCTTTTAGGAGGTTTTGTCACACCATCTTAGCCCATTTGCAGTCCCTAAGTTCATGGGTCAAGCCCATTGGAAATTTTTCTGTCTACTAGTTTATTGAGTTGTAGGCGTATCTCTTTTTTATTTTCTGCTACTGTCTACAGTGTTAAATGCCTGCCAGGTCCATGGAGCTAAAGGCTAATATCTCATTCCCTCCCTGTTGGGGACTTGTTTGTGAACTTGTGTTCTATGTGAATTTCTTTAGGCTTAAGAAATCACTCACTAAGTCTAGTATTATTTGTCTTTTCAGCCTGTGCTTCCCTAACTATGTCGCTTAATGGTGTAATATCAGTAGATGCGATTTCTTCTAGCTTTTATACTAGAAATAGTGCAAACATCTAATCTATAGATGCCTTGATATTAACTAATGTGTTAGCTTAAACAAGTACATTTGGGTTTGTGGACGTCGTAAGTTTTTGGTATGATTTTTATGATTAACTCTTTGATTATGCACTTCTGTATTAATTTCTTGTACAAATGCTTCAGATATGGTGGTTGAAATCTGTCTTTCGAAGGTTCCATTATTGATTAGTGACCGAATTACCAAATCTTAAGTTGGATTCTTTCTACATGTCCATTCCTCATGTATATTATTAGTATTCCAATTAGACTACTAATGTTCTCATGAGGTCGTCACCTTTTTCTTTAACTCCACAACCAGAATTACTTATCTAATATATTGAAAGCTAATTTAAACAAGGCATAGCCAAGACTATGAGAAAACCTGCCACTAGAGCAAATCTAGTGAGAAACTAACTCTAATAACTAGAAATGGTAGTTTTTGCTCATCCAAGATATGAATAACATGCATGGAAACATAAAAGTCCACATTCTCGAGTTGTTTTAAAGGAGGTAAGCTCATTATAGCATAAAACTAGTCTAATGTAGGAAAAATATTAAGTACTAATACTAAATCCAAATAAGTTGTATCATGGATACTCGTGGGTGTTGTACCATCATCCCTCAGCATACTCTATATCCCATTGACCTTGGTTACAGGTCCTTTGAACAACATCGTCTCTCTGTTGGTCTGGTCTAGGTGATGGCCTAAGGAGTTGCTCCTCCAAATTTATTCTCTATTAATGTAAGCGTTGTAGTTGTGCTTGATGGTTGTTGTGACTAAAATTAGTTATGTTTCCCTATTGCAGTGTTGAGAAGATGGTTTGATATGTGTTCTATACCTTCTATACCATGCATCTATTACAGTGTCGAGAAGATGGAATGATAGTCTGCAAATCACTCTTAGCTATGGTCATCTATCTTCAATCATCATTGTAGTTGATTGCATATGTCTAGAATTGCATCTTAATATGGAGGAACAAGTTGGATCATATCCTACAAAAAATGAAGGTAGCCAAAAGAGGACATCAACGTAGAATATAAGATCATGCTAGCAAAGTCTTCGTGGATAAAAATTTGCTAAAGGTTGTTTCAAACAGACATACTCTTAATATTGTTATATTCTTTCTACTCGTTTGAAGACTATTTTTTATCTAAGGTCTTGGTGGATAAGAGTCCCCCATCTATTGCAATGTGAACATGTGCAGTCTAAAAACTACCTATCAGAGGTGCACGTGTTTCATATTGTGCTGCATAGCACACTACTCTTTGTTAGATTATTATTATATTTGGTTAGATCCATGGATTAGAGGTATTTAAACAATTGCTTCTAACTTACGCAAATATCAACACATGATCTCAATGTACCTGAAACCACTGAATGCTCATCCTCCTCTTTCTTATTTTTTCACATATCAACACATGATCCTTGACTACCCTTTCATAGCAAGCCTTCTTACATTCATTTACATGTTGAAACCCATTCATTTACATGTTTGAACCAATTGAAATTTGTGACAAGTAAAATTGTGTGTAGCACGGCTGTGCTGGGCTGCACGGTCGTGGTGGGCAATGGGTAGCATGGGCGTGGTGGCTAGCACAGTCGTGCTGGGCTCTGGCTTCCACATGTGTGCTGGGCTCTGGCTACTATAGGCGTACTGGCTAGCATGGCTGTGCTGGGCTCTGGCTACCACGGGTGTGTTGGCTAGCACGGGCCTGCTGGCATTCTGGGTCATTTTCTGAAGTTATTGTTAGTTATTTGTTTATATTATGCTGATTATTGTAATTTAGTATGATTATGATTTCTGCAAAGCACTACAAATATCGTCCTCCATCTGTATAGAAGCAATTTGAAGACTCTTATCTTTCGATTTGAAGGAATTACTTGATTCGATTCATATCTTCTTTTACTGACCAGTTAGTATCCATTTAAATTCTTGCAGTTCACAAATTGTCATCAGGGCAACTAGACTATATATTGAATTGTAGAAAACTGAAGGCATGAAGCCCACATATACTTATCATTCACTTCATACTTCTCATTCACTGGGAGAAGATGGCTTATGTAATAGGTAAGTTATGAGTAGGAGAAACTATGTTTTCTTGTTTCTTTCGTGAGTTATATCTCAAAACTTGTATGTTTCTTTGTAGGTATCCATGGCGGTTTGTATAAAGTGGATGCTACTATCAACTTGATGATGCTTGAGATCTATAACGTACAAAAGTACAGAACGTATGGATTATGAGAAGAAATGCCAATATGTTCTGATCCAGGGGATTCACCAACCAAAACTACATACATGAACCTCTACATGACGTTGCCAACAGGAAAGGTTGCAATTCTTGTGCTTAGTCCTATGTGTTGAGAGCTCTCGGAGTTGATGAGGACATGCCACATACCTTGTTTGGGATTGGAAGATTCACCACTAAAGTTGAGATTCATAGGGTTGTTGAACTCATTGTGAATTAGGTGAAGGAACTAAGGGAGATTAGCCCTCTTTATATTGTGCTTTGTAGTCTGCAGTGGATAGATGTAGTCAGAAGAAGATATTGTATACATGTGTCTTTTTTCCGTGCATATTGTAAAACAGGGGTCAGGTTAATGTCCTCCCCATGTGTACTCATTGTTCAAATATAAATAAAAGTATCATTGTTGACATTGTAAGCACAACTCGATCTTGATTAACATTCATGTTTTTTCTTATTGAAAATCCATCTATATTGGCAAGCGACTGACTGGATACATAATGTCTCTCACTACATATGTATGTATAATACACGGTGTCTTTCACTACACACTAACTATAATTACATGTATAGCAAGTGCTAATTTTTGTTATACATGAACTACAAATACAAATTGTAACCAATGTCATCTCTCCCTACATATCATATGTATAAATTGAATTGTAGTCATATATTTGGCTACAATTGAAACTACATGTTTATGTATAAGGACATTTTTACCTACAATTAGGGTTACATATGAATTTGTAGCCAGAGGAATAACTAACTACAACTTTCAAAAATGTAGCCTAAACAATTAGCTACACGAGTATTAGCTATATATTATAAATACAAGGATAAATGTAGCCAAAGATTTTAGCTACAAATTTTGGGGGTTTCGCTACATTTTTTTGTAGTTAAAGACCATATTTTTCGTAGTGGTAGAGGAAATCTAAACCACCTCAATATTGTCTCCAAGCTTTAACTTATTTTTTATGTCCATGTCCACCATATACTTCACCTAGGGTGGAAGCATACTGATGTGTACAAATCATATCATCTTTTGGATCATGTTTGGTTGTATATCCATGTTGTTTTGACTCAATTATCACTCTCATTCATGCTAGATTCTATATTTTTAGCTATTCTTACTTATCTCATTGTTTGGATTGTAGGCACTACGTTTTGCAATGAAATGATGAAGAATATATCATATTATCACTTATTGGTTCACTCCTCAAGTATCTACATATTTTGAGGTTCGAAATTGTACAAATACCACTTTTTACGGCATGTAAATCTGACCTACACGCTAAAAGTTATGAGCAGAATACACAGTAGCCCAGAACAGCCATTGACATGTCGTGTCTTAAAAAGACGTGGTGTGTCTTATTAAAGACACCCCGTGTCTCAGTCCAGAAATTGAATGCAGAACTCCAGATTTGCAGCAAAACGTTGTGTTTTATTAAAGACATGTTGTGTCTCACTAAAGGCATGATGTGTCTTATTAAAGACATGTCATGTCTTATTAAAAACACGTCGTGTAACTTTCCAAAATTCAACCCAAGCTTCAGTTATTGCATAAGACACGTTATGTCTTATAAAAGACACGTCGTGTGTCTGTCAGTTTCAGCAATTTTCAATTACAACTCCTTTCATTTTAAAAGATGAAACCACTCTATGGAGCAGTTATCTTTGGTCATAATTCGAAACTCTTTCGTCCCAAAGCAAGGCTAAAGAAAGCAGGGTGATTTTGGAGGTGGAAGAGGGTGGTTTCTTGCAAAAGAACTCCATTCTTCTTCTTTTCTTCTCCAATCTTCTTCTCCAAGGTGCAGCAGAGCTTCTTCACTCCACAAAGCTTCTTGGGAGAGAGGTTTTTTTGGTTTGGAGCAGCTGTAGAAGTGGGATTTCATCCTCAAGTCGGAATTCTACCTTTCTTGGGTTACACCTTGGGATTACTTAGCTTTTCCTTCTCTAAATCATGTTGAATTCTGCACATTTCCTGCTGTACACATTCATGGACGAGTAGTTTCCTTTTCTTGGACATGGGAGAGTAGCTCCCATGTCATAGCATGTTTGGAACATGGTAATTTCGTACTAAATACTATGTTGCTTGTTTTTCCACCTTGTGAGTATCAGTTTCTTCTTTTCTACATGTATGGTTGGCCACCTTATGTGTATGTTTTATACTCTTTTGCTTGATCTGAGAATACAGGTAGGAGAGTAAGGAGGTACTCTCTTGGCAACTCTTTCTTTACCACGAGAGTGGAAATTATGGAGTTGAGGAGTAGGTTTGTGATCCAAAATGAAATTCATACATGGGAATGTTGAATTGAGTTAGGATTGTTGTACTTGCACTGAGAGGTAAAGTGCAACATACAACTCTCTTTTAAATCAAGTGCTTAGTATGTTTAAATTTCATGCTCCTGTTGTATGCTATGATATGTGGATGAAATCCTAAGTTCAAGATACTTCCATATCTGAATTTTTAATCTCTTTTAGTAATCCATTACTGTTTGTTTAATTCTGAAATTCTAGTCTAATCAACCAAATCACCTTACAACGATCTAGATTATTGAAAATCATAACTCTTGCGCCTAGCTAACCAACGCTCCTTGTGTTCGACCTCGACTACAACTACTCTCGTATACTTGTAGGAAATAGTTAGTTGAGTAAAAGATCATTCTTATGATTGAAACTCGTTAGTGTAATAAACAAGTTTTTGGCACCGTTGTCGGGGAGCATCAGTATTCTTGTTAGTGTGAGAGTTGTTGATAAGTAAATGAGACTAGATCACAACCTTCATATCCACCATCATATCCATAAATCATAATTCATCATGATCATCATAATTTGTTGTATCTTCCATGTTTGTTTTTGTATCTCACTCACCTTGTTTATTTGCAGGAGCATATGGGGTGTTCATAAAAAGATCCTTGAACTGTGCATATATATACATTCAGAAAATGAACACATCGTTTGTATCCCTCATGGAGAAAGAAGGAGTGAAACCCAAACATGTATGGAGGAATCACAACCCACACAACCATCATCCATCTCACCATCATCCAAACGACATTCACCCATGCCACCTTCATCCATACCACCATCATTCACACCTAATTCACCACCATCATATACACCACCAACACCCATACCACATTCTTCCACACCCTCATATCCACTACCTTCATCCATACCACATACACCACCACCATCTACGCCACATCCACCTAATCCTCCGGACCCACATGAAGAACTAGTCAAGGAGAGTGACCTTCCTCTTAAGGACTACTTTGGTACAACTACAATGCACATGAGTGGGCCTATTAATATTTTAGAATTTGAGGCAGAGGAGTTTTCTATCAGCCCAACCATCATAGAATTTCTACGCTGAATGCATTCGGAGGGACACCAATTGAGGATCCAAACCTCCACATTGCTGAATTTCTGCAGTTGCTAAGCACCATAAAGGTATATGGTGTTCCTACTGATGGGATACGCCAAATCCTTTTTCCATTCCCTCTTAGAGATAGAGCCAAGGCATGGCTCTATACTTTGCCAAAGAAGTCAATCGACACTTGGGAGGAGCTTCTAAAGGTCTTTTTGGTAAGATATTTTCCACCTAGCAAAACTTTACAACTGAGGAGCCAACTCATTAATTATTCTCAAAGGGATGGAGAGACCTTGTATGATACATGGGAGAGGTTCAAAGATCTTCAACATCTTTGTCCACATCATGGTCTAAGCAATTGGCTTCTATTGCAATCTTTCTATAATGGTTTGTGCTACAATACAAGGATGTCTATTGATGCAGCTGCAAATGGAGCTCTAATGAACAAATCTCATGGAGAAGCTTATGCTATTATTGAAGATATGGCAACAAACCATTGCCAATGGAGCTCAGATACAAGCTACCAGCCATCTTATTCAGCTACTACATCCGAGATACAAGTGGGGAGTCACATGGTTGATGCTATAGACATAATTACAACAAAGCTAGACACTTTATCACAAGGTTTGAGAAGCTAAGCACACAGCCATTTCAAGCAGCCAATATTATTTTTGATGCATGTGGGTTGCTTAGACACTCATATTCTACATGTTATGCTTCTTCTATTTATTCTCCAATGGGCTACACTCCATCGGGCTTCTATAGCAATGTGAACCCAAATTTCATTCAGCCACAACAATCCCAAGTAACTTCTAGATTAGAGTCCATGCTTGCAACATTTATTTCAACTCAAATGCAGCAAAATGTGGAGTTCCATCAACAAAGACAATCGATGAAGGGTGCCATTTGCCAACTCTCTTCTAAGGTGGATGATATTGCCTCCAAAGAACATATGATGAATATATGTGGAATTAGGGTTAGGTTTCCATTAATTATTCAAAACCCTAAAAATCACCCTTTTATTATTAATGAATTAGGTTATCAAAACCACATCATATTTTAGATTATACCTTCACGAGTTCAGAACATATTTTATTATATTTTTCTGACTTATATGCATTTAGTTATGAATTTTACAAGTTATTTCCTATTTAATTAGATCCATTGAAATCACATGTTATTAAACATTAGATTTACTGATCAAAACTGATATCATTAGTTAGTTCTTAATTTTTTGATTCCAATGAGTATTTATCCATATTTTTCTGACCACTAAATAATTAGTTACGATTTTTGCAAAACTGACCAATCAGAACGTCTAAAAAATCCACATAGGCATAGAGAGCTCGTGAGAGCGAGGGAAAAGAGGGGTCCGACTGGATGACTTGGCCCAATCACAGGCAGCCAAGTCACCGACCAAGGTCGGGTCGTCTGTGAAGAAAAACATAAGGAAACCATGCATAAAAGACTAAAATGCCCTCGGTGCAAAAGCAAAACAAAGAAGCACAGAAAGGGCATGAATGAGAAATCAACAGGGCCTTCTTTCCCCTCTCACGCCTCCATGGTTGTGTGAAGCAGCTCACCTCAGGCTCTGTGGAATTGGGGGAAATAAGGGGGAGCGATCTCGACCAAAATAATTAGCTGTGAATGAATGATGGGCCACGAAGAACTTACCTGCAACCTAGATCGAAGAATACAAGAGCCAACTCCACGCATGAGGAGCCACAAGGTCAGTGAATAGAGGATACTCGACGGTGGTCGAACACACAACTAATGATGAAATTGAAGTGATGGAAATCCTTCAAGCGGACAAACAAAACAGGAGAAGGGGTCCTTTATATATAGGGTTGGGCACAAAGGCCCACACAAGGTGGTCGTGAAATCCTAGAGTCATAAGAATTGGGCAAATCGCATAAACGGGAAACTAGGGCTCATATTAGGACTTAAACTGTTCAAAATCATCTCACAAATTCATTGCACTAAAAATTGGGAAGAATGGTGGCCCGAGGAGGAAGGAAAGTTGGCACTGAGTTTGTTGTTACTGTGCAAAGCTAAGCGGACTCCTACCCAAGGTAGGAGACAACACCACAACCGTCAGATCTGAAATCAATGACCAAGATCAAAGCTCGTATAAGCAAGTTGCATGACAAGAAAATAAATCAGGAATCTTATACAAATAAAATTTGATTAAAGTGAATATTGACATATTATTTCCTTTCTCTCTTTCTTCTTCTGAGGGCTCTAACATTAACCTAATTCAGCGAAATTTGGCACAGAGGCCAATTAAAGCATATAGATTTCTAATATGAAATTAGTTTTGCCTTTTAAGAACTTTTAATGCATTCATTATCTAAAACTTAGTTTCTCTTTCCTCATGCATTAATGACATTAGGATTATCCAAATTAGGTGAAACTTCATCCACGAGTAATCTTAAGTGTGTTGAATACAAATTTGCCTTTATTTCCATCTTTTGGTGTCAAAAATTACATTTATTTATTAATTACAACTTTTATGTAGTTTCTCTCCTCTTATTTCAAGGTTGTCCAAATTAGATGAAAATTGACATGTAAGCTTATCTTGATGTGTATATTACGAATTTGAAGTCTATTCTTTAATTTGAGGCTTTCTTACATGGGTTTTGTCATTTGGCCCATTAGAGGCCCATTAACTTCATTATGCATCCAATTAGGTTATTTATCATCTTATTATCACCAAATGAATTATGTGACATATTATATTACATTATTCGTGCATTAGATTATTAGTATCACTCTAACCTCAACCTTGTTTGGCTAAGCCCAAAAGGTCAAACTTCCAGGGTAGGGTCTAAGATATGATATGTTACAACACTCCACCCCTTAAAAAGGATTTCGTCCTCGAAATCTATAGATCAGAACATCAACAACTAGTTACTCTCCACCCTTAAAAGGTTCAACCTAACAAGTCAAACTAGTCAACTTTTAGGGATACCCACATAGCTTAGTGGTGAAAGTCTCAGAGATTTCTGTTTCTCATGTATCCAACTATATTGTCACCATTTAGGGTTGAGTTATAGGTCCTTGTGTCTCTAACCTATCAACCCTACATGAACATCCAAAATTCATAGGGTAGGTCATCTACACCTTTATATCATTCCTAGTAATAAAACTAGGGTTAGATGCTAAACAACTATTTCTAGGGTTTCTCTTCGTTGTGACTTAGTTAGAGAAAACTTCGACAAATGAGAGAATTTTTTTTACACATAGTAGTATATTGAAAATAATTTTTGTTGATGAAATACTTTGCGAGGTAAAACCAACATGCTAGCAAAAATTAATATGATAACTGAGTCACAATATTTCCATATGAATACTTCCTCATAACCTAATCTTATCCTCAAACAAAACTTTTTGCATAAGAAAATCATCCTTGATCAAATCTAGTGTCAACATCTCACTTAGAGGTAACTATCAAAGTCAAGGGTTCTAAAGAGAGATAAAATTGAAATAGTCAGATTTCGACTACCATGGGCTCTGATACTGTAACGTCTGGGCCCACTACCTGAGGCTCTAGTAGAGTTTTAGGAATGACGACTGTCCCCACAGACCACCACTAGCCTTAACTGTGTGCTTTATCCTCACTCACACGCATGCCAGGATCAACTTCCCGATAGGTCACCCATCCCAGTACTACTCTAAGTTGAGCACGCTTAACTATGGAGTTCTTAGTGATGGACTCCCGGAAAAGGAGGTGCACCTTGGTGATATGGGTAGTCCAATCATTCCTTTTAAGAGTGTTTTATCCAAGGCCTCAAATCCTGGGATGTTAATCTATGTCCATATCCACCATATCCTTCACCTAGTGTTGGAAGCATACCCCAACAAGAAGAGATGAAAAGGAAACATCAACAAAGGCTGGTATGTGCATACTAAATAGGAAATTGAGTAATATTATGAAAATAAAGGGACAAAAATATACAAGGCTTCCCATGCAAGAGATAAGGACTACCCAATCAGGCATAAAAGAAAAGGAATTGCAATCATATGATATCAAAAGAATACTTACCATGAATAAAATAAGAAACAAGTGCCACATAAGCACATATCAAGATTTGGGCACATAACCCATCAAGATTTTTGGGCACATAACCCATCATAAACATCATCAACTTGCATGCATGTGAGATAATCATAGCCCTAGAACAATATAAACACAATTGGTGGCCAACTCTCATAAAGTTGAAACTTGATAGAGAATGGAACATAACCAAACTCCCAAATATATATAAAGACATGGGCCAAGAATCACACATCTTGTCTTGGGTATGAGGTTCCTTGCCATCCCAAAAGAGCAGGATATATCACATCTGCTCGATAGGAAATAATACATCTGTCATAAACAAAACCAATGCAATTACACTACTCTAATGCTACTGAATCACATAGCATGTTTAATGTAGAGGCAAGTAGAAAGTATAGTCAGAATTATACAATGTTGCCATATCACACAATGGACAACACAAACATATAAACATCCACTTCAAAGTGGGCACAGCTACTGAATCACATAGCATGTTTAATGTAGAGGCAAGTAGAAAGTATAGTCAGAATTATACAATGTTGCCATATCACACAATGGACAACACAAACATATAAACATCCACTTCAAAGTGGGCACATATCATTATATAAGACCAACATGCACCAAGGCACAAGATAGATCTCAAGAGAATATCCAAGACCATAACAAGCAAGATAGTTCACATGAACCATGATGATATCAAGAGAATAGACATATGTGTAGGCCAAAGTTAAAAGAATGATGAGATAGGTGAATTACTAAACACAGAATAATAGGGAATGTAAACATACCTCAACTTCAAAGTCAAACAATCCCAAAGTCCAACTAGGTCCAAGCCTAGGCCTCCAAAGAACCTATGATGCATATATGTGGAATTAGGGTTAGGTTTCCATTAATTATTCAAAACCCTAAAAATTGCCTTTTTATTATTAATGAATTATGTTATCAAAATCATGCCATATTTTAGATTATACCTTCTTGAGTTCAGAACATATTTTATTATATTTTTCTTACTTGGATGTATTTAGTTATGAATTTTACAAGTTATTTTCTATTTAATTAGATCCATTGAAATCACATGTTATTAAACATTGGATTCACTCATAAAAACTGATATCATTAGTTAGGTCTTAATTTTCTGATTCCAACGGGTATTTATCCATATTTTTTTGACCAGTAAATGGTTAGTTACGATTTTTACAAAACCGACCAATCAGAACGTCTGAAAAATCCACATAGGCATAGAGAGCTTGCGAGAGCGAGGGAAAAGAGGGGTCTGACTGGGTGACTTGGCTCAATCATAGGCAGCCAAGTCATTGAGCAAGGTCGAGTCATCTGCGAAGAAAAATAAAAGGAAACCATGCATAAAAGACTAAAATACCCTCGACGCAAAAGCAAAACAAATAAGCACGGAAAGGGCATGAATGAGAAATCAACATGGCCTTCTTTCCCCTCTCACGCCTCCATGGATGTGTGAAGAAGCTCACTTTAGGCTGTGTAGAATTGGGGGAAACGAGGGGGAGCGATCCCGACCAAAACAATTAGTTGCAAACGAGTGATGGGCCACGACGAACTTACTTACAACTCAGGTCGAAGAATACAAGAGCCAACTCCGCGCATGAGGAATCGTAAGGTCAGCGAATAAAGGAAGCTCAGTGGTGGTTGAACACGCAACTAATGATGAAATTGAAGCGATGGAAATCCTTGAAGCGGCCAAACGGAACAAGAGAAGGGGTCCTTTATATATAGGGTTGGGCACAAAGGCCCGCGCAAGGTGGCCGTGAAATCCTAGAGCCATAAGAATTAGGAAAATCACATAAACGGGAAAGTAGGGCTCATATTAGGACTCAAACTGTTCAAAATCATCTCACGAATTCATTGCATTAAAAATCGAGAAGAACGGTGGACCGAGGAGGAAGGAAAGTTGGCGCCGAGTTTGCTGTTACTGTGTAAAGCCAAGCAAACTCCTACCCAAGGTAGGAGACAACACCACAACCGTCAGATTTGAAATCAACGACCGAGATCAAAGCTCGTATAAACAAGCCGTGTGACAAAGGAATAAATTGGGAATCTTATACAAATCAAATTTGACTAAAGTGAATATTGACATATTATTTCTATTTTCTCTTTTTTTCTTTTGAGGGCTCAAACATTAACCAAATTAAGTGAAATTTGGCACAGAGGCCAATTAAAGCATATAGATTCTGAATATGAAATTAGTTTTGCCTTTTGAGAATTTTTAATGCATTTATTATCTAAAACTTAGTTTCTCTTTCCTCGTGCATTAATGACATTAGGATTATACAAATTAGGTGAAACTTCATCCATGAGTAATGTTAAGTGTGTTGAATATGAATTTGCCTTTATTTTGAACTTTTGGTGTCAAGAATTACATTTATTTATTAATTACAACTTTTAGGCAATTTCTCTCTCATGTTATTTCAAGGTAGTCCAAATTAGATGAAAATCGGCATGTAGGCTTATCTTGATGTGTAGATTATGAATTTAAAGTCTATTCTTTAATTTGATGCTTTCTTACATGGGTTTTGTCATCTAGCCCATTAGAGGCCCATTAACTTCATTATGCATCCAAATAGGTTATTTATCATCTTATTATCACCAAATGAATTATGTGACATATTATGTTACATTATACATGCATTACATTATTAGGATCACTCTAACCTCAACCTTATTTGGCTAAGCCTAAAAGGTCAAACTCCAGGGTAGGGTCCAAGATCTAGTATGTTACAATCTTCACCAACAACAGGTTGCATATGATTTGGACCATAGGTGGTTGTAATTCTTGTGGCTCCAAGGAATTACATTAGTATGGCCATAACCATCACTGGTGTGTTTTATTTATTGCATGTTCTCATTTGTGGTTGTATCATGTATATGATACATACTATATATGTGGTGATTGGATAAAGTATATATATTTATACATACAAACTCCCTCAATTATAATATCAAGTCTTAGATGCTTTCTAAAAGCGGCACACGTGAAAAGCTTGATCGAACAAGCATGGGATCCCCAAGGGAGGTGCACCGTCTATCTCGTGGAAGTGTGATGGTAGTGATGTGGGTCCGCCAAGCGGGGTGCATTATTATCGTGTCAACTTTTGGGTCTGACTTGACTGGTGATTCTCAGAGAGTCTAGGCCCAGAGGCATGCAGATGATCATGACAAAGAGTTGCGCATATCATCTATCCAAGAGTTGTAAATGATGCAATTGGCATGATTGCCTACCTTAATAATTAGTCATGAGCGCGAGCGTTGGCTAGGTATTGACTCAATTATTTTGGATCTTGGCCCATAGAGTATTGTACACTGCAATATTCAGAATTGATATTGAGGGATATCAATTTGAATAAGATAGTGGGAGTGATAGTTAATTAAAGACTTAATTATTATTGTCAAACTTATCAAATCAAACCAAATAAAAAATGTTATGAAAAGTTACAATATTTCTTTGTAGAATCAAATGTCAAACACAAACACGTTCAAATTGTGACCAGTCCTCAAACCGGATAAAGTTCCACAATTGGTGAAGGACTTTGGGAAATGTTCTCATCAATGGGTGAAGGCTCTCTGTCCTTGATAGTCCAATGCCAGAGGAACCCACTCCAAATGCGCGTAAGGCTAAATGGATGCTTGCTGGAATCATACCAATGATGCCATAGACATTTGAATACTATGCTATGTTGTATGAACTATGAGTTTCATGAACAACATGAATACATGGACATTCTTGAGATAGTAACACATCTCAAAAATCATGTAAAGAAAATAAGGTATAATGTCTCCAAAGTGCTAATTAAGTACAAACTGACAAAGAGAAGTCCAATAGAACTCCTATGCTCAATATGATTAGACATGTGGAATGACTAGGATTTCTCTTAGGTCAAGAGTTGACCATGAATATGATTATACAAGCATTGCGTGAATCATATAGTTAGTTTATCATATGATTTCCATGTTGATGCCAAATCAAAGAAGAAGAAGGACAAATATGTGATGATGATCAGTGGAAATGAGTCCTAGGGGCAAGGGTAAGAAGTGTTCTAAGGCCAAGCTAGAGTCCAATTCTTATACACTCAATATATGGAGGAGGGTGAGTGTAAAAGGAATATGTCTTTTTTCACTTAAAGGATAAAGAAAAGAAAATGCCACCATTGTCACTTGTCTGGACAATGGAAAGGAATTATCCTCTTCATAGAGGATCTCAGTAAGAAAATAGAGATAGAGATCTCCACTTCAAGACCTGAGAAGAAGTAAGCTAGAACTGTATGGAGCAAGGGTTGCTGCCTCTACACTTCTAAGTAGTCATTCATGGGCACATAATAGAATTAGCTAGTTGCTATTATGTACTTGCATTGATGAAACCATCATATGTCTTGTATGACAAGAACATTATGATCTTTTAAGGCAAGCACCCTGTGTCTCACAAGCTATACTTGATAGTTGTAGAGACAAATGTGTATGACACATGTATTGAATGACTTGATAATTCAAACATTGAATACCTATTGCATTGTCATTTAAAGCACATAAATGAGAAATGCATCTCTAGAATCCATATGATGGTTATCTAGACTCTTTTGGTTATTAAACAAATCGAGACATGCATATCTTATTTGTTGTGTAATATGACAAAAGCATCTTCACTAGATGTAGTGGGACATCGATTATTCCGTCATGACTAGTGCATATTGATGTACATAGACCTTTTGTAAAGAATGCTAAAGGTAGTTATAAGTACCTCATCATGTTTACTGATGTGATTAGTAGATATTGAAATTTGTATTTAATGAAATACAAGTTTGGATCTCTTGAAGTGTTTAAGGAGATCATAAATGAAGTACATAACTAAATTGGTAAAAGTATTAAGATACATTGATGTGATCAGTAACACATTGAGAGGGTATGTGACAATAACACTCAAAAAATGTGGACAAAAAAACACAAATAGCATAAGGAATACATAGCAAATTTGGATTGTTGTATATGTCTCTGAGTTTTCAATTTACTATGCACCTTGATTCATAGTGTACCTTGTGTATTGTCAGGATGCCCTACCTAGAGTTAGCTAGTGAATGTAGAATGCAAAGTTTAAATCTCAATTTAATCAATTTGACTAGCTAAACTTCTCAAAACATATTAGACATTATCAAAAGAGAACATGTATAAAAGATCTCCTGTCAAAAATAGTTTGAAAATCCCTATTTTGTGTTGATAACTAACTTCAACCCAGAAGGAAGAGATTTGAAGAAAGAAAGTGTGATTGCCTCTATGATGTTAATACATGACCTTTATAATGATTGTAATACATGAATATGCTCATAACTATGTGTAGTATTTGTTAGATTTGGTTAGATTTAGGTTTAAGGGGAGTTATTAGTTTGAGTTTATGATGACCAAGAGGTTTGACGATTAATTAATAAGTCAAATGGACTTGTATGTTGGAATCAACCTAAGTCGGTCAATGTGGTTAGATTGATTTTATGAGATCCATCGTACAAAGCTCAGTTGACTTCCCAAATGACGGGTGACTTCTATGTATTAGGGATTAGGTTGTGGCACCTACTTGTCATTTAGGTGAGAAGTCAATGGCTCCAAAGGATGGATTATTAATAAAGATATTGTGTACAAGGCTGAGGTTCAGAGTTACTAATCGACCAACATCTCAAAGACTGTACAACATACTAAGACAAACAAGTAGTAAAAAATCTCTATTAAAGCCCCTTAGTCCACATATATAGTCTATCATGACTACAAACACCCCGTAGTTTTGTTCTAGCTCTAGAAAATCAAATAAGATAGGGGATGGTGAATTCTAGGGGTTGGGGGAAAACCCTAACTATATAATTTTTTTTATTGGATGTCAGGTATGTGAAACTTACCCTAAATTGGCAATTTGAACCTTAACTTCTTCACCTCATCCGTCGTTTTCAATCTGTGGGTGCTACATTTGTA
This sequence comes from Alisma plantago-aquatica, assembly GCA_963693085.1. Taxonomy (NCBI): domain Eukaryota; kingdom Viridiplantae; phylum Streptophyta; class Magnoliopsida; order Alismatales; family Alismataceae; genus Alisma; species Alisma plantago-aquatica. The sequence continues at coordinate 207,634,911 of OY856410.1, read as the reverse complement.
TTCATCCCAACTAGGTTCAATATCAAGGAATGCTTTCTCCTCTTCTCTCCCCTTCCAATGTAATTAGGAGATTGCAATGTGAGAACATCAAATAGTGGGGTTATCAAATTTGTTGGGGATGTTAAACAACCCGTAGTATTTAAAGATCATTTGTGGGTATTGAAAGGCGAATGGGCTCCCTTTTATATGATATGTGTGCAATTTTACTATAATGATTGACGATCGTGTTAAAAGTAATAATTAATTATTATTCTTTTTGTTAAATGTCTTGTTTTCCATTCATAAAATACTCGCCTCAAAAAAGTGTACAACTCGGCACGAAAACATATATTCAACAAAATATCTACTCTATATAAAGTTGTAAGTTATCATTACCTAGAGCGGACCTAAGGCAACATTATAGCCATTAAAATATCATATAATGGTTTGTCACATGAAGTGAGTACAAAGAAGATTGGTATTGTAGGTTTCCTTCACTAAAGGAAATGTACTCGTATGTGTTATGGATTTTAGCGACAACTTCAAACAACTAACTTCTCTACCCCATAATTGAAATGAACAAAGGCAATGCTAGTTAGAAAACATGTTTTAGGATCTAAGGGGTAGATCTCCAGTGGGGGCATGTAGACATAAGACAGAACCTCATTTTGAAGGAAGTCATCTATAATGAGTCAATTGTAGGAAATCTTTCAGGAATAAATGCTAAAGTGACATAATGTGTGGTGCTTCCAAATCCACTTCGCTTTACTCACATATGGAAGAACACTATGTGTGTCATTAATCATAAGAAAGCCTGTGGGAATTTTAGGTCAATCCCTCAAAGTGGAATTCATCATATTTAAGTCATAATATCATTAAAAAATTAGCATTTTGTTCCAAACCTCTTAAGTTCGGGGGATCCATTCACACTCATGGATCTAGACATTTAGCATGTTGGTCCTAGCAAATTTAGAATGACAGATTATTGTTTTTTATCGATTGCCCTCCAGATAGATGGAGATTGTCTCATAGAAGAATGTTATTGACATCCAACTTGTTGCTTCTTACTGCCTAACTGTTGGTTGTTACATAAAAACAAGACCCCTTTTAACATGATTTGCATATTATCATAAGCATATATAACTTTTGTTGAAATTGTCATGGACACTTGGAAGGAGAAGTCCGTCCACACATGTAGTTGTTTTTTTCACTTTGTCTTGAATTTGCCTATAATCATCCATGATGGGACTGAATCATGGACATCCTCCTAGATCTTGGTAAAATGGTTATGTTGTTGGAGTCAAACACCATAGTGGCTTAAAAGAGAAATAACCAACAATGACAATTAAGTTAAGAGTTTTATCACTTGAAAAGGAATGAGATATGTTGATATTAGGATCACTTCGAGTGATGAGAATCCTAACCTTTTTATAAGATTTGGAATGTTCCGTCCATAGGGACGTAGAGAAATTTCCTAGATCAAAAAATAAATGGATTTTCTCAATCTACTTGAATTGCAATTCAATATGCATGATGTTGTTGGTTATATTCCTTGAGGGCCATCATTTCATGATTGTAATAGGAATACATTTTATATGATTTGATTATCAATAAAGGCAAACCCACTTAATATGATTTTCAATATTGATATAATGACACAATTTAATAATGCACTAAGAATGTTTTCACTAAATGGCATATGGTTTGAGTTGAGGACCTAACCATGGGATCATATTATACTTAAAGTACTCATTCGTGTTATGTCCATGGTAAGTTATTATTGTGGGTATTATATGAAAATGATAATGTATAAGACTACTATGTATGTTGAATGATGACTATGTCTCTTTAGTCATGATATTGGATATCAACTCAGATACATGAGTACTTGTTAGAGAACAAGATATATTGCACACACCCACTTTGAGATTGACACATGGAAGTTATGGGCATGATAGTTAGAGTCATATCTCAATGTGATAGTACGGAATGTGGTTCTTGGACTTGAAGTCACTACAATCACATATTCTTCATGTGTACTTTAATAGTATGCCAACGTGACTCCAAATAAGGGTTGCCATACAAGTGGTGATTATGTGCATTTTATTCACTTGTAGATTAATGCAAGTGACGTAGTTGAAATTTTTTCCCTTTGTTGGAGTGATATGATCACGTCAAGTTGAAAAGTGAGACTATAAAATGCATGGCCATGCTTGTGTGAGTCAATATATGACATTGAAATCATACAATCTCAATAGTCTACCCCATTTAAAGGAACATCGATTGAATGCTAAGAGGATGACAACTCCATGCCTCAACTTCAATCTGGATATCTGGGACAAAGGGATTATATGGTCACAGTAACATTGGTCACTTTACATGTTCAAGTTGTCTTTAACTTATTCCAATTACTTGGGTAGCAATGATGTGTTTCTAGACACTAATACTTGTTTGTGAGGTTATGGGCATCACTGCTAACATAATGTGGAACCTACAAGGTCACATGCATAAGGATGTATAAGGGAAGTAAAGCTTGCAATCAAACATACTATTAAAATGCTTTTGAATCATGTACATGCTGATTTCTAGCCCAATAAGGAAACTAGAAGGTTTAGTTGGTTGATTTGATGGTTTGGCTCAGTGAAACAATCAATTTTCAATTTATTGATTGTTTGTCACTTTGGGAAAGCGATGACTCAGGCAAGTGGGAATCCTAGTCCGGCTACTGGACCAAGTTAGGGAAAGAGATGAAAATTGCCTTTATTTGATTTGGAACTGAACTGGCTAGCAGAATTACTAGGACCGATGAGTCAGACGATTGGATACTACAATAGTGTGACTTAGAGGCCAAACTAGTCCCATTCGGGTGACTATACAAATGATTTTGGTGATTGGAATTTTATCCAAGTTTTCCATGTTTGAGTTTATTGTTGGGTTGAAGGAACAAGAGTGAACTTTTGAAATTCCAAGCCCAAGAGTCTTATATGTATAGGGGTGGACATCCATGGGGTGGGTCATACTGTAGGGATATACGACATAAGATAGGTAGTGGAAATAAATTTTTTACTGACATATTTCTCATTAGCCAACATATCTCGTCAATTACTATGCAATGGGAAGGATGGTTTCATGAAGATATACTTGGTCCTAGAGCAAGTCTAGCAACTATCCTCATCGATGTAGATGAACACTCTATCTTGGACGATGTCTGTGAAGCTCCTAGTCGCACTCGGACTCATCTGACTGCTTCTCCACAGACATCAAACTCAAACAACTGTTGTAGCGGCTCCTCAGATCTCGCCATAGACTGCGAGTTGATGTTACCCTCCTAGAAGTAGCTAAAGGACTCTTGCCTCTAGTGTAGTCCACACAGACCAACTAGAACTCATGTCATCATACAAGAAAGGACAAGAAGGGGTTGTTCCTCCCGTTGGTGTACTAGCCACCAACACGCTATCCCACAACAATGATCCTCAGTTGTTTCTCTCCCATGGCTATCCCTTCCTAGTCAGGTAGGACTTGTCTGGGCTCTCGTGGTTACTACAACCAAAGAGGACAACAATTATTAGAGTAACTGATTATCAATTGTATGTGTATTAGTTGTGCTCTGGGAAGCCCCCAGTACCCCTCTATATATAGGAGGGGTTAGGGTCAGGGTTCTCAGTCCTCAGTCAATGTGGGGCTAAAACGGGAGTAGAAAGGGTAAGAAGATCTTGAATTTTCACAACTTTTATGGAAGTTTCACAACCTGCATGGGACAAAAAGGTCATCTTGCCCAGTGAGACAATCGTTTCACACGCGAGACGGTCATTTTGCACCTTCTAATTCTACACATATGTTGGCAATTCAATTCTAATTAGTAATCAACTTGACGTATCCTGAAATGGGCATTTGGTGCAACTGATACGGGCGTCTCGCACCAAGCTAGATGGTCGTTTGGTGCAACTAAGATGGGCATCTCACACCAAGCCAGATGACCATTTTTTAGAAGTGAGACAAGTGTCTCGTAGCCCATGTTAGGCAAAATTTCAACCAATGTACAATGCAATTAGCCTGACACTCCAAAGAGGAGTCTCAACACTTGAACTGATTGTTTGGCATTCTATTCAGCTGATCCGTTGTGTGAATTGAAATACCTAAATACTTTAGTAATCAATTCAATCATCATTCAATATCAAACTCCTCTTCTAGATGAGTTCCTATGTGTGTGACCCTGTAGGTCCCATATCACGTTGGTAGTGAATGTCCATAATGGTGCTGTGAAAATTTATCTGTCACGGGCCAACTAGCCAACAACGACCGATTCTTAATTTCAACGATCTAACTTTTATATTTACTTTTAATGATATTTTGTGAACCACTTGTGTATATACACATTTTGTTATTTGTATCCATCTTATTATTCATATGAGGCACCATTGATCGCAGTTTTGATTTACAATTTCAAACACGTACAATAATTTACTAAAGTATATTAGATTGGATACTTTAGGCCGTGTTTATTGTATGGTGAATTCGAGAAAAGGAATGATGAGAAAATAAAAAATATGATTTGTTTACTATGGGATGGGGACGGAAAAATATTACATGGAAAAATTTAGTATGTTCTTATGGGAGAACAAAATCTAATGTGTAATTTTTTTTTCTTTCGAAACATAAAAAAACTTTTAAATAAATTTAATTTGTACTTGTATAGGTTTTTTTATAAACAAATTTCCTCTTCTTTTTTCTTTTTGGGAAAGAAATCTTTCATTCATTAATTGCGTCAGGGATGCAAGAAGCATATGGATTATAGTGATTTTTCTCAATCCTATATCTATCTTTATGCAATCAATGTTTTTCTTCTTCTTTTGAAATGTCATTCTTTGGATCGTGTGACTTGAGATTGAACCTAAGACCTCTCGGTAATAAACTAAGTCTCTATCCATGTGGGCGTCCTGTCTTAGAAATTCAATGTTATAGACACCGATTTTATCAATTTACTTTTCCGTGTCTCCGTCTCTGTCCCACTCAACTTCCCTTTCTCCTTCCCCATATAAATACATAGCATGAAATAAAAAAATAAAAAATAAAAATAAACAATAGGATCTGGCATATTCTACGACGGAATGGAAATCTACGATTCACTTTTACAAACCCTTGCTCTTTCGTTGGTCATTTCTCGTTGCCGCTGGTTGGCGTAGCAGCTCGCCGCGGTGTCGTGCCGCTCAAGCCTTTTAGGCTTCCTCTTGATTCGGATACAGCAGTCTCGGTCTGTACTCGTGTGCAGAACTCCTTAGAGCTATCGAGAAGCTATAACCTGGTGGCCGCCTCCGGTTGGATTCTCGAAATGAGAGGCTGAGATTGGTTAGTATGGCGTCGACAGCAATTTCCCGGGAGAGGAGGCTCGCGATTCTTCTTGCTCGAACCGCTCGCCCCTTCTGCCGCTCCGTCTGTTCCTCCTCCGTACTTTCTCCTCACGGAGGACGGCACAGTGACGATGATGCTCCGTGTCGCGGCCAAGGAACGTCGCACGATAGTGCCGTGAAGGTGGCTCCCGAGTTATTTCAGAATGGTCTTATCGACTGTCCCGCTTACGCCCCCGCCGTGGGCGTTCGCCGTCCAGTGGGCGTCAACGTGCCTTTAGGGATCAGGTGGTTGCAGCAGCACCAGGAGCAACTATGCCTCCAGCATCAACTGGCTTCTTATGCATCGGCAGCGCGCAGAATGTCAACTGCCGCTGCGGGGCAGCCGGTCGACGAAGGCCAGAGCCCAAAGAAGGCCAAGGAGGCGTCCCCCGAGGAATGCGATCAGGCTGTCGAGGGGCTCACAACCGCAAAGCTCAAACACAAGGAGGCCAAGCAGCTCTTGGAATCACAGAAGGAAGCTAAGTCTCTATGGCACAGGTTTTGGGCCAGGATTTTAGGCATTGGACCGGCCTTGCGGGCTATCGCATCAATGAGCAGGTTCTTGATTCCCGCGTATCTGCTCTTTATATGCTGGTTGATTATTTAGTATGACACTATCACACGCTTATGCAAAAAACAACTATGACTACTAGTATTATTGTTTTAATTTCAAACTTTCTGGTTGTTAGGGAGGATTGGTCCAAGAAGCTCAGCCATTGGAAGGAAGAGATCAAGTCGACCTTGCAGCATTACTGGCTGGGTTTCAAGCTGCTTTGGGCAGACGTCAGGATTTCATCTAGACTGCTTCTTAAGCTGGCAGGTGGAAAGAGTCTGTCCAGAAGGGAGAGACAGCAGCTCACTCGGACCACAGCGGATATTTTTAGGCTGGTTCCTTTTGCAGTTTTCATTATCGTGCCCTTTATGGAGTTCTTGCTCCCGGTCTTTTTGAAACTGTTTCCCAATATGCTGCCATCCACTTTCCAGGACAAGTTGAAAGAGCAGGTGATTTTTTGTGCGCTCTACTTGGTTTCAAGCTTTCAATGTCAACTATACCTGCATGATTGTTAACCAATATACACAAAATATAAGACACTAGGACCTTTGATTTAGGTAGGCTTGAGACCCTAATATCAACCATAATGTTTCATTTGTAGACTGACCATGGTAGCGGCCCACAATCTCATCCTTATTATTTATATTGATGCAATGTAACCACAAACCGGTATTTTCATGCTACCTTAGTTGTTTGGCTGAATCTCTTCAATCTTCAGCTCATGATGTGATAGAGTGAAACTGTACTACAGGGTCTAAAGTCTGATAGTTTTGAGGATTTATCCAGTGGTTAAAATAGAAAACAATATTTCAACTTTAGTAAGAGATTCTATTCTCTGATCCTATCTTAGTGAGACAAGTATATTTAACGTAACTAAAAGAGCTTTTTGACCAACACTGCCGCACAACAAGTTCAACCGCTGCAGGCTGAGCCATCATTTGCCACCCCCACTTCAAAGATCAAAGTTCGAACTCCCCTATTGAGTGCCATGTATATTTTGTTATTATGTTATGGGCCTTTGTCTATTGGCCCATTAGTCCTCCTTTTCTAGAATATTCCTGTTTCTAGATCTTTCTTACTCTCTCCTATATAAGAGTGTTTTATGTACTTGTTTCACCAATCTAATGCAAACCATCTTTGTATTTTAGATGGTATCAGAGCGGGCTGATCCTCCTTAAACCCCAACCCTAACCTATGCCCATATAAACCCTAGCCGCCACCCCTCTTCTCCTCTCTCACCCCCCCTCTCACCAGCTGCTGCTGCTGCCCAGCCCCTGCCCTCCCCTTTCCGCCATCCTTCCACCACTTGCCGCACCTTCTTCCTCCACCCTTACAACCACTGCCACCCCTTCTTCCTCTACCCTCACACCTACCGCCACCCACCACCATCAGCCCTTGCATCCTCTCCCAGCCCGCCGCCCCTTCTTCCTCTCCTTGCCCGCCGCCCTCCCCACCTCCATCCAACATCCGTGGTTGATGTCCCACTCCTCTGGCTAGCCACTACCTTCTCCACTCAGCCCTCTTCCACCTCCTTGTCTTCATTCCCTCCTTTCCCCACCATCTCTCCCTCCGGCTAGCCCCCATCACCTCTCGTTTCCTTTCCCGCCAGTCTTTGGACGTCTCCGGTAACTTTCCAATTATCGCACGTTGAAGGTGTAACCGGATCTTGCTGTGTCTCTGCCTACCCCTCATGAAGGAATTTGGTTTTCCTCCATGTTGGCGTAGGTTTCCTAAATCTACTGCTGCCCCGATGCGGGTTTCTGGGATCTGATGCATCAGATCTCCTTTTGCTATCTTCTGCCCGTATACAGGTATTTTTAGACCTGCCCCTGTGATTGAGTTTCTACTGCTCTCATCTGCTATGTGCCTATTGCTGTTGCGTGCCTACTGCTCTGTCTGCTAACTGCTACGTGCCTGTTGCTCTGTCATCCTGTATTCTATCACCTCCTATGACGTCCTCTGATCCGCTTCACAATCTCTGTGTGACGACTGCCAAGTTGGACGGCTCCAACTATCACACCCGGGCAACCTCCTTTGAATTATATGTCAAAGCTCAAGGGCGCTATTCCCATGTGACTACTACCGGGCCGACAGAACCGACTGCTAATTCTAATGGCAAAACTAAACAGGCGTAGGACCTGTGGTCCAAGGACGACTCTGGGGTTATGACCTGGATGGTCAATAGTGTTGAACCCAAAATCAACCAATCCCTTTTGCGCCTACGCACGGCTAAGGATATGTGGGATCAACTCTCCCACATCTATTCTCATCAACAGAATCCCAAGAAGGTATTTGATATTTTCAAACACCTGGCCAAGGAGTATTCTACCTCAAATGCCATTGAAGATTACTACAATCAATGCTGTGCCCTTTGGGATGAGTTTGAAGTGTATCATCCCTTATCCTCAGATATTAAGGAAGCACAAAGACAACGGAATGAACTACAACTCGTTCAATTCCTTGCTGGCATACTATCCTCCTTTGCGGGTGTTGTAGATCAGATTCTCTCCAGTGATCCGTTGCCCACCTTACACGATGTACTGAAACGCGTCCAACGTTTGCCTTCTGTATCTCATGCGACTCTTGAACTTTTCGACAATGCTGCTCTAGATGTTCGATCTGGAAATTCTTTTTGTGGATGTGGCCGCTGTCGTGGCCGTGGTCGAGGCCGCTCTACTCCAGGTGCTGGCCGTGGTTCGTACTCCTCGGGAGCTAACTCCTCTACTGAACCACATTTCTGCAATTTTTACAAGCGCACCGATCATACTGAAGACCGCTGCCGGATCAAGCACGACAAGCCTGCTTGGGGAAATCAGGTTTCTTCAGACCATCCTGACACCTCTGCCTCTACGTCTGCCCCGCCATCTGTTGATTAGATCAGATTTGAAGTTGAGAAGTTACTCCCAGTACGCCTGTCCTATTTTGCTGAGACCTCCATTACTGGCGGTTCTGCTCTTCTGACACAATCTGCTCCTCTTGCATAGTCTGGTAAACATAAATGGGTCATTAACTCGGGTGCCACCTCTTATATTACAGGCAATCGATCTTTATTTTCTACCTCGAATAAAACTGCTGCCATTCTGCCTGTCACCCTAGCTGATGGTTCTCAAATATCTGTTTCCGGAATAGGGAGTATCTATAGTGCTAGTCGTCTTATGTTGAACTCTGCACTCTTTGCTCCTAAATTTCCTATCAACCTGTTATATGTGAGTAGAACTGTTAAGAGCTTACAATGCTCAATTACCTTTGACCCGGATGGTGTTATTTTTCAGGATCTGCGTACGAGGATGAAGATTGGTTCGTGCCATGAGGGACCAGATGTACTCTACTATTTGGATACACCGAAGACGACGACTTACCTGACTACCTCTGTGACCGACATTCAGTGGCATTACCGCTTGGGGCACCCTTCACCGACAAAATTGAAGCATATATTACCTGATATTTCTGAGCGAGTTTTTTCATTGTGAAACATGTCAGTTAGGGAAACAAACTCGGTCCACTTTTACTAAGAAAAATTGTATTAGCTCAAAAGCATCTTTTGATATTGTGCATGCTGATATTTGGGGACCATGCTCTGTTGCTAGTAATTCTGGAAATCGATACTTTATGAGTTTTGTTGACGACTTTTCTAGAACTACCTGGTTGTTTTTATTAAAAGACAGATCTCATATTCTTGACACTATTACCGCTTTCTTTGATGAGATACGTACCCAGTTTGGTAAACCCATTAAAATCTTTCAAACTGATAATGCCCTTGAATTCATGCAAAAGTTAGTAAATCTGTTTTGCAACAAAATGGGTACTATTCACCAAACCTCTTGTGCTTATGCACCCCAACATAATGACATTGCTGAATGCAAGAATCGACACCTCCTTGAGGTTGCGCGTACACTTCTCTTTCACTATCATGTTCCTTATGGTTTCTGGCCAAAAGCTCTTTCGACTGCTTGTTATCTTATTAACTGCATGCCATCCTCTGTTCTTGGCAATCAAGTGCCTTTTCAGATTTTATACCCGGATGCACCTCTATTCACCGTACCTCGTATTTTCGGGAGTACGTGTTTTGTGAAAAATTTGCGTCCCGACCTTACTTACTGGATCCTCGTGCTACCAAGTGTATTTTCCTGGGGTACTCTCGGACACAAAAAGGGTACCGCTGCTTTGACCTAGTTACTAAGAAATAGATGGTGTCGGCTGATGTGGTCTTTTTTGAACATATGCCATTCTACTCCTCTGCTGGATCTGCCCTGACGTTTGATTTAATGACAGAAACACCTTTACCTATGCCTGTTGATAATGCCCTATCAGATAACACTGTTGCGCCCGCTCCTTTAAAAGTCTACCAGAGAAAACCAAAGGAACCAAATCCCTCTATGGCCCAACCAAGTCTTCCAACCTCGTCAGTAGATCAGACATCTCAGGTATTTTCGGACTTAGACATTTCTATCAGTTTACGCAAAGGCACTCGCTCTTGCACGCAACATCCCATTGGGAATTTCTGCACTACTGCTAATCTGGGAAATACTTTTGCAAATTTCACTTCTGCTTTATGTGCTGTTACTATTCCTAAGAATGCTGCTCAGGCTCTCCAACACCCGACATGGCGTCAAGCCATGGAAACTGAAATGCAGGCTCTCACTGATAGACATACTTGGGATTTGGTTGATGCACCACCTAGTTGTTCACCAGTTGGTTGCAGGTGGATTTTTACAGCCAAATATCAAGCAGATGGTACCATTGAACGACTCAAAGCTCGCCTGGTAGCCAAGGGCTACACTCCGACATATAAGGTTGACTACTTCGAGACTTCCTCTCCTGTGGCTCGACTGAATTCTGTTCGTATCCTTATCTTTGTGGCTGTAAATTTTGATTGGCCCTTATTTCAACTAGATGTCGAAAATGCATTTCTGTATGGAGATCTGCATGAAGAGGTTTACATGACACAATCTCCCAGCTTTGAGATTCAGGGGGAGTCTTCCAAAGTGTGTCGTCTTCGCAAAGCTATTTATGGCGTTAAGCAAAGTCCCCGAGCCTGGCTTGACAAGCTTAGCTCTATTCTTCAGATGTTTGACTTCCGTCGCCCTCAATATGTTCACTTAATGTTTGCTAAGAAAACTACCTCTGGTCTTGTAGTACTCATCGTCTATGTTGATGACATTATCTTATCTGGATGTGACTATGCAGGCATTCAGGCTACTAAGACATACTTGGAAAAGCACTTTATTACCAAAGATTTAGGCAAAGTAAGGTATTTTCTGGGAATTGAAGTCTCTCATTCTTCCTCTGGTCTTTGTTTGTCGCAACGCAAATATGTTTTGGATCTCCTATCAGAGACAAGAATGCTTGGGGCTAAGCCTGCTAATACACCTTTGGATCTCAACACTAACTGGGATGACGACACCTCTCCATGTCCTGATCATCATTAGTATCGCAGAATGGTTAGAAAACTCATCTACCTTACTGTCACTAGGGTTGATATCACTTCCGCTTTTGATCTCGTAAGTAGATATTTGAATAAATCCCGTCAATGCCATTGGGATGCTGTCTGCCATATTCTGAAATATTTGAAAAGTTCTCCTGGCAAAGGTCTGTTGTATAAGAAACATGGCCATTGTAATCTTATTGGATACTTTGATTCTGATAATGCTGGAAGCAAGATAGATCGAAGATCTACCTCTGGATACTGCACTTTTGTAGGTGGTAACTTGGTAACATGGCGAAGCAAGAAGCAAACTGTTGTTGCTCGCTTAAGTGCTGAAGCAGAATATCGAACCATGGCTCACACCACCTGTGAACTTTTCTGGGTACACAGTCTTCTGCGAGATTTTGGTATTTCTGTTGCTCCATCCATACCAATGCACTGTGACAACAAGGGCTGCTATCTTCATTGCCAGCAACTCCTCCTTCCACGAACGCACTAAACACATTAAAGTTGATTGCCATTTTGTTCAGGAGGCTGTCTTATCTGGTCAGATTTCTACACCTTATACACCAACTGCGGATCAAGTTGCAAATATTTTCACCAAAATTCTTCCGAAGACTAGATTCACTACGCTGATAGCCAAGCTGGGCATGATTGACATCTACGCTCCAGCTTGAGGGGGAGTATTAGTATGTATATTTTCCTGGCTTTTATTTTATTTTGTTATTGTGTTATGGGCCTTTGTCTATTAGCCCATTAGTCCTTTTCCTTATTCTAGAATATTCCTGTTTCTAGATCTTTCTTACTCTCTCCTATATAAGAGAGTCTTTATGTACTTGTTTCACCAATCTAATGCAAACCATCTTTGTATTTTAAACCATGCAATCTAACCTGAAAAGTGACCAAATAAACAGTTTTGCTACCTTGAAAAGAAGTATATCTTCATGCTGCCTTAGTTGGTTTGCTAATCCCTTCCACTTACAGATCTCGATATGATAGAATGGTTACTGGTGGTCATTGTACTGTAGGTTCTAATATTCGAATCTTTTCAAGGATGTTTGTCCACATCTCAAACTTTAGTTCATTAAGAAAATCTATTCCGTATACCTATCTTAAGAATATTTAACCAAAAAGGAGCTTAATAACCAACCATTGCCAGGCAACATGTGCGATGGCTGCAGGCAGAGCTGTCGCTTGCAACCTCCCACTGCCAAATTCTGCATTTCCTCCCCCCCACACCATTTCATCCATACTGTGTCTATCACAACGAGACAGAGCAACACTACGTCTTGTCTCCTCTTTTTGGCTCCTGACTGCATCAAGAAGTAGCAAGTTTACAACAACGGCACTAGCCAGGAGTGTGGGAGTGGAGAAAGGGATATTTAAGGGGTGGGGGATGATGAGGTGGATAGAATCCGATTTTGAAGATGACAACTTAGGTCAGTGTTGGCAGCAGGTGTCAACTGTGAAGTGGCTTGTCTCTCAGTAGCTGTTATGTTAACCAATCCATAAAGCGACCCCCTGGACATCATTCACTGTGTTACTATTGTTATGAACTCAAAATCTTGGGCTTACCTATCTTATTTTTGAAATTCGTGCCATGTTGGTTATGGGGCAGAAATGTTAATCCTATATTTGTTTGTGAAATCTATGTAAAAGTCCAATTACATAATTATAGAGTCAGTTCATAGTTTATTTTATTGTCATGTTATACACCATGTATGACGAACCTAGGCTAGGCTAAATGCTCATTAATCAAAGAGCCCGACAGGTGTCTTGTACACTGACCTCTTTAATTTGTTAACATGTTACCGGTTTGCTGATAAATGATGGTAGAGTGTTGGTATAGGATGCTGATATCAAAAACCAATACGAAAACTACTTTGATAGGCTTTTCAATCAAGATATTTTGAATAATGTAAAAGACTCGTGTGACATGAATACAGGAGATATTACTTAGACGCTACGAGTTACACCATCAAAGCTCAAGAATGCTTTAAAAAGATGAAAATGAGAAAGACACATGAGCCAAACTTTATCCCTATTGATGTATGGAAGAGTATGGTGGATGGAGGAGCTATGTGGTTAATGATTTTCTTCAAGAAGATTATGAAGACCAAACAAATGCCGGATGAGTAGAGAAACAATAACATAGTCCCCTTCTACAAGAACAAGGGGGATGTTCAAAGCTGCAAAAATTAGATAGGTAAATTATTGAGTCACTCCATGAAGCGTTGAAAGGGTATTAATAAGCATATACTAAGATCTATAATGAAAATATCAAACAACCAACTTCGTACTATGCCTGGAATATACTCAATAGATTCTATGCTTCAGATAAGGAGGCTTATGGAGAGGTACAAAGAAAACAGAAGAGATCCTCATATGGTTTTACAAATTTGGAAAAGGCTTTTGATCGAGTACATTGGGAAGTGCCATGGTGGATTTCGGAGAAAAAGGTGTGCCAATCCAATGCTAATTAAATTTAGACATGTATGATGGCTCAACTACAAGTATTAGGACTCGTGGGTGGAGCAACACCAAGATTTCCTATTACAATTGGAGTGCATCAAGGATCAACACTGGGTCCATATATATTCATTCTTGTTATGGATGTCTTGACAAAGCATGTTCATGACAATATCCCTTAGTGTAAGTTATCAGCCAATGATATTGCGTTGATTGATGTAAATAAAGAACGATTGAATTTTAAAGTCGAAGTTTGGAATATGTGTCAGAATCTATGGTTTTAAGATCTATAGAAGCAAAATAGAGTATTTTCATTACAACTTCAACTGGTCTAGAATTGTGAATGGTGGCACCAAGTTGGATGGATTGGATGTACCAAAATGTGATAAGTTTTCTTACTTTTCTATTATTCAAATGGATGGTGTTGATCAAGATGCCGTCAACATTATGGTTGAAGTGGAATGCAACTGATCCGAATATCCCACTTTGCTGAAAAAGTAAGTTAAATGGAACTATAATACAAACTATATTACATCAAAGTGAATGTTAGGCGGTGAAGAAACAAATCCAACAAGAAGAATGCGGTTGAATGCGTATATAGACATGGATGTGTGGGAATGCAAGGAAAGATCGCTTGAGAAATGACTATATAAGGAACAAAGTGGTGGTGGCAAGTATCAATTGAAAGATGTCTAAGATGGTATGAACATGTGCAATGTAGATCAACAAATGCACCAATTCAAAGCAACACTTCGTCAATTGAAGATGGTAAGATGAATACCTCCTGATATGCGAAACATCAAATTCAATATTGCAGTGGGAAGAGCAAGAGGACGTGATGGACTCATGAAGCCATGGACCTCAAGTGTGATTCGAGGGTCATATGATCCTTGCTTATAGATATTGGCTGAATGCTGAATGTCATATATATGTTTCTATACAAAAGCTCATTGTTGCCTTTAAAACAATGATGACCGGAACATTTCCCAATCACTCATAGAGATAAGTGATTCCCAAGTCTACCAGATGGTTTGGGAACAAAGCAATGCCCCGTGCATCTTTGTCCTTACCTCACTGAGATTAAAGATGTAACTTATGAGCTTTCCATCATTGGCAATTGCATCCATAGACTGTTGAATCTTGATTGCTTATTCTATTAGCTATCACGGAGTGCATTTGGAGGATAATTTGGTTACAAGATACTACATCTCCCTTCCTATGCATATCAGAGGCATGATGATATTTGATGGAAGAGGAAAACCATACCATACTACTACTTGGATAGATACCTAGAATGCAGACGTGTATCGATGGGTCTTGGTTGATGGGACTACGTACTTTTTGGTTGTAAATAGGAGTTGAATTTCTAGTCTAATGATTGTTTTGCTTGTACCACGTCTATAAGTGGTGATGTATGTCCATTTGAGGGTAGAATGAATACAAGAACCTCTTGACTTCAATAAAAAAGAAAAGAAAAAAAAAACAACAATATTGACTTAAATACAGTTAAAAGAAGAAGAGGCAGTTCTAAATTCACCTGGGAAGTGCTTAAAAGAAGTGATTTGTATCTTTACCTTTTGATCGTAATTTGACCCATAACAAACCTGTTTGGAAAAAGACGATCATTGTTTCTAACCCCAACATGGTTGGAACTGAGGCTCAGATGATAATGATATTATTGGCCTCCTTTCTTTAGGCCCTGTTCGGCATACACTGTGATGCGACCGCATTCCAGTCCTGTTTGTGTTTGGCAACACATGAGTTGAAACTTAATTGACAGGTTCTGTTAGTCCAGTTTCAATCCCCCGTTCAGGGTTGAATCTGACTTTTCCCTGTCCTGCTATTTCTGGGATTGGCCTCTCTGTTCTAACACTAATGTGACATAATTATTTGACTGAAACCAGCTTGGGGACAATTTAGCTACCAAATAGGGATTAAGCTTAACCCTGATTATGAATGTCCCATTAACGGGACTGAGTTGAACCCAAACGTTTCAACCTCGGTCCTTTGCCAAAAACAGGGGCTGAAAGCCCAGCTCTCATGATTTTCTGTTTTTTAATTGTGCCTCTGATATGGTATCAAAGTAATGATACCCAAAATTTATGTCCTTCCTTATTACTTACTATGTATATTAGGATCGTCAGTGTCTACTGCAAGGACAGCCTTACCTCCTTTTGGAGTCGGCTCCCGACTCTGTGAGAGAGACTCTTTCACCTTAACTGGTGCCATACCCAACTTCAGCTGCATTTCTGTCCTTCCATTGCGACAGCCTCCAATCACGCTCACAGCTTCTTGATGCGGTTCTGTTTGGGTCTTTTTGTTGATGTCACCGAAGTTTCTGTCAACTGCTATTTCCTTGTCTCTCACAGCCATTATGTTCTGGGGAAAAGTAGGGCTTTTCACATGATGGTTTGACATAGAAGATGATAGCCTCTTACATGGTCTTTTTTATACTGGTCAAGTTGTCCATCCTGGGCTTGTATCTTTAGGCTAGCTAATCAGTTGAGCTTATTTCAGTAAGCTGTTATCCTGATCATTGTTGGAATATGGACCCAATTTGCCAAGCTCATTAATTACTCTTCTTAAGTTGTGCCAGCCTTAACATGGGAAGAGCTTATAAAGAGAGATTTCAAATCTTTATATCTTGATCAGAATATGACCCATGACATGATAGAGCTGAACGGAAACGTAGGATCCATGCAGCCGATCCCAACCTGGTTGGGATGAGGCTTAGTTGTTGATGATGATGAAGAAGAAGTTGTGCTAGCCACATCTTTATTTTAATGCAATGTACGTGAAAAGTATCTATATTTCTTCTCAGCAATAACATCTCATGCTTCCTCCTGCACACAACATAGAGCATCTACTCGATCGCAATTTTCTGCATTCATTTTTGTTCATCACTTGCATCAATTCTATTTTGTTCAGACTTCAGATATCATGTTGGATGTTTTTTTCCTTCCTCCTTTTTTGTAGCTGACTTAAGCACCACTTGCAGGTAATGCTTTATCTATGTCAGCCTTTAGTGCGGGGGGGGAGGGGGGATACCCATTTTATTTAGTGCAAGCTTTTGGTACTGCATCCATTTGTGGCTTCTGTGCTGTTGCGGCGGGGTCGGGGGGTAGAGGACAGACAGTTTATCATATAAGTATAGTATGAGATTATCATCAGTATCTTTTGTAGATTCAGTCAACTTCTCTGCTTCCAACCTTATGTGTTTGTTATGTTTTCATGCTATTTTGCTATTATATCTTGTCAATTGCATGTCAACTGTCATTTTTCTTGGGTTCATAGAGCACATTTGTTATGTTTTCAGCCTAGGAAGCACGGACACTTCCCAGAGGCCGTCATGTTCGTATCCAACATGGACACACCTTGGACACTCTTGGACACGTGGCGGACAAAGACATGCCAGCCCAATCCATTTAAGCCCAAGCATATGAAAATAATACGAACCTTTTCCAAATCCACATTTTTGGTGCTCCACTACTCCTTGCCCTACTAACATTAGGTGGTTAAGCTTCAGCTACTACATGCAAGCTAACGACGCGCTTCTTTATCAACTGATGCAACCATCATAGCGATACCATGTCCAGATTCTTCACCAACTATTGCATCATTCAGAGACTGCCACATCAACCACAAAAGGAGGAAAGTAATTGGTTTCACCACCTTCTCTCCCAGTTCCATGTAATTCTTCCTCCTTTGTGTACCCCCCTCTTCTTCTTGCTTCTTCTTGCCCCCTCTTCTTTTTCCTATTTTTAGCTACAGTTGCTGCAAAAATGTCCTTCACTCCTCTTTATCCTGCTCCTCTAATTTTGCTTTTTCTTCATCGGCTTTTCCTTCTTCCCCTTTTCCTCTTCTCATTCGGTCATTCCTGCCCTTTCTTTTTCTTCCAATTTGAATGTGGCAGTAGCCACTCTCCACCCCCTCTTATTTCACGTTGGTCCTCTACTTCTCCTTCTACCTTCTCTTGCCACTCCTCCCCCTACACTTTTTCTTGCTCCTTCAGGCAAAATTAGTATTGTCCTCACTACGTATACTTTTTTTTTTTGCTTCTCTACATCTCCATCTCCCCTCCTCTTTCTTGCCCCTCCATTTTGAGTAGCTCTCCAATGTTATCCCCTCCTTTTCTTCCCTCTCAACCTCCAAGACACCTTCATTTCCAACTCCACTACCAGCAACTTCATACCTCACCCTCCCTTTCTTCATCTTGATAATAAATCTTGTTCACCATTACTTCCACCAACAATAAAACTATGGATATAAATATAGCAATTGTATGTCATATTATGTTCTACATATACGTGTTTATTTATATATTTGCCGAGTCCACTTCCGTGTCCGTGTGTTGTATTTTTGGAAATCGCCGTGTCCCGTGTCCGTGGCTACATCCGTGTCCGTGTCCGTCTATGCTTCCTAGGTTTCGGCACATCCTTATCTTGGGTATGGTGGTGGATGCCTTGTTGGCAGGTGTAGTATCTAATCACTAGATTCAGATTTCAGATCTTTGAATTTGGTTATTTGTTTGGCTGAATGTAACTATGTATAATACGTTGAAATGGAACTTCACAAACTTCCCTATTTACCCCCACACATCAGTGATTTTGTAACAACTAACAATCACGATTACCTAACTTGTCATCAACATGGTCATTAATTGCTTAAGGATTTCGCCTTGTTGCCATTATAATTTCGTGGGTCATATTCTGATTAAGCAATAAAATCTAACAGCGTCTTTCTTATGTAGTCATTTGGAATGAGTTCTTATCCATATTGATACTCTCATTTCTGCTAACCTCATCTTGTAAACAATTTGTTTTTTCGCGCCCCAACTTATAATTCCATGCAATATGGCTGCACATATTGCCATTCTATGAAACTCACCTTTCAATCCAAATGGATTTTTTTTGCTCATGTAATATTTTCACGCTTCACTTTTCCGACATCCTCTTGATATGGCAACTAGATTTTAGGTTTTATAAACTAGGCTACTAGGTGGATAATTTCATATCCTCTTTCTCTCTTTTTCTACCCCCTCTTTCTAGAACTGTCTCCTCCTTTGGCATTGCTTGAGGCCATACTTTATCTAATTTAAAGGACTTGGACAAGTTCGAAATTTCAAAACTTAAATTTTATATTGAAAGTAAATGGAACGTAGTTTAACTAGACCATATAATTTAACAAATGAAGGGATGGATGATGACTTTTTTTTTTTGCTTTGAAATGGTGACATAAATTCTGGTAATTATTCTTGATTGGTTCAGAACTTGTTATCATCTCCCGCAAGAAAATGTGTACCAGCAGCACCGTGTTGTGAATGCATGATGATTGCTTAACAGTTATGGACGTGTTGCCTTTACTTCCATTGTCACTTGTGATTGCTGTTGCCCGTCAGTGATCTTTTCTACTCCAGATTTATAAGCCATGCTGGTGCTTGAGACCCTAGGTTTGACTATAATCGTATTTTCTAACTGTTGGATACTGTCATGACCATGAACTAACATGCATTGTTACAGATTCACATCAGAGTCCATTTTCTTATCATTTTCATCCTAAAATTTCCAACCACCTTTCGTTCTGCATGTATGCTTGTCATTCAGTCTGAGGGGGAATTTATCAGCTTTCATTGATCCCAACCACTCCTTGCATTTTTTGTTGGTGTTGGGGGAGATTTGCAGAGAGGGTGGCAGATAAAAAGGGGATAATATTTGCAACTTCTGTTCTGCTTTATTTTCATCCTCATCAAGAATTCGATGCGTCAGTTTAACACCATTTTGACATTAATGAAAATGGAAATTATGGGACGGTGGAGAAAAAACTGGCAAATTTTTTTTTGGGGGAAAATCATCGTTTATCAATGGATATTTGGACAAAGTAAAAAAAAATTTTTTAAGGGAAAAAATTGAAATTTCATACTATGGTAGTTCACACATGAATACAAGTCTAAAATCGATAATACTAATAAATGTCCACAAAAACAATATCGAGGATCAATTTAAGTTGTTTGTAGCATGAAACAATTGTATAATTAGAGGATAGACATATACATTATTTATCATCATCTAAGCCTGGATCCCATGCATGTTGGGTTTTTGCCACATGGATCCTCCTTTTCAATCAGCTCTATTATGGGTCATATCATTCTTAATCAAAAATATATTTCTATTAATAGAGATTGGTTGCACTACTAAAGTTGAGAGAAATTAGGGGTAAATTCGTTCTAATCACAGATGAGCTAATTGTAATCTATGAGGATCTAAGTGATTTAGGTGTCACTAGTGAAATTTGGTTGAAATTGAAATAAAAATCATTGTATTACTGTCAATCAGAAAAAAATCCGGGAAATTCCTTTTGGGTCATAACATACACTGATTACCTGATATAGTCATTTTGGTGTTACTATACATGAAACACGATTGGCTTTTTAATTTATCAAGAATATAGTTTTTTTATAAATAAAGTACTGAAAGTCAGC
This sequence comes from Alisma plantago-aquatica, assembly GCA_963693085.1. NCBI lineage: Eukaryota > Viridiplantae > Streptophyta > Magnoliopsida > Alismatales > Alismataceae > Alisma > Alisma plantago-aquatica. Next base: position 207,614,620 of record OY856410.1, on the reverse strand, counting down.
AGAAAATAGTGTGGGAGTCCATTATGTTAAAAAAAGAGCTCATTAGTTATGGATCTAGACAGGTTTGCATGTTATATACATAAAACATTCCTGGTTTCAATAAAATCGCAAGAAAATGAATGCCAGTGAAAATACACATTTTGGGATGTTTTGATTCAGATTCTTATCTACTTGTTTTAATATTTTATCATGGTGTTAGGGTGAGTTAAGGAGGCTATATTCAATAATATATTACCTAGAATAGAAAAATATTTTTTAGATACCTTCGCTACATTCGTGTCATCTAGACCTCTTCATCAACCCTCTGTCTTCTCTTTGGGTGAAAATGTCCACCTGTCAGTCAGCATATCGGTGTGTTGTGTACTAGAATTGTTGAAAACTTCAAAATAGCATCAAAATGGGTGAAATTTTGTCGGAATCCCGACATAGTGAGACATCTCATGTTTCACATGCCAAGTAGCATTGAAAACAAAAAATTCAAATATAAGAAATTGTCAAAATTCAAAACCTTTCTCCTCAGTGCAATAATGTGGATTATGCTCTTGTGATTTTCTCGATGTTCTTGTGATGATGCAACTCCCACGGTTCACAAAACATGCCTCTTGTTGTTGTCTCGTATGTAGATACATGGGTGGATGCATGATTTCATGCCCTAGTTAAGCATGTCATTTTCTTACGAGGGTTTTAGGAATCGTGGAGGACACAATGTGTGTCCCCTCATATTTTTTTAAAAAGGTTAAGAGAACAATTACATGTAGGTCCATATAGAATAAAGAAATAATAAGAGAAATACAAAGGAGACTAATATTTAACACTCCCCCGAGCATAGATATCAATCATGCCGAACTTGTCCACGAGAGAGCAGAAGTGTTTCTTGGCCAACAACTTTCTAAAGACATCAACAATCTGATCTTTTGAGCGAGTGAATGGAGTGCAGATACGACCAGTCAAGATAGCTTCTCTGATGAAATGACAGTCAACTTCAATGTGCCTGTTTGCAATGGGGATAGGATCTGAAGAGCTTACACCAAAGTCTGTTAGAAGAGATTTTACCCACAGAAGTTCACAAGTTGTGTGAGCCATGATTCGATACTCGGCCTCAACACTAGATCTAGCGACAACATTCTGCTTCTTGCTCCTCTAGTTTACAATATTGTCGCCAAAAAAAGTGCAGTAACCAGAAGTAGATTTTCTGTCAATCTTACTTCCAACATAGTCAGAATCAGAATAGCTTTCAAGAGAGCATTGATCATGTTTCCTATAGACAAGGCCTTTACCAGGAGCTTTCTTCAGATACCTCAGAATATGACACAGTGCTTCCCAGTGACACTGTCTAGGTTTGTCAAGATACCTATTAACAAGACCAACTGCAGTAGAAATATCATCTCTAGTAACATTCAAATAGATTAGCTTTCAATCAGTCTCCTATATCGTTTACTGTCAGTATGTGGGAGATTCATCATCATCCCAATTTACATTAGGGTCTAGTGGAGTATCAACAGTTCGAGTTCCAAGCGTCCCTGTCTCCTGCAGAAGATCTAGAACATACTTCCTTTGGGACAAAACAAGAGCATTAGAGGTCCTGGAGACTTCAATTCCTAGAAAGTAGCTTAGCTTTCCCAAATCGTTAGTGACAAAGTGCTTGTACTAACAGGCCTTGGTAGCATGAATTTCAGAAAGATCACTGCCAGATAAAATAATATCATCAACATACACAATCATAACAACAATACCAGAGGAAGTCTTCTTAATAAAAAAGAGTGATCAGTATGAGATCTCAAGAAGCCATAAGTAGTCAAAATTTTGCTCAACTTGTCAAACCAAGCACATGGACTCTGCTTGAGTCCATAGATAGACTTCTTGAGACGACAAACTTTATGCGACCCCCCGAGCAACAAACCCAAGTGGTTGCTCCATATAGACTTCCTCTTGGAGATCACCATAAAGAAAGGCGCTCTTCACATCTAACTGGATAAGGGGCCAATCCAAGTTGATAGCTACAGAGAGAAGAACCCACACGGAATTAACCTTGGCAACATGAGAAAATGTTTCAAAGTAATCAAAGACATAAGTTTGAATGTACCTCTTTGCAACTAGACGTGGCTTTAGTCTTTCAACAGTCCCATCGGGATGATATTTAACAGTATACACCCACGGCAGCGAACTGGCTTACAACTAGATGGAGGATCAACCAAATCTTAAGTCCCACTGTCAGTAAGAGCAGTCATCTTTTGATTCATAGCATGTGTCCAAGCAGTATTTTGTAAAGTGTCAGTAATATTTTTGGGAACAACAATAGCAGAAAGGGCATCGACAAAGTTACTAACATGAACACTAAGATGTGCAGTAGAAACATAGTCAACAATACTGTGAGATGTGCATGAGCGAGTGCCTTTACGAACAACGATTGGTAGATGCAGATAAGAACTTACCTCAGCTGGCACATGACCTTCTGAAGGAGAATTGGAGAAGATTGGTTGACTGTGAGGGAGGGGTCTTCAACAGGAGTATAATGCGGTTGCCGATTACTGTGTTGATAAACAATAAGAGGTGGAGACGTAGTCTCAGCAGGATGTATAGCAGAAGTAGAATCGCTGATAACAGGTAGGGGTGCTGAAATAACATATGAATTGAGATTTTTCCTTGTAGTAGAATAATTCAAAGTAAACTACATCACTGCTCGTGAACCACTTTCTAGTAGTAGGACTATAGCAGCGATATCCTTTCTGAGTACGCGAATATCCAAGAAAAATACATTTTCAGCTCTAGGAGACAACTTATCTTGATTTGGTCCAAGTAGATGAACAAAACAGGATGACCCAAAAATCCGTCGACGAATAGAGAAAAGGGACACCTGGGGTTGGAGAACCTGGACATGAATTTTGTTCCAAATAACCGAGGAGCGCATGCGATTAATCTAGAAACAAGCAGTTAGAATAGCCTTAGGCCAAAATGGTTTGGGAGCATTGGAGTGTAGCATAATAGTTCTAGTAACTTCAAGTAAATGCCTATTTTTCCGCTCCACAACTCCGTTCTGTTGAGGTGTGTAGGCATATGATGTCTGATGAATGGTACCAACATATCGACAAAAAAATTCAACATCCTTTTGAATAAACTCTAATGCATTATCGGTGCGCAAAATTTTAATTCGCATAGAGAATGGAGTTTTAATTTCAGCAATTTTTTTTTTAATAGTAAGCAATACTTGTGATCTATCTTTCATCAGAAACAACCAAGTAGCGCGGGAAAAATCATCAATGAATAGGATAAAATATTTGTCCAGATAGGTTTGGAACATTACATGAACCACATCAGCATGAACCAAATAAAAAATGCTTTGACTACCAATCAGAGTCCTTCTAGGAAAGACTCTTCTAGACTGTTTGCCTAATTGACATGACTCGCACTGAAAATTGTGCGTTCCTACACCAGAAATAACATGCTTTATTTTATCAGCAGACGGGTGCCTAAGTCGATAGTGCCACTGTAATGCAGAAACAGACGAAGATAAAGCTGAAGCTATAGCTGTAGTGCCAATCCTTTTCAAATCATCAAGATAGTAGAGTCCATCATGTCCTTCATGCCCCCAACCAATCTTCATCCTCGTGCACATGTCTTGAAAAACACAAGTGCCCGGTACAAAGGTCAAACTATAGTTCAAGCTATACACAATTTCGTTGACAATAACAGGTTTAAAGGAAAATTTGGCACATATAGAGCAGATTTCAGAAGAAAGCTAGTATAAATATTATAAATGCCAGACACAACAGATTTGGATCCATCAACATGCATAATAGCAGATTTAGAACAAGGTTTAGATAATTTATAGAAAAGAGACCGATTTCCAGAAATATGTGAAAGGCCCCAGAATCAATCACCCATTTTGTATTACCATTACTAGAAGAGGGGACAGTCAGAAAAGCAGAATCACAACCAGTGAGTGTAGCAGCATGAGCCCTTGAATCAACAACAGTCGAGGAGGAAGCTCCGATTTTCTCTAGCAGAAGGCGTTCCACTTCTGAGCGAATAAAATCAGCAGTGGAAGTGCTCGAGTTATCAACAATAGGAGTCTGAGAACCACCCTCAGACGCAGCATTGGCCCACGCAGGTGTGCCATGCTTCTTCCAGCACCTATCCTCAGTGTGGTTGGAGCGACCACAAAAGTCACAATACCGCTTGCCAGCAGTACTCCCAGAATTGCCTGCAGGTCCACATGACGAACCACGTCCTCTACTAGAGCCAGGTGGAGGATGGTTCTCTTAAGACCGATCTCGACCCCGTCCACGTCGCCGCCCGGACATGGCAATAAGGGCACTAGTGTCACCAGTGTCTGGAGTCGGGGCAGATGAAGAAGCAGGCGCTAAAGGCGTTGAAACACACTCTCTAACGTCGACAGTGGATCACTGACAAGAATCTGATCAACCACTCCAGCATACGACTTAGGAAGTCCACATAAGAACTGAACCACCTGAAGTTGCTGTCGTTGTCGTTGCATGGTGGCTAATTCAGTAGATAGGATGAAGGTTTTCAAGTTCAGCCCGAATTCCTTTGAAGGAAGAAAAGTAATCAATAATGCCGGACCCAAAAAAATGTAGACAAGTCAGTTGTTTGTTCAAGTCAAACACTTTCTTTGGATTCTTGTTGTGAGAATAAGTACTGGCCAACTGATCCCACATTTCCTTGGAGGAGGTGAAGAAGAGTGACACTGATGCGAGTTTTACTACTTTTGAGGATCCATGTCATCACAATAGAATTATCTTTGACCCAAATCCAATTATCGTAGGCCTTTATATCCTTGAACTCGGCAGTATTGGACGGAGCACGAGGGGGATCACAAGTTAGATGAGAATGCTTGCCCTAGGATTTGGTGTAAATCTTCATGGAGCAAACCCAATGTAGATAGTTGCGCCCATCCAGTTTCACAGTAGTCACCTCTCGACGAAAATCATCTTGGGAGGAAGCTATGACACAAACCAAGCCCAATACAACAACAACTGAGAACCGCCTAGATCCTCCTGCTAGGCGGCAACAGACTGGATGAACTAGTTACATGAAAACTATGCCGATGCGCACCAGAGAACCAGGCGGCTCAAAGGCCGACGCGGGCAGATAGAGGAGACGACTGCAGGGGGTTCACGGTGAGCTCCTGGTGGCGGTGAACAACCGGGCTAGCTGCTGCTAGCAGCCCAACACCCGCAGGAGCTAGCAGCCAGGCCGCAGGAGGGGCAGGCGGGGGCGGGCAGCGGGAGAGAGAGAGAGAGGCGACCAGGGTTTCTGTTCAGATACTATCTTACGAGGGTTTCAAGAATCGTTGAGGATACAATGTGTCCCCTCATATATTTATATAAAAGGTTAAGAGAACAATTACATGTAGGTCCATATAGAATAAAGAAAAACAAGGGAAGTATAAAGGAGACTGATATTTAACATACATTAAATCTACGATTACATTTATGTCTTTCTTGTATTTGTGCCGTGTTTTGCACTCTGGTTGGCCATGCCTTTGTTTGGCCACTACTCCTACGAGATGATAGAGGCATCTCAAGCTACATTGAGATCAAGCTTTCCCTGTTTGTGTGTTTTGCACTACTGAGTGGAATTAACCGCGTTTGTTCCATTTACTTGTCATGATGTAGCTAAGTGTTGTCGCTGTGTAACTTTGGATGGTTGTCCTTTTCTTAACTGATTTTGGCAAGAATGGCAATCTTGTTGCTTCTCCATAGCCTGGTTCCAGATGATAACTGTTAATTGCTGTATTTTTCATGTCTTTGCACCTTTATGCTTTTAGAAATCTAGTTAGAAGCTCATTAGTTATCTGTATCTGGAGTTGTATTTTAGGGTGAGTGTTTGTTGTTCATATTCTATTTTTAGGAGAGTGATTTCATGTAAATTTATGATCCTGTTATGCTTTTAGAAATGTAGTTAGAGGCTCATTAGTTATCTGTATCTGGAGTTGTATTTTAGGGTGAGTGTTTGTTGCCAATATTTTCTTTCATCTTGTATGTTCATGCTTGACACAGTTACCTTCACACTCTAGCTTGTCGGGAGTGTTTGTAGGTTAGTTTAAAATCCACTTTAACACTGTTATTATTATTTCTTCCTTTTGAAGTCCACTAGGTTTACATGTGATACACTATCTTTTTAGAACATTAGGCATATCTCGTGCATTGCACGGGTTTGAGAATATGTTACTTTTAATGCCATAAACACGCGGTTTCATCACCTTATCTGTATAAAGAAAAAAAAGGAGATAAGATTAGAGTCAATAGGCAATAATGTTTTGAGATTGGTATACTGGAAGAAAACACTATCTATTGAAACTTGTTTCGGCAAATATCGTACCAGACACAGTGTCAAGGAAGAAGATCACTAAAAAAGAAGGGATAAAAGTAATATTAACTGCTTCCCGCTTTGATAAAGTCATTGCGTAGATCCTTTCCGGTGTCATGTCGGAGCGAGCACGTCCTCCACTTCCTCCAACCTTGGTCGCACCACACTCCCATGTCCCAACCCTAGCAACTATAAAAGGATGGTGCGAGTGTAGATACTGGTAGGAGTCAGCTTGCACTGCAGCAGGACATACCATATTTGGAAAAAAAAGGTTCAATTAGTAATTCAAAAAACTAAAGATAAATGTTCTATGCAACCCTTCCCACAACTTTTCATGTATACATCGTCTATTAAGGCAATGATCTCATGTATAGTAAGACAATGACCAATATGTAATTTGTATGGTATTCAACCCCTCTCGTGAATATTTATATAGCTTTATCAGAATGCACAAGGACCAGTTTGTCATCTAGAACGAAAAGATTGCATCCATACAAATCTGTGATCCTGCACGTCTGCCGTATTAGAATAGAAGACAAATCTGTAACTTCAAACATAAAAAGATCACACGCTATACCTCACACACTTTCTATTTAGTGTAGATTAAATACAAGAACTACTCTGTAATTCAGAAAAATGGAGGAAAAAATTGCAGGGAAAACCCTCCAGGGGCTTTCTTATATAGTATAGATGTATTTTAACTCCTATGATTTTCTTAATTTTCCAATTCCATTGTTATGTACGGTCATTTAGTGGCATTTCTAGATTTAAAAGCTTAGGCACTTGCACATATAGTATAGATGTATCTTTGAACTTTTATATTTGTTTGCTTCTTATAGCTCATTCATTCACATTATGCATTGACTCGTAAACTCGTTCTCTTGTATCCAGGAATCTCTGAAAAGGCGACTAAATGCCAGAATAGAGTATGCAAAGTTTCTGCAGGACACAGCACAAGAGATGGCTAAGGAAGTCCAAATATCACGAAGTGGGGAGATTAAACAGACAGCAGAAGATCTTGATGAATTTTTGAACAAGGTAACAGGTGATGCTTTTTGCAAACTGACCCAGCATCAGTTGGGTTGCTTTGTAGTGTTTATTTGTTGATTTGTCATCTTAATCTTACAGAACAGTTTCATATTGATAATTTTCACTCTGCAATAGGTTAGAACTGGCGCCCCTGTGTCCAATGAAGAAATACTAGGATTTGCCAAGTTGTTCAATGATGAACTTACTCTTGACAATATCAGCAGGTTTGTTCAGTCATCTGCCTTTTTATTTTGTTACTGTCAGAATTTTCTTTACAATTTCACGGGGACTCTGCAGTCTTCTACTTTGTGTGATTTACATTCAATTAGATGGTGCTCAATGCTTAGCTACATACATCTATCACATGCTGATTAAAACGATTGCTGCTTGCAGGCCTCGGTTAGTTAATATGTGCAAGTACATGGGAATTAAACCTTATGGAACGGACAACTATTTAAGATACATGCTTAGGAAAAAATTGCGCGAGTAAGTCTTATGTGTGTCATGTTTCCCATAAACTGTTTCCCACGCGGTGTAGTTATTTTTAGCATTGTCATATATTATATATTATGTTTTCAGATTCAAAGTGCTGTTATTTAAGAATGCCATTTTACACAGCATGCATATTCATTATGTTACATTAAAAAAGAAAGCTTCATTGCTTAGTCAATAGAATCTATCGATAGGCTTTTCTTTGTCTCTTGTTTGTGGGAAACTGTGGTATATTCTGTCAGAGACTGTATCTGCAGAACGATTTCTAGTTTTCTCAAATTAGTTAATTTGGGTGGGACTGGTTTGACAAACCAAGTAGGAGGGTTGAACTGCCAAGAGTTATCCTTTTACCAATAGTATTCCAGAGATGGAAAGAGAACTTGGTGGCTTTCAAACAGTTCTGAAGAGATATATGGAATCTTAAGTACTAGGTAACACATAAGATATATATATATTTTTGAAAACAACACATAAGATATATTATTTATTGATAAACAATAATAACTGCCAGGGTGTGTACATGTGTGTCATGATATCTTTTCAATGGTTCAGTTTCATTTCCGATAGATGATTCACTAGTATATGTGATGTAGCCAAGCTACGACGAAGAAGAAGGGAGAAATAAATTTGCAACAAGCAAATAAAATTCCAATTCATAATCGACTGCTTGGACGAAGGCCCCAAGGTTGGCTTTATATATCTGCGAGTTGACGTGCAAGTCAACAAAATAGAAAACAAAAATCCTAATGCAAGAAATAAAACAAGGAATTAAAATCCTATCAAAGAAATTCGGAATTAAATATAACACAAATTTCCTAAATGCATAAAGAATTAAATAAAAGCCCAACTTGAGCCCAATAAGCTCTAATCATGATTGTCTTGGATCTGTGCTTGTTTCCTATGCAAATCCCCTTTCACGGATTGCATCAATATGCCAGAGTCCACCTTATGTTTTGACAGTATTAATCCATGAAGGTTGTCTTAATTAGATCATCCTTGTAGGCAGGCCCACTTACATGGAGGCTTTCCATCCTGTTTTTATGTTCTCTATGTTTGGGCAATCATGGAACTTACTTTGTTGGTGTGCCATGCTTCTTACTTATGTTTAATGTCCAATCTATTTGTAATCTCTTGATATAGTAAAAGTGACCCTTCTACGGACATAGGATCCTCACATTGAGGATGTCTCTCAAACCACATAAATCCGTTGTCCAGTGTCCTCACTTTCTTCTTCTTATTTTCTATTCACTTTTTCAATATTGCATCAGAGCAGGGAGCCGGATCTAATCAAATTTGATCTGTTTGCAGTTATGTCTTTAGTTACTATGCATGCTACAACACTTTACTCTAGTAGTAATAGGCTGTCTGAAATCTCCTTCTATTTTGTTGAGGAGGCTCAGATCCTCTTCCCTGTTGCCCTAGATGCCCTTGCTGTTTCATCATCTCCTATCAAGGCGACTTCCAAAGGAAATCTATCCTTGCGGATCAGCCAAATTTCTTACCAGGTTTCCCCCTCTAGTCTCCACTGCTACTAACATGGGGTTTCTTGGGCGTCATCTTCTCCCCTAGTGGTGCCAAGTGAATCCTCTCTATGTGATTTTACCTATCCGACCTAAATGAGGATCTCCCTTGGCTCTGGCGGATCACACTACCTCTTGCACCATCCATTCTAGACGAAGTACGATAACGACATTGTTCACCAACATTTTTTCAAACAAAAAAGTCAAAAAGGAGGATGAGAAGGAGAAAGGGGAAGGAGAGAGGTGCTTGTTTCTTCTTTTGGTTTAGCCTGTCTCTCTCCCACTTTTGTTTTCCCTTACCTTGGGCTAGATATAGTAGCTACCCTGACCCTCTTTTTGTAAGGCTCTTTCTTTGTTTTCCCTATGACTGATTGCTTGATTAAAGAGACGCCTTAGAAGAAAGATGGGGGTACAAACAACTCATATGAAGCTGAATCAGACAATTGAAATGCTTTCAACAGCCACAACAAGGTTGTTTATTGCATCTAAGGCAAATTTGGACTCAAATGAGATAAAAAAATGACAATGATTCAAAGTAGCATAATATATGGTATCCAATTATTCATTGACAACCGTATATGTTCACGTCTTTGTTTCTCTTGCAGTACTGCAATCTGACATGTTATCACCAGGAAGATAATTACCACACTCGTCTGATCTACTCTAGAAGAGATGTACAATCACAAACATGACACTGGGCACATCTTTCAGTTGCCGTTGAGCTGTATGATCCACGACAATAGCTCATGAGAGTTACTGTTTACTTCAGTTCTTTCAATTAGAACTTAGAAGTTAGAAGATCTCAACTATTATATGATGGATGAATTGCACAATGAAAAAGACTGTAAGAGGTTGAAAATTGGATTATAGTTATACAACCATCGATTGAGTTAAGCAACGACTTTAAAAGGTATTAAACGTCAAATCCTTGGATAAGATCCCCAAAGCCACCTTTTAAATCTATAGGAAAAGGGAAGAATGTGATCAACCCAAATCTATAGGGCATAACGCCAAACAGTCTGCTCTTGCTATATCAGGTAATGCATCTTCTTTTAGAGTCAATCGCCTGAAGAGGGCCTCTACTACAAGATCTTATTCTCACTATCGCAGTGAAAATTTACAACACTAAATGTTGTTGGCTTCTTCGTCTTGAAAAACGACCCAAAAAGCCTTGCTTCTAAGACTCTTAAGGGTTGACAAAACGGATGTCAAAATAAAAATAATCATGTGGTCAGAGATAACCAATATTCGACCTTGGGTACATATAAAAGGAACTCTTATAACCAATATTCGACCTTGGGTACATATAAAAGGAACTCTCTGGTCTCTCTCCTGCTGATACCACCATAATGTAGAAGGATTTTATCTCGTTTGGATTCTACCTCTCAAGTAAGCATGTCTACTGCTTATAACCGGATCACCAAGTATTGTGGCTGTTGGTGTATCCTTTTCTTGCAGTTCCATGAATGTATCATTTGACTCTTGAGCTACTGATAATATGACTTGTACTACCAATATTTTCTCTTCGTACCATCTTTAGTGTAGGAGTGATATTTCTTTTGAAAGAAAAAGGGCTATTATTGTTATTGTTGAGGACTGACATAGTTATTGTTGTTGATGGCATGCAATATACTATTGCTGGAAAAGGACTGTTCATCTCTTTAACCCCTTGCTTTACAAGTTGCTCTTCATATTCTTGATCTCACTTTATATTTGTTTTAATGGTATTATGACTGAAACTAGACTATTCCATCATTTTTTCCTTATCTTATCCTTGGAGCTTTTAGGAATTTGGGGACGAAAAAAAGTTTGAGAGTGGTCATTATGTGGGAAGCTATATTACCTTGATAAGGATGTGATGTAGGAGAACTTGCTCATCCAAAGCCTGGCCTAGGGTTTGACGCCTCTTGATTAGAGTGCATCACGAGTCATCTTTTATTTATGTTTGCCTTTTATTTAGTTTATATCTTGGTTTTCATCTAGGGTTTATTCGACAATTGTTTCAATTTTAGGACCTAACTATATTATTACAGTCTTACTTCTAAGTTCTTGATTAATTAGTTATATTTATTATTTTAGTTGGGTTATTAGCAAAAATAAGCCAAATTCAGCTTGTCACGAGTCTTTTTATATAAGCTCATACCCATAGTGAAAAATTTGGGATTCAACAACTTTTTGATTGGCCAGACAAAATCGGAATTCGAAAAAAATCACAAATAATCATGAAAAAATTGATATATTTTCGTAAAAATTCCGTCAACTATTCAGAAATAATCGAGAATAAGTTGGCTATATATACATATATATTAATGTATACATATATATACTTATATATACATATATAGATATATATGCATGTATATATACATACATATCAGATACAAATATAACTATTAAGGTCACTAGACATACAATCTTATTGAGTGAAAAAAGTAGTAAAAGAATTAAAGAATAGTTGAATCATAACAATGGACTGTCGGGAGAGTTGGGGTTGGAGGTTTAGTGTATATCATGAGTTCTCTGTACATGGTTTGGCAAAAAAGAGCAAACGGCTTAAAAGAGAAATCGTGAAAAAAACGTGAAAAGTCAAAAAGAATCGTGAAAAATCGTGAAAAAGTGGGAAAAATTGTCGACTGACGTATTAATCATAGTGAAAATTTGTGAACCTATAAAATCATGAAAAATCGCCTATTTATCGTAAAATGCGGAGATTTTTGTTACTATGCTCATACCCCGATGTATTGCTGACAGAGTTAAATTATATGAATGAGTTTGATTTCTGTAATGTGGTTCACATCATGATGATTATCTCAACATGTGTTCTAGTTGCTTTAGTCGCTCAAAAGTATCAACACTTGGTATAAGAGAGTAACACTTAGAATAACTACTCAAGGATTTGTTTCCCGATCTATGTACTTCAATTGGTAGAGATGATATCATATGTGATTCCTGTCACTTGGCAAAACACAATGGTGTAAGTAGAGCGAATTCTATTGTTGAGTTGATACATATTTGGTGTTTGGGGTCCCTCTAGTTTTGCTTTGCGGATGACACAAATATGTTATGTTCATCAATGATTTTTCATTATGCATGCAATTATTATGTTGAAATTGAAATGGGCCACGTAGACAGTTCATGAGTTCTCGATTCAATAAAAGGTCAAAATTCCCTAGATCTGACAACGGTGGAGAATACTTAGCAACATCTCTGGTAGAGAATTTTCTTGATATGGGCACTCTTCATGAAACATCACGAGCATATACGCCCAACAAAATGGTACCACTAAGAGCCTAGAATCAACTAAGTCTCTTATGTTTGCTCATAATATACCTATGGATATATAGGGAAGTGAAATGCAAAACAGTATATATCATCAACATGATGTCATCACCTTCTTTTAAGAGTCATATTCCTTCAACTATCTAGTGCCCTGAGATATCTTTTTTCATATCACTCCACTTGTTAATGGATACCTATGTATTATTCAACAACTTGTCCCAAGATGGAAGAAAATTAATTCTCATCTATAAAGGGTATCTTCTTCAAATACTCTTCCTTGCAAAAGGGCTACACATGTGATGATCCTCTTACCGGGAAGAGATTTATGACCAAGGACTTAACATTGTTTGAAGATCAATCCTACCTTCGTGATAGTTCTTCCCGATAGGGCGAGATGTCTAGGATTATGACCTTACCTTTTATTTTACTCGACATTAATAGTTTTAATATTCCTGATGTGGAAATGGAACTTGAAGCCCGTATTACAAGATGTTAAAGTTACCTCTATGGTACATGATGGTGATAAATTGAAAGCTACAATGACTTATTTGAGAAGAAAAAGTACTCTTTCAAAGACCACTGATGACTACTTGTTACTTGTTAGACAACATCTCTAAGTCAAGGAGTAACAACTTCATACCCAAAAGGGTTCTAAAAATGTTGATGACTGTTGACTCAAGGTCAATTAGGTTAATGTTGACTCACGTCCAAATTGACTAAACCCGCATTTTGATGATGACTAACCATTCCACATATTGGTGTCTAATGCTTCTACTTGAGTGTTTTCAGATTAGGTATAGACACACTCCAAATGCCCTAACTTGCGCATATCAAATTGGAGAAAAGACAAGTCAAAGTCATACAAGTGCACGTTTTTGTAATATGATGTATATCCATTAGAATCATGTTGTAAATCGCTTGTAATGATCGTATGACTTGTAATTAAGCTTAGAAAAATATCAGGAGCACTTAGATCGAATATTAGAGCACTTTAGATGCAACTTTGAAAATTGATTACAGGCACTTTGTCGGTCGAGTTTCCCAGCCTGTAACTCGACCGATCATCCTTGATCAATTTTCTGCAGATTGCATCGGTCGAGTTGTGTTTACACAGAACTCGACCGATCAAGTAACTGACCATTTCGATTCCTAATGGTCGGTCGAGTTTTGTCAGGACAAACTCGACCGATCATTTGAGTATCGGCCTTGTCGTTTACTTGATCGATCGAGTTACCCTTATAGAAACTCGACCGATTGCACTGTACGGAAAAGTGCAGAAAAGTGCTTCTAGCCGTTGTGGAGTTGCAACAAGTGAAAATAGATCCGTTGCAAGCCACAAAACGGCTAGTTTTTGTTATCAAGTGTTCCCAAAGGCTAAGAGGCATCCCCAACTATAAATAGGACCCCTTGGGCTTCATTCCAAGGTTGCGCATTCATTGCAAAACTCTATGTGAGGTTCCTATTCTATAGTTGAGTGCTTCCTACAACCTCCTCTCTCTCTCTAAGCTTAATCACTTGCTACATCCATTAGAGTGAGTAGGAAATCTGTAAAAGAGCCAGTCCTACATGTATATCTTGTGAGGCTCTCACTTCCACCACCTCCCTTTCTCTCATTTCAATCATGAAGATGAAGGTTCTCTTTCTTGTCCAAGACAGGTGAAGAAGAACAAGGGAAGGAGTCCCTTGGTGAAGATCAAGGCTGAAGACTTGGAGCTAGAGTGGGTAAGCCCTTGGTGAAAGCAGAAGACTCCTTGCTCAAGTGGGTAAGTCCTTGGTGGAAGCTTCTCCGAGTGAAGGTGAAATCAAAGGCGGAAGATCCAAGAAGAGTGGGTAATTCCTACAAGGCTGAAGACTTGTGCAAGAGTAGGTAAGTCCTTGGAAGAAGGCGGAAGACTCCTTGCAAAGTGGGTAAATCCTTGGTAAGGTTGAAGACTTTTTGTATTGGATAGGTAAGTCCTTTTTTGGTGATGTATTGTAAGTCTTATGAATGAATATAAGAATGCAATGGTTGAGAAATCCTAGAGGTTGACCTCTCTAGGTAAGTGGACTGACATACTTCTAGTTTGAAGTGTGGAACCACTCTAAATACCTTGTCTACTTATGCTTGCTCAATCTCTCTCATCCTTGCTATGCATGTTTTAGTTGTACACAAATTTCCTATTTAACAACCTTATCTTGTGATATATCTTAAAGGTTTAATGAATTTTGTTTAAGTGTATTCAGCTCTATTCACCCCCCTCTAGAGCATCTAATCACCCATCTAGGATCCAACAATTGGTATCAGAGCGGCTCTTCTCCAAGCATACTTCAACAAGTAGGAGAAGATGATTGACTACCTAAGAGGGATGGAGATACTCGACCAGCCTTTCAATCTTTGATGGGAGCAATTTCCTCTATTGGAGAAAAATGCTTCAATTCTACATCCAAGGATCAAGTATTGAGATGTGGCAAATGGTGAATAGCCCATACATGCTACCAAAGACAAGGATTGAAGAATGGGATGAAGCTACCTTGAAGAAAACAACCTTGAATGATAGAGCCATGCACATCCTCTATGCCTCCATGACCCCCACTGAGTTCAACCGGATTTCTTCATGTGAAACAACCTATGAGGTATGGAGATAGCTTTGCATCACTTAAGAAGGGACATATCAAATGAAGGAAAGCAAAGTCTACACGCTCAAAGGGCTGCTTGAGAACTTCAAGATGGGAAAGGAGGAGAGGATAGCCAACATGTACTCAAGGCTCAACACCATTTTGAATTGTGTTGCTGTTCTAGGACATCCTAAGCCTAGTGGAGAGATCAACTCAAAGATCCTCAGAACTCTTCCCAAGAGATGGGAACCCAAGGTGACTTCCATTGAAGAAACAATGTCTCTTAGGGATATTCCTATTGAAGAGCTCATTGGAAATCTACAAGCACATGAAGCCACATTTGACAAGAGGGAGGAAATTGATAGACAAGAGGAGAAAGAACTCAAGAGAATGAAGAAGGCTGAAATCAAAGCTCAAATCAAGACTATTGTTGGTCAAGCTTCTCCATCCTCTCAAGTTGAAGAAGATGCCATGTACTCCAAGGGTAAACTCTACAAAGACAAGTCCTCCTCCATCCGGTGCTTCACATGTGGAAAGAAGGGTCACTACAAGGAAGATTGCCTACAAGGCAAAAAGACCCATCTTCACAAGAAGAAGGAGAAATGGCACTCAAGCTCAAGTGGCTCCTCCAACTCAAGCTCAAGTGAAGATTCAAGTGAAGGATCAAGATCAAGCTCTAGTGATGAAGGAGAATGCCATTTTTCTCTTATAGCATCAACAAGTGAAGACTTAAGTGAGGTAAATCTGAACTCTTTAGATAAAGAATCTTTGATTGCTATTATTCATGATATTTGTGCCTCTCTTAAGTCTTCTAAAAGGAAAAAGAAAAAGCTTGCTAAAATTGTTGATAATTTGCATGTAGAACTAGATGATCTTGAACATGCTAATTCTTGCTTCCTTGATGATAAAAATGATGGTTTTAGCCAAGTAGATTCTCTTAAACTTGAAAATGCTAGTTTGCTTGATAAAATTAGATTTCTAGAAGCTCAACCTCTCATGCCTAGTTCTAATGAAGAGCATACTTTAATTGTTGATTCTCTCATGCATGATATTGATGTTCTTAAATCTGAAAACAAGGACAAAGATCATGTTTTGCAAGAATTAGAAACAGAAAATGCCTCATTGCTTGCTAAAATCAATGTGCATGAATCTTGTTCTAGTTCTACTAGTAGAGAGAATGATGTTGCTTCTCTTCATATTGATAGAGATTCTTATTTAACTAAAGCTCTTTGCTTAGAAAATGATCTTTTACATGCTAGAGATAATATCAATCATTTGTCTTCTACTATTACCTCTCTTATGCATGATAATGATAGTTTGAGATCTTCTTTGCAAAGATTCTTAGTTGGTAAGAAGAGCCTTAATGAAATCCTACACCATACTACTAAACAAATTGGTAGACATGGCTTTGGGTATGATGGTAGTCATAGGAACAACAAAGGTAAAGGACCTCCAATCTTCCATGGAGAATCCTCTAGTTCCAAGACTATGGGCACATGCAACTATTGCAATGATTTTGGTATTCTACTTGTTGTCCTTTTAGGAAAGCACCCAAGAGCAATAGGACTTGGGTTGCTAAGCTAACCCTTCCGGACCCAAAAACATTATTGGGGACCATTTCATCTTTCTTCTTGTAGGTACTTGCAAATGGATTGACTTGAGCTATTAAATTGCAAATTGACTTGTAAATCCACATGAAAGAAGAAAGGTGAGATGTGTAGAGGGTGACAAGTGGAAAAAGGAATGGTAAGCACAAAGGTAATGTTTCTTTTGCTTATAACCTGTCCTAACTTGTTTTTGTCAAGTTAGTGTGCTCTATACATATGGTTTTTGAGTCAAAAGTGGTATTTTGTGTTTCTCTTCACACTCTTGCTCAAAAACTATTTCTAATGCTTCTATAGTGCATTACTAACTTGCTTAGACATGTTTGGATATGGTTTGTATATTTAGCATGCCTTTAAATATGTTTTTATGAAATATATGTGCTTTTTGACAGCTGCTCTGTCGGTCGAGTTTGTCCTGATAGAAATTCGACCGATAGGTATCTATGGGTGTTGCCAACAGCTGTCATCGGTCGAGTTGTCAATGCATAGAACTCGACCGATAACACTGTGCACAGAATACTCAGTTGGCTTATTGAATGAGAATTTCTCTCTCAACTAGATTTTCTCAACCAATAGCCCTATTCTTTGGCACTTCTTTTGGTACCTTTATATATGCATATTGCCATGTTCTAAATTGCCTATCTTGCTTACAACTCTATCTCTCTAATTGTTCTAAATTGGTATACCTATATCTTGCAATTACTTGCTTTGAGTTGTTTTGCAAATTTTGATGATGATGCTTCCGTTGTGCTCTAACTTGCTACATCTATCTAGGTGTATATCTTGTTTTGATTCAACCTTGAGGTTCTTAGTGATAATCATCTTTTGGTAAGGATGCATATTTGTATGTGAGTTATATCCCTTCATGCTTCTAAAATTGCTTATCTCTTTGTTTGGATATATCTCTTCATCTACTCATAGCATGCTTTATCTTGTGTATCTTTTGGTATCTCTTGCTATGATCTAGATCCTACTAGTAGTCCTAACTTGCGATAACATCTACTAGTAGTTCACATACATGTAGGTCTAACCCTGTTTATAATTGGCATCTTTGCTCATCTATATACTATGCTTGTATCTTGTCTCATACATGCTCAAGCTTGTTTCTTGAATTGCATATCTACTATCTTGAGTTGCTTGTATAGCATTGTGATGCAGGGTACATAGATCTACATTATATGTAGAAATTGGAGTATTTTTTGGATTTTATGCAGATTTTGCTCCAGTTTCAGCTTTTGGTGCAAGGCTAGTGTTTTTCATGTAGAAACAACCTTCTAAGCAAGACTCATTGCTTCGCGATGAGCTCTGATGGTTTTTGGTCAAATTCCGTCATCTTGAGGGTCAAAATTGCGATTTATTATTTTTCTGCAGCGCCTTATCTTGCATTTTGGGTTGTTCAAGTATATGTTTTAACTTGCTTTTCTTTCAATGCTTGGACAAGCCCCTATCTGTGCTCTTCTACTCTCCTTATATATATTTGTGTTATCTCTTTTCTCTTTATATGTTTCTTATTTTTCTTCATAACCCCACTGTTTGAAATGACAAAGGGGAGAAAGGTATGTCTTCTTTTAAAAGAGGAAGAAGGCATGTCTTATATGAAGAGGAGAAGTATGTCCATGTAAAGGGGAGAAGGTAAATGGGAGAAGACATATATGTGTAGAACATATGAGTAGAAGACATAGTATTCTATAAATGTTATGAAAGCTAACCATGCAGGAGAAATAACATCAATTGAGGGGGAGTATGAAAACTCCATGCGCATCAATTGAGGGGGAGCATATGAACTCAATTCTATTGAAACCCCTAGGTTTCTCCAAAGGTATGACTTTACTTAAAAGATTTCAATACATTTATGGATTGGTTTGTCATCTTCAAAAAGGGGGAGATTGTTGACTCAAGGTCAATTAGGTCAATGTTGACTCACGTCCAAATTGACTAAACCCGTGTTTTGATGATGACTAACCATTCAACATATTGGTGTCTAATGCTTCTACTTGAGTGTTTTCAGATTAGGTATAGACACACTCCAAATGCCCTAACTTGCGCATATCAAATTGGAGAAAAGACAAATCAAAGTCATACAAGTGCACGTTTTTGTAATATGATGTATATCCATTAGAATCATGTTGTAAATCACTTGTAATGATCGTATGACTTGTAATTAAGCTTAGAAAAATATCATGAGCACTTAGATTGAATATTAGAGCACTTTAGATGCAACTTTGAAAATTGATTACAAGCACTTTGTCGGTCGAGTTTCCCAGCCTGAAAACTCGACTGATCATCCTTGATCAATTTTCTGCAGATTGCATCGCTTAAGTTGTGTTTACACAGAACTCGACCGATCAAGTAACTGACCATTTCGATTCCTAATGGTCGGTCGAGTTTTGTCAGGACAAACTCGACCGATCATTTGAGTATCGGCCTTGTCGTTTACTTGATCGGTCGACTTACCCTTATAGAAACTCGACCGATTGCACTGTGCGGAAAAGTACAGAAAAATGCTTCTAGCCGTTGTGGAGTTGCAACAAGTGAAAATAGATCCGTTATAGAAACTCGATCGATTGCACTGTACGGAAAAGTGCAGAAAAGTGCTTCTAGCCGTTGTGAAGTTGCAACAAGTGAAAATAGATCCGTTGCAAGCCAAAAAACGACTAGTTTTTGTTATCAAGTGTTCCCAAAGGCTAAGAGGCATCCCCAGCTATAAATAGGACCCCTTGGGCTTCATTCCAAGGTTGAGCATTCATTGCAAAACTTTATGTGAGGTTCCTATTCTATAGTTGAGTGCTTCCTCCAGCCTCCTGTCTCTCTCTAAGCTTAATCACTTGCTACATCCATTAGAGTGAGTAGGAAATCTGTAAGAGAGCTAGTCCTACATGTATATCTTGTGAGACTCTCACTTCCACCACCTCCCTTTCTCTCATTTCAATCATGAAGATGAAGGTTCTCTCTCTTGACTAAGAGAGGTGAAGAAGAACAAGGGAAGGAGTCCCTTGGTGAAGATCAAGGTTGAAGACTTGGAGCTAGAGTGGGTAAGCCCTTGGTGAAGGCAGAAGACTCCTTGCTCAAGTGGGTAAGTCCTTGGTGGAAGTTTCTCCGAGTGAAGGTGAAGTCAAAGGCAGAAGATCCAAGAAGAGTGGGTAATTCCTACAAGGCTGAAGACTTGTGTAAGAGTAGGTAAGTCCTTGGAAGAAGGCGGAAGACTCCTTGCAAAGTGGGTAAGTCCTTGGTAAGGTTGAAGACTCTTTGTATTAGATAGGTAAGTCCTTTGTTTGGTCATGTATTGTAAGTCTTATGAATGAATATAAGAATGCAATGGTTGGGAAATCCTACAGGTTGACCTCTCTAGGTAAGTGGACTGACATACTTCTAGTTTGAAGTGTGGAACCACTCTAAATACCTTGTCTACTTATGTTTGCTCAATCTCTCTCATCCTTGCTATGCATGTTTTAGTTGCACACAAATTTCCTATTTAGCAACCTTATCTTGTGATATATCTTGAAGGTTTAATGAATTTTGTTTAAGTGTAATCAGCTCTATTCACCCCCCTCTAGAGCATCTAATCACCCATCTAGGATCCAACAATGACCTCCTCAATGCTCTAAAAAATAAGGAAATCGACACTTTCCATTTCACAGAAAATAGTAATTAATTCATATGTTCGACTTACATATGTTTCACTTACGATAAAAGAAATGATAAATGAAAGATAAAAGATAAATATCACTCCCCATACAAAAGATGGATACTCCCCATTAAACAAAACTCCCCCTGAATCATATGATGGCGCCTATTTTCCTTGAAATTGTATTCTGCAGGCTGGAGATCCTCAAGCTTTGATGAAGGTCTTTTGGAGTGCATCTGGAATGAAGAACATCTGAAACGGAACCTGAATACTACAGCAGTAATTCGCCACTTGGAGCAGACGATCGTCAATACCATCACTACGTCATCTTCATTGGATTACGTACTTAACGCGACACGAACACGGATGCCCAATATCGATGTAGCAAAAGCGGAATCTTCGAATTGTCTGAGAAGACGTGCATAACGTGGCACGAACACGAACGGACGATATGCTGGTGATAAGATGCATGTACCATAACTCTGACGCATGAACCTTGGGGGCTTGATGGGAAATGAGATCATCCATCAAGGAAAGTCCCAAGTAGATCAACAACATGTGATCTCAAAATAGCAGATGTGGCTTGGAGAAGACGTGATGAAGCAGCTCAGTGAAGATAAACTGGATGAATCAACCTTGTTGAAGTATATTGACAGGCTTGCTGAGCTTCTGAAAATCTGAAGAAGCACCCATCTGTCTCATTTAAATGCAGCCGAAGTACACCATCAACACCTGACGTACATAATGCGGTACGAACGTGGATAGCTCGTTGTTGATGCTGAATGAAGATCCTTCAATGCTGTCTGGAAGTAGAGAACGGATGTGCTGAACAATGCAAAGCTCCATGAAGATAATAGCCTGGAACATATATAGGCTGAATAGATATATCATCTCTTCTCATACTCTCTCTCTCATACATGTTCTGTCACTCTCTCTCTCTCTCTCTTCTCATCTCTTCCTCTCCTCTCTATCCCCCCCCCCACACCAAATACGATGAGAGAGTGTTTGGTGTGGAGAAATGGACATATGACCCCCCGCACTGTGGAAAGGGATGCACACATGATATGGGTGGGTGGGAAAGGAATTGGTGGATTTGAGAGAAATTTGTGTATATGGAGATGTGTAATGTGTGGAGAATGAAACTGATAACCGGAGAGAATATGCTAAATGGGTCAATGTAAGATCTAGGTAGAAAAAT
This sequence comes from Alisma plantago-aquatica, assembly GCA_963693085.1. NCBI lineage: Eukaryota > Viridiplantae > Streptophyta > Magnoliopsida > Alismatales > Alismataceae > Alisma > Alisma plantago-aquatica. Next base: position 207,592,948 of record OY856410.1, on the reverse strand, counting down.
TAAATGGATCTAGTCCCGACCCGATGATTTTTGGCGATTGGAGCTAATACCAACCTAAATCAAGGTAATTATAACTAATCTTTTTCATTTCTACCATTAGCAACCTCTCCATCTCTTTTTCCTACTTTTTTCTTCCACTTTCACCTAAAAAAGTGTTTTTTATCGCCAAAGTTACTCCAATTTTTATATGGTTACGCGAACTATACATACATCTATAAGTATATTATACAGATCTACAATATTATCACTAGATCTACCTATTTACAACACTGTTAATTACTATTATCATACAATCTGTCTAAGCATATTACAATTAGTATTGATATAATTAGTTACTTTTTTATGTTTAGTGGAAGATGTTTTACTAAAGAGTAATGTGAATATAATACAAAGGAGTATTATACACTTATACAGTATCGCACATGAATGAGCAACATGGAACTTCATACAATTTTCCAATAATGATGTGTATGAGGAGCATGTGACTACATACAACCACCTTTATAGGATGTGCATGTCATAGCCGCAATATCTCAGTAATATCAACTCATTACTGTGTGGAGAACCAGCGCGCCACTCAACATACAACTGATGTGAGTTGTAAGTAGATATGTTATTCATATGTGTAAATTGTATATTATTGCATAATTGTGTGTATTTAAGTGTGTGGTTTGTGCTAGTAAAATTTCATATCCTAATTCCTACATTTTGTCATCGAAATCCTTCATCGAAATCCCAACGAAACAGGACAGATTCCTTACCTCCCCCATGATAGACCCCCTCCCCCACACCCAATATAGAATTTTATTGCATAAAATGATGCATTTAGGTGTAGAGATTACACCTGTAAAATTAAAAAATTATTTCATTCATTTTGGCGTCGAAACGGCCAGGATTGCATCTGTCGGTATTTCCGTCAGTATACCGGTAAATACCTATTTCCAAGTTGTCGAAACGGCGTCGGTATCGGTCACCTTGTTCCTTGGATGGGAGGTGATGGTAGAGTAATGAAGATAGCCGCGAAGGTGATGAAGAGCAGCAACTTGCGGGATGTAGCAAAAGAAATGGTCAGATTATGTCACTCAGTTGATGTAGCACTTGGTTGTAACATAGGAGATGACAAAGGGCTGGAGCTGAGGACATCGGGGCGATGCAGCGGTAAATGGTTGCTGAATAATGCGAGTGCGATGGCGTCGACGGATGCGGATGGTGGCTGCTTTTTACTGGCAGCTCGGAATAATGGCTGGGTGATCGCCAGTGGCGGCGTGCTGTTGGCGGAGATGGCACTGATTGCGCGGGATAGAGGCGTGGTGGCGGCTTTGTCTGTTGCTGGTGGGGCGTTTACACGAGAAGGATGATGATGGTGCTGACACACGAAAAGAAAACTAGATCGTTTGAGAAAGAGAAAGAGATGCCATGGCGGCCGGGAGATGCCTAGCGGGCAGCCAACGTAAGCCATGGCAACGGCGGCGGCCGCTCGCAGGCGGGGGTTCTTCCCCTCGGTTGCTCTTTGGAAAAGACGAGTGGCGGCGGCGGCTAAGGCTGCGTGTGCGCAGGAAAGGAGAGGGAGGGGCGGCGGCTAGGTTTCCCTCAGGAGCGAACGCGCTCTGTTCACGCAAGAGTTACTGTTCACTCCACCGTACTGTTCACGGCACGCACTGTTCACCGCCGAAGTTACTGTTAACGCCGCCGTTTTTCTTCACCGTTCTGATACCATGTAAAGAATAATATTGTATTGAATGCAATGGGATGAATACAAGACTGGACACCCTCTCCTTTATATAGGAGAGGAGAGACGCTCTAAGACTTAGGACACAAGTAATCTAAACGGGCTGAAATACAAAATCCCACTAACTAATTAACCTATTAACTAAATAGGCTAATATAGACTCTTTAACAAGGTCTATTTGTAATATCGTCTCAGGTGTGTCTTGGCCCATTAAGGATTTGTTTCAGTTTGTATGCTTCCCGCTTCTCCTATATAGGAAAGGGGCCTGTCCATCTAATATAATACATACAAGGGAATTTCCCCTACTCTTGTTTTCTACATGGCATTAGCGCATGGATCTAATACCTAGAAATCAAGTAGGAGGGAAAGAAGAAGACATTCTTAGGTGGTGGGTGGCTGTCTTCTTCCGTGTATGCTGCTCGCATGCCTTTTCTGCACAAGTGATCATCTTCCATTGCCCTTGTATCCACACATGCATAAATTCTGCATAGGCAATCGTCTTCGTCTTTTGGGGTTTCTTATCACTAGTGAATCACTCTTTCAAATCCCTAATTTGGAGCACCGTTCAGCCTAAACACCAACACGTATCTATGCTACGTCTTCCACCCTGTAGAGTCGATAAGACCATCGAACATTAAAATAACACCGTTATCCGGGTTGTTAAATTGGATGGAAACTTTTACAAAACTAGACAAGATGATTGATATGAATCAATTGTCAAAGGATATCAGGGAAAATATAAAAGTACCCTGTCACTGATTTGAGATGAAGACAATACTCCAACCATACGTTGTAAGTTGTAACACTACGCTAAAAATTAGGCATGAGTTGGGCCGTATGTCTGCATCTTCAAAAGAAGCATATCTCGTTATCAAAAGAAGGTTGGAAGAAGCTTATAAGAATCTTTATATGTCAAGCCAAATTGGGCAAGGCTCACTACACCTTGAAAAATTTGTTGCCAAAAGAAAATCAAGCATTGAAGACACCAGAAGCTCGCTGGCAGCTTTCTGCTTGATTGGAAGTCGTTCTCTGCATGAAAAACCCTGCCAGACAGAATATCCTCTTTCAATCATCCTCTCCCATGTTGGCTACTGTTCCTGCAGTCTCTGTTGTGCCTACCTGCATACTCTTATATTTTCATCTACTACTTTTGTTGCCCAGTTACGGTTATTGCCCTGAGCCGCGTGATGCTGCCGACTACTTGGAATGGTGTTGCTGTTGCGTTGGAACCTATGATTCACCATCTACTATCGCTGTCCTCGTTGACAAATTCGAGTTGAAGAGGAAGTTGTCTATTACCTTTTTTTTAGTTATTTTTTTGGCTATCTTCCAACCCTTACCACATACCCTTCCCTCAATATTTGTGGCACTCCATGTATATACTCAACATCTAATGCTAATCAGATCTGATTTTGACCTAATCACACTGCGGGGAAGAACCCTGCACCCCCTACATTTGTTGACCTAAGCACATGCCAAATCTCGTTTTTCGGATCACGTAAAGATCCATTTATTTTTCTACCTAGATCAACCGGGTCAAGTACTGCATTGAGTTATATAAATCTATTACTCATCCGAATATGTGTCAATCTATCAACTACCATGACCTTTATGAATCTCCACCCCTACCACTCTCTTGATTCTGTTTGTGGTAGGTTTGAGGGGGAGGAATAGATGAGTAAATGGAAGAGATGAGATGGAGGAGATGAAATGAGATTAAGATTTAAGAGAAGAAGAATTTAGTTACGCTACTATATATACTCAGTGGGTCTTTCTACATCTATATATATTCTGCTACTATTGTATGAAGTTTTTTTTATTATATGTGCTTCTTAGAGAGGTGGTGGAGCTTGACATCTTGATTAGAATATGGCCCATAACAGAGCTGATTGGAAAAGAAGGATCCATGTATCTGAACCCAACATGGTTGGCATTGAGGCTTAGATGACAATTGAATGGAGAGATCCCATTATGTAAAATTAAAGCATTTTTGAAAGAGCAATTGCAGTATATTAATGGAGAGGGTACATTGTAGAGTATATGCAGTATGCGTAAGTTTATATGTATGTGCGCTTTTGGGTTTTTCTCATCAAAATATTATATATACTCATTTGTTGAGCTTTTAAAAATAATAAATTTACGATGTAAATAATGCATATGTATATATAGATTTAAACATATAAATATGCATGTGTGCTATGTTTATGTATGTGTACATATGTAGTATATATACGGAATGTGTCATATATATATATATATAAATTGAAATGTATATATACTTTCACAAAATAATGTGCACAACATGTGTATATATGTTAAATAGATCAAAACATACTCATAATACATATATGTATCTATTTAAAACACACAGACACATACATACATACACACATACACACATACACACATATATACATACATATATATATATATATATATATATATATATATATATATATATATATATATATATTATATATTTATACACGCAAATGTGTGTGGAATGCGTGTATATGTAGGTATATTATGTATAGGTGGATTTACATGTATGCATACAAATGAATATATCAAAAGGTAAATGCGCATGTGTGGAATTCTGTGATATATATTCAAGTGTATACAAATAAATACACAACTATATGTATAAAATATAATGAAATGTACATATACATATCCATACATATGTATATGTGTGTGTATGTATGTATTTTATGGGCATAAGTACTGGGCTTTTAAAAAGCTAAGTTAAACTATATATATATATATATATATATATATTTATACACACAAATGTGTGTGGAATGCGTGTATATGTAGGTATATTATGTATAGGTGGATTTACATGTATGCATACAAATGAATATATCAAAAGGTAAATGTGCAAATGTGTGGAAATCTGTGATATATATTCAAGTGTATACAAATAAATACACAACTATATGTATAAAATATAATGAAATGTACATATACATATCCATACATCATGGTTCAGGAAAGCGGTATGCGGTGTACGGGCGGAGAGGGTACTGCATAGAGTATATGCTGTATGCGGGAGTATATACGAGAGTATATGCGGTTTTGGATTTTTTTTATTTCAATAAACTAATTATATATAAAATAATATAGCGATATCATAAATTAAAATATATAGTGAGATCATAAATTAAAATATATGCGGTTTTGGATTTTTTTAATTTCAATAAACTAATTATATATAAAATAATATAGCGAGATCATAAAAAATATAAACATATTAATATGCATGTATGATGTATGATATGCTTATATATGTATATATGTCTATATATAGAATGTGTTTGTAATATATGTGCAAATACTAAAATGTAGGTAAATTGATGTACAAATATATGTATAGTGTGTATAAATGTGAATAAATCAAAATGTATATATACATGCACAAATATGTGATTGTATATTTAGGTATATTGTATATGTATCTATAGATGTTAATATATCAAATGGTATTCGAATAAATGTACAAATGTGTGTGGAAATTTTTTATATGTATTACAATGTATACATATAATTCAATGACTATATCTCAATTTATATATATAATGAAATGTGTGTATATATATGCATGTATGTACGAAATGCGTGAACATTAGTTGTGGGCTTTTCAAAAACGGAGTTTAATCGGCTGCTTAATCAGCCAAGCGGGAGTATATGCGGCCCATGACCGCTTAGTGGACCGATTAGTAATATGCGGTGTGGTAGGGTGACTGAGTAGGTATATGCGGGAGTATATGCGGCCGTGCGGACTGATTTCCCAAACAGTGCCATACATATGTTTATGTGTGTGTATGTATGTATTTTATGGGCATAAGTACTGGGCTTTTAAAAAGCTAAGTTAAACCAGCCGCTTCATTGGCCAAGTGGGAGTATATGCAGCCCAAGAAGGATTGATGAACTGATTAGCAATATGTGGTGTGGTAAGGTGTCCACATAGGAATAAGCGGGACTATATGTAGCTGTGCATACCGATTTTACGAATGGTGGATGAAAGTAAGGACTGACTTGTTGGAGGAAGGTGCAAAGCTTATAAAAACAGTTGTTGCTCTACAAAGATGAAGAAAGATTATCACCCTATTGTTATGTGCATTGGTGCATTTATCATTTGCAAACTCATATATGATCGGTTGATTAGTCAAAACTTTTGAAACATTGGCAATGCCATTATGCTTTTTTCCAACACAGTCAATGTGTTTTGGAAGTTAGTGGAGTTGGTTTTATCTTGTTGAAGTTGTCAATTTGTTCTTTAGCAATGTTTTAAAAAACGTTAAGCGGTACCATGTGGACAACACCTTGTAACTGGTTAAGCGGTAAGCGGCCGATTTTTGAAAAAACGGATTTTAATTTCCTATATAATTTTATACAAAATTAAATATATATGTATATAAATACTAATACTCTTTGGAACTTTTTTATATATCTAAAGATTCTAAACACTCTACCCAACAATGCAAAACACCCAAATAGTTTATAAGATAGCTATAAGACAATAATTATAGCCATAATACAATAAACAATAGATTTGACATAGATAAAATACCCTACATACACGATTCAGAAATATTTTTGCATCACATGTTTACATAGTTAAGCAGTAAACAATAGACTAATTATTGGATACCTTTCTAGCTTATTGTTATATGTGCATATCATCAATTAGTCATACATTACAGCAGTACAATCAACTAAAGTATGCATTTTAAAATTAGATAATAGTTACATATAAAGTACACTTTACAACAGTACCCTATTATCCCAACTTGCATACAAGTATGCATTCTATTAGAACTAGGCTTATCATATGATATTTAATGTATATAAGTTTAATATATTGTAGTCAGTAATACTTCGGACCATATAGTTTATATAAAGTTACAGGTGTACAACAAAATTTAAAAAAGGACAAAAAATGGCCAAAAAGCGGGGAAAAAGGGCAAAAAAATGGAAAAAAATGGGTAAAAAGTGGGAAAAAACGGCCGATTAATTACAAAAAGGTTAACCGGCGATTTTGGCAAAAATCGAACGGCCTGGGTGTTGTGCCGATTAATCGGCCGTTTAATTGGCCGCGCAGCCCGTTTTTCAATTCACTGTTCTTTAGCCATTATTATAACCTACATATGAAGTGCACTAATTAATGTGTTACCAAAAGCTGTCATGTATAGTGTGGTTTAAAAAGTAGTGAAAAATTGGTGCGTCATGAGTGATCTCTGCACATAGGATGTGGTTTGAACTTTAGTGATTAATTAGTTGGGCTGTCTATATATAGGCTTTGCCTATATAGTCTAGGCGTTAGTGTCTCCATGGAGGTTTTTCTTTTCAAGAGAATGGTTTGAGGCTTTGATGTCTCTGACTCTAAAGTATTCAAGGTGTTAAATTGCCACTGGCCAGGGATAGCACAACTAGTAAACGGGGCATTCTGTTGAACATGAGATCCTTTGGTTTAAACCCCCTTGGGAACGAATTTCAGTGGAAAACAAGTCTTCTGGCATGCACAACGCGCATGGCTAGCCTTGCAACGGTAATCCACGCTCCATTGGGTGGTGCGAGGGTGATCTGCCACCATGCATCTGACTCAGGGTTCACTGGGCTGGGTTGGGTCCAATTTGGCCCTGCATGGAAGGGCCACCTTGACACCAAAAGAGAGAGATGTCAAGGTGCCTGAAGCTCTTGTCCAACCACCTAGGAACTGCATTCTTCTATTAGGATCTTATTTTTATCTGTTTGTTTCATAAATACGAGGAATTATAGATTAGTACCTGTTGCAATTTAACATATGCGTTAATTTAACAAACACTGTTATGCTTTAATACATTTAAAATCTTCAAGGAGAACACATTTATATACTTGAATATTCCTAATCATAGCAGATTGTCTGTAATTATGACTGCAAGGTTGTATATTCAGATCAGCGTTGAATTCCTTTTCAGTTCATGCACCCTGATTATATTTCATGATACTGGTGCATGTGTATATTCTAGATTTGCTCTCATGTTAATATATGCCAGACTGGATGCTATTTGCTAATGTGTGAAAACTACAATAGCTAGCTTTTCATTTTCTGTTAATATCATTTGGCAAGTGCCTCAGCTTGTTTTATAGAACTTCAGTTTTTCTAATGTATATCAAGTATATCTTATTACAGTAAAGTGGTCGTTTATTATTGGTGCCATTATATCATAGTAAGTTCGTGTGCTTAGTATCACTAGTCTTTCCTCACAGGATAAAAGAGGATGATAGGCTTATACAGGCTGAAGGTGTAGAATCTCTTTCAGAATATGAACTTCGTCAGGCTTGTAGAGAACGTGGCTATCTGGGGCTGCTGTCAACTGAGGAAATGAGGCAACAGGTTTTTTGTATTTCATGTACTGTCTGGTTAACAATTTGAAAGCCATTTTGTCAACAGATCTTTTCTGAACAAAAAATCTGAATACAACAATGATACAGTTATGGTTATGGAGTATAGAATCATACATGGATCTTATGCACATTTTTTGAAATAGATATGATTCTATATGTTTGTATATCACCCTATCGGAACTTGGAAGAGTGAAGTAAACCATTACATACTAAAAGATGTGGAGTTTCTGTTGAGAATGTAATTCTTGTAATACTGTATAAACAGGAGCATTGCTTTTTTTTTTTTCATTTTCAGCTCAAAGATTGGTTAGATTTATCTCTGAATCGCGCGTTGCCTTCTTCTCTCCTGATTCTTTCTAGGTATGTTGTCTGCTAAATAATCTATTTCTCCTGGTTTTGCTCCCTTTTTGTTATTTAAAGCTAACTAATAATCTTGAAAATCAACTATCTAATGCAATATCAGGGCCTTTACCGTGTCTGGAAAAATAAGACCGGAAGATGCCGTTGTGGCTACCTTGTCTTCTTTACCTGATGAGGTAGTGGACACTGTGGGTACTGGTTTGCCTTCTGAAGATTCTGTTTCGGAAAGGAGAAGGAAGTTGGAGTTCCTTGAAATGCAGGAAGAGCTTATCAAGGTATGAAACTTTATATATGCTACGGCCCATATGCCTTTCTGTAAGCTTTCACATCAACATGTTTCTTCTTCTTTCAAATTCGTTATAGCAATGTGCTACATTTTACTTAGGCTCATCCAGCATTACAGCTATAGTTGATATTCTCAATAGTAGGAGCCAGGAGGTACTGTTTAGATATATTGTGGATCAGGAAGAACAAAGTCTGAAGAATGTATCCAATTCTTCAATTTTTATAATGGACCATATTAATGAACCTCATTGGGACAATTTGAATTATCAGAGGAATCAAAGGAAAACAATAGAAACCATTTAGTCTTGGGACTTTGTCATTAATGTTCTGAAAAGTTAAATGTGGTATGTGTTCGGCTAGGGTACTACATATGTGCCATAAAGTACATGCAGATTGCAGGCACATACACAGGCATATGTGGTTTTTTTATATATAGTAATTATATATGAGGATAGATTTATATGTTTCAAACTAGAAAACATTGACACGGACACAGACACGGGTACTGACACTAGACACGACAATTTTAAAAAATATAGGACGCAAACACAGCTACGGACACGAAAAAAAAATATACATATAAATGTATACATATTTTTTGTATAAACACAAAAAGAACAAGCCCATTCAACCACAAAGATCATTTCATCCAAGCTATACTCAATTTTATATGTTCATTCAAAGACACTTTGCATACATCTTGGAATCAAGCCATCAAAAACATACTGAAACAAACCCACATTGTAATTTGTAAACACAATAATAGTCAAAGTACTAGAAATTTCATTCACAAATAATAACAAGTTAAAGACTACAAGTATAAACTGACAGTAAAAAGTTTGCACATCTAAATTTGACAGTAAAAAGATAGTGATGGTGGGGACAACAAAGAAAAAAGAGGAGGTATGTTGTTATTTGTAGAAGAGGAGGTTGTTGTTGTTGGCGGTGGACAAATAGAACACGTGTATTAGAGCTAGAGGAGGAAGAGGAGAGGTCGGAAACAATGAGTGGAGAGAGAGGACTATAGGTGGAGGAAGAGTAGTAGTTGCTTAGGTGGTGATGTGATGAGGAGGAGAAATGGGTGTCGGGAGTGGTGAGAAGGAAGTAAATGTGCAACAAGGTGTATCCCTTCTTAACTAGTGATGGGTTGTGTCCTAGTGTGCCTAAGCCGTGTCCAGGACATGTCATCCTGATAACAAAATGGGAGATTTGGACATGTTTGGGCTGTGTCCACGCGTATCCATGGCAGGTTTATCTTGGACACGTGTCGTACACGGACAAGGCAGCCTCCGGGAAGTGTCCATGTTTCCTAGGTTTCACGCTTAAAAAATTACAATTATATAAAATTAATAGTAAATATATAACTATACATGCATAGATTGTTATGTATGTGTATATATATATGTATATATGGGTGTATATTTATAAGTAGCTTGATTAATAAGTAAACAAGAAAAATTGATAAAAAAATACTCTCAACTTTGTATACAAAAAGTGGCTACCTATGCGTTGCATATGGCTGCTTATTTAGTCTAGGTCGCGTTAGCATACTGCATGGCCATGTGCGGTTCTGAGAGCTGTCCCAAGAGTAGATGCGGTTCGGAGAGTTGGTTGAACTGCATATTAGAACACTGTCTGTCATCATTTATTCCCTTAGCCACGGCATATACTATACATGTAGAATGCCTTTGATAGTTTTTCCATTACTAATACTTTTCTTGGCATCATTTTGATAAATTGTACCTTTACAATATATAATAGTGAAAAATATTAGGTGTTATTATTTTGTTTTTACTTTCTAGAGAGCAAATTGGTCAAGTTATATTCTTTTCTCCATATGAATTATCAAGTAATCTATTTTTGTTGCAACTTTTCTAAGGTAATAATCCTCTTGATGAAAATGTCATGAAACGAAATAATGGGGACGCTGCTTTGTGTATTTCTTATTGATAGATGTGGCAAATCTCTCTCCTTTATATAGGGTATAGAAGGAAGTAGAGAAAAGCCTAATGGACTAGGAGTTCAGACAGTAATGGGCCTAATTGAGCCCATATAGAATATAAATAATACACTTATATTCCAACGCTTCCCTTAAGTTGGAGCATGGGAAATCACATGCCCAATTTGTAGACAGACATGATCACAAAAGCAACAATACAGACTCAAATGAAAAGCATCAGCCAATACAAGGATGTCTCTCCCCCTCAATCTTACAATCAAGTACTCTGCACTCAAACATCCCCCCTCAAACAGATAATCCAGAGCAGTTACAGTTACACAGGCAGGTAGTAGGAGCTTTTTGATAAAAAACAAAGTGACAATTGTAGTAGTAGTAACAACATGTAGAAGTCTTTTTCTTCATCTCTGACACTAACGTCACGAAGTCGACCAGAGAGTGCTGGAGTAGTAGTAAGCCAGGAGTGCTGGAATAAAAAGTTACTAGTAGTCAATGTCTAAAACAATAACACAAACAAATAGTAGCAAAGGTGACATAGCCAGAATGAATAACCCACAAGTCGCATGCATATACAACATTCCAAGATGCATAATAGCAGTAGAAATGAAACTCCATCACATATGTAACACCTGCAAAAATAGGTCAAAAAAATAACCTCCATCTTCTCTAGTCATATAATTTTCATCACAATAGCAGAAGTCGAGAAGGTGCTGGGTCACAGTCTAGACGGTAATGAGTCACAAGCAGGAAGTATAGGCATGGATTAAAGCATGAACAATCATAAAGTCAACTTGCAAATAGAGCTTGAATGTAGATAGTGCAAACACACAAAGTAGCAGATAAGATGTGCTAGAAGTAGCAGATTAATGTTTCCAGATGGGTGAACATGTGCAAATATGCAGATCAAGTATCATCCAATTAGGCAATCACTAGATAGCACGAGTGAAATAGTAACTCCACAATAGTAGATAAGGAAGATGATGAGTGAACAAGCTCCACAAACTCTGCACGATGAAGAAAGATCAACATATAATAGTGGCAGACAGAAGATCCATAAATATAATAGCAACAAAAGGATCCATATTGATAACAAGTTAGCAATAGAAGGATGCACATAGATTGCATTAAGATCTACATAGATAGCAACATGATTAATTTTTCTCTCCTCCATCTCATCTCTAGTCTTCCTCCATTCTCCCCCTCATGCTAGAATCAAGAGAGTGTTGGGGTGAAGAGTCGTAAACAAAGGTAGAGGTAATGGATATGTAGGCAACTATATGGAAGAGAATACTGGCAGACAGAAGATCCATAAATATAATAGCAACAAAAGGATCCATATTGATAACAAGTTAGCAATAGAAGGATGCACATAGATTGCATTAATATCTACATAGATAGCAACATGATTAATTTTTCTCTCCTCCATCTCATCTCTAGTCTTCCTCTGTTCTCCCCCTCATGCTAGAATCAAGAGAGTAGTTGGGGTGAAGAGTCGTAAACAAAGGTAGAGGTAATGGATATGTAGGCAACTATATGGAAGAGAGTAACCGAAAATGCAGGGGGAATGCATTGCTTAATCCGATTAAATGGATCCCAGTAGAAAAAGAAATGGATCTTTGTGCAGCCCGAAAAGGGATTATGTAAAAAATCATATCCAATTAGAGACCTGATAAGGATTTAGCATGATATGTGGTAGCTGAATAGTTCTGATTAGTGATATGCGTTTATATAATTCTATTTTTGATTTATATGTGTTTGTATGTGCAAAGAAGTTGTGAAGGGATTATGTAAAAAATCATATCCAATTAGAGACCTGACAAGGATGTAGCATGATATGTGGTAGCTGAATAGTTCTGATTAGTGATATGCGTCTATATAATTCTAATTTTTGGTTTATATGTGTTTGTATGTGCAAAGAAGTTGTGTCTACGTTGCTACTGACAGATGCATGATCTTATATTGTACACCATATTGTTGCAGGAGGAAGAGAAAATGAAATTGAAAGAAGAGAAACTTGACTTGCAAGAGCCCGCCTCTGACGAAGTTGCGTCCTTTATGGAGGCGATCAGCCCTACTGTTAAAGAAGCCAGAATTGAGGACAAAGCAAGTGATTTAAAGAAGCATGAACAACTCTGCCAAATCAGTCGTGCCTTGGCCGTTCTAGCATCTGCATCTGTATGGCTGGAATATCTTTCTAAATGTTTCTTCACCTTTTACAAAAGCTAGTTTTAGACGTATATAAATTTTACTTCATTTTGCAGTCCGTTAGTAGGGAACGAGAAGAATTCTTAGGGCTCGTCAACAAAGAGGTCAGTTTTACTCGATATAATTTTTGATTATACTTATTGTATAATTTTGGGTGTTGTTTATATGACCCTTTATGCTTGCCCTATTTTTGTCACCTCCTACAAAATTACTTAGAGGTTCACTTTTACTTCTTCCAGATACAATTGTACAACCGCATGCTGGAGAAAGAGGGTACTGACGGTGAAGAGGCTGCAAAAAAGGCTTACATAGCTGCTAGGACAGAGAGTGATCATGCTCTTGAAGTGGCAGTAGGGGACAAGGTTTCCTCTGCCCTTATTAACAGGGTAAATATATCTTTCAGTTTATTCCAAGATTAACTTTTAATGATGGTTGTAGGTCAAATGTGATGTGGACAACATGTTTCGAATGTCATAATGTTGGCTGGCTACAACTTGTCTGCCAAGATGGATTTGAGGAGTATCCGTGGACTTGTATAGACCATTCTAGCTCACCACGTCCTGTTTTAGACATTTAATGCACTGGTTGGCCTGTCACCACCCAGGACCATGCAGCTTGCAGTGAGCATTGCAAAATTTCTCCCTTGCCCAACACAAGACATCTGTTTAATTTTCTTTTCTGCACTAATCACTTTAGGAACATCCTTAACATAACCTGGTTATACGACTAGTGGTAGCAAACCATAAAAGAATTGAAGACCTTTAGTACCAAGAAACACTCTTATTCTTATCCGTATATTTGAGGTAAAAAACAACAATAATAGAGACTTCCTATACTAGGTAAAATTTCAGCTTCTAGCAGTATATTTGGGTACATGTATATTAATACACGATCAAAAGCTAAATCAGGCTATATTGTGAGTAGATTTAGCTAAGCAAGTTTGGACAAGTTGCACCCTATTCTAGACGTTAACTTCTTTGGGCTGTTACTATGTTATTCCCCCCTCAAACAGTCACCTTGTTGGAATTTAGATGTTACCAGGCAATTGGGTTTATATCTATCCACCCACAGTTTATTCATCCACAGTTCACAAAATCATAGCTTTTTTTTGCACTCATTATATATAGATGGGGACTCTTCAGTTTGTTCTCTTTCCATACATGACATGGTGGTTGTCAAGTGTGATCTTACTGATTTCTGTATTATATACTAAGTTTATGTACATCTTCCTTCCAGGTTGATGCCATGCTTCAAAAGTTGGAGAGAGAAATTGATGATGTGGACACTGAAATTGGTGACCGCTGGCAACTCTTGGATAGGTAAATCTGTCTTGTTTTGTGGTGTTGGCTAATACTAATATATATTCTGTCCGTAACCTATTTTCTAGGTTTTGTTTTGCTCTTTCCTAAATGACATTTATACATACAGCTTGAGAGATCTATGTTCATATTCTTGGTCATCCCTTCTCGCAAATTACATAGTAGCATAGCACAAATATATATTCACAGCATACTGCTACACATAATATACTGTATACCTTATAATAAAGCTGTGTATAATATAATAGAATACATACAGATTTACAGTAGTCTTATAGTACTTTCACTATACCTATACCTAGAACTTTTAATATACTAATGTAATACTCCTATACAATAAAATCAGCCTTAACAGTTAGCCCTATATGAATATTTTAAATTAGCAAACAAAGCAATACATTTACAACAGGCAGTCAGCGACAGTAATACGTATAACACTGGTATACAAGTTCATCATTTTTTGGTAGAAGAAAGTTATATTATGGTTGATTTCTAATATGGTTATTGTTATATGATGCACAAGGAGCCAAGCAGTCAATTTTCTAGTTTCTATATTTTTTGTTGGATTAGGTTAGACCTTATTTTCATTATACGGCTCTAAGTGGCTGTTAAGCGGGTGATGTTAAGCAGTATAATCCTACCTGGAGCAGAAAAAAGTGTCTGCTTAGGGCCTGTTTGGTACATTGCTGTCGGATGACTTTGATGAACTAAAATATAAATCGAACGGAACCCTGTGTTTAGAACAACTTCCACTGCATTTAGTAGGGTGCAATAAATTTTTCATACTACTGTTCGTAAGTGTTTGCTTGTCTAAATGGAAATTTGTGGCTGACAAGGACCTGATAAATAGATGCACTGCTACCAGCAGGCCCTTAAGAAGTGCCTGCAATTCCTAGTTTTGTGGAGCGGGGAACAAGTCACGCCATTCAAATGTCGTGTCAGGAGGTTAGGCAAAGAGAACAGACAGATATACGAGACACTTTGCACTGTACCACACCTCAATGGGACACACTACGAGCTCCTTGATTTTACAACCAATTGTGCAACTAGAGGGAATTTGAAATCATCAAATTACACTCTAATACACCTAACAAAACAAAACATCAAAAACATGTGTTGCCATTTCAATGTAGTGAATCCAAATTATCCACTGCAGGGACAGCGCAGGGGATAGGGTACACATGGATCGCGTAGTTATACTTAAAACGTAAACTTGTTTGTTAAATGATAATTGAATGTGATATATTGTTATAGATAATTGAATGATTATTGGTTTCACATGTGCCACTTTACTGTTTGTTCTTTTCATTGTACCTAAAACGCCGACAAACAAAACGTCGGTCAGCCGTAGCTACCAAACACGCCCTTAATAGCAGAAGGCTTTGCTGGTGCTCTTGCCAAGAATTCTTAGGTACACAAACCAGACTGTTCAGGCAGACGATTATGCAGGCGAAGCGATTGCTTTTTAAATCAATGGGCGCAGGATTCTCTATCTCAATTGCTAACATCAACACATGGTTATCAAAACTGGACCGGTCATTGAACTGGTGAGGCTACCGGTTTCCGGTTAACCGGTCTAACCGGTGACGTCATCAATGAGGTCATATATAAATATATTATGCTAAAATGGTCCAATTAAAACTATGATGAAGCAAGTCCAAATCCTTTTCCCACTCTGTACAACAATTTTTTGACATACTCCCAAGTGGGATCAGACTTTGCTGATAAAAAAGACTCCTCGCAACATAGTGTCATTTCTATTCTCTACAAAAGAACACAAGGGTTAATCTACAAAAGAACACGGGTTAATGTAAAAAGTAGTTGGGCGGTAATGCAAACAGTAGATGAAGCATGAACTGATGAGGGGGAAGAAAATGAAAAAAAAAGGAAGAATGACGATAATAATAGGTGAAGGTGTGTAGGAGATGAAGAAAAAAACGTACAAGACAGCAACGCAACAGGTGAAAGGGATGGAAGAAGAAGAAAAAAAAAGAACAATGTAAAAATAAAAAAGACCAGCACAACATGTGAAGGGACTGAAAATGGCCGGTTTTGTCTAACTGGACCGGTTCTACCGTTTTACCGGTTGGAACAGCCGGTTGACCGGTTTTGAGATGACTTCCGGGTTTGGAGTCTGACCGGACCAGTTTGGCCACCGGTTCCCAGTTCAACCTGTCCAACCGGCCGGTTCGATCCGGTTTTAATAACCCTGCATCAACAAGTAGCCTAAAGTGTGTTGGTGCATAGAAGCAAGTAGACCAAAGAGTGGCCATCCACATGAACTAGTAGTCGACATGCGAAAACATAGCACGAACAAGTAGGAACAAAGTGATATAGTTGGCATGGATGACCTAATGCGTAAAAAGCAGGCATATACGAGACTCCCAAGATGCACAGTGGTAGCAGAATGTAGCTCCATCACATATTTGTATCCCGCAAAAGTAAATCACTGAAGGATTTTCATCTCCTC
Organism: Alisma plantago-aquatica; assembly: GCA_963693085.1. Taxonomy (NCBI): domain Eukaryota; kingdom Viridiplantae; phylum Streptophyta; class Magnoliopsida; order Alismatales; family Alismataceae; genus Alisma; species Alisma plantago-aquatica. The sequence continues at coordinate 207,576,233 of OY856410.1, read as the reverse complement.
CTCTCTTTACTCATAGTCTAGAGGGTGTCAGATCACATGCAAATAGCAGGTACTAGGTCTGCATACAAAGCGCAAACAAGCAAGGTCAACATGCAACTAAAGAACAAACAATAGATAGAAACAAATAACATATGTGCTAATAATAGCACAAGTTTAAGAAATACGACGTCGTCAGATACAAGACCATGGGTAGATATGCAGATGAAGTATCATTATAAGTTCACAACGATAGGTAGCACAGATAAGATAGGCAACTCCATAGCAGCAAGTGAGGCAGACGACGAGGAAGAATCACTAGAATACATGGATGAATAGATTGATCCCAAACTCCAGTATAGAAATCAATACATAGAAGCTTCAAGCATCATCTCATCTCTATATCTTACTCCTCTCCTTCACCTCAGCTTTCCCCTTAGTCTCTCCACACGAACTACGACAATCATAGAATATGAAGTGTTTGTGGTAGAGAATTATAGGTAAAGATAGAGGTAGTTGAGAGGTAGGCAAATATGCGGAGAGAAATCGATAGCACGAGTCAATGTAATACTTATCTCATTAACAAGGGTCTAAGCAGAAAAACAAATGGATCTTTAATGTCATAAAAAAAGGATATGTTAGGCCCTTAGGTAACAACTTAGATTGAATTAAACATGAGATGATTCAACATGCATTATATGTGGGGTAGTATGTATGAAGCTTAGTTATCAAGGCGCTCGCCTAGGCGCCTAGGCTTAAGGCACTCCGCCTCAAACTGGGCGCCCATCCCCCAAAATGACTGAAGTGGCCGCTTAAGGCCTTTTAGGCCCAAATTAAGCTACTTCAAGGCTAATTTATCATAAATTCGGTGTGAATTTGATCAACTAGAGTTATTTTATGGTTGAAAGGAGTCCATTTTTTCCCAAATGAGGTCAAATGATGGTAAAATTAGGTCTGATTTGGGGGAAATAGGTCTAATTTGGGGGAATGAGGTCTGATTTAGCCATGTAAGCCCTCATTTAGATCAATATAGGGAAAATTAGGGCTAGTTAGGTTTATAGGTCATGTTATGGAAAATTAAGTTTGATTTAGGCCAAATTATGTTAAGTTTAAGCAGATTATGTCTGATTTGGGAAAACAAGAATAATTTGGGGGAAATGGGTCTGATTTGATGAGATTAGGTCTGATTTTGCCAAATTAGATCTTGTTTAGGTCAACATAGAGGGAATTTGGGAAAGTTAGGTCTGATTGGGTCATAATATGAAAACTTTGGTTTCATTTAGGCCAAATCATGTCAATTTTGGGCACATTTTGTCTAATTTGGGGAAAAGTAATATTTGGGAGAAATAGTTCTAACTTGGGAAGGTTAGGTCTGATGTGGCCAAATTTGGTCTTATTCTATATAAATTGGGTCTGGTGTAGCCGAATTAGTGAAAACTAGGTCAAATTAGATCAAATTTGGATTAGATGAGTTCAAATTAGGGCCAATCAGTTTTAGTTTAGGTAATATTAGGTGTGATTTAGCCCAAATTCTATGCAATACTATGTAATGATATCATAATTTAATATTTACATTTGTGAAAATATGAATGCACAAATTAAAAAATCAACATTGTTTTAAAATAATCAAAATGCCCAGAAATGTCTGGGCGCCGGCCTAGGCGCTCCCTCAAAAACGCCTAGAGCTTGGCTGCCTCAACATCCATGATATGAAGGGCTAGAAGGAATAAAAAAATTCAATTAGATAAAGATAATAGTTTTCTAGTGCTATGAATAAAACAAGAGTGTACCATGGAAGCCTTCCGCTATGTGATATAGTGGTAGCAAATGAAGTTGCATGCCATGGGTCGATATTTGTGTTGTTAGTGGAACAACAAAACACAATGTTTAAAAATAGACAACATCATTGAATAGGCTGCACGACGTGTAAGCCCCCACACGTTGTGCATAATGGGGGATAAAACTCGCAACAAACATGATAATACATGATGTGTAATACTGCCAAACAATGTGTATATCAGGGGGCAAAAACTAGAAACAAGCAAGGTGCAAGACATGTAATGCTTTTACACGTCGTGCAAAAATTGGGGCACAAGGATCAATTAGCGTTCGACGACACACTGTTAAAAGCACATCAGGTTGGCCTATACCCCATGTGTTTTTGGCACATGGCGTGCCAAAGTTGGGGCGACGATAAAGGCATGAACTAGATCACACAACGTATGATCTTTTGGCACGCCATGTAAAATGTCAACATGTCGTGTCACACAATAGAAATTAGTAGCAAATGAGCAAAATTATCGTGCAGATTCCATGTGCCTAGCCATGTTACCTAGGCACACAACATATAACGAAGCAGCAGCAGTAGTGAACCCTAAAAAGGCAGAAATAGGGTGGAAAAATCCTTATGGATATCCACCATATCAAGGTAGGGATTGGTTCTCCCCAATAGCTGCAAAAAGAACATGTGTTATGATTTTGTTTAAATGAAAGAGGCTGAAAAACCTTTAGCAGATCTGATGATAATAGATTTTGAGGGTAGCGACGACATATGCAGTGGCAGTAGTAGCAACAAAGATAGTGTGGCGCCTAGTTCAGGGGAAGGTGCTAGTTCTCAAAAGCAAGACAACAACTGCGTCCTTATGGTAGGGTGGCAGTGACATCATCAACATGGCATCAATAGCAATAGACGACATTGATACAGAGGAGGGACAAGTAACATCTACGAAATATTTTGATTTAAGATTCAAACAACTCCAAGGAGAAGCTCCTAAAAGAGCAGGGGGTTGGCATCTCTGATGCAGTCAATAGCGCCTGCTAGGGGGATGTTACTCTTTCTCTCTCTCATTTAGGGTTGGGGTTGGATCACTGCTCTGAAAACCTTGTTAGAAAACGGCTTGTATTATGGTTACTATTACATGGGCAAACCCCTCTCTAATATTTAGAAGAGACAAGTACACGACACTAGACAAAACCTAATGGACTAAGAGTCCGAACACTAATCGGCCAAACAGACTTGAGCCCATATACATAAATCACTAAACACTCGTATACTCCTAGGGCATGTTTGGGAGGGTGTAGTCAGATGACAAAGTGCGGGTTTCATGTACATTTTACATTGCAAACTCTTACGACTACACCCGACTGCACCCAACCAAACTAGTCCTGAACACATACAAACCTCATTTACCCATATTAGCTACCAAATGTATGTATATCCATATTCTTTGTAAGGAATTTAGTTCACATATAAAAGAGTATATAATAACCACAAATGCAGTCCCTTTTGCATATTATAGGGAGCTCAAATACCTTTATGAATTGTTAATAGAATGTACATGCACTATGATTATACATGGTTGAAGTTTATACTCAAAATTAATATCCATAAAATTGTGTGCGTACACTGGAGGAGCTTATTGTAGTCAGCGTTTATAGGCATAGAAAAGTGAAAATATTCTGGATTTTAACAACAAAAAATACCCGTCAAGGCACACGACCTTCGTGCCTTAACTTTTTGCTGCCTTTACAACTATCGAGTAAACTAACACTACCTTTATTTTATGGTTATGGGCTTTCACCGCATGGTCTTTGTCTAGATATCCAGTGGCATCCTAGGCGAGCTATTTCTTATGACATTAATTTTGTAAGGGTATATAGTATCATTAGATAAGTTTTTCAAGTTGTTGGTCACCTCTGTTTGTTAGAATCCGGCCATTGTACATGTTTCTACACAAATGTACAATACATTAACCAGGGAGTGGTCTGAGGCTTGAATTACAAGAAACTAAACTGATTTTACATTTCATGGGTTTATGTTTGCTGTCATAGCCTTTTTTTCGGGTCTCAGTGGACTAAGGTACTATCTTGAATAATTGGTATTAACTTGGTAGTTTTTGCTGGAAAAAGAATTATGGTTAGGTTGTTGGGTGTTATGGAAATGGGATAATGTAATTTTTGTACTCTTTGGTTTTCTCTGAATTAAGTGTCTATTACCATTGATAGAACTTGTTAGATCTGTGTGTGAATATATTTTCTCAGAATACTGATCTTTCTGCTGTTATATTAACAATTATGATGATGTTTCTAATTTAGGGACCATGATGGAAAAGTCACACCTGAAGAGGTGGCGGCAGCTGCCTTATATCTGAAGGATACTTTGGGAAGGGAGGGGGTAGAAGAACTCATAAGCAATCTATCCAAAGATAGAGGTTTGTCTTTTGTTTGGAAACAAAAAAGAAATTTAAATTCTGTTCTTAACATGTCAAATTCTGCTTGGATTCCTATATTGATCATGCCAATATTGTGAAGGTGTAATGTAGATATATGGTGCATAACATGACTTTGTTTGATGAATACAAAATTAAAAAGTACCTAGTACCATTTTTGAATTTTGGATAGCTGACAGTTTCCAAAATTGGAAGTGTTAATTTTATTGTCAAACATTTCCTCTATTCTGGTGAAAGTTCTTTTACCAAATAGTATGAAAGTCGCCAGTAAGAAGGTGGGACAAATTATTTGGTAGTTGTACTTGTATCCATAATATGTATATAGTAAGTCATATGAGGAGTGCTAAAGGGCAATAAATGCAAGAACACGTGTTAAACGACTACGTGGATACTTCTCCTAGTACTTCCCCTCAATTTGGAACATAACATTTGTGCATGCTGAATGTGGCAATATGGATAATCAATGTTAATGATTCAGCATCTGAAAAGCTCCGATGAATGTTTACATTTATACTCATCTGAAGAGATGTAATGAGTGCTGATCTGGTTTCAGGGAGTGCCTTCAAACATGTATGCACACCTATCAAAGGAGTACTCATCAGAAGAGATGTAACTAGTGCTGATATGGTCTTAGGGAATAATGCCTATCTACGGAATTAAAGAAGAAATATGACTAAAGACTAAAAGGGAATAATTCTAATTCATCAACTATGTCTCTACATGGACGCGGATGGAGCCTTTATATAGGCTTCTAAAAGGAAGACTAAACGGGCGGTAGCCAATGTGGGACTAAACCACTTGACTTTACAAGAGCCCAAAAAGAGAAAAAAAGGACATAATAAAATAAAGCATGCTAATAAAGCCTAACTAATAATACGGCGACACCTACGCTGATAAGTGCGTAAAGGTGGGGCCTGTCCTACATCAACTCCCCTCGGCTGCAAAAGACTCGACTCCGTTGAGTCAGTACTGAGGATGAGCTCAAGAAGATCTGCATCAATGCGGCGGAACTCTTCTTCGGTGATCCTGGTGGCGTCCGCTGAAGAACGACCTCTCCAGCGAACCAAGAAACGATGTACGGTGCCCTGGCTGGTGAGGACAATTTGGTCATCCAAGACAGTGTCAATGCGTTCGGGCGGCTGTTAAGGAAGTCGAGGCAGAGGCGGTAACTCTGCTGAAGACGGTGGAGCACAATGACGATTTGAAGAAGCTGCTGGTGGTGGTGGAGGGGGCTCGAATGTACCACGATAAGGAGAAAGATCCTCCACATTGAATACTACACTAATGCCCCAATTTGCTGGCAAATCTAGTACATAAGCATTGGGTCTCTGTCGACTAAGTATTTGGAATGGTCCTGACACTCTAGCGTGAAGCTAAGCTTCTTGAAAGAATTTTTGGGGTAGCGTTCAGGACGCACACGTACTAAAACATAATCTCCCACATTAAATTCTTGAAACCTGCGGTGTGCATCTGTAGAAAGCTTATAGTTTTCATAAGACAGTAATTTTTTGACGAATCTCGGCATGCAAATCATGAATGTGCTGGGCAAACGTCTCAACAGTGTGGGAAGTAAGATCATTAGTGGACAGAGGTAAAAGATCTATAGGTTGGCGAGGTATGTATCCTTTAACAACAGAACTGTTGTAAGCAAATTCAGCAGTAGGTAGCAATAAGTCCCAATTGCCTAAACGCTCACCAATAAGACATCGCGGGAGGTTACCCGAACTTCTGTTGACCACCTCAGTTTGACCATCAGTTTGAGGGTGAAAGACAGAAGATAATTTGAGGTTGGTACCAAAGATTTTTCATAAGGTCTTCCAAAAGTAGCTAACAAACTTAACATCACGATCAGAGACTATGGTGGTGGGAAGTCCATGTAGCTTGACTACCTCATTAAAGAAAGGGCGAGCGATATGTGAGGCGTCAGAAGTCTTACTACAGGCAATGAAGTGGGCCATCTTTTAAAAACGATCAACAACCACAAACACGGAATCATGGCCACGAGAAGTGCGGGGAAAACCTAAAATAAAATCCATACTTAGATCCTTCCAAGGCTCATGGGGAATAGGGAGGGGGGTGTACAGACCCGTATTTTGTCTTTTGGTTTTGGCCAATTGACAAGTACAACACGGAGACACTATACGAGTTACATCATGTCGTAAGGAAGGCCAATAAAATCTGTCTGTCATTAGAGCGGTGGTCTTATCTCTACCAAAATGGCCAGCGAGGCCACCAGCATGTAATTCCCAAATGAGAAAATCTCGAACAGAAGTAGAAAGATACATAACTGCGTGCCGTGAAAAAGAAATCCATCTTGTAGAAAAATCACAAGCATGGCCAGGTGTACTATTGAGAAGGTCAATGAATAGTCGTGAAGTCAGGACAGGTGGAATATTGCTCTTTCAGACGGTCGAAGCCCACGACTTCGACACTCATAGACTGTAGGGTGGTCAAGCAACGACTGAGAGTGTCTGCGGCCTTGTTCTCAACACCTGGGCGATGTTTGAGAACAAAAGTGTACTCCTGAAGAAACTTACACCACTTGGCGTGCCACACACTTAAATTTTTCTAGGAATTTAGAAAGCGAAGGGCCTGATGGTCAGACTAAAGGATCAATTCCTGATGGAGAAGATAGTGCCTCCAATGACGCAGGGATTGCACAACAACATAGAAGTCTTTATTGTAAGTGGAATATTTATGCTTTGCGTCATTGAGTTTCTCACTAAAAAAAGGCAATCGGGTGGCCGTCTTGACGAAGAACGCCTCCAATGCCAACACTGGAAGCGTCACAAGATACTTTAAACAGAAGTGAGAAATTAGGAAGGCAAAGAATCGGGGCTTCACTCAACTTAGTTTTGACAGCCTCAAAAGCACGTCTTGCAGATGGCGTCCACTAGAATTTGTCACACTTCATTAACTCAGTGAGAGGAGCCATAATGGTGCTAAATCCTCGAACAAAACGACGATAAAAAGTAGCCAACCCGTGAAAGCTTCGAAGCTCAGAAATCGAAGTGGGTTGGACCAATCAGTGATGGCTTTGACTTTTACCGGGTTAGCCTCAATGCCGGTAACGGATACAAAGTACCCAAGGAATAAGACTTTATCTTGAAGGAACGAGCACTTCTTTAGATTGACATACAATTTCTCAATTTGAAGTGTGTCGAAGATAAGCCGGAGATGATTTAGGTGTTCATCCTTGGTCTTACTAAAAATCAGAATGTCATCAAAGTATACCACTAAAAAACAACGTTCATGACTCGCATGAAGGTGCTGGGTGCGTTGGATAGGCCAAAAGGCATGACTAGCCACTCATATAATCCGTCTGGGTTTTTGTAAGCAGTCTTCCATTCATGGGACTCCTTAACACGGATTTGGTGATAATCGCTACGGAGATCAATCTTGGAGAAATAGCGGGATCCCGTCAATAAATCAAGCATGTCGTCAAGGCGTGGTATAGGGAAACGATATTTCACAATGATCTTATTGATGGGTCGACAATCTAAGCACGTTCTCCAACTACCATCCTTCTAAGGGGCAAGGAGAGCAGGAACTGCACAAGGACTCTTGCTCTCTCGAATGAATCCTTTGAAGAGGAGGGCATCAACCTGGCGTTTCAATTCAACATTCTCAGTCGGGTTCACACGATAATGAGGTCGGTTAGGTAGCGAAGACCTCAGAATCAAATCAATCTCATGCTGAATATCACACAAAGGGGGGAGCTCATCAGGAAGGTCTGTGGGTGTCATGTCTTTGAACTCATCGAGAAGGGAGACAAGTTTTGGTGGTGGGGCTGAAAATCAGAGATAGGAGTGGATTCTTTGATATATAGGACATACATGCATCCAGATTCACGTCTGGCTTCTTCCAACTCTTTTCGGGTGACAAGGTGTAAAGAGTTTTGGGATTTGGAGGCCTGGGGGTCTGGTGAGGGACTCTTTTTCGGAGGCGAGATGAATCGAGTAGGTGCTAAGCGTATGTGTTTGTCCTTATGTTTGGTATAAACATTAGAACGTCCCTCATTGTGGGTATCTAAATTATAAATTCAAGGACGACCAAGAATGATGTGACCAACATCCATGGCAACACGTGACAACAAATGTGGTCTGAATAAGCACCTAGAGTGATGGGCACAAGGCAGCGTTGGGTGATGTGCAAGCTAATTTGGTTCACCCAATGGACTTTATGTGGTTGAGGATGGGGCTCTGGGCACAAGTCCATGCGCTTCGATCCGTGGTGTGAAATGATGTTATGAGAACTGCCACCATCAATGAGTAGTTTGTAGCTTTTACCAGCGTGTTTGAAGGAGGTCTGGAAGGGAGTGGTGCGTTTCCATTTGTCCCCTTCCGATGGGGCAGCTAAAACGCACATGACTTGGAGATATGACATATCATAATCATAGTTGTAATCAACGTCATCATTAGAAGGTTCAGATGTAGAAAAAACATTTTCATATTCAATGTCATCCTCAGGGGTGGTATCAGGAGAGTCAGACACAAAAAGAGCACGATGAGGGCATTGGGCAACTAGGTGGGTCGTGCTATGACAATGAAAGCGTTCACGACCTCGCGAAGGAGGGCGGATCGGAGTTGTGACTACCTCCTTGCCTTTACTAGAGGAGGGGGTTGACGAACTTTGGGGAGGTGGTTGTGGTAGGGGATAGGTAGAGTGATTTGTGGAAATGGAAGGATTATTGGTTGAGTGAGTACGTTGCCCGAAACGAGAAAAGGAAGGACCACGAGAAGCGGGCTGAAGGTAATTCTTTACCTTTTGAGCACGGTGAAAAACATCATCCAAGGAGTCGTATTGTTGTAACTCCATTTCTCGTTTAATGTCAGGGTGTAAACGGTGCACAAAACGAGCGGCCAGTTGCCAATCAGAGTCATTGTGAATACAACAGTTTTTAGCCTCCTCAAATCGTTCCATATACTCTTGAACAGATGATGACCCTTGGCTAAGGGCCATCCAGTCAAAAAATTGTCTTTGGTATTGGGCGGGAACATAACACTCACGTAGCTTAGTCTTCATCTCATCCCAAAAGAGGATGGGAGGTTGACCAATACGCTCCATGTCGCGCTGGACACCTTGCCAATATCGCTTGGCTGGCCCTTCAAGTTTCATCTTAGCAAACCTAATCCGTTGAGCGTTATTCATGTCATACCAGTCGAAATAATCTTCCAAACTAGCAATCCCGTCGAGAAAAGCTTTGGGGTCAAGTTTACCATCAAAAGTCGGGGTATCTAGTTTAACTCGTTGAGTGATATCATTCTGATGTGGTGGATGAGGTCCCAGGTGATATTGACCGTATGGGTTGTGGGAGTAAAACATGTCCACGTGGGGGGTTATGAAAAACATCATGGCCAAGGGCTCGAGGCAGAGTTGCCATGGGAGGATGCAGGCCTTGTAGTGGAGCCCATGGTTGGTGATGAGGTGCAGAAGTACGAGGAGCACGTAGAGAGGGGTGTGGCAGTGGTGTCTAGTGTGCTTGTGGGGTAGCGGTTTGGGGTTCGTGATGGTAGAGTGGTTGATAGGGGTGTTGTTCTACATATGGGTGTTGTGAATAAGGATCAGGTTCGACGAAAGGATCAACGTCTTCATAGGGGTGTTAGGCAGAGGGCTCATGGAGTTGTGGTGGGCAGAACTGCAGAAGAGTAGGGTTTAGGGGGCTTTGTGGTGCATGTCCAGGATTTGGTTGCATCCCATACCCCATACAAGGTGTCGAGTTTTGACCGGCCTGTAGAGTATGGGTTTGACGAATAGTGCGAAGCTCAGCCATGATGGAATTGATTGACTGACCCAGAGTCTCAAGGGTAAACAGGGTTTGGGAAGACGTAGGGGCTACTTCCGACGTGTGTTCGAAAACCGTGCTATTAGACCTACCATCAGACATAATGATTTGCAACAAAATAGCCAAAAAATTATAGCGCCAAATGAAAACTTAGTTCTGTAATGGACAATGCAAAACAATTCAAGAAAACAATGCAGACAGATATATGATAGAAAAATAGTGCAACGAACAAGGGAAAACCTTTCCAAAATTAGGACTAGGCAAATTTTCGGTGGAGGAATCAAAACCCTATAGACCTATTTGCGAATGTACTAAAATTGCCAAAGATGAACAAAAACACAATAAACAATGAAAAGATCTTACCCAAAATGATGACAATCGTTGCTTCTTTGCCTTTGATATGGATGGAGAGAATTACCTCGGGAGGAGATAAGTTTTTGGGGGGTTGCTTACTAGTGGCATGGGGGCCAGTTGTCGACGTGGTTGGCAGCGGGCGTAGGCAGCAGCAGGTAGCGGCAGGGGCTGCGGTTGTAGCAGTAGAAGGCAATGACTACAACAGTAGCAACATACAGCGTTGGCGGCGGTAGCAGCAGACAACGTCGACGACGGTAGCAGCAGATAACGTCAACGACAGCAACAGGTAGCGGCTACCGCGGTAGCGACGACAACGACAGATAGTGGCAGTAGCAGTCGGCGACGGTAACGACGGACAAGGCGGCCGCAACAACATGCGGCGACGGATGTGGTTTGAGATGGCGGTTGGATGACTGGGGGCGGGTTGGTGGAGAACGACGACCGTTATAGGCATGACCTAACTTTAATGTTTTTAGGGTTAGGCTCTGATACCACTTAATGCCTATCTACGGAATTAAAGAAGAAATATGACTAAATACTAAAAGGGAATAATTCTCATTCAACAACCGTGTCTCTACATGGACGCGGATAGAGCCTTTATATAGGCTTCTAAAAGAAAGACTAAACGGGTGGTAGCCAATGTGGGACTAAACCACTTGACTTTACAAGAGCCCTAAAACGAGAAAAAAGGACATAATAAAATAAAGAATGCTAATAAAGCTTAACTAATAACACGGCGACGCCTACGCTCATAAGTGCGTAAAGGTGGGCCTGTCCTACATCAAGGAGTGCCTTCAAACATGTATGCTCACCTATAAAAAGGAGAGGTGTAACCAACACTTTTTTTGCCTCTCCAAACAATATGTTTGGTGTGATCATATACATTGGCCAATTATGAATTGCATATCCAATACTTTAGAAAGTGGTATGTGCTATGCATTTAGAGACGGTACAACTTTTAGTATGCACTGTATACCATAGAATGTACACAGTTGGATGTGTCTTGGATCATATATGACATGTGTGTGTCTATATATATACTGAAATGTATAAGTATAGTTACACAAATATAAATAACCTAAATCTTGATATTATTTCACGACCTCACTCGTAAGAAAGAATGCTTACCAACCATCTACAATCTACAAGCATGATTTAAACATATATATTAAAAAAGGAAGTTTGTGAGCCACTGATTTTTATTTAATTATATTTGATAATCATTGGTAGTTTCAAATGTAATTAAGTACATAATATTGATTGAAGAATATACATTCTAAGGAAACAAAAGTCTTTCCTTTTATTGAATTAAGAGGGAGTACCCACATATTTAAATAAGATTGATAGACGGATAAACGCAAGTATACCATGTGGGAATAAAGAAGCAAAAAGGAAATACATAAAATAAGAAAACATGATATATATCTAGGAAGCACGGAAACATACACGGACACGACAATTTTAAAAAATATAGGACGCAGACACAACATCAGACACGCCAAAAATATGTAGTATATATATTTATTTAATTCTTGAATAATTTCTAAATGTAGAAAGCTCAAAATTAGTAGAAATAAGCAAGATACATGTATCATGAGTCATAGAAAGATAACATAAGACAATGTTTGCTACATCATTACAACCAAAATACAAACACCAACGATAACATAAGACAATATTTGCTACATCGTTACATCCAATCCAAAATATAAACACCACAAAATCATATGGGAACTATCACATCTTGGTCCTACTCGACCAAACATCTTCATTGCCGTTGTCATCACCATAACTGAACACGATGGACTCTGACTCTGACTCATCAAGTGACAACTCGGCCACCTGAAGAAGTCCCACACCTTCAAATGCATCACCTGTGATGTTCCACATATTTATTTCTCCTTCAATATATTATTTTTTCCTCTTGATAAGAGACAAAGGTTAGTGTGCAGAAACACTAGATCTTCTCCTCTTTTAGGAGTTATCTTGTTCCTCCTTAGTGAATTAATAAATGAGTACATGCTCCAATTCTTCTCATTGTAAGAGGAAGAACATGGTTGTTGAAGTAGTCAGTTTGCTAGTTGTTGAAGATAAGGGGAGCTATCTTCATGAACAAGCCACCAAATATGTGGCTTCAAGACCTCTCTAGTAGTTATTGAATCAAAATCCCCAAAATCTTCAATCATTGTGGAGAATTTAGCAAACTCAACACGCACAAAGCGACGCTCCTCTAGTTTAGGAAAATATATTTTCAAGCATCTGTTTCTTATAGTTGATATCTCTGCAGTCTTGTTTGGAGCAACCCTAGTTTGATCGACATTCAACCAACCAGCTCTATAGTACTTATAAGAAAGTATAAAGGTGTAAAAAATATGTTAAGGAAGTATTATGTAAGTCAAATAACTTTAGGTAGGACATTTTTGCCCAAGGTTCAAGGAATGTGCCGTGCAGTGGAGAGGAGTGCTGCTCTTGTTCCATCGGTACACCAATATCTTGTGAACACTAAATAAAAGCTAGATACTTCTTGAAAGACTTTCTTCTCATGTTTGTAGATGTTAGTCTTCACCTTTTCAATCATGCTAACCCACATATCATAAACCAAATGCAAGGAACGAGGTATCCGATATCGATGCCATTTTGACTGTGCCCGGAAAATAGGTATTTACTGCAGATGCAATCCAAGCCGTTTTCACGCCAAAGTGAATGAATTAAATCATGAAATTTTACAGGTTTAATCTCTACATCTAAATGCATCGTTTCATGCAATAAAATTCTATACTAGGTATGTGAGGGTAGGGAGTCCATCACGTGGGAGGTAAGGAGTCTATTATATTTTCTAGGGATTTCGATGACAAAATATAGGAAATAAGATTTGGAATTTTACTAGCACAATCTATTAATTTAAATAGACACACTTATGCATGATATCCAATTAACAACACACAAATATCATAGTAACTTACTAACTCATATCAGTTGTATGTTAGGCGTCGCGCTGGTATTCCATACAATATTGAGTTGATATGGTTGACATATTGCTCACATGACATGTACATTATGTAAGCTTGGTTATATGAAGGTACATGTTGCTCATACATGTTATGTACAATACTATATGTGTATTACTAATTATAAAGGTAATATTGTATTATTACTAGTAATTCGATAGTTACATGATGATAGTAATCAATAGTGTAGGAATTAGCTAGATCTAATGATAATATTGTATTATGACTAGTAATTAGATAATTACACATCTTGTATAAGTATTATTATTAGTAATTAGATAATACACATCTTGTAATTAGATAATATTGTATTATTACTAATATTATTACTAGTAATAATTACACATCTTTTATTATTACTAGTAATTAGATGACAATCATTAGATGATAGTAATTAGTAACTAATTATAAAAGTAATATTGGATTATTACTCGAAATTAGATAATTACTTGATGAAAGTAATTAATAGTGTAGGAACTAGCTAGATCTGATGATAATATTGTGGATCTACATAGCATACTTATAGATGTATGTGTAATTAGCATCAAACGTATCAATTTCAGAGTATTGGTAGGTTTTGGGGGTAGAAAGTAGGTGAAAGTGGAAGAAATTAGTAAGAAAAAGAGACAGAGAGATTGCAAATGGTGGAAATTGGGTTGATTTGAGTCCTCGTTGACAAAAATACCCAAATGTGCCTTCTTTTCTCTTCCTAAGTAGCAACCAACAATCATTCTCACAAAAATCGGTATGCTCGTTGGTATTATGTCGATTTTGGTTGGTTCTGTGAAGTCAGTAGTGTATTTTGCACCGAAATGGTCGAAACATGTCAGTATTAGCGGTATGCATGGCAGTATACCAATATTTGCGAGCCTATCGGTACGTGCACGTGTTTCCATACCTGACGACATCAATATCGGTGTTTCGAGCGGTATACCGCCAATATCGTCAGTATCTCATTCCCCGACCAAATGTAGACAAGGTTTATCAGTATTCGTGGCCCTTAACATAGCATACATTAGCTCAATGAAAGATAATATATAGTCCACTTTGTCCCACCAAATGTCATCCATAATATATAATACCTTCTTGCATGAATGATAATCCCATTTTGGAGGTTGTGGTTAAGTTATGGCTGCGATGGCTTAAGGGTGCACCAGGCAATGGTATTGGCTTTGGAGCACTCCTCTTCAGCCTCATCCCAACCTCATCACAAACTCTTTGCAATTTTGATGAGTTTGCCATTGTCACCTTATTGTATATTTTGATGCCATGGCCAGGGATCCTCATTAAATGAGCCTTCACTCTAGAATAGGACCCCTTGAATGCTGCATTGCAAAAGTTGCATCGAAACATATAGTTCCCCCTGGCAACCTTCTCCAATTTTGTGACATATTGCCACAAAGGAGCAGAGTCATCCACCACTTCCAACTCCAAATTAATTGGATTTCGATCCATTCCTAATTCAACCGACACAAACAAACAAACACACATTATTTTCCAATTCAAAACTATTATATGAAATTATTACTAGTCCATAATCCATATAGCAACATGAACAACTATTTTTTTTTAAATTTTCTTCTATAGTAATTAGAAACATCAATAGAAGTTTAATTCTTTCTATAGCAATTAGCAACCTCAATAAAAAATGAACTATTTTCAGAGAAACATCAATGACTAAATTTACTCAACTAATTTGTAGACAAATATAAGTCTTTCTACAAAAAACATCAGTAAAAATTTGACCCTTTCTAGACAAATTTAATAAGTTTCGGAGGAGCAACAAAGGAAGGCAAAGAAGATAGACGGAGGGCAACATGATACAATGGAGAAGGAAGAGGTGTTCTAGAAGTTAAGAAGAGGAAGAAAAAGGAAACTAGGAGGAGCATTAAAGGAAGGGAAAGAAGACAGAGCAGAGGACAACATGATACAATGGAGAAGGAAGAGGTGTTGCAGAAGTTAAAAAGAGGAAGAAAAAGGAAACTAGGAGGAGCATACATGGAGGAAAAAGGGAGGAGAAAACAAGGAGGATAACAAGCTATGGTGAAGGAGGAAAAGTGTTGCAAAAGCTGAGAAGAGGAAAAAAGAGGGAAGAGGGGAGCATACGTGGAGTAAGAAGGGGAGAAGGACATTAAACTAAGGTGGAAGCAAGTTGTTGTTGGAAGAAGAGTAATAGAAGGTAAGGTGGAAGAGGAAGGAAAATGGTAGAGGAGAAGACAGGGAGGAGGAGGAAGTAACCTGCAAAGCTATGGCGGAGCTGCTGGATGTGGAAGAAAAATGCAGAGGAAAACATGATGTTGCTGGCAGAAGAGAATACGTGGAGCAAGAAGGGAAGGAGAAGACAGGGAGGATGAGGGGTGTTATGGTGGAAGCAAGTTGAAAATGAGGAAAAGAAGGTAAGGTGGAAGAGGAAGAAACAGGGAAGAAGGGGGAGTATGTGAAGGGGGGGGGAGGGGAGGAGAAGATAGGGAGGTGGATGATCATGCTGATGCTGTTGAAGAATAGTCAAAATTGTAATGTGGAAGAGAGAATAAGGGGAAGAGGAGAAAACATGAAGAGGAAGAAGATGAGAAATGCCATTTAGAAGGAAAAAAAGGAAGATGTGGATGATGAATAAATGAAGGCAGGGGGAGATAAGTAAATTACAGTGGAAAAAATTGAAGAAAAAGGGGAAGAGGAGAAAACATGAAGAGGAAGAACATGAGAAGTGCCGTTTAGGGTCTGACTGGTTTAGTGTAACTGGAACATTTCTGGAATTTATTTTCCTGGAAATGAAATTGAGTTCCTGGAAAATGAGTTCCAAGTGATTGGTTTGAAACTTTAGTTTTCCTGAAAGTTAACTTTATCTAATTGGTTTGTTGTAAATGTAGACGTGAAATCTAAGAATAAAAGGTGTTCTACACTACATAGCAACTATAGACAAAATACTAATGTGAAAAGAATCATTCTATCAAATCGATTAGATAAATGTCTATTTGCGGACTAACTCACATCAAGAGCGGAAGGAGCAACTAGATTAATTTTCCAGCATACAAATCCAGGTAAATAAATGCACAACAACATTGCTACACTTCTAATCCTCGGTGATGATATGAATAAAATTATGCATCGGTTACCTTTTGGCCAGCGACGAGGACAGGTCAGATTTGTTAAAACGGCAGGAGGAAAGATCTTAGACTCAAGATCAGCATACAACGCCGATGTTGCTTCTGAACAGTGAAGCAAAACAAATAAGCAGATGAGTCTTTTTTACCAAGTATAGCTAAGCATCGCTGATCGCAGTTGCAGACGGCGGCAAAGTCGTGAAGGACCTAAAGCAATAGAGCTACCTCCGTGCAACAACAGACAAATCAACACGACAACAATGAATCTAGACCAGTAGCGACAGATTTTGACTATTATTGTAGATCGCGACATCAGCAACACAGAAGACAGAACCGACGACGGTTGGTCTTCTCCGGGCATTCGTCAAGGTGAGTCGGCATTCGAAAAGAGGAACGAGGAAGAGCGCGAGACGTGCTCACTGAACTTGTTTTCCGTCGGGATTCCTACGGAACCCCTTTTCCGGAAGTCTATATATATTACTAGAAGTCTAAGGAAAACTAGGGAAGTGAAGTTCCAGACTTTTACCAAACCAATCATGTAAAATTGGAGCCGAAACTTGACTTCCAGTATTTTCCGGACAAATTACAACAAACCAGTCAGACCCTTAGAAGAAAAAAATGGAAGAGGTGGACGATGAAGAAAGGAAGTGGGGGGGGAGAAAGAAAGTAAATTATGATAAGAAGAATAGAACCGAAGTACCTTTCTCCGGCGGTGGCTGCTCCAAGCAACGTCTGTTGGCTAGACCGAGCTGCAGGCGGTTGCCTACTCCAAACGACAACCCTACTAGCAGCTCGAACGAGCGGCTCTACTGGCTGCTCTAATCGACGACCATGCTACTTTGTGCGGGCGGCCGTGCTTCTGCTTACGGCGTCCAGAGGTTTTGCTTGTTGTGGCAATGGCAACAGACAATGCGATTTGGGTTTAGGACATGAGAGGGGGTTTGGGGGTATTGAGGGTTTTAGGAGTATTGGACGGGTGGGGTTAGTTGAGGAGGGGTGAGTTGTGCAGTGTGCATGCGTTGTTGTTTATGGTTTTTCTTAAAAAATACTAATTGGACCGGATGGCGTGTCCGGATGTGTCCTAGTTCAAAAAGAAACTGCACACTGTTGCGCAGTGTCTACCGCGTGTCTGCGGTATGCCCGTGTCCGACACGTGCCCAGGATGTTCACGACTCCCCCAAAGAAGTGTCTGTGCTTCCCATATATATACGTGTGTGTGTGTGTACATGTAGATGACATTGTCTAAGATAGTCCATAAACTGACGACGAATATCTTGACTCTTAACAAATATCTGGTGTAGTCATATTAACCCAATGGCTTTGAAATATTAAACTACATATCATGAACCTGGTCCATAGGAGAGACAATATGTCGACATCCAGGCATTCCGGTTTTATCTAGTAATCAAAGTGTGTACTTCCTTCAAGGTAGTCACACCAACTTTACTATTGCAACTTCAATCCCAAGAAAGTATTGGAACTTCCTTAGGCCTTTAGTGACGAAGTCCTTTCCTCAGTGGCATTGATCTCAAAAATATCACTACTAGATAAGATAACATCATCCATATAACAATTAGAATGACTAATACTTAAATTAAGAATGACCACAATTTGAGTGAGAAAAACCAAACTTGCCCAAAACAAGAAACAATTTGTCAAACCATGCTCAAGGACTTTGTTTTTATGTGAAACTCCCCCCGTAAACAACATAGCATGTAGGTTGCTCCGTATAAAAAGTCTCATGAAGATCACCATATAAGAATGCGTGTTTAACATCTAGTTGGTGTAGAAACCATCCTGGACTTAAACTGCTTTTGTCATTTAGTTGGTGTAGAGACCATCCTAGATTCACACCAATACAGTTAAGTATACACATTGAATTGGGTCTAGCAACTGGCGAGAAGGTCGTGAAGTAGTCAACTCTAGCTTTCGGTGTACACCCTTTTGCGAGAAGATGGGCTTTCAATCGCTCAACAATGCCATTTAGAGGGTACTTAACAGAAAATACCACCTTGCACCCTTAGAGTAGATCAACAAGAGTCCATGTCTCATGTGTCAAAAGAGCTTGCATTTCTTCATCGATATCCTTTTTCCATCCACGATGTTGAAAATTTGAAGTCACTAATGGAAGTAGAGATGGAATCATGGCAAACAACTGTAAATTTCTCCATATGGGCACTGTGGTGATCCATAGAGACATGCTGAGAAGTACAATACTTGGCAACGAACTTGGGTGTTTTCCTCAAAACAACTGGTATATCCATATAAGAGTATAGAACATGAATAGTAGGGTACCCTCTTCTATTAGAGGATCAACAATAGCAAGAGATACTTCAGCATGGTAGGGGATACTTGAGGTGGATGTCTTTGATTCTGCTGCTTGTAAACACATAAAGGAGGTGGAGAGTCACTCTTTCTAGTATTGTCTTTAAAAAAAACATGTAAAGGAATGGTAGGACTCATGATTTGACTTTGTGCTGACTATTAAGGAGTCTCCTTAAAGAATGTAACATTTGCACCAACATATATTCGATGTGAAACTAGGTCAAAACATCTATACCTCTTTCGCGTACGAGAATAACCATGGAAACAACAATGAACAACACTAGGTGGGAGTTTGCCACAACCTAGTTCATGATTATAAACAAAGCCAAGGCAACAAGGGGGTTTTGGGTGTTAAGGCAAACATTGGTTCATGAGAAAACAAGAGTAGGTAAGGGACTTGATTTATTTTTGGATAATGGAGGATGGCATGCAATTTATCAGGAAGTTGATGATGAGAATAACATCAAGCCAATTAAATTTGTGGAACACACAATTTAAGCATAACAGTGTGAGCAAACATCTAAAAGGTGGCAATTTATGCATTCACGAATTCCGTATTACTAAGTATAGGTACATGATGTTTGGTGAATAATTTCACTTGAGGTACATATGTTCAGACTCATATTGCGTATATTTTAGTGCATTGTCGGTGTGAACAAAATGAGGGGTAACATCAAAAATGATTTTGTATTTCATTTAGAAAAGGTTACGAAACAGTCAAAATTTTGGATCCATCTTTAAGTAAATAGATCCATGTTTTCTAGACGAATCATCTATAAAAGAAAAAAAGTAACAAACACCAACATTACATGAGGTACTACATGGACCCTAAACATTAGGATGAACACGATAAAAACTGCTAAACTCGTTCTAATACTTCGCTTTAAACACGACACATGATGTTTTTCCTAGCTTATAGTATTAACGCTGAAACTTCTCATGCCTGAGATCAGGGAACATGACACAATCTGGCAATAGAAGAATGCCGAACTTGAAGATTCCACCGGTACAAAGACGTTAATTGACTAATAAGAGCAAGAGCAGGTGTCTTAGTTATCATGGTGCCTGGCTAGGCACCGTAGGCTTAGGACAGTCCCCCTCAAACTGGGTGCCCGACCCCTTAGGTGATCTAAGTGGCTGCCAAAGGCCTTTTAGACCCAAATTAAGCCACTTAAAGGCTAATTTAGCATAACTTAGGTTTGAATTTGATGAAGCTGAGTCATTTTATGGTTGAAATGGGTCTGGTTTATCCCAAATCAGATCAAATTAGGGTAAATTAGGTCTGATTTGGGGAAAACACGCTTGATTTAGGGGGAAATAGGTCTAATTTGGGGGAATTAGGTCTGATTTGGCCATGCTAGGCCTCATTTAGATCAAGAGGGCCTCATTTAAATCAATATAGAGCAAATTAGGGGTAGTCATGTTTGATTAGGTCATGTTATGCAAAATAAGTATGATTAGGCCACGTAAGGCCAAATTATATCAAATTTAAGCAGATTATGTCTGATTTGGGGTGAACAATTTGGGAAATAAAGACTTCATCTGGTGAATAGACTTCAGATTGACACTAAAAATAAAGCCTCCTCTTCAGTATTCGTAGACATAGAGTGAGATCGTCGTAGAAAGATATCATCTAACATTTGCAAGGGTTCAAATGCATAAATTTGCTGGTGAATAGCTTCATAATTGGGAGGCAGAGATGCCAGAAACTGACATAGTTGTACTTTCATCTTGTTGCTCCTATAATTTGGTAAGACGAATGGCAAGGGATGATGAAGTCTGAGTCTCCCCAGATCCCTTTGAAGTTGTTGAAATGTGAAGCAAAAGAGGTGTCTTCAAGTTTCAAAGGATGCTTACGTTTGTACAAATTGAAGAGTATTTGATTTGGACAAACACCCGCATCCTCTGAAACTTGAAGACACCTCTAGAACTTGACATAATTTTACAATTTTTACAAAGAATTTTGCAAATTTATTATGTCAAATTTGGCACGCAGTGTACGATGGTGCAATATCAAGTTCAACAAACAACAATATGTCGTGTCAAATTTTGACACGCCGTGCAGGATGGCGGAGCAATAGGCTCAGCAAGACATAGGCACTCCGTGTCAAAATATGACACGCCGTGTTAGATGTTACAATAGTAGACTCGACGTAGCAGGTGATGGCGACATGCCATGTCAAATCTTGGACGCCGTGTTCAGAGGCACAACAACATGTTAAGGTCGAAAAATGACCCAGAATAGGTAGGGAACACTGTGGATCACCAAGAGAAAGATATGTTGGAGAGATCCAATCATAGCAATTAGTAGGTAAAGCCCTATCTATTATAGATGGTCATGGATGGCCACAAAAATATGTCGCACGACTTTCCGAAAAAAGTCTTCAGGGCATAAAACTTTCGGAAAGATCGCAGGCTATGCCCCTAGATCCTTGTATTGGAGAAGAGGATAGGGAGGAAAGACGGCGGCGGCTTAGAGTGGAGGAACTCTCGGGATGGTTATACTTGTTTGATATCATGTTGAAAATAGCCGTCTTTCTATATCTTAGAAAAGGTAAAACCCTATCCTATTTATATGAGGCAATACAGCGAAGCGAACAAAACCCTAATGGACCTATTACACTTAGGACCATGTTACATTGAAGAAAAAAGGTGAACTGAAATAAAGAGAATGCATCAGTTACATATAAAATATATTAATAATGATCACGTGTGTTTGAGAACAAAATAAACAAACACTAACAAGTGAAAGTTGATGCAGGCACTCAGAGTATGTCTTGGCAAAATAGTGTACGCTTAACAATATTTTGCAATTGTACCAAGGCTACAGTAAGCAAAGCAGTGGTGCAAGTAAACAAGTAGAGGATGATGACTCTAAAAATGTAGTAATATGATCCTTTTTAATGGTGGCTTGCGTAGCTACTTATCAAGTGAAGTCACAAGCAATTCTCATGCGCACATGTCTTTTAATGGTGGCTTGCGTAGCTACTTATCAAGTGAAGTCACAAGCAATTCTCATGCGCACATGTCGGGTGAATGGATGGAAAGAAATGTATTGACCAACTCAACTCTGTAGGAGAGGTGTTAGCAACACGTTTTACGCCACAGATGGCTGGTTGCTACTGTTATGTTGTCATTTATTGTTTGCTATAGCTCCTACTATTGTTGCAGGCTTGCAGCTAAAGGTTGATGTAGTTCTTACTATTGGTGTAGAGATGATGAGAGAGAAGAGAGAAGTGGTGTGTTCGTATCATCGAAGCAGTCCATGGGGTTAGAAGTTGATCTCTCTCATTGACCAAGGTCTGTAGGCCGTTAGACACTATTGGTAGTGGCTCCTTCGGCAATCGGCCCTAATACTAGCAAGGAATTGAGGTATCCGATTTTGATGCCGACAACATGAAAATCAAAGTTTATTGAAATTTCGACAAGAATTTTAATAAATGCAACCGTGCCCTTTTTGATGCCAAAATGAACGAATTAAGCCATGAAATTTCACAGGCGTGATCTTTACACCTAAATGCATCGTTTTATGCAATAAAATTTGATTTGGAGATATGTGGGGGGTCCTTCATGTGGGAGGAAAGGAGACTTTTCTGTTTCTCTGTGAAAATTTTGAATTTTGGGCAAAATTTTTTGTTGATTTTGACAGCGGCAAGATATCGTAGCAGATGGCGTCGAAATTGAAAATTTCGACGAAACTTCAGTTCTGAATATTAGTGCAATAGTAGATGTGAGACGGAGGTGTGAACAATAAGAAGCAATGGTTCTGTGGCGGCGGCTAGAGGGGGAGAAACAGGAGTAGAATCCTAATGGAATCTAGAGTTGGGCTCCGATGACAACTGGTGTTAGAATTTAATTAACCTCATATAGGTGCACAAAGCTAAATTACTTGGGCAATAATAGCCAATGTGGGTTAAACTCCATACTCAACAAAATCTCAAAATAACAAAAAAATATAAATGTACACTTCAACTGAAAAGTGAACTAATATGCTTCGGAATGACAACGCTAAGGGCTAATTTGGTTGCTTGCGGTTGCAAGACCCTAGATGAAATTGAAAACAGGTTATTGAACTACAATTCTTTGGTTTGGTTGGACGCAGCTTCAACCAGACTCTTTGCTCTGTTTACGTGTGGTTGTAAGCTGTTAGCTGTTTCAGGTTCTAATTACCTGTGGTGAAAATACCACACATAAACTTATCGCCGTCAGCCAGGATTCCAAACTTTCCAGCAGCAGTTATGAGGAAGGTGTTGAGATGAGCAGATAGAGGGAGGCTTCACCGCTGCAACTGCACAGAATGAGCAAAGGAACTGCGCCCAAAAGGGACGCAGTCTGTTTTCGGGATTTTTGTACATGATTAACTATTCACGTGCAGTTGTTTCCCGCGGTGTGAAGTTGCTTTCTGTCCAACCAAACATAGTGAGTTCAAAAACATGTTGAGTTGCAACGCAAGTTTTCTATTACGGTCCAACCAAACGTGCCCTAAAGTAATAGTAAAGTATCAGTTCTATTATGGTCATCCTAAGGTCACCAGTCCAACTTGGTCAACCTAGTTGTCTCGAAGATCATTCTTCTATGGTAGTTTCAAAAAACTTGCTCGTCTAAGGCACAGATGAGAACATTGAGAAATGAGAAGACAAAGATACGTGGTACTTTCCTTGATGGATGTCACTCAAGTGGCAGATTATATACCCATGGAGGTGGTTACTTCAGAAGGTAGGTGAACAGTGAGTGGTGTGCATTTGAGAAGACCCACACGAGCCCTATCTGATAGTGAGTGATATCTGGTCAACAGCCCAACGGGGCTGCACTTGTGTGGTTGCATGACCAAATTCAATTGTGTTACCCATTTGTTATCTTGAAGAAAACCCAAAGGCTGCATATCTATCTATAGGAGGATTATTGTTGCAGCTAAAAAAAAGAAGGTTCTAACATGGCTACCTATATCAGTTTAATTTCATGATGAATACAAACCGATTATTTGTATGAGATGTGTAGAATAAAAGTTACTAATCATCTAATCACTCAACATCTCAAGTTACTACAACAGAATTCCCAGCTATTTGTTTGCTTCAGATGGCCTCTATTTCTGATTTTGATATTGTTGGCTTCAGAATTTTACATAAGTCCCGCTGTACATCAATTCCTACAAAAAAAACCAGTCTCAACCTGGTGTACATCAATTCCTGCAAAAAAAAAAACAATCAGTCTCAATCTTGTGCACACTATAGAAAAAGCCTTATCACAATAATTACTTATTATTATGCACTAGTGATCTTTTATAGTTTTGGAAATTTAAATGAAGTTTCTCGATCGACTTGACTATAATTAGTATGATCATTTGATTTCTTAACTGCAAAATCAGACAAGTGACCCGACTCAAACATGGTACCTTGGTTTATTTTGATTCTCTGTGCCATTTATAATGTAATTCTGCAAATCATCTGAAGCATATCTGCACGCAGCCACTCGGCTGTCTTTTGATTCTTTTTGGCAGATATGTCACTTGATTATTGATTTTCTAGCATCCCAACATTCATAACTGATATGTTTTGCAATTGACAGAAGGAAAAATCCTTGTTGAGGACATTGTGAAAATGGGTAGTCAAGCTGACGAACCTAATGCGGATTCCACAAAGGAAAAGCTATAACATGTTTACATGGTCATTTCGTTACTTTTTTTTTTCTCCCAAATTTGTGATGATCGTCCCTTATACAGAGTGTTAGTTGTGATTGTGACTTTTTCAAAAGAAAAAGTAAGATCTTGATGCTTCTCTTTTGTAGCTTAGCTCATCAATTCATAAAGTGACATTCATTGCTTTCTACCTTATGTGAACTGTAATGGCATCCAATTAACAAAATATATAATGGATCACGGCAGCAATTTTGTTTGCTGTTTATGCTGAAGTGAAATGGAGACTTGAAATTGGTGACTAAGATATGAGTTTGGTATCTAGAAGTAGTCTTTCACCTTAAGTTGTACTCAATCCACAGATCACTTTCTATGGGGACTGTTTTGAGACAATGTGAGATCAGCCATGTACATAGATGGAGTGCTTGCGTCATATCCTTTTTAGTGTTATCCTGAAGAGAAGCATCATCTGGAATGCTTAGACGCAATGCCGCTCAAGTAAAGCAGCTGCATATAATTTTCAAAAAGCCACTCCAGCTGGATTTGCTTCGTTCAGGGGCCGACATGTTTGGATCTTTGAGCCCTCAAATGAATGTAGACGGTAAGCGGGATCAGGTTCTTGGGGTGAGGGATATGGGGGACTTTAACAGCTGCTCTATTT
The DNA here is from genome assembly GCA_963693085.1 of Alisma plantago-aquatica. Lineage (NCBI taxonomy): Eukaryota > Viridiplantae > Streptophyta > Magnoliopsida > Alismatales > Alismataceae > Alisma > Alisma plantago-aquatica. Next base: position 207,551,159 of record OY856410.1, on the reverse strand, counting down.
AGTAGTCGTAAACTTGCAGTTGCTGTCTCACAACGTCCGATTGGGAAATGATAGCCGTTTCACAAAGAAGTCGGAATGAAACTGGAAGTTTTGCAGTCGCGTAGAGTTACCTACATATTGAAAAAACGTTTGAACTATCCTTATTTCTGATTGTTGAAAATCGTTATTAGCTGTTAGTGGTTACCGGATGTTTGCGAGGTATCTATAAATAGTCTCGCCGGTGTATTTTTCTTTCGCCGGTAATAAGAGGAGCCACCGTTTTAGCAAAATTTATTTGCCATTGTGGCACTTGAGAAAAAGGCAAAAGCACTGCATGTATATTTTTTGTGGATCAACAAAATGTTCAGTGTTATTTTTGGCAAAAACATCACGAGGCATCGAACCATTTATTCCATTTCCAAATAATTGCAATAAATACCTTAAAACAAGTATCATTTCACCCATACCAAAAGATCATAACAGCGTATGTCTGCAACAAGAAAATACGCATTCACACATTCACATATTTAAATGATACAATGAAATGAAAATTTTGTATTGACAAAGTACATAGAAACTTATATCACAACATAATTATTTTTTGGTCAACACAATAAAATTGTCGAGCCCATCGTCAGTGGTCTTCATACTAGCAACCGACAAAGGCTCATTCTTTTTGAAGTTAGCCTTGATCATTGTGCTGGAAAACAATTCGTTTTGCAACCTAGAACAGTCCCAAATATAGTTAGTTTGGTGTACTTCATGTAATTCTCCCCCATCTCTTATCACAGACCATGAGATCTTCTAGCGTATCTTTGGAGGAAAGTTGTTCTTGCTAACTTTCTTCTTCATTGAATTCATTATTCCAGCCAATATTGACGAATGACAGATACTCCACTTGGCAGCACCTATAATGATTACGACATGTAGTGCGATCAATACAATGAAAAGAAAAATTGGTATGTTGAAGGATTTTAGAAAAACCTTATTTATTCAACTGAATAGTCATAGAAACTGAATTGAGTTTGAAAAAAAAAATTTCAACGTCTTTCCATAACGTCATACAAAAAGTATTGAGGAGCAGTTGGTCTCCGTTATCTAAGAATTTCTGGATTTTTTTATCCTTTACTTTATGATAACCAAAATTTTGTCATCTCTCTGTCATCTGCCATCTCTTTTGGGCAATAATAATGGATTGAAGGACTTGTCATCATATTTGCTTTTGAAACTTAAAACGGGTTCAAAAACTAATACAATGACAAGTTAGGCGTTCTCGTTGCCCATGAAGAACCGGTCCTTAACAAAAAGAGACAACATGTTATGATTCTCATCAGAAAAATGGTCAAAAGAACCAAGGGAAGTCCTAGACAATTGAGGACCACCTAATCCTTTGTGATTTTTTAATGATCCTTTATAGTTTTTTAATGCGTTCAATTAAGTCCATATGTTGATTCTCAAATTGAGATCATTCTTTCTCTCTACTGCGTTAAATATGAAGGTTTTAATATAACCCATCGACAATATATTTTTCTCTCCGTTATTTTGTCCATTCTACGTGCGGTAATTAAGTATAACCGACTATGAAGAGGAAAGATCATCATTCATCAATATTGAATCTCTGATGAAAAAGCTAAGCAAGGAGAAGATAACAACAACAAGAATAACTATCCTCCCAAAACGGCTGAGAAGAAATGCTCTGAGATAAAAAGTGAAGATGATACTAAAAGAACTTCAAAAGCAACTAACATTGTGATCGTTCTAGGTTTTAAAGTTACCCCCATTCTCACATAGTTAATGATTGAGCTAGGCTTGTAAAAAAATCATAAGTTACACATAAATCATGCATAACAAACTCTAATAATCTGCGCAAACACTACCAATGGCCCACAATTGTCTGCTCATAAATCATGCAATCGTTAATTAAAGTTCACACATATATCATCACACAAATACATATTCAATAGATTCACATATTAAATGCCAATATTATAATGAGAAATGCAATTCAATTGAAAATTATAGAACATTCTACATCTTATCATATTAAGCTAAGCGAGTTATTTTTGGTGTAATGAGATCCAACTACACTAGCTTGGATCAAGTAAAGGCAGTGGTGGATCCAAAATATGATTGGTATCCTCGAATATGTTGACTTCCTTGCACAATGTATTGTATTTTATCTAATATGATTGGTAAATATCTTCGATATCATGATTCATTTAAGCAAATTTCCTTGATGTAAAGGGTGTATTACATGTGAATGAACCTAGCGATGATGAAGATGAGGAAAACAAACTACAATGCTACTTTCTTTTTTCTCACGACAACAATGCTCATCGTTGTTCTTCCCTGGAGTAGATCGTGATGGTAGGATGTATTTGTTGGCCATTAAAATGGTAGTACAACCACTTTATAGTTTACCTATCTAGATGTTTGGATTACACTCCGAGCCGCTCTCTTGATAGTATTGCTTGGGATGATCGATCATACTCATAGCCTAGTGACTCGTAGTAGTGGCAGATCTAGAAATTTACTATAGGAGGGTTGAGACAAAAATATTAAAAATATTTTTTTAATTAAATAAATAATTTGAACATGTGACCTTATGCTGCAAACGAATTCAATCTACCATTGGGTCAGCTGCTCGTGATGCGTAATGGTTTTAAAATTATTGTATACATATCATTTATATTTGTTAAATGTTAATGGGCCGTAAAGAACAAAACAACGTGATATTGAGTGTTCGACCAAACGACCTTTAGTATAGATGGATGTACACCTACCGACTGGACTAGCTGTTTGATATGCTTCTATTATACATAAACTTAGATATATTTATATGGATAAATAGTTTCTTCTAAATATATATCAATATATACTAGAATTTTGAGGGGGAGGGGGGAAGGGGGCTAAAACCCCGGTAGCCCCCTGGTTACGCCCGACTCCCAGATTCATTGTCTATTTTCCCTTTCATGGTGTTTATGCATGTGTAGTTTAGTGCGAAGTCTTTGGGTGTGGCATAGCTGGAACACCCGTGTAGCACACTGCAACACGATGGGTATTCTAACACTAATTATTTTCATATTCTAGGCGACACCTTGAAATGACTTTTTGGGACGACGATAACAACGTGGGTGTGTGCTTTAAGATACTCCACCCTCCACTATGTATATAGGCGTTTTGGTGCCACCCCAGACTTGTCAAAGGCTTTTAAAGAAGGGATCAATATTTTAAGAAACTATCTAGGCGCCCGCGTACGCGACCTCTTAAGCGCCCTCTGGCCACCTAAAATTGAAACTACACACCACCTAAGCGCCCAACCAAAAGGTGCCTGCCTTATGCTTCAATTTGTGTGCCCGCCTAGACCCGCCTTTTGAAAATGAAGCGGATGGACCATATTTCATCCCACGTTAAATTAGTTGTGGTTCAACCCACTTGTATAGCTCTACGAATAAGTTCATTGTCTAGGTATAGATAAGTTGCATTTAACTTGATCTCAGTTCAAAGTGAATTTTGAGTAAGTGGCAGATGAATTTTCCTAAAAAGAAGTGAAATCAGCCTATACCCTATACATTAATTTAATTATTATCATTTATGACCTATAAACATAAAATATACCAAGTGATTTTACAGTTGTATTATCCATTTATCTAGCTGAACAAATGTAATACAACATTCCTGGTCGTTCACTCAAGCAACTAAATTTGTATTTACTTGCATCCTCTGTATCAACCCTTAGTGCATTGAATTTCCCACAAAAGAACTATGCCCATGAGAAATAGTCAATGCGACCCGCTGCACTGCATAACAATAATAACATACTTGCCTCATTTTGCCGAGTTCCTTCGACATAGTTTTACTAATTCATCACTTAAATATATTGCAATTAGTGAGCTAAAATTCACATTTTTTGTTTAAACAGTACTGACAATACATGTACGTAAAGAACAAAATACTAGCTACTATTCCATCCCTCCTCAATGGATGTATCGTTATCTCTTGGGAGGTAAAGTCATTCACGTAGATAACCCCCTCTTCTCCTAAGAGTACCAATCTCTAATAGAAGCCTATACGTGTATGCTTATGAAGATTATATGTAGTCACAACCAATAAACCACTACCTGCTTCTTACATAGCTGACTTGTCTTATCACTACGTTCCTCAGTAAAATCAGTGTGGTCATGTCATGCCGTATCTGGCGCACATGTACAGTAATATGAAATTTATTTGGATGGCTCCTTTCTTGCATGCATAAGGTGGAAGATGCAGGTTGTTGTAACCAAACTGACCATGCATTAATGACATCCATGTACACTCTAACCGTACAAACAAGACCATATTGTCATACCATGATCATGCAATCCATCACATGAAAGGTTTTTTTTGTTATATAAACATTAATATATTTTTATCATATATAGAATAATAAATAAAATATCTTAGAATTGATATTATTCTATAAATTATACAAATCCAAATAGCATAATTTTTTCATACATACACGAGGACTAGGTAGGAACATGATATAGTCATACATGTGGGTCTTTCATCTATTTACCCGATCACAAGACCAAGTTCAGATGATATAGTTCATACACTCTCAGTTGTATTTTTCTTTTATTTACTCAATTAAATTTCTCATATTCATGTTAATCTTATAAATAAATGTAAAGCAAAATATACATAAAAATATGTTGATTAGTGTGATAGTTAATTAAATAGCATATGCTCCATCAAGAGGCCATCCACATGAATAGTGATTGATGAAATCAATCATACAAAAAAATTAATTCCTCTAACTCAATAGCATATTCACTCTCAATAGGATAAATACACTGAATAACAGTTGCATTCTCAATAGGATATGAACAATATGATTAGCAACAACATTCTCAAATTAATAGCTGTATATAGAACTTAGCACCAGTAAAAATATAAATTTAGGATTATTTGCCACAAATAATACATGTTACTGCAAGGAGTTTTTACCAGCTAAAGTCAAGTGGATGATAAGAGCAACAAAACAACAAATAGGTGTCGAGTGTACACAACATCGATTAGAAGAAAACCTCATAAATGCAAAAGTAACAAGTAGGGTGAAGATTTGCAATAGAGGTAGTGACGACGGAGAAAGCAACCATGAAGGCATATGCTTCAATAACAGAGGAAATGACGATGCAAGTGATGACAACCATATTTTGGCAAGACGACAATGTCAGAGCCAAGCATAACTCTCAATGACTGTGAAGGGAGAAACGTCGACAATCCAAATTGAAATTGTCATAGCTCAAAGCCCTACTCTCTCTGGATGAAATGAAAGACATAATGGAAACAATCTATAATATGATGGCTAGTATAGTCTTGGTATAACTTCTATAAATTAGAAACCATCCACCAAAATATTTAGAACGACGAGTTTGTGGACAAAATCATCAGCTTATCTGCTACACTTAGTAATTTTTAGGTCCCAATGTAGATGCCATTTTAATATTAAAACCATGGCAATAAATATATTTATGGTGTTTAGTTAGTAAACTTCGACCAAATAGGCATCGCTAGGTGTAATAAGGTATGATTTGGCCACATTGTTTATGGAAGCTCATATTAAGTATGATTATGGATACCTTGCATAAATTCAAGAAAGTTAATATGTTTGGGTCATGTAAGGTCAAATTATGTGTCTCATGTTAATTGGATTAGGTCTATTTGGCCACATTCTTTATGAACTACCCACATTACAAATGAAGTGCCCATATTAGGCCTGTTATTGGTTAACTTATTGTGAATTGATTGGATTTTAGATTTTAGTGTGCCAGCTCTAGATTGATCGGGTATCATCCAATAGTTTGTCCTAACTAATTTTGACTCCAGGTTTCATTGTTATCCAACCTCTCAAGGACACTTCTTCCACCCTTTAAATACAAATATATCTCTCACATATAAATATCCCAACATTTAGAAATCAAAATCAATTGTTACTCTTCGTTCGACGCATTAACTCCATAACCACCCTCCAACTCTACCTATAACTAGCACCTACTGAAGGTTTGATCCATATCTTTGGACCTTCATGCACTATCCCTTAACTCATAATTGACTCCAAAGACATCATGTGTGCCTTTCATGCCCTCAATTAGATTTCTTCCCGTGCTAGATATATTCATCTCTTTTTCAACTTTTTAATGATATGTATGCAATTTCCAATCGTCTTGCCCTATTTTGGAATGTATTATTCACTATTACCTCTATATACCCATCATACAAACCCAAATATCATAGTTGTTGATTTTTGAACCACATACACAAGGTCTTCAAAGGGGTAGGAACATGATATAGTCATACACCCTCAATTGCATTTTCATTTTATTTACTCAATTAAAATTATCATATTCATGTTAATCTTATTAATGAATATAAAGAAAAATATGCATTAAAATCTTGATTAGTGTGACAGTTAAAATAAATAACATTGGCTCCATTTGGAGGCCATCCACATGAACAATGATTGATGAAATCACTCATCCAAAAAAAACTATTTCCTCTGAACTCAATAACATTTTTGTTCTCAACAGGATACATACACCATGATTGATAGTGACATTCTCAATAGGATATGAACAATATGATTAACAACGACATTCTAAAAATAATAGCTAATATCACCAATAAAGAAATATAAATTTAGGATTATATGCCACAATTAATGCATGTTACTACGAGGAGTTCTTACCAAATAAATTCAAGAGGGAAAAAATAGTAACACAACAAAAAAAGGTGTCAAGTGCACACAACCTCAATTAGAGAAAAATATAATAGATGCAAAATCAACAAGTAGGGTGAAGGTTGGAAGTTTGAGATAGAGGCGGCTATGAATAAAGCAACAAAGAAGGCATATATTTTGACAACATAGACAATGATGACACTAGAGATGACAATTGGATCTCCAGCACTGGCAACGTCAGAGCCAAGCACAACTCTCTATGGTGTGAAGGGAGCAATGGCAACAATCCTAGTTGAATTTTGAAAGCTCAAAACCTTGCTCTCTCTGGATGAAATGAAAATTTTAATGGAAAAAATCTATTTCATAAGGGATAGTTTGCTACAAATTTTATAAATTAGAAACCATCAACCAAAAATTTTAGATTGATGAGTATATTAACAAAATCATCAGCTTATTTGAGAAACTTCAGTGATTTTTAGTCCGGAGTTAAAATATATTTTTAATATTAAGATCATGTTATTAACCTATATTGAGGGTGTTTAGTTACTAAATGTTGGCCAAATAGGCATCATCATGTGTAGTGAGGTATGATTTGGCCACATTGTTTATGCAATCTCATATTAGGTATGATTAAGAGCACCTTGCAAAAATTCAAGAAAGTTAATTATGTTAGGGTCATGTAAGGTCAAGTTATGTGTCTCCTATTGGTTGTATTATGTCTATTTGTCCACATTGTTTATGAAGTACCCACATTACATATAATTTCGATCAACTTGGGACAAATCGGTGGAATTTAGGTCTATTTGGGTTATTAAAGGTGATGTAAATTCTGGCTTATGTGACATTAGGTCTTAGTTGGGCACATTACATATTAAGTACCCATTTTAGGTATGCTTTTGGTCAACTTGTCGTGAATTAAGGGATTTTGGATTTCAATGTGCCAAATCTAGATCGACCATGTATCATCCAATAGTTTCTCCTCACTAACTTCGACTCAATGTTTCATTGTTATCCAACCTCTTATGATCACAGACACTTCTTCCACCCTTCAACTACAAATATATCTCTTGCATATCAATACCCCAAAATCTAGACATACAAATCAATCATTGCTCTACCTCCAACTCATCAACTTCGTACCCCCCAATTTTACTTATAACTAGCACCTATTCAAAGTTTAATCTAGATCTTTGGACCTTCATTCATTATCTCATCACCCACACTTGACTCTTAAGACATCACGTGTGCCTCTCACACCCTCAATTAAATTTCTATCTGTGTTAGATATTCCATCTCTTTTTCAACTTTTCAATGATCTCTATGAAATTTCCAATCATCTTGTCCTCTTCTAGATTTTTTTCTTCACTATTACCTCTACATGTTGATCACCTTTTGGTTTAATCCATCAATCTTAGCTAAGTTTCACCCTTGTCATGTTTCCCACCTTGTATTCTTGAGAAACTCATGGCATAGGAGTTTCTCAAACTTTAGGAATCACTGGACATTGACTAAGAGGTTGTTGGGACTAGAAAGATTGAAAAAATCTTATTATGCCTTTATCTTTCCATACTTTTTGGTTTTTTAGAGATTCCAAAAAGAGCTTTTTCCTACTTGTGCTAGCATAAATGCTCTAATTTTTAAGCGAGTTTTCTTGATAGTGAAAGTTTTATTTGGGATTGTAATGACCATCACAGACTTTTGGATATATTAACACCCCTTTTATGTCTGTATAAGAATGTTTCTTTGTTGGTAATAATCCTTGTTGTTGATCCACCTTGGTGTGGACCCCACCACTTATGTATAAACTGTTGATTGGCAATATTTTCCATGTTCGTGCAAGCATTTGTTTTTGTAATGTACATGACCTTTTGATGATTCCCAATTGGTCAATATTTTGAAATTTTATAGAAATCAAACCGATATCAGAAAACTGTGTAGACTTATGTTTTTGAAAGGATTTTTAAGAGGAACTTTATGTCATGGTTTTCAAACCCTAGATTCAATTAACTATACAATATTTATCTAGGAACCCAATATTATGGTTTACGGTGATGTTTAACATGTAAACTATTGCAAAAAATATTACTTTTGGGTGATTTAGGGTTGAATCATGATGAAAAAGGTTGAACTAGGATTTTCTAGTTCCAGGTAGGAGGGTCATGCTATTGTGTAAAACTACTTGGTTGTTTTCTTAAGTAGGAATTATGGTTTATGTTATATTTTGGTGTTCAATATCACGAAAAAAAATGAAAGATGTACATGCTCTAACTATGTTTTCTTGATGTTTTCTTTTATGATAAAGCCCAATGAGTATCATCACATACATTTTATAAGTATAATTAAAGATCAAGATACAATGTTAATTAAAAGCATGTTTCAAGTTCACATTAAAGGCAATAATCATGTTAAGATCAAGAATCATATTCATGTTCACGAGTGGGAAATCCCATCATGTTTAAGAGACAAGACTAAGTCAAGATAGTTTTGTGTTAATAAAATTAAAGTTATCTCATAAGCTTCCCGATTACTCATAAAATAAGGTTTTTCCTAGCATCACATGATTTTAAGTTAGAAAAAATAGAGGGAGGGTTCATATGGAGAGCATGCTAGTTCCATGATGTAATTTGATAGAGCAATATGTTCAAGAATTAATAAATAAAGATATATCAATAAAGTTAGATGGACATGAACCAAACTAGGGTTAGATAAAGTTTTAGAAGGGAATGTGAGTGGCTTGTTATAGGTTCTTTGAAAATTGATTGATTTTTCTCATTTGAAGTCTTATATTTATGTTTCTTAGTGTTTCTTGTCGATGGTTGTCTTTTTTTGTATGGCCGTCAGACTAGATGTACCCAGTTCAAAGAGAATAAGATAATTGAAGTAAGTGTTGGCTGAATTAGACATTAGCTTATCTTCTCTTTTGATGATGACAAACAATTCCTATTTGTGTATCTAACATGTCATCTAAGTATTTTAGAAAACAAGAACATCTTGACAAAGGTTAATCAAGATAGGCATATCAGATGTTTGAATTTTTTTCACATGTACTCATTTGTAATACAAAAATGTACATTATAACTTATGTAAAATCAAGCTATGGTCCAACCCCACCCATCCCAAACCAAATCCTATGTCAAAACCAAGTGTTTAAGATAGGTAGGTCCTATTAGAAAAATCATCAAATATGATTTTCCAAAATTTACATACCACTTTATAGGGTTTTTCTCTGTCTAAGACATTATGGCCCAAAACACACTCGGTTAAAGAATTTGTCGACTGAAACACACTCGGTCAAAGACTTAGACAATTGGAGAAGAACTGTCACAATACATTGAGCTTTGAGTTAGTCTCTGTCAAAGACTTTGTCGACCAAATCCCACTTGGTTGAAGACTTAGCCGACTGGCAAATAAATGTTATACCTTGTTGACCAAGAAGATCGACCAACATGTAACCATTATAACCAGTTGGTCTCTCATAACACTTCTCTATCAAAAAACTTCTTGACCGAGATAGTCTAAGTTGAACTACTTTTTGACTGAGAAAGTTTTGTAGACAAAATTCAATGAACGACCAAAGTAGCTATTGCAAACCCAACTAACTTCATCCTAATGGCTAGTTAACCACTATAACCATTCTAAACACCCCCTACAATAACCCTAACTACTTGGGAGACATTCCTATATATAGTAGTGGTTTTAGAACACTTAGACACACTTCATCATTCTATCTTTGAGAAATTTTATCTAAAGAACTTCACTTGTGATCTCCATAGATGAAATTTCATGTCCTACTCAAAGCATCCCAACACTAATAGTCTACCTTGACCTATATACCGTGATCTTGGTTCACATTCTTGATATAGGATACTATTGGATCAATGGGATCTACAAGGTGGGTTGAACAGAGCTAAAACACTTAAAATAAATTTATTAGACCTTCAAATTACTTTAAGAGATAAGACTGCAAATATTGAATTTGAGTGAAACTAAACTTACATAGAAAGGATGAGAGATATTGAATAAGAACAAGAACACACGCAATGTATAGTGGTTACAATCTCCAAACTAGGAGAGTGTAATCTACTACCTAGGGGGGATCAATCCCTAGGATTTTTAACCATTGCACACATCTTATATTTCATTATAAGAGATACAATATGACCTTACTTTTCTAGGGCAAGGATACCTAGCCTTCCTTTTAAGAATCAAAGGAGCCAATAACCTTACAACAATTTACCTATCTTAGATCAAGAGTCTTCAACCTCTGCAAGGGCTTACACACTTTTGCAATGAGATAGAGACTGTCACCAAGGAGATCTCCTCTTGCAAAAAGTCTTCCACCTTGAAGGAATTACTCACTCTTCTCTTAGATCTTCATCCTTCAACTTCACCTTCACCAAGGAGAATCTTTCACCCTCATAGCTTGAGAGAGAGGATTGGGAAGGAGAAGATTGAAAGCTTCAAAGGATTATAATGAAGCAACTCTATAACAAATAACCTATCTCACTCAAATTAATGTTGATATATAGTAAGCTAGAGAGAGAAAGGGCTCTATTCACTTATAGCATCTATTGGCTAGTAGACACCCCCGACTATAAGTAAGTTCCCTTGGACTTTATTCCAAGTTTGGTTCTTATGCTCCTAGATATAGTTGAGTGTTGGTATGTATGCCCAGAGAGTCAATCATATGATGATTTAAATGTGGCACTAAATACCTGATTTGATAATCATAAAGGTCATTCCATCTATAATGCTTGTCTCAGTCATGAGATGATGACACAAACATAAGTATATGTCTAAAGAATGATGTTGCTCGATGACATATGTCTCCAAGTACGTGACTTGAATAATGAGATCATACGTATGATAAGAGTACATACATTCTTGTTATGTCCCTAACTAGATATTACTATGGAAGCAAAATAGACAATAATAATACACACGACTAAAGTGTGTATTGACTGATGACAGAGTCTCATTAGTCATGATATGTGATATTAAGTCAAGCACATAAGTACATGTTATAGAATAGTGTATTAGACAGACTCACCATGAGAATGATACATGGAGATCATGGAATGGTAGTCATAATCATCTCTCATTATGATAGTGGTGATTGTGGTTCTTTGACCTGAAGTCACTGCATTCATCACATGTCGTTTGGCATACTTTGACATCATCCAACGTAACCCAGAATAAGGATTTCCATAAAGGTGGTGCTTGGGTGAACTGTGACACATGAGGACTGAGTGTGAGTGATGTAGATGGGATTCATCCCTCCTATAGGAGATTGATGTATGCCTCTTGATAAGCGATATTGAGAAATATATGACCATATTCATGTGACTCAATATATGATATGTGAGCTCACATGCATCTTAGACAGTCTGCTCTAGTTCAAGGAACATGGATTGAACATTGAGAGGATGATGATTCCATGCATTGAATCAATCCAAATATCAGAGACAAAGGAACTATACGATCATAGTAACACTAATCATAGATTGTAGGTTGAAGTTGTTCTCTGAATTTCTGAATTACTTGGGTAGGAATGATGTGTGACTAGACACTGATCTTTGCTTGTGATGTCATAATTGGTTATTGACATTCAATGCCAACGTAATTTTGAACATATAGGATCACACACATATGATACACTTGATTAAAGGACTATATTCATGAATGATGTTTAGATTGAATACTAAAGGTGTTTTTAGGCATTCAATTAGACAACTAAAGTTTAAATTGACTAACTGGATTCTAAATCGACCAATTCAAGTGTTAAACTGATTGGTTGGAGTGTCAGGTGAAATGGAATCAATATTGGTTGAACTTTGCCTAAACTGGACAAGTGAATGAACATCTCTCCTGTGAAACAATCATCTCACAATGTGAAATGACTGTTTAACCATGCGAGATGATCGAATGACTCTCTGGGTCACCCAGTTCAGTTGCCAATTCGATTGGAACAAGGATTGATGCTGATGTCATGTTTAGCATTAATCAGACATTGATTACCAATTTCATTAAGAATAGGAAATTGTACGAAATGACCATTTCGCTAAGCAAGATGACCAGTTTACCCATGATACGATCAGTTCACTATGCGAAATAACCAAATTTTCGTTCACAGGTTCCAGAAGATTCATGATTCTAGACCCTTCTACTCCCACACTGTCTGAGAACCCTGACCCTAGCCTCTACTATAAATAGAGGGGTACTGAGGGATTCCCAACACATACAATTGAGAATCAGTTACTCTGACAATTGTTGTCCTCTCTGGTTGTGGTAACCAATTGAGAGACTGAACAAGTCCTAACCATTAAAGGGAGGGACAATGAGGGATAGAAGAACTAAGATCAATTGTAGGAGAGCATGTCGGAGACTAGACATCAATATGAGGGAAAAACTCCTTCCTGTTGGCTTTGATAGCGCAACATGGAGTTCCCAGTGGTCCATGTGGACTTATCTAGAGGTGGGAGACTTCTTCCGCTAGGAGAACTGTTGACCTAGAGGTTATACATTACCTATATTTTGATAATGACTTAACCATTCCATTCATATGTATCTAATATGTGCGTTTAAGATTGTTTGCAGGCATTAGGTACATGAAAAGGATCATATATACAAAGCCCTAGAATGGGCCTAGTTCAAGTCAAAATGGCTACAAGTGTGCGTTTTATGATTTCTATGTAAACGACCTTAGAACATCCATGTAATCACTTGTAATGATGAATTGGCTTGTAACTTAGAAGAGAAAAATGTTTGGGACAAAATTCACCAAGTGCTAATCACTTTTATTGCAAATTAGAAAATCAATTATAGGCACTTGGTCGGTCGAGTTTCCCTATCCTGAAAATCGACCGATCAACCTTGGTCGATTTTCTAAAGATTGCATCGGTCGAGTTGTGCACTCACAGAACTCGACCAATCGGGTAGCATGCCATTTCCAGTTGAAATGGTCGGTCGAGTTTTGTCAGGACAAACTCGACAAATCATTTTAATATCGGTTTGCCTCTTACATGATCGGTCGAGTTACCCCCCATTAAAACTCGACCGATTGCACTGTACGGAATTTGCAGAAAAAGTAACATGACCGTTGGTGAATTGTTTTGGGCAAAAATAGAGCCATTTTCTTGAACAAAAAATGACTATTTTTGCATCCAAGTGTCCCACAACTTAAAGGGCCACCCGCAACTATAAATAGAACCCCTTGGAGTTCATTCCAATCTGCTCTTCCATTGCAAACTTGGTTCTAGCTTAGTTGAGAGTGTTCCAAGCCCTTGAGCCCCTTTCTCTCTCTACCTTCAAGATAAATTCGTGAGTTATGAGTGAGTTAGTTCCATATGTATGAGAGATATCCCTTGTATGATGTACATCTCTCCTTTCTCTCTTCCTACCTCCAAATCCCTTTGAAGATTGGTTGAAGCTACTTCTCCAAGTGAAAGAGAGGTTGCTGATGTTCTTCTCCGAGTGAAGGCCAAGATGATTGCTGATCTTCAAGAGTGAAGATAGCTTGTTGCTCCAGATCCCTTGGTGAAGGTGAAACATGGAACCTCTCCAAGTGAAGGAGAGGTGCAAGGCAAAGCTCAAGTGAGATAGGTAAATCCTGCAAGGCTGAAGACAAAGGTAAGATTGGGTAAGTCCTTTGAAGAAGGCTGAATAATCTTGCTTTGTGGGTAAGTCCTTGGATAGGTAGAAGATCTTAGATTGAGAAATTAAGTCATTGGTTGTGTGGTTTATGTATCTTGTAATCTTATTATGATATATAAGAGAACCAAGTTGCAAATCCTAGAGTCTAACCAACTCTAGGTAGTGGACTGACATCGCTCCTAAGTTTAGGACGTGGAACCACTCTAACCACCTGTCCAAGTGATTGCTATTCATTGTCTCTTATCCTTGCTTTGAATGCTAGATTAGGACATCAAATTATTTCTTGTTTTAGTTTCTTCACTAATATTAAATTGGTGGTCTAATTGATTTTGTGAAGTGTATGTAGCTCTATTCACCCCCCCTCTAGAGCCCATTGATCCAACAAGTGGTATCAGAGCATGTCTTCTCCAAGCTACTTCAACAAGTAGGAGAATATGGGCAATTCGGCTCTTGGGTCACTCAACCTTGAAGGAAGCTTCTCCATGAGACCTCCAGTCTTTGACGGCACAAACTTTCTATATTGGAAGAGGAGAATGCAATTCTACCTCCAAGGTGTGAGCTACAAAATGTGGAAGATTGTCCATCTCAAGTATGACGATCCAAAAGGGGACATCACCACATGGATGAAAGCTGAGATGAAGAGTGCTCAACTCAACGCCAAAGCCGTGAGCATCATCTACGCCGCCCTTACTCCATCCGAGTTCAAACAGATCTCTTCTTGGGAAACGACACATGAGATATGGCACAAGTTGTGTGTCACCTATGAAGGGATCGAGCAAGTGAAGGAGGCCAAAGTCTACATGCTTGGTGGTCTTCTAGAGAACTTCAAGATGGGGAAGAATGAGAGAGTGGCAGATATGTACACAAGGCTAAATGTCATCTTGAATAGCCTAGCAGCTCTTAGGAGTGTAATGGATAGAGGTACTATCAATGCCAAGATCTTGAGATCTCTTCCCAAGAGATGGGAACCTAATGTCACTTCAATTGAAGAAGTTTACAAGCTAAGCGAGTTGTCAACCGAGGATTTGGTTGGTAACCTCCAAGCCCATGAACCTAGGCTTGACAAGCAAGAAGAAGAGGAGAAAAGAGAAGAAAAGGAATCAAAGAAGATAAAGGACACAACCTTCAAAGCTCAAGTTGAAGAAATGGTATGGCAACAACAACTTGCCTTGAAGTCTCTCTGCCCTTCCTCAAGTGAAGATGAAGGTTTCAATGATCATGAAGCTAACTACTCAAAGGGGAAACACTTCAAGAGAAAGCCTTCCTCCTCAACTCCTAGGTTCTATGAGTGTGGTCAAAAAGGCCACTACAAGAGTGACTGCCCAAAGGCCAAGAAGAGCCATCACAAGAGCAGCCACAAGAAGGATGAAAAGTACAAAAGAGAGGCTAAGTATAAGAGGAAAGACAAGAAGGAGAGAAGATCCAAAGATGCAGCTCATGCGGCGTGGGAGGAGTCTTCTTCAAGCTCCTCAAGCTCCGAAGATGGAGAATGTCATCTTGCCCTCATGGCCTCTGCTAGTGGAGATGTAATTGAGGTAAGTGAGGTAAGCAAGGTAAGTGATGTTAATTTACATGAGCTATCTAAGGAAACTCTCATTGATATGCTTAATGAATGCAAATCATCTTTTGCTAAATGTAAATCTAAGAGGAAAAGATTAGGAAAGATAGTTGATGATCTTTATGCAAAAATTGACATTCTTGATAAAAATGAAAAATTGCATCTTGATAGCATAGAATCCTTGCAAGGGCAATTTCTTGACCTTGAACTTCAATACAATGGAGTAGAGGTTGAGAATGGTACATATCTTAAAAATATTGAAAATCTTAAGATAGAAAACCAAAAGTGCCTAGATGAGCTTGATACTCTTAAAAATGAAAATGTAGAATTCAAGCTTATTGATGATGCTAGGAGAGAAGAAATCTATGCTTATCAAAGAGAAATAGTGGTGCTTAAATCTAAAAATGCAAAATTTGCTTGCTCAAATTAATGATTTATCTTCTAGACCTGTTTTGCCTAGAAATGAAGTTGCTAGCTTAACTCTAGAAAAAGATTCTCTTCTTACTAAAGCCCTCTGTCTTGAGGCCGACCTTTTGCATACTAGAGAAGATCTTGCTTTCTACTACTGTTATAAATCTTAGTGATGATAATGCTAAGTTAAGATCTACTTTGCAAAGTTTCTCACGGGAAAGAAATCCCTTAATGATGTCCTAGAACACTCTACCAAACATGTTGGTACTAGTGGTTTGGGATATGATGGGACTACTCCCAAAAGTAAGAAAAAGAGCAAGAACAAAGGTAAGAAGAAGAGTGTGGAACCTCCAATTTTCAATGGAGAGACTTCCGGCTCTAAGAACCCTATGGTTTGTATTCATTGCAAATGTGATGACCATTATTCCACCTATTGTCCTTACAAGCCCAAGGGGACCAACCCAAAGATGAAATGGGTCCCCAAGCTAACCCCAGACCCCAAAGTTTGAGTTGGGTTTCGACATCATCTTTTCTTGCAGGTTAAAAAGAAATGGATTGTTGATAGTGGCTGCTCTAAGCATATGACTGGAGAAATAAGCCATTTCAACAAATTTGTGAAAAAGAAAGGAGGATCGGTAACCTTCGGGGACAACAAAAAGGGTAAGGTTATAGGTGAGGGGGATGTAGGCAATGAACTATGTATCAAAAATGTGTTGCTTGTTGATGGCCTACATCACAATTTAATTAGTGTTAGCCAATTATGTGACAATGGTTATCTTGTGTTATTTACTTCTTTAGAATGCTTGCTTCTAGATTCCCTCTCCTATAATGTTATATATAAGGGAACTAGAAATGGTAATCTCTATGTTATTGTTCTCGATGCTCTTAAGCCCATACTAAATAGATGCTTAGTTGTGGATAAAAACGATCTTTCTCTTTGGCATCGTCGTTTGGGTCATGTGAATTTGCATCAAATGAAGAAATTGAACAAAAAGGACTTGGTTCGAGGACTTCCTAAATTGGATTTTGATAAGGATGAGGAATGCCAACCTTGTACACAAGGGAAACAAACCAAATCCTCCTTCAAATCCAAAGGAGTCATGAGTACCAAGAGAGTTTTTGAACTTCTTCATATTGATCTATTCGAACCAATGAGAACACAAACACTTCATGGTTCCAAGTATTGTCTTGTTATTGTTGATGATTTCTCTAGATATACTTAGACTTTCTTTCTCATTTCTAAAAGCGATACTCTTGATGTTTTCTCGAGCTTTTGTAAATGGGTTGAAAATGAAGCTTCTTTCCGAATTGTTTCTATCCGTAGTGATCATGGGGGAGAGTTTGAAAATGATCTTTTTAAGCGTTTTTATGAAAAATCGGGTTATTCACACAATTTCTCTTCTCCTCGCACACCTCAACAAAATGGGGTTGTTGAGAGGAAGAATAGGTCACTACAAGAGATGGCTAGGACCATGATTCTTGAGTATGAAACTCCTAAGAAGTTTTGGGTTGAAGTCGTTAACACGTCATGCTTTGTGCAAAACTGAGTTTTCACACATCCTTCTTTCAAGAAAACCCCCTATGAACTATGACGTGGTAGGAAGCCGTCTATTGATTTCTTTCATGTTTTCAGATGTTCTTGTTTTGTTTTAAACATGAAGGATTCTCTTGACAAGTTTGATCCGAAATCCTATAAGGCTTTCTTCCTAGGCTATAGCACTACTACCAGGGCATATAGAGTATTTAACATTGAATTGTCTAAAATTGAAGAATCTACCAATGTTAAGTTTATTGAAACTAACCCTATTGTTGGCAAGCATATTGGTGATGATGATGTTGCAGATGAAATAATTCCTATCTTAAAAGACCTCAACATCAAAGACAAAGGTAAGCAGGTGATAGAAGAAGAAAAGAAGGATCCCACTCCCCACTTTGCAAAGAATCACCCCAAGGAGTTGATCATTGACAACTCGTTCGAGAGAGTGAGGACACGAGCTGCTCACAACAAAGAACAAGCAAATAGCACCTTCATCTCTCAACTAGAGCCAAATAACGTCAAAGAAGCCCTTGGTGATGATGAGTGGATCCTTGCCATGCAAGAAGAGCTAGAGCAATTTGAAAAGAATCGTGTGTGGACCCTAGTGCCAAGGCCAAGTGATAGAAAAATCATTGGCACCAAATGGGTCTACCACAACAAGCTAGATGAGCAAGGAAAATTGGTAAGGAACAAAGCAAGGTTAGTGGCACAAGGTTATAACCAACATGAAGGTATTGATTTTGATGAAACTTATGCTCCTGTTGCTAGATTAGAATCTATTCGTATGCTACTTGCCGTTGCTAGTTATAAAATTTCTTGTTATATCAAATGGATGTTAAAAGTGCATTTTTGAATGGTACAATCGAGGAGGAAGTATTTTTTACTCAACCTCCAGGCTTTGAAAATGACAAATTACCCAATCATGTTTATTTGTTGCAAAAAGCTCTCTATGGACTCAAACAAGCACCTCGAGCTTGGTATGAGAAATTAAAGAACTTTTTGTTAGATAATGGGTATGTCATGGGCAAAGTTGATTCTACCTTGTTTCTAAAACACACTTCTAACCATTTTCTTATAATTCAAATATATGTTGATGATATCATTTTTGGCGGGACTGATCTTGATCTTTTCAAGGAGTTTAGTTCTCTTATGCAGAGTGAGTTTGAAATGAGCATGATGGGTGAGTTGACCTTCTTCTCTGGCTCTCAAATCAAGCAAACAAAGGAAGGAAACTTCATCAACCAAGGCAAGTACACAAGTGAACTACTCAAGTGCTTTGGGATGGAGAATATGAAGTTGATGGACACACCCATGTCAAATACCGCCAAACTTGACAAAGATGAAGAAGGTGAAAAGGTAGATGAGAAGGTCTATAGAGGTATGATTGGAAGTTTACTTTATTTAACTGCCTCTAGATCTGATATTATGTTTAGTGTTGGTTTGTGCGCTCGCTTTCAATCTTGCCCTAAGAAGTCACATCTTATTGCTGTCAAGAGGATTTTGAGGTACTTAGCCAAAACTCAAAATTTTGGACTATGGTATCCTAAATCAAGGGATTTTACTCTTACAGCTTATAGTGATGTGGATTATGCAGGGTGTTTGGTTGATAGAAAGTGCACAAGTGGCACTTTCTTCCTTGTAGGACCATGCTTAGTGTTTTGGTTCTCCAAGAAACAAAGTACAGTGGCATTATCAACTACCGAAGCTGAATACATTGTAGCCGGGAGTTGTTGTGCACAGGTCCTATGGATGAAGCAAATGCTCCAAGACTTTAACATATTTTTTGATGCTTCTCCTATCTTTTGTGATAATACTAGTGCAATTAATCTATCTTACAATCCTATATTGCATAGTAGAGCCAAGCATATAAAGGTTCACCATCATTTTCTTCATGATCACATTGCCAAGAAAGATATCTATATTACACATGTGGACACGGAAAATCAGTTGGCGGACATCTTTACAAAACCTCGAGCTAGAGATCAATTTAATTTTATTCGATCTAAACTGCTCATTGTTGATTTAAATGATATTGCTATGTGATCTAGCTAGTTGTCTTTTTCCTATATGCTTGCTCATGTCTATCTTCACCTTATGTTGCCTTGATACATGCTTGTTTGTGCTTAAATTGCCTATCAACATGCTTAGTTTTGCTTGTTTTTTTTGGTTTTATCGAATTTCGTGTTTTATCGCTAAATAGTGCCCAATGATGAGCTAAATGTGCCTAGGTATGTTAATTATGCATAATAGAATGGAAAAATAAATTTAATCGACATGTTTATGGCTAGAATCTAAGAATGAGACTGTTAGGTCAGGTTGACCTTCGGTCGAGTTTCCACCCTGGAAAACTCGACCGATCAGGAGCCGAGAGCTGTCTTCAGTGGACCGTTCGGTCGAGTTTGTCACCCTCAGAACTCGACCGATCGACGAGCTGCGCCAATTTAAAAGTTAGGATCGGCCGACTATTTTCCCTTACAACTAGAAAATAGCCGACTGATTCCTCATCTCCTAGCCCCGTGCTCTCAACCCAAGCCCTAACCTCCCCCGTTCCTAACCCTAGGGCGACCTAGCCACCTGTTCTTGACCTCCCCGGGCATTTTTGGTGTGCTTTCTTCGGCTTTTGAGGTTCAATCTTGCTTGTGTGCACGATTTTCTCCTTGCTTTCGTTTCCATGGCTTTCCATAGACGAAAATGTGCTGCACCTAGCAATGCTCCAACCTCCTCCTCGACTAATCGCTTGATTCCGTTTGATAACACCACGTTTGTGTCCCTTGATCTCCTTTTCCTTTTCCCACGGTAAATAGGTATAAGGATCTTCTCCCACGATCTCCTTTTCCTTTTCGCCCCTTAGTTGATGCAAATCGTTTTCAAGCGTACATCACATCTGTTTCGAGGCTTCTCGCCAAACACCACCTGTCCGCCCTAGCAATCAAACGTGACTGCTTTAATAATCAATTGTCTAGCACAAAGGCAGTTCACGAGTTCTATGCAAACCTGCATTGGAACTACGATTCGCTCGTTCCACCGCCGAATACCGAAGTAGTTCTTACATTGATGATCGCCGGTCATCGTTTTCAACTCTTTGAGGAAACTTTCAATTTCTATCTTGCCGGAGACGAGGAAAACACCACTTGATGTAAGGACTATGGCGAGTATTTCGATCTTCTTGACCCGGAAGGTTTTTATAAACACCATGAATTGACATTACCGGACATTCATCGGTTTTTAAAGAAACCTGACGTGGCCTATAAGAAGCGGTCAACCCTGCCCTCATCCGAAGCGTAATCAAACAGACATTGCGGAAAATACAGCGGTTCTTATGTATTATTTGTTAAACAATATAGGTGTCAAATGGGCTCGATACATCTTACACCATATGACCTGTTTTGACACCGGTAAGAACACCAAGGGCACCCACCCTCCCTACCCAGCCCTGATTTGTGGTCTTTTCTAGTTCGCCACTGATAAATCCCTCTTTTCTGACTTCCACTACCCGGTTGCTAGAAAAGGAGTGTGTATTAGTGAAACCACCCTTCAGAAGGCTGTCCCTGTCTTTTCCCCTGTCGCTGGTGCTTCTGCCTCCGCCTCCGCCTATACCTTTGTTGTCCCTCCCTCCTCCACCCATGCTCCACCCCCGCAGCCACATCCCCAACCTAGCCGTGTGTCCTTCCATGCATCAAATGAAACCCTTCTGGGATATATGATGCATGAACATGCGTACAACCATCAGGTTTAGGAACACCTGCACCAGGATTTGTGTGCTATCATGTCTACCATGAACCTATCATGTGCTTGACCCTACCCTGTCTACCAGCCATACCCGGGTAGTGCATATGCTTCTTATGCATACGAGCATTACTTCCCTACTCCCAAGCCTTCCGCTGCCGCTCCACCTCAGTATGCTGCTGGTAGCTCCGCTCCTGCATACATGCCGTTACCTGCTGGCCCCCTGACCACTCTGCTCGCCTCCTTGGGCGACTCTGCTCAGTCCTTCCCGCATGCCAAGGAGCTTCTTGCTCTTGGTATGTCATGGGCCGAGCAGAATGCCCGTTGGCCCGGTCACTCTTTTGGTCCTGATGACGAGGAAATGCCCGACCGGGCTGAGGATGCAGATGAGGATTTTGATGCTGATGCTGAAGATGGTGATGGTGAGGATGCTTCTGACGAGGATGGTGATGATGGTGCTAGATCTGCTGCTGGAACATCTGCTCCGCCTTCAGATGGCGATGAGGACTACAACCCTGGCGACGACGATGATGCAGTTGATATAGATAACTTAGATGTCTAGGAGGTTTCTTAGCTTATAGTATAGCATGTCTATCATATACATCTTTCTAGACTCTTTTGTATAAGCACCATCCTGGCACATTATTCTGAGCTGTGCTATTTTCTTATTTTCTATTTTCTCGCTTTATGGTTGTAGTTGCTGCTTATGAGGACATCTTTCTGAGTTGGAATATCATTGCTATGCACTTTGGCTACTTACTCTGTGTTATCTTATGCTTGGTGCTTTTTGAGCTATATTTTGATTCTGACTTGGATTGTATGTTCTCCTCCGTGGTTGTGTGCTATATGCTTTTACAATGTTGTTTATTACCTTGCATATATGTTTGGTTGAGTCTTGGAGAAGACCTAGTTTTTTCTCTTCTACCCCCCTACCTTTTTGATAATGTCAAAAGGGGGAGAAATATCTCATGGTTTCAGACTCAAATCATATTGTTTCTTGTTGTTATACTATTGCTTTCTTGCCTAGGTGATCCTTTTCTTGTCAATTTGCTGTTGATCATGTGACTTGCAAAGGATTACATATTACACGGATATTGGTATTGCCATGTATAGAAAAACTAACATGCATGTGAGAGGAAGCATAGTTTGAGGGGGCGCAATTCAAATTGTTCTTATCATGAATCCCCCTAATTCACAAGGCAAAGGTATAACTTTCCTATCCTTTTCAATATGTTTGAGGAATGGTTTGTCATTGTCAAAAAGGGGGAGAATGTTGACCTAGAGGTTATACATTACCTATATTTTGATAATGAGTTAACCATTCCATTCATATGTATCTAATATGTGCGTTTAAGATTGTTTGCAAGCATTAGGTACATGAAAAGGATCATATATACAAAGCCCTAGAATGGGCCTAGTTCAAGTCAAAATGGCTATAAGTGTGCATTTTAGGATTTCTATGTAAACGACCTTAGAACATCCATGTAATCACTTGTAATGATGAATTGGCTTGTAACTTAGAAGAGAAAAATGTTTGGGACAAAATTCACCAAGTGCTAATCACTTTTATTGCAAATTAGAAAATCAATTACAGGCACTTGGTCGGTCGAGTTTCCCTAGCCTAAAACTCGACCGATCAACCTTGGTCAATTTTCTGAAGATTACATCGATCGAGTTGTGCACTCACAGAACTCGACCGATCAGGTAGCAAGACATTTCCAGTTGAAATGGTCGGTCGAGTTTTGTCAGGACAAACTCAACCGATCATTTGAATATTGGTTTGCCTCTTACTTGATCGGTCGAGTTACCCCCCATTAAAACTCGACCGATTGCACTGTACGGAATTTGCGGAAAAAGTAATATGACCGTTGGTGAATTGTTTTGGGCAAAAATAGAGCCGTTTTCTTGAACAAAAAATGACTACTTTTGCATCCAAGTGTCCCACAACTTAAAGGGCCACCCTAAACTATAAATAGAACCCCTTGGAGTTCATTCCAAGCTGCTCTTCCATTGCAAACTTGGTTCTAACTTAGTTGAGAGTGTTCCAAGCCCTTGAGCCCCTTTCTCTCTCTACCTTCAAGATAAATTCGTGAGTTATGAGTGAGTTAGGTCCATATGTATGAGAGCTATCCCTTGTATGATGTACAACTCTCCTTTCTCTCTTCCTACCTCCAAATCCCTTTGAAGATTGATTGAAGCTACTTCTCCAAGTGAAAGAGAGGTTGCTGCTGTTCTTCTCCGAGTGAAGGTGAAGATGATTGCTGATCTTCAAGAGTGAAGATAGCTTGTTGCTCCAGATCCCTTGGTGAAGGTGAAATGTGGAGACACTCTCCAAGTGAAGGAGAGGTGCAAGGCAAAGCTCAAGTGAGATAGGTAAATCCTGCAAGGCTGAAGACAAAGGTAAGATTGGGTAAGTCCTTTGAAGAAGGCTGAAGAATCTTGCTTTGTGGGTAAGTCCTTGGATAGGTAGAAGATCTTAGCTTGAGAAATTAAGTCCTTGGTTGTGTGGTTTATGTATCTTGTAATCTTATTGTGATATATAAGAGAACCAAGTTGCAAATCCTAGAGTCTAACCAACTCTAGGTAGTGGACTGACATCGCTCCTAAGTTTAGGACGTGGAACCACTCTAACCACCTGTCCAAGTGATTGCTATTCATTGTCTCTTATCCTTGCTTTGAATGCTAGATTAGGACATCAAATTATTGCTTGTTTTAGTTTCTGCACTAAGATTAAATTGGTGGTCTAATTGATTTTGTGAAGTGTGTGTAGCTCTATTCACCCCCTCTAGAGCCCATTGATCCAACAAGAACTTCATCAACTATCATCTATGGTGGCCAGAGTAGGAGGCTGGTGGAGATGACCATTTGAGAGCTGCTACTACTGAAGGAGAAGGATGCCGTCTGAAGAAGAAGAAGCATATTGCTACTACAAGGGTAATGTCACTATATTTGCTCCAGGAGTAGGTACGACCTTGCTAACCTTCCTTCCTAGATACATTGTTATTGACGTGATGTTGTTGTTAAGGGGAATCATGATTTAAAATTTTCTTTCTGCTACCTCATCTTTCACCCCGATTTTCCAACAATGAATCAGAGCCACGTCAATTTAAGGTGTATTTGGGATTTAAATCGATATGATCAGATTTAGTTTTCATTCTTTTATTGCATATGATGTGGATAATAAAATGATTAATGTGCATATCCAGTTAAATTCCACATAAGACTCCACAAACTTTATATATATATATATATATATATATATATATATATATACAATTTACACGCGTCATGTCAAAATTAGTTTTGATGCTGGATGTGAGACATGGTTATGACCAATAACCCCAGATATGTGTCTGCATGGTTGTGGTTGTTTATTCCTGTGGTTACTCGATCTCTATATCGAACCTCTCTCTCTCTGTGTCTCTCTCTTTCAAATGTAAATTAATTCTCTTCTTCCTATTTCCCCTCGAATGTAGCTCGAAGTCTCCCTTTTACAATGTAATAAGAAATATGATAGTTTTAATTTATGCATCTTCGTGAGAAGACATTCTGTAGTAGGCAAACCAACCAGCTCGTGAGACGATCCGAACGACTGGAGGATTGAGGAGGCTAGAATACAAGTGGATGAACAAATTGACTGGTGGCCCAATCGATCAGTTGGAGGTGTCTAGAGGCCACTTGGACTTGAGAACTAGACGATCGTTTAAGACACCAATCGAGCAACCAGGAGGCAAACCGTCCGATTCAAGAGTTGAACCGATCAACCCAGATTGGTTTGAGCATAAATCTTCATCAACAACAAGTTGTATATGATGTGGATCTTAGGTGGTAGTAATTCCTTGTGGTCCCAAAGAATTATAATAATATGGCCATAACCATCGCTTGCGGATTTTAATTATTGCATATTCTCGTATGTGGTTATAACATGTATATGATACGTACTAAGTATGTGATGATTAGATATGTATATGTAATTATATATAAAATCCCTCAAATAAAATATTAAGTCTTAGATGCTTTGCATAAGCAGCACACATGTAAATCTTGATTGACAAAAAATAAGTTACACGAAAGTGTGGTCCACTATCCATCTCATAGAAGTGTGATGGTAGATATGTAGGTTCTACCAAAGAAGGGTGCATATCTATTGTGTTGTCTTTTGGGACATGCTTAACTAGTGATTCTTAGTGGGACTAAGCGTCAAATGCATGCAAATAATTATGGTAAGGAGTTGCACATATCATCTATCCAAGAATTACATGTGATGCAATTGAAAAAAGTTGTCTACCTTAATGATTGACTATGGACGCTAGCGTTGGCAGGGTAATAGTTGAATTATTTTGGATCTTGGCCACTAGAAGATTGCATGTTGCAATCTTGCAAATGGATACACGAGGGTTATCAATTTGAACAAAATAGTGGGAGTGATAATTAATTAAAGGCCTAATAATATCGTCAACTTGTCAAATCAAACAAATAAAAAATATTTTGAAAAGTTGCAATATTTCTTTATAGAAACTAATTCAAACACACACATGTTATTATTGCGATCAATGCTTTAGAAGAAAAAAACCAAACATGATTTACTTTCATATCTGGTTTAGGACTTTTGAGAAGTGTTCTTTATCATGAGCGAAAGCTCTATGTCCTTGAAAGACCAGAGCCAGAGGAACCCACTCCAAATATGCCTAAGGATGAAATGGATGCCTACTAAAAGCATGTCAATAATGCCATAGACAATGAAGTACCTTATGCTATGTTGTATGAACTATGAGTTGCATGAACACTATGAAAACATGGACATTCTCAAGATGGTAACACATATTAAGAATCATGTAAAACAAGAAAGGTCTTTAAAGCTTTATTTGAGTGCAAACCGACAAAAGGAGATCTAATAGAACCCCATGTGCTCAATATGATTGGGCAAGTGGAGTAACTAAAATCTCTTTGAGGTCAAGAGTTGACCATGGATATGATTATGCAAGCTTTGTGTGAATCATATAGCCAATTTATCAAGTACTAACCACTTGAGTAACTTGGTCAAACTTATGTCTGAGTTGCATAACATGTTGATGCCAAAGTAAGATATGAAGAAGGAAAAATCCGTGATGGTGATCAGTGGAAGTAAGTCTAAGGGAAAAGATAAGGCTAAGAAGAGTTCTGAGGATAAGCTGAAGTCCAAGTCTTATACACTCAAATTAGGAGAATGGTAAGCTCAAAAGGAATATGTCATTTTCACTGAATAAAAGAAGATGAAAGAGATAGAGATCTCTACTTCATGACCCGATAAGAAGTAAGATAGAACTGTATGGAGCAAGGGTTTCTTCCACTATATTTGGAATATGTCATTCATAAACACATAATAAAATTAGTGAATTGCTATTATGTACTTGCCATCAATGAATACATCATGTATCTTGTATGGGCATGAACATTATGAATATTTGATTTTAAAGATAAGAACTTATATGGAAATACCCTATGTCTTATAAACTACATTGGATAGTTGTAGAGACAAATATGTGTATGACACATATACTGAATGACTTGATAACTTAAATAAACAATACCTATAGCATTGTCATCTAAAGAAGATAGATGGGATATGCATGTCTAGAATCCATATGATGGTTATCTAGACTCTTTTGGTTATTGTACCAATATAGACATGCAAGTCTTGTTTTTTGGGCAACATGACAAAATCATCTTCACTGGATGCAGTGGGAGAGTGGCTATTCTATTGGGACTTGTACATACTGATGTACTTAGACCTTTTAGAATAAATGCTAAAGGTAGTTACTGATACCTCATTATATTTATTGATGTTATCAGTAGATATAGAAACTTGTATTTGATGAAATTTAAGTAAAGATCTCTTAAAGTGTTCAAGGAGATTATGAATGAAGTATGTAAATACCTTAGTAAAAGTATTAAGATACTTTGATATTATGATCGATGTCGAAATATTTTAAAAACTAAGAGTTTGAGAACCTTCTGGTAGAACATGATAATGTATCATGGTGACTCCACATGAAACACAAGGATAGTACATCATGATAGTGTATTAGTAAGAGGGAATCACACCTTATTAGGCATGGTGAGATCTAGCCGATCTTCCAATTTCTTTTGGGAACATGCTTAAATACTAAATAATGTACCATCTAAAATTGGTTTGAAAGACACCATATGAGATATGACATGGGAGGTATATGTATTTTATAGTGATTAGGATTGGAATCTTAGATAAGAAAATAGTTTCTTGAAAGGCTTTATCCATAAAATCACATAAATGTTGTTTTGTTGAATACTGCCTTTATAGCCCAATCCAACAACAAAATGTTTGTTACCAGGATTACTGAATTCCTAAAGAGGAGCATAATTCCAATGGAATAAATGGGAGAAAAGTAGAACTGGAAATGTTCAAGACAAATAAGAAAACATTGAACCTAAAAAGGTATAGTGGGAAGAAGGAGAATCACAAGTTGTTGTAGAATCTCAAGTTCCTTATTAATACACAAAACTTATAGTTCTAGTAGAACACACCTTTAGTTTGAAAGATTATGACATCTTATAACCCACAAAGGAGGTGAGTTGATCATAGATGATGAGTCAACAACCTACCTCGAAGCTATTTAGGAACTAGAATATGAGAAATGGCCTGAGGCCATGAGATCCATGATGGACTCCATGTAAACCAACAAGGTATGACCTTGGTGGATCCACCTAAAGGGGTAAAACCCGTAAGGTGTATTTGGGTCTTTGAAAGAAGACTGACATGGAATGGTAGATTGGTTGCAATGAGTTTCAACACAATTTTTTAAGGTATTGAACATGAAGAAGCCTTTTACCGATTACCATGGTTAGATCCATCATGGTCATGCATGCTGTTGTAGTATGATATAACTAATGAGATTTGGCAGATGGATTAAAAACCATATTCCTTAATTGGAATAATTAAAAGGATGTGTACATGACACACCCTAAAGGTTTTATAAATCCATTAATGCAAATAAAGTCTATAAGCTACAAACGTCAAACTGTAGATTGAAGCAAGCATCTCAGAGCTGGAATCTTCTATTTGACAAGACAATCAAAGGGTTTGACTTGAGTCAGAATGAAGACGAAATATGTGTTTACAAAAGATTTAGTGGTAGTATATTTAGATTCCACATAATCATGGGGAATGACATCCTTATCCTATAAATGTTAAAACCTAGCAAGGAAAATACCTTATGTATGAAGGAATTAGGTGAATCATCCTATATGATAGGAATTTAGATCTATAGAGATAAATATGGAAAGCTTTTCGACTTAAGTAAGAGAACATACACTATGATGAAAGGTTCAACATGCATGACTCAATGAGAGAAAACTTGTCCATGTTCCATGGAGTTAGTCTCTCTGGAGCCCAATGTTCCAATTCTTGTGAAGAACATGAACACATCAATAGATGCCACATGCATTCACAACTGGATCTATTATGTATGCATTTATCCTGAATATCTCATATGTATTGGACATGACGAAAGGATATCTAGCTATCTTGTATGTAATAGACATGACGAGTGGATATCAGTTATCTCATATGCATTAGACATGATGAGAGGATATATATATATATATATATATATATATGAGTCAGGCTAGTATACACTCGAGTGTACCGGAGGCACCGTACACCTCAGTCATTTTTAAAGACATCGTAACTTTTTGAAAATTCTAAACCGCTGATCTTCTTAAATATCTTAATAACATACTATATTATAAATTTTAGCTCATTTGGATACTTATAGGTCGTGCATCTAAAGGAGGCAAGAATCATGCATTTCAAATTAGTTTTGTGCATCGATTTTATTGTCCTTGGATGAGTGACTTACACTCATCCAAATGAGCTCAAATTTTGTATGTGGCCTATTATTATTGTAACCATGAAGATCAATGGATTGGATTTTGGAAAGATAAGGTCTAGATAGGCAAACACCATTGAGGTGTACAACATAATCTATACACCCAAGTGTATTCTAGCCCGACTCTCTCTCTCTCTCTCTCTCTCTCTCTATATATATATATATATATATATATATATATATATATATATATATATATATATATATATATTATACCTACCCAATAATCTTGTATGTGTCGGACATGATGAGAGGGTATTTATTAGATTCCAATGAAAGTCATTGTACTACCATAAAGAACATCCTTAAATGCTTGAGGAGCACTAAAAGGATTCGTTCCTTAGTTATGGTAATAAGGAAGAGTTGGGTGTGAAGGGATACACCGACGCAAGCTTGTAAAATGATAAATAGAATTAATGTTCACAATCTAAAATTATATTTGACCTTAAACAAGAACTGTAAGCTGGAAGGAGTTCTGAGCTAATGATAGTTGTTTAAATCTACAATAGAAGATGAGTATCTCTGTGTTATGACAACAATAGATGATACTTTATATATCAAGAAGTTCATATATATGAACTTGAGGGAGGCTCCAAACCGTTGATGAACAGTAGAAATACTATCACAACAATGGATCTATTGGATAGGAAAGACATCTCAAATATTAGAATATAACACTTCAATCTCATATGAGTAATCGTATAGTGATGAGATGTGAAACTTACAATATACAGACTTGAAGCAAACGTTGCTAACCCACTATGAAAGTGCTTGTATAGCAGAAACATGACAAATATGTTAAGATCACCTGGAATAAGATTCATGAGTGATTGGATCTAAGTGCAAGTAGGAGTCTGTTGGTATGTATGCCTAGAGAGCCAATCATATGATGATTGAAATGTGGCATTAAATACCTGATTTGATAATCATAAAGGTAATTCCATATATTATGTCTGTTAGTATATGTCTAAAGAATGATACTCAATGACATATGTCTTCAAGTACATGACTTGAACAATGAGATCATACATATGATAAGAGTACATACATTTTTTTATGTACTTAGTCAGATATTACCATGGAAGCAAAATAGACAATAGTAATACACATGACTAGAGTGTGTATTGACTGACGAAAAAGTCTCATTAGTCATGATATGTGATATCAAGTCAAGCACACATATACATGTTATAGAACAATGTATTAGACAAACCCACCATGACAATGATACATGGAGACCATGGAATGATATTTAGAATCATCTCTCATTATAATAGTGGTGATTGTGGTTCTTAGACCTGAAGTCA
Source organism: Alisma plantago-aquatica (assembly GCA_963693085.1). Taxonomy (NCBI): domain Eukaryota; kingdom Viridiplantae; phylum Streptophyta; class Magnoliopsida; order Alismatales; family Alismataceae; genus Alisma; species Alisma plantago-aquatica. The sequence continues at coordinate 207,520,360 of OY856410.1, read as the reverse complement.
CTACATTCATGACATGTCATTTGGTATACTTTGACATCATCCAACATAACCCTGAATAAGGATTGCCATAAAGGTGGTACTAGTGTGCACTGTGACACACGGGGACTGAGTGTGATTTATGTAGATGGAATTTGTCCCTCGTAGATGAGATTGATATCCATTCCTCTTGACAAGCGAGACTAAAAAATATATAGATGTATTCATGTGACCCAATATATGATAAGTGAACTCACACACATCTCAGACAGTCTGCTCTAGTTCAAGGACCATGGCTTGAGCATTGAGAGGATGACGATTCCATGCCTCGAATTCAATCTGAATATCAGAGACAAAGGAACTATATGATCACAGATTGTAGGTTGAATTTTCTCTCAAAATTTTCAAATTACCTGGATATCAATGATGTGTGACTAGGCACTGCTCTTTGCTTATTATGTCATAATTGGTTATGGACATTCACTGTCAACGTAATTTTGGACCGATAGGGTCACACACATAGGATACACTTAGATTAAATGAGTATGTTCATGAATAATATTTAGATTGAATACTAAAGGTGTTTAGGTATTCAATTATTCAAATGAGGTTCAAATTTGACTGACCGAGCCCTGAACCGATTGGTTCAAGTGTTGAACTGATAGGTTGGAGTGTCAGGTCAATTAGAATCAAAATTGGTTGAACTTTGCCTGAATTGGACAAGTAAAATGACCATCTCACTTGTGAAACGACTGTCTCACAATGTGAAATAATTGTTTTACCATGCGAGATGACTGATTCACTCTCTGGGTCACCCGGTTTAGTTTCCAATTTGATTGGAACAAGGATTAATGTTGTTGACATGTTTAGCATTAATCAAGCATTAATTACCAATTTAATTTAGAATAGAAAACTACGCGAAATGACTATTTCGTTAAGTGAGACAACCAGTTCACTATGCGAAATGACTGATTCATCGTTTGTAGGTTCCAAAAGATTCATGATTTCAGACCCTTCTACTCCCACACAGATTGGAACCTGACCCTGACCTCTACTATAAATAGAGGAGTATTGGGGAATTCCCAACACACATAATTGAGAATCAAATTCCTCTTTGGTTGTGGTAACCAATAGAGAGTCCGATCAAGTCCTACCCACTAAAGGGAGGGACAAGGAGGGAGAGAACAATTGAGATTATTTGTGGTAGAGTATGTCAGTGACTAGTACATCAACAAGAGGGGACAACTCCTTCTCTTTGGCTCTGATAGCACAACATGGAGTTCCTGGTGGTCTATGTGGACTTATCTAGAGGCGGGAGACTTCTTCTTCTAGGAGAACTCTATCAACCTCTGTCCGTGGTGGCCAGACTAGGAGGCATGTGAAGATGAATGTTCGAGTGCTGCTGCTACTGAAGGAGCAGGACGCTGCCTAAAGAAGAAGAAGCACATTGCTACTGCAAGGGTAATGTTGCTAGAATTGCTCCAGGACTAGGTATAACTTTGCTAACCTTTCTTCCTAGACTCATTATTATTGACGCAGTCTTACTGTTCAAGGGAATCATGTTTCAAAATTTTGTTTTTGCTCCTTATATTCTGCCCAATTTATCAACATTGGAAACAAATTCTAGTCATTTGGGGTGTTGTAACAGATCTATTTTTGAGTTTTGCAACACTCCATTGACCAGAAATGCTTTTTTTCACATTATATATAGTGTAGTTAGTCAAGTTTCAATAAAGATAACTCGACCAATAACACTATGCGATGAAACAAATTTGAGTGGTCAATTGAGTTTATCCTGGATTAAACTTGGCCAACGACTTAAATTTGATTTGCTCATGTAGAGGCATCGGTGGAGTTTATTCTAGGGAAACTTGATAGACCCTGGCAATTCCCAAGATCCATCAAGGGTGTCAATTGAGTTTATCCTAGATGAAACTCGACCGACAAAAGTCCCTGTGATAAATTTCGAAAATTTCTAAAAAAGTTCTTAAATATTCGTTTCAAGCATGCTTTATATTTGTCTTAGCTTAGTTACAAGTCATAGTATCAATACAAATGATTTACAAAACTGTCTTAAGGGTTTTAGGACATTTTCCACAAAAAGTGCATTTGTATTGATTTTGGCTTGTATTTGGTCAAGCTAGGGCTTGATTGAATAATCTTTTTCACACACCTAATACCTGAAATAAATTTCAAACATACATATTAGATACATATGAATGGAATGGTTAAGTCATCATCAAAATATGAACAATGTATAACTATTAGATCAACATTCTCCTCCTCTTTGAAGATGACAAACCATTCCTTGACATACTAAAAAGAACTTAGAATTTAAATTTTTACCTTGTTGATTATAGGGGGATACATGAATGAACAATAGTAATTGCCCCCCTCAATTCATGCTTACTTTTTCATGTATTGTTACTTTCTCCAAAAAGCATAACCATAGAACATAATTATTCTATTTGATTCCACTTTCATAGTCACAAGATATTTCAAAGAATTAACTAGAAAGGATCAAAATTCAATATGTAGTAAGCTCATTTCTCCCCCTTTGTCATATAAAAAAGGGAGGGGGTAGAAGAGCTAAAACATATTATATGCAAGGCACAAACTACACATGCAACCACCATATGCAAACACCATACATAAGCTAGAGAGAAAACAAATATACTAGAGTCATAATCAAAATATGGAAGCACACACTGATAACTCATGAGTTATAGAAAAACATAGAGTTAAAGGTACAAATAATAAGATTACAACAATAGTAAGTCCTCTTGAGATGTAAACTACAAACAACAAAGAAAAAACAATGATATACAAAATAGTAGTCCTTAGATATGATGCCCAATGTTCCATACATGAAAGCCTACAAAAGTCATATATACGAGCACTCTATATACTAAGAACTAAAGGTCAATCTTGTTGATGTCAAATGCCTCGTCAACATTAGGCTGGTAGTCATCATCACCATCAGATGATGTAGTAGTAGCAGTAGGTGTGTCCTCATTATCAGATCCACTGAAGCCATCATCCTCATCCTCATCACCATCACCCTTAGCATCATCCTCATCATCCTCACCAGCCATCTCCTCATCCTTAGGAGGTCCAAAAGAGAGAGTAGAAGGAAACTTGCAATGTTGCTCTGCCTAAGACACACATCATGCATATAGTGCATTTGCTTGCTCAAAGTTGGGTGTAAAAACCCTATCAAAACCATCAAGCAAAGTGGAGGAAGGGCAAGAGAAAGAGCAAGTAGATGAGAGGCACTCGATTGAGGAAATGAAGCATAGGTAGGTCCACAATCAGAGATAGGAGGTACAATGGAAGTAGCAAGCTGATAGGCTGGGTGGAATTGATCATGTATGCATAAGAGGCATAGTCAGTAGTTGGGAAGGGTTGGTAGGTGAGGTAAGGATGGGAGTAGGACAAGTTTACATTTGGCATTATTTGAACAAGGTCCTGGTGTAGGTGCTCCTGGACCTACATGTTATAAGCATGTTGGTGCATCATGTAGCCCATGCGGGTTTCATTTGACATGGAAAAGGAGGTACAATCAAGTCTAAGAAGAGGTGGAGGATCTTGGGTAGAGGAAGAAGCACTGAGGGTGGAGGTAGGGTGGAAGGACTTCTTGATAGTGGTGTCACTAATGTAAAATCCTTTCCTACTGGCTTTATAGACAAGATCCTTGAAAAGGGATTTTTTAGTGTTATATTGAAAGACACCACAAATCAAGTTAGGGTAGGGAGGGTGGGAATCTCTAGTCTTCTTCTCTATGTCAAAGCATGTCATATGATGTAGAATATATCTTTCTCATTCGACTCTGACATTCTGAAGAAGACAATACTTGATTACTGCTGAGTTTTCAGCAATATCTATTTGATTCTTCTTTGGATGAATATTGCAATTAACTAGGAGAGCAACCATGAGAGTCTTAATGTCAAGAGAAGAAGATGGTAAGATGGATTTCTTCAGAGTTTTATGAATATCTGGGAGGGTTAACTTGAGGTCAAAACTCTTGTAGAAGGCTTCAGGGTCAAGGAGGTCATGGTATGTAGGATAGGGAGACATCCAAAGTTAACAAGGAACAAGATAAGAAAGTATTCAAAGAATACTCAGAGATTGTAAACCTTATCTCTGCAATCATGGATGTCAAAGAAACTTAGGTATTTGGAGGAGACACAAAAGTACTATAGTTCCAACTAATATTGGCATAGAACTCATGCGCCACTTATGTGCTCCATATGAAGTTTTTATAGGTCATGCATTCATAGAAAAGGGCATCAAGGTGATGTGTGGTAAATATCTTATTAACCTATTTCAAAAGTGCATTTCTAGGGATTAACAAGGGAAACACCCGCTGGTCCTATCTGTTTCCGTTGATTGGATGCCATAGATAAGAGAGGAGAGTGGATGGCACCAAGAAAGGAAGGAAAAACACCAATAGTAGGTCATCCAAACACTAGGTTAGGAATAAGGAAGGTAACACGGGGCAGGATAGGGCTAGGAAAGGGTTTGGGTAGACCTAGGGTTCAAGGACAACTGATAAGGGAGACTAATCGATTGAGTTTTCTCTAATTGAGAGGGAGAAAATTGACCGATAGTCATTATCCATTTCCACACAACACTGTTGTCAGCTGAGTTTGATATTTGGGAAACTCAACCAACACTACCGCATGTTTAGTCCTTGGGCATGTTGTCGGTTGAGTTTCCCTAAAGCAAACTCAGCCGACAAGAAATTCTATCAACAAGATTTGAAATTTAATTCTAGACTTTAGGGTTCTATGTAAATATATTTTTCTTCCCTATCATGCATTTTGAACATATTAAGGCACTTTTCACTCATCCTTGTCTACTATTTTGTGATAAAATAAATGTTTGCGATTTAAAGCAAAAAAAAAGAGACTTTGAAACTTGGCATTTGTAGATCAAACAAATATAAGATGATCAATTTATGAGCAAAGGCATATAGATAAGAGAACATATAGATGGAAGGAATACCATTATCATCAAGAGTAGTTATAAGCACTGTTCGGGAAATCGGTCCGCACAGCCGCATATACTCCCGCATATACCTATTCAGTCACCCTACCGCACCACATATTACTAATTGGACCACTAAGCGGTCATGGGCCGCATATACTCCCGCTTGGTCGATTAAGCGGTCGATTAAACTCTACTTTTCAAAAATCCCACAACTAATGTTCACGCATTTCATACATACATGCATATATATACAGACATTTCATTATATATATAAATTGAGATATAGTCATTGAATTATATGTATACATTGTAATACAAAAAAAAATTCCACACGCATTTGTACATTTATTCGAATACCGTTTGATATATTAACATCTATAGATACATATACAATATACCTAAATATACAATCACATATTTATGCATGTATATATACATTTTGATTTATTCACATTTATACACACTCTACATATATTTGTATATCGATTTACCTACATTTTAGTATTTGTACATATATTACAAACACATTCTATATATAGACATATATACATATATAAGCATATCATACATCATACATGCATATTAATATGTTTATAAATAAATAGATGTACGTGTCTACTCTATATATTTTAAATTATGATCTCGCTATATTATTTTATATATAATTAGATTATTAAAATAAAAAAAAATCCAAAACCGCATATACTCCCGTATATACTCCCACATACCGCATATACTCTATGCAGTACCCTCTCTGCCCGTACACCGCATACCGCTTTCCTGAACCATGGTTATAAGAAATTTTGATCTAATGAAAATAAGTTATTCTCTAGCTAGAGGTTTAGTAAAAATATCTGCAAGTTCATTTTTGTGTCCACATGAGTAATATAGATATCTTTCTTAGCAATGTGGACATGAAGGAAGTGACGATAAACCTCTGTATGTTTATCTCTACTATGCAATATAGGATTGTAAGATAATTGGTTGCACTAGTATTATCATAGTAGATAGGAGAAGTATCATTAAAAACATTAAAGTCTTAGAGCATTTGCTTCATCCATAGAACTTGTGTACAACAACTCCCATCTACAATGTACTCAACCTCAGTAGTTGAAAGAGCCATTGTGCTTTGTTTCTTGGAGAACTAAGAAACTAAGCATGTTCCTAGAAGGAAGCAAGTGCCACTTGTGCACTTTCTATCAATTAAGCACCCGACATAATTCACACCACTATAAACTGTGAGTGTAAAGTCCCTCTTGGGATACCATAGTCCAAAATTTTGGGTTTTTTCTAGGTACCTTAGAATCCTCTTAACAACTGTAAGATGGGATTTTCTAGGTCTTAATTGAAATCTAGCACACAAGCCAACACTAAACACGATATCCGATCTAGAGGCAATTAAATATAACAAGCTACCATACCTCTATAGAGATTCTCATCTACCTTTTCACCTTCTTCATCTCTATCAAATTTGGTAGTGTTGGACATGGGGGTATCCATTGGCTTGGTGTTCTCCATCCCAAAGATCTTCAAGAGTTCACTTGTGTACTTTCTTTGGTTGATGAAGTTTCCATCCTTTTTTTTTACTTGATTTGGAATCCAATGAAGAATGTCAGCTCATCCATCATACTCATCTCAATTTCACTCTACATAAAATAACTAAACTCCTTGCAAAGATCAAGATCAGTTCCTCCAAAAATGATATCATCAACATATATTTGAATAATAATTTTTTTATTCTAGAAGTGTGTTTAAGAAAGAGTGTATAATCTATTTTGCCCATGGCATAACCATTGTCTAACAAAAAGTTTTTTAATTTCTCATATCGAGCTCCAGGGGCTTGTTCGAAAGCTTATCATTTTCAAATCCAGGAGGTTGAGCCACATAGACTTCCTTCTGTATTCTACGAAAAAAACACATTTTAAACATCCATTTGATATAGCAAAATTTTTTTATGACTAGAAAAGGCAAGTAGAATTCTAATATATTCAAGTCTAGCAACAGGTGCATAAGTTTCATCAAAGTCATGTTGATTATAGCCTTGAGCAACTAACCTTGCTTTGTTTCTTACCACTTTTCCTCTTTCATCTAGTTTGTTGCGGTAGACTCACTTGGTGTCAATAATCTTTCTTCATTTGGTATTGGAACTAAGGTCCACACTTTGTTCTTGTCGAACTATTCCAGTTCCTCTTTCATTGCTAGGATCCATTCATCATCTTTAATTGCTTCTTTGACATTATTAGGCTTAAGTTGTGAGATGAAGGCATTTTCAGCTTGTTCCTTGTTGAATGCAACCTATGTCTTCACCCTTTTAAAAGGATTTCCTATGATGATATCTTTAGGAAGATCTTTAGCAAACTGGGGAGTAGGATCCTTCTTTTATTCTTCTTTTGATTCTTCATCTACTACCACTTGTTTTCCTTTGTCATTGATGTTGCGTTCTTTCGGTCTAGGAATCACCTTATCTACAACATCATCATTCATAATATTCTTGGAAATAGAGAGTTTAGTCTCAATAAACTTAACATTGATAGATTCTTTAACTTTGGATAATTCAATGTCAAATACTCTTTTTTTTAGGCAAGGTAATGATATATTTAGAAAGCACATACAGCAAGCGAAGACCTGCTAATGTGAAGAACCAACATAGAGTTTGTAGGGAAAAGAAAGTAAGCTGAAAGTAGACAGGGGGAGGCACCCCTTAAGACAAACCTCTTATAAAATATAAAGTTTTAGCAATCTAGAGAATGTGACAAAAAGTGCAGATCTTGTAGGGGATGAAACATCACTAAGGTTGCTGCACAAGACTGACACCCGTCTCATCATCCGAATGTCAAATACTCTAAAGATCTACTTGTAGTGCTATTGCCAAGAAAGAAAGCCTTATAAGATTTAGCATCAAACTTATCGAGAGAATGTTTGGTGTTCAAGACAAAGAAATGACAACCAAACATATGAAACAAGTTGATAGAAGGAGGTTGAGTAGAGATAAAACACTTAAACCAAATTCGTTAGACCTTCAAATTACTTCAACAGATAAGATTGTAAATATGAAATTTGAGTGCAATTAAACAAACATCGCAAGGATGATAGAGATTGAACATGAACAAGAACACAAGCTATGTATAGTGGTGCCAAACTCAAGCTAGGAGAGTGTACATCCAATACCTAGAGGGATCAATCCCTAGGATTTGCAACAATTTCACATCTTATATTCCATTATAAGAGGTACAATATGACCTTCCTTTTCCAGGGTAAGGATACCTAAACTTCCGTTTAAGGATCAAAGGAGCCAATAACCTTACAAGGACTTACCTATCCTAGAGCAAGAGTCTTCAACCTCTACAAGGGCTTACCCATTTTTGCAACAATTTAGATACCTTCACCAAGGAGATCTCTTCTTACAACAAGTCTTCCTCCTTGAAGGAATTACCCACTCTTCTCTTGGATCTTCATCCTTCAACTTCACCTCCACCAAGGAGAAGCTTTCACCTTCATAACTTGAGAGAAAGGATTACGAAGGAGAAGATTTAGAGCTTCACAAGGAAGACAATGAAGAATCTCTCGTAAATAACCTATCTCACTCGAATTGATGTTGATATGTAGTAAGCTAGAGAGAGAAAGGGGCTCTTAGTAGACAAATCCACTCAACTGTAGCTAGGAGCATAAGAAGCAAACTTGGAATGAAGTTCAAGGGCACCTATTTATAGTTGGGCGGTGTCTACTAGCCAATAGATGCATTTTGAAAACGAATTCTAGTTGTTTGGGGTGTTGAAATGCATCTATTTTTGAGTTTTCTAACACTCCAACAACTAGAAATACTTTTTCTGCACATTCTGTACAGTGTAGTCGGCTGAGTTTCAATTAAGGTAACTTGACCGATGGCACTATGCGCCAAAGAAAATTTGAGTTGTCAGTCAAGTTTATCCTGGATGAAACTTGACTAACAACTTAAAATTTGATTTTCCTTATAGAGGTATCGATCAAGTTTGTCCTGGGGAAACTTGACCGAACCTAGCAGTTCCCAAGATCCATCAAGGGCATCGTTGAGTTTATACTAAATAAAAATCGGTCGAAAAAAACCCCTGTGATGAATTTTGGAATTTCTATAGAAGTGCTTAAATACTTATTTTAAGTGCATTATATATTTTTCTCAACTTAGTTACAAGTCATAACATCAATAAAAATGATTTACAAAATTGTCCTAAGGGTTTAGGGTATTTTCCACAAAAGTACATTTGCATTGATTTTGGCTTGTATTTGGTCAAGACAGGGCTTGATTAAATTCATAATTTTCATTTACCTAATACTTGAAATCAATCTCAAATAGACATATAAATGCATATGAATGGAATGGATAAGTCATCATCAAAATATGGACAATGTATAACTGTTAGGTCAACAAATACTTGTGAGCTTAATTGGTTGTTTCCTTTCTCCAATCTCTTTCTACATTGTTGCATTGCTCTTGGACTACTTGAAATGAAGGCTGTTCAGGAGCATGTGAGAGATAGAGTCTTCTCAATTGGTGCTATTCCATGTCCATCAAATAAGAGGTGAGGAACAATGCTCTTCCACTTCCGTTAAAGAAAAGGTGAAGAGGGTGACCTTCCAGCGACCCATCAAAGAAGGTGGTAATTCTCCTTTAGCTATACAAGGAAGCTTTATCTTGCTCTTCAAAAGATACCGATAAATTTTATGTATTGTGCATTGGCATAGAAAAGGAACAAAATTCATGATTTAGAAATTATGGTTGGAAACAACTTGGTAGTGGACTGATGTAATTTGATGGAACCATATATGTCTCTTGTGGTTTGCTTGTTTCTCTCTTCTTTTATGAGAAAATTTATTTTATTTGGAAAAAATTATTATAAAACTCTATATACCCCCCCTTATAGAGTCTTTAAATTGGTTTCAGAGAAGGATTCAAGGAGCCTTAATCAATCTTGATGAATGGGGGTGAATGTGCTTAGCCACCTCAACCTTGAGGGATCTCATGTGAGTTGGCTACTAGTGTCGACGGATCCAACTACACATATTGGAAGAAAAGCATGCAATTTTACTTCCAAGGGATTAGCTTTGAGCCATGGAAGATGATTGCTCAACCTTATGCACTTCCAACTATAGAGTTAGAACAATGGAACACCAAAACGGTAAATCAAGCCGCATTCAATGCAAAGGCTGTAAGAATTCTTTATTGTTCTTTATCTTGTAGTGAATTTAATCATATATCCTCTTGCAAAATAGCATACGAGATTTGGAATAAATTGCCTATAACTCATGAGGGTGATACCCAAGTAACATGCTAAAGATAATATTTGAGCTATTCAATATGCAGCCTAACAAATCTATTGCAAGGATGTATGTTAGATTTTTTTAACATTATCAATAGTTTCAGTGCGTTGGAAAGACACAAAAGCGAAGAAGACCAACTTTCCATAATACTTAGATCATTTCCACCCAAGTACAAATCAAAAGTCACCACAATAGAGGAGGAAAATGATCTTACAATAATGAAGATGGAACATCTCACAGGGAACTTGAAAACACATGGTCACTCTTGAGGAAGAAGGAAAATTGGAAGTTAAACAACAAAAGAGAAGAAGGAAGGATCTTGCTCTCAAAGATGCTACCAAAGCATCATCAAAGAACATCACTCAAGAAAGTAGTGACACAAGTAGTCATGATGATGAAAGCACCTTGGTTGTAAATGGTAAGAAATATAAAAGATTTCGTTCTTCCATGTACTCTAAATGTGGAAAGAAATACCACTTGAAGAGTGAATGCCTAAAGCTCAAGAAAGGTAAGAAGTCCTCATTTAAGAAGAAGGACAAAGGAGACAAAACCTACAAAGTTGCATGGGATCAATCAAGTGATGATAATGAAAGCAGCAAAGAGGAGGAGGTAGATTGTCTCATTACGAAAGAGGATGAAGAAATAACTAATGAGATAGAGAATTGTGAATTATCTAAAGAAGAATATGTTAAAACTCTTGAAGAATTTCATGACAACTATATTTATTGCAAAAGACAAAACAAGAAACTTGCCAAAACTATTGATGAACTTCATGTGAATCTAAATAATCTAAGTTTCTGAAAATGATAGAATCTTCAAATAGTATATTAAAATAATCTATTGAAAGTTATAAGGCTAAAATACTTATTCTTGAAAATAATATAGTCTTCAATATCAAGAAAAAGTTGATATTCTTGCTAAACTAAATGTATCAAAATCAACCTATTTTGTACACTCATTCAGATTATGATGTTTTAGTAAAAGAAAGAGATACTTTGCTTTCTGATCTTTCTCAAGTAAACATAGACTGAACTACAAGAATTGTTGAAATTGTTGAGTTACAAAAACAATTTTCTAGATTAATGCAAGGAAATTAAAGTCTTGATAAAATCTTAGTTAATGCTTCTAAACAAGTAGGAAAGAGAGGTTTAGGATATGTACCAAAGAACAAATTTTCACATATGCCTAAAACTAAAAGACATATGCTCCAAAGACTAGAACTATATATGTGTCTAAAGATAAAGTCATAGAATTCCAAAATGTTGAAAAGAGAGCTCAAATATCTTTTATTTCATGTCACTACTATCAACATCTTGGGCATTATTCCTTTTCATGTGTGTATCGAAAGAAAGGAGCCCTTGACATGGTTTGGGTTCCAAAATTCCCAACTTAGAATAAAAAGGGAACATGTTGATATTTGACATATTCTTAATCTTGATAAATGTATTTGTGTCTTATCTCAACCTAATTTGATGCTAATTTGCATGTCTCTAATAATAAAAAACCATTTGCATATCTTTTATTCATTTAAATGAAAATTCATTTGCATATCTTATTAAATAGAAATTCCGGATTATCTAGGACTGCCTCTCATTCAAAAAAAATCTTCGACCGTGGGGCCCTGCGTTAAAAAATAGTTCAAATGAAAGTAAGACTGTTAGAAATTAAACTTGATAAATGAATAATTGCAAGAAAATGTTCTAAGTTTCATGTTTTTGGCTTAGTTAATATAAGTTTCATCCATGATATTAATCTTATTCTACATTAGCCATAATGGACTCTACTTGGGTACCAAAAATCTTCTCAACTTTGCATGATTTTATGGTTGATAGTGGATGCTTCAAGCATATGCCATGATATAAAAATGTCATCAACTCACTCGAAAAGAAAAAGGGAGGATCAATTACATTTGGAGACAATGGCTAAGGCACCATCATGGGAACATGTAATATCAGAACTAATCTCACAATTAATAATGTGTTATTAGTAGATGGCTTGCAATATAATTTGCTAAGTGTTAGTCAATTACGTGACAACGATTATGATGTGATTTTTAATAAAACCTTCTGCACATTGCTTGAAGAAGACACAAATAATGCAATATATGAAGGAAAAAGAGTAGGTAATGTTTATATCCTTAGGCCTAACTCTAGGAAATCAATTGTTGGTAAATTCCTTGTTGCAAATGATAATGCTCAAAATATATGGCATGCAATGTTAGGAAATGCAAATACTCATGTGATTAATAAGTTAATTAAACATCACTTAGTTTGTAGATTGCCTAAAATTTCTTTTGATAGTATAGAAAATTGTGAACCTTGCACATTAGGAAAACACATTAAATTTAAAACTAAATCAATGCTTAGTACAACTAGACCTTTTGAACTCACCTATGGATTTGTTTGGACCTATGAGAACACAATTTACAGGTGGAAAGAAATTTACTTTGTAATATTTTATGACTACTATAGATATGTTTGGGTACATTTTCTTTTTGGCAAAGATGATACTATTGATTCATTTTTTCTCACAAATTGAAAATCAACTTCAAAATAGAATTTGCACCATTAGGAGTGATCACAAGGGAGAATTAGAAAATCATATTTTTCAAGATTTTTTCTGATCAACAGGTTATGCTCACAATTTTTCTTCTTCTTGCACTCCACAAAAAAATGGTATAGTTGAAAGGGAAAATCATTCTTTGCAAGAAATAGCTAGAACCATGCTATTAGAACATGACATACCTAAAATATTTTGGGCTAACGCCTCATGTTATGTTCAAAATAGAATACCAATTCATTAACAACTTAAAAAGACTCCTTATGAAATACTCTTTTCTAAGAAACCACAAGTGGATTGCTTTCTCACCTTTGCAACTCCATGCTATATTTTAAACATCAAAGATGGTAGAGATAAATTTGATCCTATATCACAATAAGGGTTCTTCTTAGGATAGATAACCTCAAGTAAGGCCTATTGAATTTTTAATAATGTCTCTAATAAAGTAGAAGAATCAACTTATGTAACATTTCATGAAAATCCAACAAAAGTGCAATAGAAAGTGAGCTTCCACCATTAATTGAAGATTTAATAGTATCACCTAAAGTTGATAACAATGCTGAATTTGAAAGAAATCAAAATCAAAATGAAGAATCACATCAACCTATTCCAAGAATAATCAAAGACCATAC